>OY755176.1:18218829-19418829 GCA_963576735.1 Bedellia somnulentella
CACCCACCGGAAGAAAAGGGGTAATGCTATTCTAAACCGACACTACACGGCATAATTAATAATGGGTTCTTATTACAAATAATAGATTCACTTTGATAACATTCAATAAATTTTAATGTTGTTTTAATAGCTGTATGGGTGTACGTAAGAGGCAACTAACGGTATTGGGGCTTTTAAGCAATTGTCGGGCAATGCGGTTGGAGAATTGGAGATCCATCAACAACAACCTTTATTTCACCATCTTTTCCCCACGAAAATTCCAAAAGTGGCTGAGGAATTTTTAATTCCCTAGCTCTGTCTACCCCTTCAAGGGATGTATAGCCGTGAGTATATGTATGTATGTATGTAAATTTCAATGTCTCGTCGCTTATCCACGCCATCGAAGCAGCCATCTTTAAAAAAAAGTTCACGCGCTGCACTACCGCATCCACTGACAGTTGACATCGAACTGAATAAGCCGCCAACGTGTGAACACTGTTGGCGGCTTATTCAGTTCGATGTCAACTGTCAGTGGATGCGGTAGTGCAGCGCGTGAACTTTTTTTTAAAGATGGCTGCTTCGATGGCGTGGATAAGCGACGAGACATTGAAATTTACATACATACATACATATACTCACGGCTATACATCCCTTGAAGAGGTAGACAGAGCTAGGGAATTTAAAATTCCTCAGCCACTTTTGGAATTTTCGTGGGGAAAAGATGGTGAAATAAAGGTTGTTGTTGATGGATCTCCAACCGCATTGCCTGAAAATCACTTATAAGCCCCAATACCGTTAGTCGCCTCTTACGTACACCCATCGGAAGAAATGGGGTAGTGCTATTCTAAGCTGGCACTATACAGCTATTAAAACAACATTAATATTTATTGAATGTTATCAAAGTGAACCTATTATTAATAAGAAGAACCCATTATTAATTATATTTGTAAAAAAATTCAACATGTAGGAAATAATTATATGATATTAGATAGACTGCCGCGGCTGCGACCGTTTCCACGTCCATCTTTGTTGAAACGCCAATGCAGACTGGGCACCTCACCAATGTGTAAATGCTTTAAGCTAGCAGTACACATTGGGCCAGTCATTGGGCCAAGCATTGGGCCAGCGTGTAGAGGGCTACTTGGCGCTACATTGGTGGTGTTGGTGATTGGTCGCCAACGTTGGCCAGCTATCCGGAGCGGTGTCGGTTTTTTACCACACATCAAAGGATCTTGGCGCGTCCCGCCAACAGTGTTCACACGTTGGCGGCTTATTCAGTTCGATGTCAACTGTCAGTGGATGCGGTAGTGCAGCGCGTGAACTTTTTTTTAAAGATGGCTGCTTCGATGGCGTGGATAAGCGACGAGACATTGAAATTTACATACATACATACATATACTCACGGCTATACATCCCTTGAAGGGGTAGACAGAGCTAGGGAATTAAAAATTCCTCAGCCACTTTTGGAATTTTCGTGAGGAAAAGATGGTGAAATAAAGGTTGCTGTTGATGGATCTCCAACCGCATCGCCCGACAATCGCTTAAAAGCCCCAATACCGTTAATTGCCTCTTACGTACACCCATCGGAAGAAATGGGGTAGTGCTATTCTAAGCTGGCACTATACAGCTATTAAAACAACATTAAAATTTATTGAAAGTGAACCTATTATTAATAATAAGAACCCATTATTAATTATATTTTTTAAAAATTTTCAACATGTAGGAAATAATTAAATGATATTAGATAGACTGCCGCAGCTGCGACCGTTTCCACGTCCATCTTTGTTGAAACGCCAATGCAGACTGGGCACCTCACCAATGTGTAAATGCTTCACAAACTAAACGGCCAGACACTGGCCCAATGTTGGCCCAATGATTGGCCCAATGTGTACTGCTAGCTTCACAAATTAAACGGCCAGACACTGGCCCAATGTTGGCCCAATGATTGGCCCAATGTGTACTGCTAGCATAATACGAAAAATCCTACCCGAGTCAATTTCATGACCTAAATGTGTGCAAAAAAATGTGGGAAATATTCCCTAGATGTCAAATCTCAAAACTAATTTTTATTAACCGTTAGCGTCATAAACTGATATTTGTAATATTAAATTATCTTTACCTTTGAAGTTTGTTCTTTAATTGACCTATATAGCAAGAAATATTTCATTTTTATTTGTAGAAATCTTACTGAAGGACTAAATACCTTGCATTTAAATACTAATACTAGTAAGGATGAAAGAAAAGACGTTTATTCGCCATTGTAGGAACAAGAAAAATGCATGCATGCATATACTCACGGCTATAAATCCCTAGAAGGGGTAGCCAGAGCTAAGGAATTAGAAACTCCTCAGCCACTTTTGGAAAGTTGAGTGGGGAAAAGATGGTGAAATAAAGGTTGTTGGTGATGGGTCTCCAACCGCATCGCCCAAAAATCCCTTAAAAGCCCCAATACCGTTAGTCGCCTCTTACGTACACCCACCGGAAGAAATGGGGTAGTGCTATTCTAAGCCAACACTACACAGAACAAGAAAAACTGTTCTCACATAAGCTCAATTACAAACAAAATTTACATAAAAATACAAAAATCCTAATTTACAAGGTAATAATGCGACGACGTGATAGCTGAGTGGGTAGAACACCGGTTGACGTGCAAACGACTAGTGTTCAAATCCCGGGTCGGGCCTACACCAGTTTGTCTTTTCTAAAGACATATGTGTGGTTAATTTATCACGGTTGTTAACGGTGAGAGTTTTACGTAGTCATGTCATGTGACAGTGTATTCGTACAAAAACGGTGATAGGCCTGCCCCCTATCAAGTGAGTACACTGTCCATGCAAAACGTGGATACTCTGAACACCAGGTGACAATGCCAACCCCTTCGGGAATTTTCGGCGTGAACATTTATGTTATGTTATGTTATGTTATGTAATGCACCAGTATTAAAAACAAAACAAAAGTACTTCTTGCGCCACTGCAGCAGCGGATCGGTAGTGACTTAGCATTTACTTTCACTGATTTTCAGTCAGCACCATTACAGAGAGATATCAAAAGGCCTAGTACAAGCGCTATTTTATCGCCACCATATCTGTTAGAATGACATGACAGTATACGATACTAAGTCAGTGCGTAAGAGATGGCTGTTATTTACCACGCGATATCTAGTTAAAAGGTCCCTCGTACTAGGTATGCAGAGGCGTTAACAGTAAATGGTACTACGTGACAGGTCACTAACCTCCGAAACAGTAGCACACGTGTCTAGACGGTGAACTTACATAAAGAGGTCTGTTAATACAGTTATTCACTCTGGAATCGGAAAGATCATTCCGTTGTTCTATTAGCGTGATTCTATCAGTGTCATGACGAGCAATCTGATTTAATCTTATTCTGCCAACTAGAGGGCGATGTTTCGATTTACTGTTCTGTTAATGTCAATAAACGTCTTCATCACAATTTCCTGTTATATTGAAAACTAGCGACCCGCCCCGGCTTCGCACGGGTGCAATGCAAAATATACCTACTACAGAATGTCCTTATACACAACGTTCACAGCTTTTTTGTCATTAGCCAATACAAACATGTTTTGCTTAGACGTTACTCTTGACAGCGCGACATATAATGGCCATTTGAAAAACACTCAACACTCAAGTCTAATCCTGCAACGTTAAAAGTTTGACCCTGCGATTTATTAATGGTCATTGCAAAAGATATCTTTACCGGAAATTGTAGGCGTTTAAATTGGAACGGTAAATCTGATGGTATCAGAGGAATTCGGGGAATTAGTACATCTTCTCCGGTACCACATCCGGTGAGTATTGTGCACTCTATTATGATTTTTTTTAGTGAGTTTACCAGCTAACGTGTGCCATTGCAGAGCTTAGGAGGCGCTGCAAATCATAAAGTGCTATAAGGCGAAGCGCGGCCATCGACGCGCTATTTATAGGCACGCGCCGCCCGGCGCAAACAACTACGACCCTGCATTTTAAATTTGTAATATCTTCGGTAATATTCACTTAAATTACATGCTGTAAAAAGCATATTGATCTATAATAAATGCACAATTTATTTAAGGTACTTAATTGGATAAGGATTAATGCTGTATTGTTTAAAATAACTTCGTAAATAACAATTTTTTAGTAAAGAATAAAAATGGTTATGCTGGGTTATCCCTAAGAGATAGACATATACCATCGTGGATTTTTTTGTTGAACTTTTTAAGGTGAACAATACTGTAGTACATTATTTTGGTCTATCTCGTAGGGTTCAGCCAGCGTTTGCAATATAAGCGCAAAAAACGTGCTTATTTACGACATCACATTAGAAACCTTTAAATTCATCAGTGTTTCTCTACTATATTATGCATTTATTATACATACAAACCTTCCTTAAAAATCACTCTATCTATTAAAAAAAACTGCATCAAAATCCGTTGCGTAGTTTTAAAGATCTAAGCATACATACGGACATACAGCGAAAGCGACTTTGTTTTATACTATGTATTGACATGCCAATTCTGGGATATGATGTTTTGGTCAATTTTATTAGCTGGCAATGTCAGTAAATGTTAGTGGACATCTATCGCAACAGATAAAATGTTTTTATTTTTCCCTCTTTAAACTAATAATCCGTGCTTCGGAGGGAACGGTAAGCGGTCAGTTCCGGCTACTATTACGGTAGTAGTCGTTAGGCTGCCAACCCGCAATTGGCCAGCGTGGTGGACTATGGCAAAATCACCTTATATTTAGGGTAGGCTCGAGCCCCTTAGTGGATACATATACATGGGCTGTGATGTGAGGATAAATAATAACTGCAATCTGATGAGAAATATTTAATAATTTATGCCCCTACATCTTAAATGGTTGTGGTATCACATATTTATCATAGTACATTATATCTTGCACAAAATGATGCGTCGTGGCTATATTTGATGTTGCTCTAATATTTTTTTTATAATATCAGTCGTATTTAATAATTTTATTTTCTTCTCTAAAATATGTAAAGATGGATTGGGTTGTTAAATGAGATGATATTGTTTTTTGAAGACTACCATGCAAGAGTTTGAAGATCAGATTAGGAATACTTTAAAAACGCAGGCGGCTGGAGTGAATAGGAAAAATAACAATAAGAGTATAATCTTATGATTACTTTCCATGATAGCTCAGTGGGTGGACCAACCACCTATCATGCAAATAGGCGTGAATTCAAATCGCGATCGCGAATCGGGCCAACACCAGTGTGTTTTTTCTATAGTCTCAGTTAAGTGAGGTAAAACAAAACGTGACGAAACTTACATGGCTAAGTGACAGTGTATTTGTACAAAATAACAATAGTCCCTTACCACGCGAGTAAAACTAGTATAAAAACGAGTATCACTTTATGTTCATAAAATATTAGTAACCCTGACACGCCTTCAGGGATGAACAGCGAAATCGTTTGAGTTGAGTTGAGTAAACTGATAAATGTGTGAAATCATATTTGTTAATCGGGATCGTACAAAAAGAAAAAAAACTACGTACCCAAATAAAGAGGTCCTAACAGGAAGAAATTGAGATAAATATTCAGATATATAACATAACATAACATAAACGTTCACGCCGAATATCCCCGAAGGGGTTGGCAGAGGTACTAATACTTCTGAACATCACGTGACTTTGTCACCTAGTGTTCAGAGTACCCACGTTTTGCATGGACAGTGTACTCACGTGATAGGGGGCAGGCCTATCGCCGTTTTGTACGAATACACTGTCACATGACTATGTACAACTCAGCCATGTGGGTTTCCTCACGATGTTTCCCTCACCGTTGACAACCATGATAAATTTACCACACATATGTCTTTAGAAAAGACAAATTGGTGTAGGCCCGACCCAGGATTTGAACGCTAGTCGTTTGCACGATAACCGAGTGTTCTTCCCACTGGGCTATCACGGTTGGTTCAGATATATATATACTTACAATAATGTTGACGGGTACTGCCGATTTCACAAGCGGTCACGGAGCAAAGGGATATTGCCGCTAAATGCTATCTAACAACACATTTATATATTTATGGGCTATGTAGTATCGGCTTTGAATAACATTAACTACCCGAGGATGACACCTAGACGAATCAAGAATATTTACATAATTGATAAATAGTTTTATTTGTCACTACAACAGTAACCGGAATATATTTAATCTTTGAATAATTTTGATTATTATCGAGGTTCACGAAACAGCTTGGTAACAGAGACAGACGGACAGACAGTAGAAAGTCTTAAAAGTAGTCCCCATTTTACATTTTTAGTACAGAACCCTAAAATGTGTTTTCCGTAAACATATAATAGTGAATATTATTAACTGTAGAATTTGAAGTTAGAATCGCTATCAGAATTACCAAAAGTAAGTTCGATCGTACCGAACTCAAGACCATTGTCTTCAAATACTCACAGTGTTGATATAACCCAACAGCGTATATTTCAAAATGAATAACATTAAATATTTCTAGTGAAACTTGCATACATTTAAGTTGAACTTAGGTAATACATTTACCAGGTCGCGTTGAACTAAACACTGCCATTAAAGTAGTGAAGCAAGCAATGTCTAAGGGCCAGTTTTTTGATCCGTAGTTAAAAATATAACCATTTGTTACATTGACTATAGTTAAATGACTAACCAGTAGTTAAATCGTAAATCCATTTTGGTTCGATATTTGACCATTAGTTACTCTAACCACGGGTCAAAAAATGCATTTTGCTGATATCTAACTAATAGTTACGATATCTAACAAATTGTTGAGTTAACCACGGATCAAAAAACTGGCCCTAAGTGTGATATTGAATTTGCCATACATTTATATAATCAATCTTTAAGAGCATAATTTGGTATAATTTATATATTATATCTTTAATAGGGTTATTTTTAGATGGTTTTCCTAGTATGTATAATACAATCATCTTACCAAACACCATATAAGTATCACGTAAATATTAGTCTACGGAAAAAACTAAACCTATGATGTCCAAGTTTAACTAACGACTGTCTTATTCTCACTGAATATTGTTACGAGTATGCTTAGCTCCATATTTGTGCTAGAGAGAATTAACATTATCAGATTTATTGCCGCGGGGGTGTGGTTAAAGATCGAAGTGCCTATCAGCTTGTTCTACTTAACGTTTTCAACGTCGTTTTTTCTTATCGATATAACAAAAAAAACTAAGTTCTATTAAAAAAAGTAATTCGAAACACTAGCGCCACACCACCACAAAACACTACGGACCCCGACCACACCCATAGCCAACTTGAAATAACAGCAAGCATCTTGACGGCTGCAACGCGGCTGCAACTAAATGCAACGTCACTTCCACTCACAGACTTTATTTATTATTCCTCGGATCAATACCCCCCCGTCTGAATTTTTATGCTATCGTTTGCCTCTCGGACGCGGTTATAAACTTGGTTGGCGGGAAAATGTTGCATAAACGGGTTTTTGCTGAATAGATTACGCGGACAAAGTTCAACAAACATCTGATTATACAAATAACACAATTTTCTTCAAAGTTGAGATGGTTTAATACTTAATATGGACAAGGTTATAAAGAATAGAGTCCCGGCTTCTTAAAAGTATTGTATACAGTTAAAAGAGTTCTATATCCATAAACCAGTTCAAAAGTAAAACATAACAAAATAAAATGTACATATACTCAAGTCTATAAATCCCAAAAAGGGGTAGCCAGAGTTAGAATCACTTCAGGGGTTTTTGATTAGTCCTGTTCAAAGTTAAATGACAATACCTGTTAACACTGTTCAAATGTGAAGAGGCAGGTAATCTTCTTTAGGATGCTAGAATGGTCTATTTGGTTACAAATTACTTAATGAAATTACGTATGTAATGTACGCATGTAATGTTCGATTTCCCATGAAGCCCTTTGGTTATCACTAGAAGAACAAGGAATACCAAACACATACATCCATATTCTAAAAGAAATATACAGCAAAAGCCAGGCTTTGATAAAGATGGAGAAAAAAGGCAAACCGTTCAACATAAAAAGGGGAGTCAAACAGGGAGACCCAATTTCTCCACAACTTTTTAACGCAGTATTAGAGCATATTTTTAGACAGATGGATTGGAGCGGCTTCGGTTTAAAGGTTAATGGAGAAAGATTGAATCATTTGCGTTTCGCAGACGATATAGTCTTGATAAGTGAAGATCACACTGAACTGGAATTTATGTTAAACTATCTAAACGAAGAAAGTAGTAAATGTGGACTGTACATTAACGAAGAAAAAACGTGCATTATGACCAATAGAAAGAAAATACCTACTAAGATACAGTCAACCGAAATTTTATATGTGGAAAATTATACTTACCTAGGAGAGAACATATGCTTTAAGAACCTTACACTAAATGAAGTAGACTGCAGAATTAAAAAAGCCTGGCAAAAGTACTGGTCTTTAAAAGAGATATTTAAATCACCACTACCGATCCACTTAAAAAAAAAGGCTATGGACACGATAGTTTTGCCGTGCCTTTTCTATGGTTGCCAAAGCTGGGCTCTAACGAAGGAAATAATAACCAAGTTACAAGTCAACCAACGAGCCATGGAGAGAAGCATGTTAGGTATAAAACTGAAAGATAGGAAAAGGAATACTGAAATAAGGCAGACAACAAAAATCATCGACGCCGCCGAGCTGGCCTGCAGGCTTAAATGGAGATGGGCAGGACATGCTCGTCTCAAAGATAATAGATGGAGCGAAAGAATGCTTCATTGGTGTCCGCAAGACTCTACACGCCCCCAAGGAAGACCCCGGCGCAGGTGGCGCGACGACATAGTGGCTGTGAATGGCATTGCCTGGATGAGAACTGCTCAAGACAGGAATCAGTGGTCCATGATGGAGGAGGCCTTCGCCCAGAAATGGGTACCCACAAAATAATATAATCATTTTTAATTTTGCATGTTTTTTTAATATTTTTTTTCGTATTTTATTATATTAATGAATTATTAATCAATGTAATTAAATTAATTAATCAATTTTACTTAATATTGTCTTAGAAACTTTGAATCATTTATAATTTATCATCTAAATGTGGAAAATAAAGGCTATTTTATTTATTTTTATTTATTTTTAATGTACGCACTTCAACGGCGAGAGGTCCCGTATGCAGATGCAGATTCACTGGATAAAGTATGAATCATCAATATTTAAATAGAAATTTCCGACATAATAAGGATATGTTAAAATTACTCATCCAATGTTATATATTAAACATTAAAAAATCTTAAATTTATTTAAATTATATTTTAGGCCGAAAAAATCTATGTGCTGTCCGTTCATATTTACTATGTTTGGTTTGGTTGGGATCCAAATTAAAACAGCTTACCAAACTATGTCATTTAAAGATGAAATTCTCTAATAAAATCAAATGTATCAATTCCCAGTAAATTAATAGTTTATGCGTAACCGCCAAAGTTGGTGTCCGTTTCGCTGTTTGCATAGACCCGGAAACTTTATCTAACAATAACAAAAAGACCCATTCGGGTGGAACCCTACTTGGATTCCAAACGCAAACATCACATTAATTCCAAATTCGCACTATCGGACGATGGCACTTGGATACATAATTTATTTGTTAGATTGGGAACATATTAGTTATCTTACATGTAATTTTCGATGTAATGATAGAAGTAATAATGGTGATCTTAAGTCTTGGTTTGAATAAGAAGTTACTTATATTTTGTATAAAACTACTTCATAATATTTATGATAGAATCAGTTGTTTGTTCCTTGATTTAGTTGATCTCTTTCTGCTGGGTTGGAAGCTTGAAATGTATGGTATACATGGCTGTTTACTCTAATGGTGTACTTCTGTTTGGAAAATCGTTCGAAATTGGTAGCCTTGTGAGGTTACAAGTCTAGTGCGTACTCGGTTCCCTCAGGTATCCCACAGGGCTCAACTCTTGGACCGCTTTTCCGATTTGCCGCTAACCGCTTTTGTTCATAATATTAATAAATAATTTGTGATAATTATCGACATTCAATTCAAAATTATACGCTGATGATTCGAAAATTTATAGAGTAATTAATTCTTCAGCATACATAGAAGCATTACTAAGTGACCTAAACAATGTTCAACAGTGGTGCAGAAAACAGTATGCAACTAAATCCTACCAAATGCTTTTGCATTAACTTTAGTCGAAAATTATTAACCAAATTATTTTATAAATAGTGTATTGTTGGACAGAGGTTAATTGTATAAAGGATCTGGGAGTTATTATTGATAACAAGCTGTCCTTTGTTCCACGTATAGATCACAAAACTAAGAAACTAATATAACTAAACACTACTTAAACGTTTAAAAGAAATAAAGTATAGAAGAATTTCGCGCCGGCAGCCATTGACACGGTAGCTCAATTGGCAGAGCAACGGGGGCGTATACCCGAGGTCGCGGGTTTGATTCCCGCATGTGTCGAAATTTTTCTTTCTTTTATTTATTTATAACTAAGAAAGCCCTTAAACTATCAGGTTTTATAGTTATACAACTGAAGTGCTTCCACAACTGTTAGGTTACTGAAATAATTTTCTACACTTTTGTGCGCAGTTTACTGGATTACTCTAGCGTTGTATGGAGTCCGGGATACCAAGTACATAGTGACAGACTTATATTTTTTTTTATTATCTTTTATATAACGTCAAAGTAACGAATTGACAATAACATTTAATGTCTTTTATCACCAATGTATGTATAAAATTTGTTACCATTGTTTGTCCTTAATAAATAAATAAATAAATAAATAACGACAATAAGTGTAGAAGTAGCCGTGTAGTGTCAGATTAGAATAGCACAACGTGTACGTTAGAGACGACTAACGGTATTGGGGCTTTTAAGGGATTTTTGGGCGATACGGTTTGAGACCTATCACCAAGAACCTTTACTTTACCATCTTTTCCCCACTCAACTTTCCAAAAGTGGCTGAGGAATTTCTGATTCCTTAGCTGTGGCTACCCCTTCTAGGGATTTATAGCTGTGAGTATATATGTCTATATGTAAGTGTAGAAGTTTTAATTTGTATGAAGAGCGGCTGTCCTACTATGAAGTGGTATCTCTAAGCGATCGAAGAAAGGCCACTAATGTTGCATTTTTGGGCCAGATTATACAAAACAAGATAGATTGCCCTCATCTATTGGAAAAACTTGATCTTTCTGTTCCTCTTATGGCAAGTCGCCTTTAAAATCATGTAACCTTTCAGGTATCTTTTTATAAAACTGTTCTTGGTCATCATTCTCCCATGTATCGAACGTGCTCATCAGCTAATGCCATCCGTGCTCTGATATATTTCATGATTCTAAAAACTCTTATAAAATAGTTTTAGATTTATAAATAAGTTATGTTTGTAGGTTAACATTACAATTAGAATTAGATTTAAAAAATTGTAGCGCACTTAATTCCAGTTCATAAAGGCATACTGTGTCTACTCTTAGTAGGATTTTATTTATATCTGTTTATGAACGCATTTTGTTTCATCTTGAGTTATAAAGTAATCAAGTTTGTAAACCAAATAATAAAAAAAGTAATTGTCCTGTACTTGCACATTTTGTATTTTATTAAACTATTGTTTTTTTTCTGAGTAGTAACGTTAAATTAGTTAATGGTTAAAATATTTTTGTTTAAGGGCCTTGTTACGCTCACACTACGTCGAATTCAACGCGAGTACAGAGACAGAACGTCTTCTAATATAGTTAATTTTTAAAATTTGATACAAGACTGTCTGTTGGTGATGGGTCTCCAACCGCATCGCCCAAAAATCCCTTAAAAGCCTCAAATACCGTAAGTCGCCTCTTACGTACACCCATCGGTAGAAACGGGTTAGTGTAATTCTAAGCCGACACTACACGGAAAAGACTGTAACATTCTTATCAAATTTAAATACACCAAGCTTAATACCTATTTGACCAAAATATTGTCGTTTCATTAATTGATTACACAAATTATAACGCGACATTAATGATTTTAATCATTTAAATTTTAAACTTTCCTAAAATAAACTAAAGAATTGAATTAAATTCAATAGCAAGAGACGATTCGATTGTCGAAACTGGATTAAGCGGATCATTTTCATATTAAAACAGTATTTACTTTGGTCTTTGATAATTGGAATTCTGCGGACATTCAGTAAATTTGCTTTTGTCTGGTATTAGATATGGATTATATAGAAATACATACATACATATACTCACGGCTATAAATCCCTAGAAGGGGTAGCCAGAGCTAAGGAACTAGAAGTTCCTCAGCCACTTTTGGAAAGTTGAGTTGGGAAAAGATGGCATAATAAAGGTTGTTAGTGATGGGTTTCCAACCGCATCGCCCAAAAACCCTTAAAAGCCCCAATACCGTTAGTCGCCTCTAACGTACACCCACCGGCAGAAATGGGGTAGTGTTATTCTAAGCCGACACTACACAGCATACATATATGAATACATAGAAATATATTTAAAATTAAGTGATTTTTAGTGCTGGTAGTGCCAGCTTAGAATTACTACTACCACTACCCATTTTTACCTACGGGTGTCGTAAGAGGTGACTAAGGGGCTTTTTAAGTGGTTTTTGGGCGATGCGGTTGGATGGAGGCCCATCGCTAACGATACTTTATTTCTACTATCTTGTGCCTTATCATTTTCCAAATGTGGCTGAAGAGTTTTCAGCTCTGAAGCTCTGGCTCTGGCTTTCATGTTAACTAGTAAGTATTGGAGACCCATCACCAAAAACCTTTATTTTCACCATCTTTTCCCCACTCTACCTCTAAAAGTGGCTGAGGAATTTATAATTCCTTTGCTCTGGCTACCCCATCTAGGGAAATATAGCCGTGAGTATATGTATGTATGTAGTAAGTATTAAACCCTAAAAACAAAACCGAACTCATGCGAAATAACCTCACTCTAAATTCCCGCCAAAACAATAGTTTGACATCAAGCGGCTGTCACAACAAACTGACAGATTAGCTGATTGACAAATACAACAACACGCGGGATTCAGGCGGAACACAGACAGCCAGAATTTATAGACTGACCGATCCATTATGCATTTGCTACGAGTTATGAAAGTGTTGAAACGTTAAAACAACATCGTTATTTGCGTCGTTTATAACTAATAAAGTGATAGAAAAATAATTAAATAGTAAAGGCAATTAACACAATATACATTACATATACATATTCTCACGGCCATAAATCCCATAAAGGAAATCCTCAAATTGGAAGATGATAGGGGGCATGATGGTAGAAAAAAAGTATCGTTGGTGATGGGCCTCCTACTATATCGCCCAAAAACGAAGAAATTTTATTTATCTATATTATATTTTGATTATTGCTGTATAGTGCTCGCTTAGAATAGCGCTACCCCATTTCATGTAGAAAATTATCTTAGTAATCTAATAGTTGTGGAAGCACTTCAGCTGTCTAACTATAAAACCTGATAGTTTAAGGGCTCTCTTAGATATGTGATCTTTGTGTGGAACAAAGGACAGCTATCAATAATGACTATTCAACTATACGACTAGTGAACAATATACTATTTATAAAATAATTTGGTTTAGAAGGTATTAATTTGTACTTAAGTTAATACAAAAAGCATTCGGTACGATTAAGTTGCATACTGTTATTTGTTCACCACTGTTGAACATTGTTTAGGTCACTTATTGATGCATCTATGTCTGCAGAAAAATTAATTACTCCATAAATTTTCGAATATTCAGCGTAGAATTTTAAATTGAATGTCAATAATTTACACACTACATTTATAAATATTATGAGGAAAAGCGGTCCAAGAGTTGAGCCCTGTGGAATACCTAAGGGAACCGAATACGCACTAGACTTATAACCTCCAAAGTCCACCAATAGCAAATGATTTTCCAAATAGAAGTACACCATCAGAGTAACAACCATGTATATATACCATACATTCCCAAAAAAAAAGAGATCACGGAAAAAATAACTGATTCTATCATAATTACAATGAAGTAATTTATACAAAAATAAGTAACTTCTTATTCAAACCAAGACTTAAGACCACCATTATTACTTCTATCATTACATCAAACATTACATGTAAGATAACTAATATGTTCCCAATTTAACAAATAAATTATGTATCCAAGTGCCATCGTCCGATAGTACGAATTTGGAATTAATGTGATGTTTGCGTTTGGAATCCAAGTAGGGTTCCACCCGAATGGGTCTTTTTGTTATTGTTAGATAAAGTTTCCGGGTCTATGCAAACAGCGAAACGGACACCAACTTTGGCGGTTACGGATTTACAGGGAATTGATACATTTGATTTTATTTGAAAATTTCATCTTAAAATGACATAGTTTGGTAAGCTGTTTTAAATTGGATCCCAACCAAACCAAACATAGTAAATAAAATATGAACGGAAAGCACACAGATTTTTTCGACCTAAAATTTATTTAAAATGAATTAAAGATTTTTAATGTTTAATATATAACATTGGATGAGTAATTTTAACATATCCTTATTATGTCGGAAATTTCTATTTAAATATTGATGATTCATACTTTATCTAGTGAATCAGCATCTGCATACGGGACCTCTCGCCGTTATGTGTGTACATTACATACGTAATTTCATTGAGTAATTTGTAACCAAATAGATTATTCTAGCATCCTAAAGAAGATTACCTGTCTCTTCACATTTCAACAGTGTTAACAGGTATTATCATTTTACTTTGACTAGGACTAATCAAAAACCGCTGAAGTGATACAAAAATAAGTAACTTCTTATTCAAACCAAGACTTAAGACCACCATTATTACTTCTATCATTACATCAAACATTATATGTAAAATAACTAATATTTTCCCAATTTACCAATTAAATTATGTATCCAAGTGCCATCGTCCGATAGTACAAATTTGGAATTAATGTGATGTTTGCGTTTGGAATCCAAGTAGGGTTCCACCCGAATGGGTCTTTTTGTTATTGTCAGATAAAGTTTCCGGGTCTATGCAAACAGCGAAACTGACACTAACTTTGGCGGTTACGCATAAACTATTTATTTACTGGGAATTGATACATTTGATTTTATTTGAAAATTTCATAGTTTAATAAGTTGTTTTTAATTTGAATCAACCAGCTAACAAAAGAAATGTATACGGACAGCACACAGATTTGTCGACTTATAACGTAAGTTAAGATTTCCAAACATATGAAACATTACATTAGCTGGGTAATTTTAACTTATCCTTATTGTGTCGTTTCAGTGCAAAAAATCTACAAAAATATTGATTACTAATACTGTATCTAGTGAATCTGCATACCGTACATCTCCTTGTTGAAGTGCGTATAATAGAGGACATATCGATTTTGATATTTGAATTGTTATTTGTTTTATATTTATCGAGTACGGGTTTTAGGAACTTAAAACTAACCACTTTTTGTATAATACTTAATATATGTAAATATCCTGCCACGTAGTTGTTAGGCAAGCCTAGGTTTTAGTGCAAAGTTGACGGCATGATCGCACAATTTACGCCCGATTTGTGAATTGAGCATTCAAGATGAGAACAACTTAAGTATCGTTTTGTCTCAATCAGTTGTTAAGATTTTAATGCGATAGAACGATATTCAAGTTGTTCTTAGCTGAAATACACAATTCAATAATTTTTAACAAAAAGAAAACCGACTTCATAGTTGGAAAAACAACCGAAAATAAACAATCCTGTACTAAGAAGTACAAAATAAGTTTTTTAATTGAATATGAGTACTGTGATTAATACCTTAGCAATTTTATTATTACACACGCGTCAGTTCAACCTACCTAAATATTTAAATTCTCTTAAATTAATTTGTGAGCCGGTGCCAGCTTCGATGATAATTATTCATAATAAGTGTGTATTTTGCACGCCATGTACATGTACAATGTAGGATACCTACATGGTATAGTAGGCGATAGAAATATGTTGTTTAGATTCTCATATTCAGAGATATATATATATATATATATATAGTAGGGTGAATTTAGTTTTGTTTGACTGGCACCGACTCAAAAATTAATTTAAGAGAATTTTAAGATTTAGCTTGGTTGAGCTGACGCATGTGCAATAAAGAAATTCCTAAGCTATTAATTACAGTACTCATATTTAATAAAAAAGCTTATTTCTTACTTTTTGTACTTGATTATTTATTATTCGGGGGATTTTTCAACTATGAAGTCGGTTTTCTTTTTACTTATAAATAAAGAATAAATAAAGGAACGAAAAATTTTGACACAGGCGGGATTCGAACCCGCGACCTCGGGTATACGCCCCCGTCGCTCTTGCCAATTTAGCTACCGTGTGAATGGCTGCCAGCGCGAAATTCTTCTATCCTTTATTTCTCTTACACGTTTTAGTAGTGTTTGCTGTTCCTCGGATTTTTTACTAATTCGGAAGGCCACTTGTCTATCTTTTCAGATAGAATGCAATGTATATACATGTAAAATGTAGGATACCTTGTAGTTGTAGGGTGAATTGATTTTGTACAGATTACCATTTAAAACGTTAGGCGATAGATATATATTGTTTAGATTGTAATAATCAGAGATAGATAGTAGGGTGAATTCACTTTTGTTTGACTGGCACCGACTCAAAAATTTATTTAAGAGAATTTTAATATTTAGGTAGGTTGAACTGACACGTGTGGAATAAAGAAATTGCTAAGGTATTAATCACAGTACTCATATTCAATTAAAAAACTTATTTCGCACTTTTTAGTACTAGTTATTACCGGTTATTTTTCCAACTATGAAGTCTTTTTGTTAAAAAATATTTTATTTTACGAGTTTTAGAGGTGGATAGACGTGGCAAAGATGCCTCTCGGATGAGGAAGCGACGGCTACTGTATTGTATTATTCTTCGTATTTCCGGTATTTCTATTATAGTACGATATTAACTATTAACTATTCTATTATAGTAGGATTTTAAAAACAATGTAACCTTACATTGTTTTTAAAATCCTCCAAAAGGCGATGGTGTACAATTCTATATCTCGAGAAAGACTCAAACGTTCTCGCCGAATATCCCTGAAGGGGTTAGCAGAGGTAGTAATACTTCTGAATATCACGTGACATTGTCACCTGTTGTTCAGAGTACCCACGATTTGCTTAGACAGTGTTCTCACGTTATACAGGTCAGGCCTATCGGCGTTTTGAACAAATACACTGTCACATGATTGTGAGTTTCGACAGTCCCCTCGATATCCTGGGATGCCATCATCAGATCCTGGTCTTATGGTACTTTCTCGGTAACAATAACATAACAAAAGAAATGTTTATTGAACTTGTACTTTTCTTCATAAAAGCTACGAAGAGGAGTATAAATCTATATAGAATGTGGAAAGAACTGTTTCCTAATACGTAGTGATTGAGGACCCACACCTTCCATCATCAGCTCAGCAGTATAACAATATAATTTTCAGAAGCAAATACCAATATCAATTCAGAAAATAAGTAAAACGCGGTATATTTGCCATTAAAATTTGAGGGTTCCCTTCGATTTCTCTAGAATACCATCATCAGACCCTGATATCCTCATCATGGTATCAAGCTGGGAGTATCTTCTTTCGATTAAAAAAAAATATAATCAAAATCGGTTCATAGATGGCGAAGTAAACGGCGAACAAACATAAAAGAAATAAAAAAATACGGTCGAATTGAGAACACTCCTTTTTTTGAAGTCGGTTAAAAATTGGGCGTTACTCACCTTAGCACCAAGGCATATTAACTTTACTATAAGTTTCATGCATCTTACCATGTACATGTAAGTGATAATTTTTATCAAATTCAACAGAAACAACCTTGTAATGTGCACATTACCAGGTTTTTTCTGTTAACTCTTACTCCTTACAACAACCCTTACTCATTTACGCACTTTTACGATACCAATTAAGGATTTCAATTAATTTGGAATAAAATACAAAAAAAAGTTCGTGTATTTTATATCCAACCTGCTAGAGGTCAGTACCCTCACCAGCGCATGACTGACACTTTAATGTTCAGCTTCCAAAAGGATATATTAGATCTTCTCATGTTTTTTCTGTTGGTATCTTCATAAATGTCAGATCTTTTTATGACCCTCACTTGACGAGGATAGCGGCTAATCGACGTTTTCTGAAATGAAATGTGCGTCCCCTTCTATCTTGATGTGAAAGTAAATAAATCATACTTGTTCTTGTATCTTTTACTTTGAGATACAAGCGTGGGACTGCGTTTGCTGGGCTGTGAAAGATGATTGGATTTTCTGATCAATAATAAATGTAATGAATGACAACCGTGATAGCCCAGTGGGTAGAACACTTGGTTATCGTGCAAGCGACTAGTGTTCGAATCCTGGGTCAGGCCTACACCAATTTGTCTTTTCTGAAAGACATATGTGTGGTTTATTTATCATGGTTGTTAACGGTGAGGGAAAACATCGTGAGGAAACCCACATGGCTGAGTTGTACTTAGTCATGTGACAGTGTATTAGTACAAAACGGCGATAAGCCTGCCCCCTATCACGTGAGTACACTGTCCATGCAAAACGTGGGTACTCTGAACACCAGGTGACAAAGTCACGTGATGTTCAGAAGTATTAGTACCTCTGCCAACCCCTTCGGGGATATTTGGCGTGAACGTTTATGTTTATGTTTTTACCTTGTTTGTCCATTAATTGGCCTAGACCTCGCTTTTATAACATACCCTTTTTATACTTTAAATCGATTAAGCAGATCAAACTAAACATCTTTTTCTATGAAATGCGTACTTAAAATATTGTAATTGTCAAAATAATTAATACTCAAAAAGTGTCACTGCCTAGATCACACTGAGAAAGTATGGTGAGTTTCTTAGCCCAAGTTAATATAAAAATAAAAAACATGTGATTTAAATCTTTTTGTTCATGAAAACCTCATGTGGGGATTATCTATACTTATAATAAATCTGTAGAGAGGTCAATTCTGTACATGAAATATATTTTCAAAATAACTATCAGGTGGTGATTAGGAATCGATACTGATGCCAAAAATGCAATCAGTAAAATTTTTGTCTGTCTGTCTGTCTGTCTGTCTGTCTGTCTGTCTGTCTGTCTGTCGGTTTGTATGTTCCTTATGGAAACAAAAACTACTCGACGGATTTTAACGAAACTTGGTGCAATTATTCTTCATACTCCTGCGCAGGTTTTTGTATACTTTCTAGCAGAGAAATAAAGGGGAATTTTGGGAAATTTTGGGGAAACAGGAGAAGTTACTCCATTTTTTAAGCTTCCGTCGCGTGTGCAGCCTTAATGGTTATACTTACATAGAAATCATGTGTGGCGGAAAAATTCTTCATAAAATTATCTAAAAAAAAATCCTCAACAGTATATGTCTATCTTTTACGGTTGACTCACAATAACACGTGTAATTCCTGATAGCTTAGCAGTTCGGAACATTCTGATTATATTTGTTTACTCTTACGTTTGTAAACCTCTCACTCATCCCTAATTTACAAAAGGTAACATTATTACCTATTTAATAAAAAAAGAATCATACAAATCGGTAGACAAACACCGATATTATTTATAAAATAAGCCATCGCGCCCGTGATCGAAACCAAATCTTTACTAATTTACATATAACAGACTAGATGGCGCCAGTAGTTGCATCCTACATAACGTAATGATTTATTTTTTAGATTGTTATAAATACTTCATGGCGTTTTATTACAAAATTTGCTATTAAACGGAAATACTGAACCGTTCATTAAAGCGCATTCAAATTCACCAAACTACACTGTTAAGGGAGTGCTATAAATTTCATAAATTGAAAACATTACGCTGAATTTCACAATGCTTGAGCAGTGACTAAAGAAAGTAACCTCAGATATTTAAAAAAACAACGCTACCCGTGCGAAGCTGGGACGATCCACTAGTTACTAATAAATAAAGAATATATAAAGAAAAGGAAATATTTATTCTTTATTTATTAGTAATAATCCCCACATGAGGTTTTCATGAACAAAAAGATTTAAATTATGTGATAGTTAGGAATAGTTAGGTTTCTGAAAAGATAGACAAGTGGCCTTCCGAATTAGTAAAAAATTCGGAGGTAGGAAACGCAAACACTACTAAAACGTATAAAAGAAATAAAGGATAGAAGAATTTCGCGCTGGCAGCCATTGACACGGTAGCTCAATTGGCAAGAGCGACGGGGGCGTATACCCGAGGTCGCGGGTTCGAATCCCGCCTGTATCGAAATTTTTCTTTCCTTTATCTATTCTTTATTTATTAGTAAAAAACATATGGTCAAATCATAAGATGTTTTTTTTAATTCAGCTGTGGCTAAGAACCTCACTATACTTTCTCAGTTTGATCTAGGTACGACACTTTTTAATTATTAATTATTTTAAAAATTACAATATTTTAGATAAGCATTCCATAGGCAAAGTTGTTTTGTTTGATGTCTTCTATCAATTAAAAACATAAAAAGGGTACGTTTTAAAAACGAGGTCTAGGCCAAATGGCAAAAGACGTAAGAAAATTTGCTTAAAATATATAAAAAGCAACACACGAGTACCCACAAGAGGTAGATTAAGCTTCAAATAATAATTTCATCAGCCTCTTTTGGTTCTTGAATAGGGAAGAGATTACAACATAATGGTTGTTTGGTGATGGGTCTCCAACAGCATCGCTAAACTATCACTTAAAAATTCCTATTGAATTAGTCTCCTCTTATGATATCCGCTGGGAAAAAAAGGTTACTGCTAATCTAAATCGACACTTTATAGTTTGCTAAAATATGTTGAATATAAATAATTTTATTTAGAGATATAAAGATTAAAATGTCAACATACATACACATATATACTCACGGCCATAAACCACCAAATAGGGTAGCCAGAGCTTCAGAGCTAAAAAACTCCTCAGCTATATTTGGAAGATGATAGTAGGTAAGATGGTAGAAATAAAGTATCCTAAAGGGTCTCCAAGCGCATCGCCCAAAAAACCACTTAAAAAAGCCCATACCATTAGTCTCCTCTTACGACACCCGTAGATAGAAAGGGGTAGTGAGTAGTGACGTCAATACTCACTACATGGCCATTAAAATTATAACATACATACCTACATACATACATATACTTACGGCTATAAATCCCTTGAAGGGGTAGCCAGAGCTAGGGAATGAGCCATTCCTCAGCCACCTTTGGAAGTTGCGTGGGGAAAAGATGGTGAAATAAAGGTTGTTGGTGATGGGTCTCCAACCGCATCGCCCAAAAATCCCTTAAAAGCCCCAATACCGTTAGTCGCCTCTTACGTACACCCACCGGAAGAAATGGGGTAGTGCTATTCTAAGCCGTCATAATAATAATAAATCAAAACAGAAACTCGTCCATCAAATGGAAATAAAAAATTAGGCAAAGAGTTTTTTTCTAATCGAAATGTTCTTGCTTATTTATTTTTGTTTTATTTCTACTGACAAATTTGTGTTAATAATAAATAAAGGATAAACAAAGGAAAGAAAAATTTTCGACACCGGCGGGGCGGTGCGGTTTCGACATCGAACCCGCGACCTCGGGTACACGCCCCCGTCGCTCTGCCAATTGAGCTACAGTGTCGATGGCTTCCAGTGCATGAAAAAAATTTCCTTTCCTTTGTTTATCCTCTATTTATTAGTAATAATCCCCTCATGAGATTTTCATGAACAAAAACATTCAAATTTGTGTTAAGTAGTTTTATGCACACCTAATTATTATTTACGTTCAAAATTACAATGGACATTTTTTAACTTCATAATCTTATTTTTACCTAATTGATTAGAATAATTTGCCCAAAGTCGACTGCTGGCCTGATGCGAGTTGACAGTCTAACTACTATTACAGTGATAGTAGCCGGTACCGGGCGGGTGGCATAATATCTGAAGCAATCTCACTTGTTAGTATTATTTTTGCATTGATATATGTCGGTTCATACTTGTCTTAATCTAATTGTTTATTTTTTCTACATTTTGATAAATGTTTTTAAGACATTTACACAAGTAGTTTCTTAATCGATTTTTGTCGGTTTTCGATGATATGTATATATGTTTGCCGTGTAGTGTCGGCTTAGAATAACACTACCCCATTTCTACCCGTGGGTGATTGTAAGAGGCTACTAAGGGTATGGGGCTTCTTAAGTGATTTTTGGGCGATGTGTTTGGAGACTCGTCACCAAGAACATTTATTATTACCATCTTTTCCCCAATCAACTTCTAAAAGTGGCTGGGGAATTTCTCATTCCAAAGCTCTGGCTACCCCGTTAAGGGATTTATAGCCGTGCGTATATGAATATATGAATGAATGAAGACTTTCAACTGTGTAACAGTAGAATTGATAAACAGACAAACGTAACGAAACTAAAAGGGATTCAGTTTTACCATGTGCCATTGCTTACGACATCCGAAAAATGGACCAAGATTAAAAGCCAAAATCTTTTTCCCATTTTTTCCCAATACGTGCATAGTTACTTTGTCTCGGTGCAATATAGCAGCTCTTTTCACCCGTTCCATCCCACCCCTTCCCTTCGCCGCCGGGAAATTAATATCAAGCACCCAGTTACCTGGAGCGAACCAAACTTTTGCCTATAACATGACTTTGACTCGAAACACGAAGACTTTGAACTTAAGTTGAGTAATTTCAAATTTGAGCTTTGTTATAGTTCTCTGATAACTAATTTTAAAACAAAATATGTGATACTGGCAAAATATTCATTAAGCAAATATATACTTATCTATTAGAACGATTTTATTTATTTATTTGTAATTGTATAGCAACATTTAAACGAAATTACATTGCCTCATTAAATTTCAATAGAAACTAATTTTTATATAAAGACCTCCCTATGAAAAATGTAATTAATGATAAACAATATTGACCTGTTCTCAATTTGATAACTGTTTTGACAAAAGGTAAAAGTGTCAAATGTACGCTATCATCATCTACGCAATCTTTGTACAAAAAAAAACATCAGTTAAATTTTAATTCATATGCAGATTATAAGCATCGTTTCCTTACACAACATAATATATAAATAAAATAAAATAAATAAAATAAAACATTAACTCTTTCATCGATATTAAAATATAAACGTAAATAAATGTGTGAAGTTCAAACTCTAATAGTTTGGTTTCTGCGCAGTTGTACGCTCTCTAATTAGAGTAATTTTATATTCCTCCTTACACCGAGTGCCTTGTTTATTAAACGTACTAATAAACGACGCTACTCGCTCTTCTAGCGAACGATGTCTGCTAAAAACATTTCTCTTGTCAGTCACTGCGACCGGACGGATTTTTGGCATTCTTTGTGTAGAGGGAAAATGTACTGGGAATAATTTTTGTGCAAACTACATATATAAATAATCTTATCAATATATATAAGAAAATATATAGTAAAAAAATACTAAACATACTTCTAGAACAGTATTTATTTTTATAAGTTAAATATGTTTAATACTTTATTGATTCACTTTTAATTTTGGATTAATGCAGACACTGAATTGCAAAATTATATTTTTATGAATACAGAAATAAATATTATGTGAAGTGTTTTGATTGTACTAGGCATACATAATAAAATAACTTTATTTAACAAAAGGGTTTCCTTTCGATCAAATATTTTTTTGCCTTTATATTAGAACTCAAGAATATCTTTCCATAATTTCACATTTACTGATTCCGTTTGTTCCGGAAAATGGTGAAAACATAGAGGCCTTCATAAGAAAGGGAAGGCTTGACGGGTTTCGTGTCAAACCCTCATAAAGTATAGTGAATGGTTACTCAAATCGCAGACTTGTTTGACCCCCGAGCCGCGACCGACAAATTCTTTTATTTTCTCATAGCATTACGACCCTGATTTAATAAAAATGGTAGACTGTTTTTTTTTCCCTTTTTGTGTAGTAAATAACTGACTATTTTAGTAGTATTAATAATTTAAATAGTTTATGTGGCGAATGATGAGAAAAACAAAAACCCATTTCTTTTCGCGGGTATCCTAAGAGGTGACTAAAGGTGTTTTTTTTATGTTGTTCTAATTGATTGTTAGATGATGTTGCGGGAGACCCATCACCGACCATACTTTATTTTACCATGTAATCCCCTTACGACAATGAAAAGTGAGTATTCACGGTGATTTATTTTAAAAGAAAATGGCTGTGTAAAGCTAGCTTTGAATATCATGTGGGAGTCATGTTAGAGCGCACACTACTGAGGACTCTATCGCACATAGCAGCGTCTCACTCATATTCCTACATCGCGGAGTGTAAATGTTTTTCGAGTTAAGCATAGATACAAAATATAAGTTGCTACACAGCAGGGTGTACTGGCCAGTATATCTTTGCTGTTCCCACAATCACTACCCCTTTCTACCCACGGGTGTTGTAAGAGGCGACTAACGGTATGGGGCTTTTTTCGTTATTTTTGGGCTATGCGGTTGGAGACTCATCACCAACGATATTTAGCTGAGGAGTTTCTGGCTCTGAAGCTTCGGCTACCCCTTTTTGGAATTTATAGCCGTGAAATGTAAAATAACAGAATTTATATGAGTCTGGTTTCACGTTATTTGAGAGTTACAGATAGTGAACATAGACAATTTATGTATTTTCGTAATAAGAACAATGAGATATTTTTCTCAAAATTAGATTAAATAAATAAATCAACAAATTTGTCTGAATTTTGCTGATTCGATAAAAAACTTCCTCAAAAAATGAACTCTTTTCAGTGATTTCACAGTTTAATTCGTAAAAAAACAGTGGTTGAGTAAATAAACTGAGAGATTGAACACAGCAGTGATACATGTAATTCAGTCTGTTTTTGCTTTGCACTATTGTTATGTAAATCTTTTGCACTCAAATTTTACAAAATAAAATAATTCTTCCATTATATTCTTGTTTCAGTTTTATTCAGTTTTTTGGATGTACTTAGTCTAGTTATGACATCTCGTTCGATCACATGACCTTACATTTTTAAAGAGATCGTACTTTTAATTCGTACATTATGCGTAGAAATATTTTTTGTCAAAGCTACCATAGGTGTTTCGTAAACTCACTTAAATGGGTATGATCGCAATGTATACTTTCACAAGTTACATAATATTTTATTAAATTTTATAAATAATACGTATAATAACGTTCTTTTGCCATATAAAATGTTTCCAAGGAATTTCGAGTCGATAAAATAAAATATGAGGGGGAGTACAACCTTTATCTCTTAGGAGTATAAAAATAGTTATTAACATATTCTCAGACCTACCCAATGAGTAGGTATGCAAAAATTCCATTGAAAATGGTTCAGCCTGTTCGGGGGAGTTTGGTGACAAACACTGTGACACGTGAATTTCATATATTAGATCAATCTATAACATACATACATACATACATATACTCACGGCTATAAATCCCTAGATGGGGTAGCCAGAGCTACGGAATTAGAAATTCCTCAGCCACTTTTGAAAGTTAAGTGGGGAAAAGATGGTAAAATAAAGGTTGTTGGTGATGGGTCTCCAACCGCATCGCCCAAAAATCCCTTTAAAGCCCCAATACCGTTAGTCGCCTCTTACGTACACCCGCCGGAAGAATTGGGGTAGTGCTATTCTAAGCCGACACTACACTACACAGCACTCTGAGCCGACACTACACAGCACTCGTGTAACAGTCGTATAAAAACCTACCAATGAAGGAAAGTTTAATAAATTTAATTGAAAATAATGAAAAACTAAGTACGATAACTGCCCCATCCTATTCACATAATAATTCAAAATAATTGCTGACAACCCAGAAAATTTACAACATTTTCGCCACACCCACATAAATCTGCATACACTGCCGAATCTCAATGACAAGCAATCATTTATAACTATCTTGAACAAGCGATGTAACGTTGCCTGGTCACATTTATCGAACATGTGAGATGGCGACTCAGTACAGGGAGGTAAGCCGGTGTGAATGATTTATAAATGCAAATAGCGTTTGTTGCAAATTCCGAACTACCCGCGATTATTCACGCTGCGTTATCTTTGACGTATTAAAACCGCCGCTCAGCTCGGCCGTTTATTTATTTTCGATCGGCTTCTCTCTATGGACACAGCACTCAAATATTCATTAGTTTACGCATCAAAATAGCACTAAGCTTATCTGTTATGGCAGATTTTTGTTGTATTATTAAAATAGCTTACATGAGGGGCTCAAGCAAACCCTGGCTAGAAACGTAGACCTGAGTCCGAAGGACACATTTGAACCAAAAAGGCAGGCTCAAAAAGGCAGGCGTCTGAAGATTGAAGAATAAAAGAGCATGTATAAGACGATAGATGGATGTAAACGAAGCTAGAGCGGTTTGTCAAGGTCGTGCAAAGTGGCGATCGATAGTCTCTGCCTACCCCAATGGGAACTAATGACGTGAATATATGTATGTATATACCTGAGTCCCTTAAAAGAGTGGTTCACCATAGTCAAGCTTGCTAACTTACGATGGATTGGCGGAATTGATTTACTAATTTCGTTGATGATAAACTAATGATGGCTCAGCGTACTGGGCGACCTCTGGAAGAAACTTGAATTTTCGGTTAATTTAAAAATACCATCTACAAATGGAATAAAGTACTCAGGTTTTGGGAAAGAAATAAATAAATAATGTACATGATTGTCATAGCGGGTTCTAAAATAGAATAGAAAATTAAAATCCTCTGTCTTGAAATATAAATGATTTTGCACGCATTACTCAAAATGTAAGTATACATAAATTAATGCGAAAACCTGATAATCCACACTTATATTTTTCGGATTTGAACGACTGTCAAACCGGTAAAAAACGCTGTATTTGTAGATAAATGTAGCGTAAGGAATAGGATCTTCTCAAATGATTACAGAAATAGGTACTCACAAAAATGATAATTTGTAATAAAATAAACACTACCAGGTACAAGCACAAATTGCTGCACAACACAAAAAAATACTTTCCCAATACAAAGGATTACAACGAGGAATACAATTACAACGAGGTGGCAAGTTAACACCTACAAGGTTTTTCAGTGCTCATTTATATGAGAATGTGTACAATAATGTAATGTTCCCGTGTAGTGTCGGCTTGGAATAACACTACCCCATTTCTACCCGTGGGTGATCGTAAGAGGCGACTAAGGGTATAGGGGCTTTTTAAGTGATTTTCGGGCGATGTGGTTGGAGACCCGTCACCAAAAATATTTATTATTACCATCTTTTCCCCAATTAACCTCCAAAAGTGGCTGAGGAATTTCTCATTCCAAAGCTCTGGCTACCCGTTAAGGGATTTATAGCCGTGAGTATATGTATGTGTACAATAATATCCAGTAAACGTTGAATAAAAGATAACTTTGTCATAGTGATGCTAATTGGCGTCTTCAATCCCGATCCCAAAAATTAGTTTACTATTTTAAAACTCTTATAAAATTTTGATCCAGATAGTTATAACTAGGACTCCAATGGAAATTGCGATTGAAATAATTTACTCAGCGAGTTAGGTAAACCTCAGGCTTCTTGCTATCTGTGCAGTCGGTCTTAAGCTTGTGGCCGCGATCTAAATAAGAAACCATTATTATTTTTTTCGTTTACTTCAATGGGAAAATAGTTTTTCGATGATTATTCCTCAACTAGCTGACCCCACGGACTTTGTACTGTCAAAAGTGTAGACTTTCACGTCGTCAAACTGAAATATTTAACTGACCTGTTGAGGGTCTCTGTCATGCGATGAGAAAAAAGGTGTTTTTAATAGCGTCGTCACAATTTTTTCACTTCATAAGTTTTAAGTTTATAAGTATAGTAGTTTCGGCTGAGCATTGATTCTTAGTCAGTTAGTCTATTTAACCATTTTTTAAGAAAATTTATTGATCTCTTAATTTTTCTGGGATAAAAAGTGTCCTATTGTGTTAATTAGATAATTATCTGGCTTCCTGTAAATTTTATTTTAAATGCGTTCTGTGAATTAGTCTTCATTAAGCTACAAACACACAAACATCTAAACTTTCACATTTATAATATTAATAGGATTAGGCTTAAACATAAGCTTCTCGCGCAGGTGACCTCGCTCGCCGGCCAGCGCAGCGTCTTGTCTTGCGCTTCATGCACGCGTGTAAATTTTGTTACGGAGTAATTTTAAAATTGTATTATCTTCTAAGATGTTTATTTAAATTAAGTGATGTCAAGGACAATTTTGTTCTCAATTAAATACTCTCAGTCAACAACATATTTATTTGGATAAAGATTAATATTATGTTGATAAAACATTATGAAAATTATGCATTAAATTCGACCAAACTTATTTACCATAAAAATGGTTATAGTAAGTGAAACTTAAAAGTTAGACATATACTGTCTCGGGCATTTTTTTAGATCATTTAAAGAGAAATAATTCTTTAACACATTTTTTTGGGTATTTTAAACCGTTTACGCAGCGCACACAACGGAAGCCTTAGTATGAATAATTATCCCCGTTTTTGCAACATTATTCGCTGATAGTTTGCTCCTGTTGGTTGCAGCGTAAAGATATATAGCCTAAAACCTTCCTCAATAAATGGACTATCCAACACAAAAAAAAAAATTAATTTGATTGGGTAGTTCCTGAGATCCTAGCGTTCAAACAAACAAACTCTTCAGCTTTATAATATTACTATAGATGGTAATGGTAATGACATGGGATGCGACCCCTTGCGACACCTAACAATGTCCACTCGATAATTGTGCCAAATTTGGTTGAAATCGGTCTATCCGCTCCAGAGGAGGTTGATAAAAAAAATGGCCTATAAGACCGCGTATAAGAGCTTCGCTTCAATAAATGCAATGTCAATAATAAAAAAAAATGAAAGAATTTAGTTAGCTGTGTAGTGTCGGCTAAGAATAGCACTACCCCATTTCTTCCGGTGGGTGTCTGTAAGAGGCGACTAACGGTATTGGGGCTATTAAGGTATTTTTGGGCGATGCGGTTGGAGACCCATCACCAACAACCTTTATTTTACCATCTCTTCCCCATGCAACTTTCCAAAAGTGGCTGGTGAATTTCTAATTCCACAGCTCTGGCTACCCCTTCAAGGGATTTATAGCCGTGAGTATATGTATGTATGTATGTAATTTAGTTTATCATGAAAAAAATATTGATTCCTTAGTGTAAAGTATTTGTAGTACATACATACATACATATACTCACGCCATTAATTCCCATTGGGGTAGGCAGAGACTATCGATCGCCACTTCGTACGATCCTGACAAACCTCTCTAGCTCCGTTTACATCCATCAATCTTTCCATACATGCTCTTTTATTCTTCACACGGACGCCTGCCTTTTTGAGCATACTCTCAATTTGGTCCAAGTGTGTTCTCCGTGGTCGTCCTCACTGAAATTTGTAGTAATTTCTAAAAATTTTAATAATCACAGCTTACATAATATAAACAAAAACTTCAGATGCCAAAAAAGCTGAGAAGGAAAGAACAATCAACCTAATAACTATTTGTTTTAAGATAAACAAATATGAGGCAATTTTTTGGACATACATACATATACTCACGGCTGTGATTCCCTAGAAGGGGTAGCCAGAGCCAAGGAATTATAAATTCCTCAGCCACTTTTGGAAGTTGAGTGGGGAAAAGATAGTAAAATAAAGGTTTTTGGTGATGGGTCTCCAACTGCGTCGCCCAAAAATCCAATAAAAAGCCGCAATACCCTTAGTCGCTTCTTACGACACCGTAGCGACAAGTAGCGACATTCTAAGCCGGCACTACACGGCAATTTTTGGAATGTTAAATCAACATGGAATAGTTATACCCCTTTTAATTAAAGGTTCTTTACAATTCTGCGGTCATTGTCTTATAATTAAATAACTCGTTTTTACATTACTTTAATGGCTTATTTTTTTGGGCGATGTGGTTGGAGACCCGTCACCAAAAACATTTAATATTACCATATTTTCCCCAATCAACTTCTAAAAGTGGCTGAAAAATTTCTCATTCCAAAGCTCTGGCTACCCCGTTAAGGGATTTATTGCCGTAAGTATATGGATGTATGTATGTTTAATATAATGAAAACCAGTTCTGATTTTGTGTATACTCATACACAAATCAGAAATTACTGATTGTGGGCCCTATTTAGCGAAACCACTTCTTTAAATTATGTCATTGAATACTGTATATGTGTGCTAAATAAAAAAAAACTTTTTTTTTCTTTTAATGGCTTAGATATAAAGCTTATACAAAAAAATCCTTTATATTTGGAATTGGTTTTTATTCTATATCTGAATTAAGTCTTTTTTAATGTCTTAGTTCGTAAGTTCTATTATAATAGTGTTCATTATTTATTCACATTATCTGTATTTGTATTACAAAGTCTACCAGTCTACAAGAGTTAGCATTGAAAGTTCTTATAGAACACTCAATCATCCACTAAATTTTTACCCTAAAAGCTAGAATATGATTTTTAAATTAGATCATCACTTAACTAAACCCTTTACAATAGTACTTTTTTCCATTATAAACAGCATGCTCCGTAATTAATACGTACATAATACGCCTAGTTGATTTCCTCCGCTTTTCGTCGTTTAAATAAGACTGGTGTTCATAAGCTCTATATTCAAATTGATCATATCGCGGTGTTCAACGAATGAGCGACGTCACTCATCTGAGAGCGACTGACGTTTGCATGCCAAATTTAATTTCAGACTCTTGCCTGCGCCGTTTAAACGCAGCCTTAATGCATAATACATGTCGAGCTTTATACGGAGATATCGGATGTGGCTGCGAAATGTAACAGTTTGTTTGAGGAGATGAGTGAGGTTTGAGTTCTAGGCAATCTTATAAATGGGTACTTGTTCTGCCGGAGGCGGGCATTATTTTACTAATCATTCAAGGAAAGAAAAATTTCAACACCAGCAGTATTGAACCCGGGGCCCAGGCGTAGACCGGGATGTCGCGGGTTCCATCCATCCCCACACGAGGTTTCCTTCACAACAAAGTCTAAGAGTTTGGCATTTTTTCTACTTGTGAACATAAATTTCACAAATAGTTCATGATGCGATGACGGTTTAGGAAATATTAGGTTGTGATTAGTGCATAATTGTGGTAGACGTTTAATAGTAACCATAACTTATTTTGGAATAAAAATGAAGTACTTTTTTTAAGTCTGCTGTGTAGTGTGGGCTTAGGATAGCACTACCCCATATCTCCGGTGGGTGTACGTAAGAGGCGACTAATGGGATTGGGGCTTTTGAGGGATTTTTGGGCGATGCGGTTGGAGACTCATCACCAACAACCTTTATATCACCATCTTTTCCCCACGCAACTTCTTGGGATTTATTGCCGGGAGTATATGTATATGTATGTACTTTATTTACATTATCACATAGAACTACAACATAATACACATTCAGGAAAATAATTATATGGAAAAGAATCGAGACTTAACTTCTCAAATCTTAAGTTCTGTTTACAAACTAATGGTCAATGGCTCAAAATATTTACAAGGTAATTTAAAATAAAGTGATGATTAAATTCCAAAATTTTCAGAAAGTGTTCGGTAATTGTGTTAGGTCCAACCAATAAAAAATGTAGGACTATTTTGTCAGAATTAGTGATACCGCAGCCACTTTTGAAAGTAATTTGGGAAAGTGGTGGTAATAATGAAGGACAATTAGTGATGTGTGGTGTGACCCTGCAACATTGACCGCATACATACATACATACTCACGGATATAAATCCCCAAAAAATGGAAGCCAGAATTTTGGAATAAAAAAAAACTTGGCCACTTTTGAAAGTTGAGTGGAAAATGATTTTATGGTGACGGGTCTCCAACCACATCGCCAAAAAATCATTTAAGAAGCCCCTACGCTCTTACAACCGATTGCTGAATTGAGTATTCCAGCTGGGAACAACTTAAGTATCGTTCTGTCGCATTGAAATCTTAACAACTGAATGAGACAAAACGATACTTAAGTCATGCTAGTAGTGCTCTATGCCGACACATACACAGCACCACCATTCTATAGTATTGACCAGCAATCACCTTAAAAGCCCCAAAACCCTGATTCGCCTCTAACAACACCTGAAGGGCAAGCACGAGCGCTCTTAATAATTACATCGACATGATAACGGTTAGAATGAGAAGGCAGTATACGATACTAAGTAAGTGCGTAAGAGATGGCTGCTTTATCCCACGCGATAACTAGTTTAAACACCGCTCGTACTAGCCGGGCTGAACGACGAACGTGCCGGACGAGACCATACTATTAATTCTATTCAATGACTCTATATGCTACCCAAGTTAGTAATTTTATTTTTTGTTAGTTTAGGTAACACTTTTAATGATTTTTCCTTAAATAGAACCTGTGAATAAATAACCGCCAGTTTCCTGACCACAACCGTAGTTAGGCAATATAAAGCTTTGATCGATTTTCTTTTAGAATTTGAAGTGAGTTTAGAGTCCTCGATGCGGATCTATCTACGTGAAACAGTTCTGTCGGACTCTGCGTCATAATAATATTGAAATCGCTTGGAACTTCTAAGATAAGAATTGTTGAACATACAGGTTTGAACCCAGGCAGTACTTCTGTGACAGTTAAGAACCGGATATTCCAATGAAGATATCAACAACTTTACTCTTACTACACATCTGTAATTTATTAAATCATATATTTGTATACAACAACTTATATATATATATATATATATATATATATATATATATACTAGTGGATCGTCCCAGCTTCGCACGGGTAGCGTTGTTTTTTTAAATATCTGAGGTTTCTTTCTTCAGTCACTGCTCAAGCATTGTGAAATTCAGCGCAATGTTTTCAATTTATTAAATTTATAGCACTCACTTAACAGTGTAGTTTGGTGATTTTGAATGCGCTTTAATGAAAGGTTCAGTGTTTCCGTTTAATAGCAAATTTTGGAATAAAACGCCATGAAGTGTTTATAACAATCTAAAAAATAGTCATTACGTTATGAAGGATGCAACTACTGGCGCCATCTAGTATGTTATATGTAAATTAGTAAAGATTTGGTTTCGATCACGGGCGCGATGGCTTATTTTATGTATAATTTCGGTGTTTGTCTATCGATTTCTATGATTCTTTTTTTATTGAATAGGTAATAATGTTACCTTTTTTAAATTAGGGATAAGTGAGAGGTTTACAAACGTAAGAGTAAACATATATAATCAGGATGTTCCGAACTGCTAAGCTATCAGGTATTACACGTGTTATTGTGAGTCAACAGTAAAAGATAGACATATACTGTTGAGAATTTTTTTTTAGATTTTTTTATGAAGAATACATACATACATACATACATACATATACTCACGGCTATAAATCAATATAAAGAATATTTCCGCCAAACATGATTTCTATGTAAGTTTAACCATTAAGGCTGCACATGCGACGGAAGCTTAAACAATGGAGTAACTTCTCCCGTTTTCCCCAAATTTCCCAAAATTCCCCTTTACTTCTCTGCTGGAAAGTATACAAAAACCTGCGCAGGAGTATCAAGAATAATTGTACCAAGTTTCGTTAAAATCCGTCGAGTAGTTTTTGTTTCCATAAGGAACATACAAACCGACAGACAGACAGACAGACAGACAGACAGACAGACAGACAGACAGACAAAAATTTTACTGATTGCATTTTTGGCATCAGTATCGATCCCTAATCACCACCTGATAGTTATTTTGAAAATATATTTCATGTACAGAATTGACCTCTCTACAGCAGTAAAAGATAGACATATACTGTTGAGAATTTTTTTTTAGATTTTTTTATGAAGAATATTTCCGCCAAACATGATTTCTATGTAAGTTTAACCATTAAGGCTGCACATGCGACGGAAGCTTAAACAATGGAGTAACTTCTCCCATTTTCCCCAAATTTCCCAAAATTCCCCTTTACTTCTCTGCTGGAAAGTATACAAAAACCTGCGCAGGAGTATCAAGAATAATTGTACCAAGTTTCGTTAAAATCCGTCGAGTAGTTTTTGTTTCCATAAGGAACATACAAACCGACAGACAGACAGACAGACAGACAGACAGACAGACAGACAGACAGACAGACAGACAGACAGACAGACAGACAAAAATTTTACTGATTGCATTTTTGGCATCAGTATCGATCCCTAATCACCACCTGATAGTTATTTTGAAAATATATTTCATGTACAGAATTGACCTCTCTACAGATTTATTATAAGTATAGATATATATATATATATATATATATATATATATATATATATATATATATATATATGTATATATTCATATGTAATTACTTATTCAATTTTAAAAAAAATATTTCTGACTTTTACTGTCTGTACAAAAATCGGTTACTTAACCATATCATGCTAGTATATCACAGTCATAAGTTTGTTGGATTTTTTTTTGCATTATAAGAATTAATCTCTCTTTTTTTCTACTTGTGATAATTATATTTGTATTTTAAACGTCCCAAAACATTACATTAAAGTCTATTTAAACAGTAAATTCTGCAAATGCTGTTATCTTAATAAGGACTAAAACCTTCAGAATATAAGCGCTTTATAAGCAGGATTAGCCAAATATCAGGAATTATGTCACGTTAAGCGCAGTTAGTTGAAGTTCTTAGACTCGTAGAAACACAGAGAATACAACAATAAATTATTGCTATGAAATTTAATTTTACATACATAGAGATTCAGCAACTTACTAATATACATATACTCACGACCATAAACCCCAAAAAGGGTAGCCAGAGCTTCAGAGCTAGAAAGTCCTCAGCCAGATTAGGAAGTTGATAGGGGACAAGATGGCAGAAATAAAGTATCGTTGGTGATGGGTCTCCAACTGCCTCCAACTTAGTCCTTAGTCGCCTCTTACGATACCCACGGGTAGAAAGGGGTGCTGATATTCTAAGCCGGCACTACACGGGAAAAACTAACATAACATAAATAACATAAACGTTCACGCCGAATATCCCCTAAGGGGTTGGCAGAGGTACTAATACTTCTGAACTTCACGTGACATTGTCACCTGGTGTTCAGAGTACCCACGTTTTGCATGGACAGTTTACTCACGTGATAGGGGGCAGGCCTATCGCCGTTTTGTACGAATACACTGTCACATGACTAAGTACAACTCAGCCATGTGGGTTTCCTCACGATGTTTTCCCTCACCGTTAACAACCATGATAAATTAACCACACATATGTCTTTAGAAAAGACAAATTGGTGTAGGCCCGACCCAGGATTTGAACACTAGTCGTTTGCACGATAACCGAGTGTTCTACCCACTGGGCTATCACGGTCTTCACGGGAAAAACTAACTTACTTAAAATACATAAATGTCGGTTAGCTGTGAACTTTTTGCTTAGAAAGCAACAGGACCTTTACTTGTGTTGTTGGTAAAGGTAAAAAAAAACTAACATACATACATACATATACTCACGGCTGTAAATCCCTAGAAGGGATAGCCAGAGCTAAGGAATTAGAAATTCCTCTGCCACTTTTGGAAGTTACGTGGATTAGATTGCGAAATAAAGGTTCTTGGTGATGGGTCGCCAACCGCATCGCCCAAAAATCCCTTTAAAACCCCTATACCGTTAGTCGCCTTTTACGTACAACCACTGTAAGAAATGGGGTAGTGCTATTCTAAGCCGGCACTACACAGCAAATGTGATACTTATACACTGAAAAACTGATACACTGTCAGAATCTCTATACAATAAGTGTCACTGTATACTGATAGTGAATTGCTACAGTAGTATTGCATTTCTCGTGTCGTATGAGGCGACAAAGAAAATCCATCACTATCGATCTTTTATTTAAACTTTACATAGAATACGAGTACTTAACTCCGTCACTGTATAGCAAGCACGAGCGCTATTTTATCGACACGATAACGGTTAGAATGAGATGGCAGTATACGATACTAAGTAGGTGCGTAAGAGATGGCTACTTTATCCCACGCGATAACTAGTTTAAACACCGCTCGTGCTTGCCCTGCTGGTGCATTTTGTGGAACGCGTACTAACACTGTTGAACCTTCGATTTCCAACGGCCATCAGGTTTGCGTCAGATATAGAAACCGATGGATGAGGACAGTAAGTATGGGACCCGTTGTTGATATTTTTTGGGTAGGTCCCTTTCCAGCAGTAATGATCTTTTGGTTGTTATATATTCTCGGGATGGTGTTGGAGATTAGAGCAGTGAAAATAAATAGATAATTTAGAATACAATAGAAAACTTTTTTTGCACACCGCATTGAAAATATTTTACAGAGATTATGTTCTTAAATAGAACATACATACATATACTCACGGCTATATTTCCCTAGAAGGGGTCACCAGAGCTAAGGAATTATAAATTCCTCAGCCACTTTTGGAAGTTGAGTGGGGAAAAGATGGTAAAAATAAAGGTTTTTGGTGATGGGTCTCCAACCGCATCGCCCAAAAATCCAATAAAAAGCCCCAATACCCTTAGTCGCCTCTTACGACACCCGTGGGTAGAGAGGGGTAGCGACATTCTAAGCCGGCTCTACACGGCAAATCTTAAATAGAAGTACAATTATAACTTAAAAGGATCTTGCAACAACTAACAAAAGCTTTGTTTAATTTCAGTTCACAGCTAGTAATCCAAGCTAATCATAAATAGTTCTAAATACTTGACTCAATGCGTAATCAATTAGCAGGCTAAGTTCACGCCCAGTGGTTCGGAGCGCACGGTTAGTTGGACAAAGTTACAGCTGCACAGTGTAACGCGCGCCTCGCTGTGGCCAAAAGTCGGAGTGCACTAAACAAGGCGCCCCGCTCTAATTTAGATAAATTCTGTTCACAAACAGCAACTTGTTAGTTTTACAACTCGCGATAGCGTTGTTTCGACTTAGCGACACTCTTTGTTACGTCTATGAGCCTAGGTTATGTAAGTATCGGTGATTTAAGAATATTTTGAAGGTTCGGATAGTTATAGCTATTAAAGTTTATCATAAAGGTGACACACAGGTATTTTTATTATTGCCAAAACTTAACTTTAAGTGGTTGGTTTTAAATATCAATTTAGAATTTATTCCTTATTTGGGTATTATAAGAGGTGAAAACGAAATATCGTCGAAATAAAGTCGAAGTGCACTAAACAAGGCGCCCGCTCTAATTTAGACAAATTCTGTTCACAAACAGCAACTTAATTTAAACCTTTTTGTTCATGAAAACCTCGTGTGGGGATTATTACTAATAAATAAAGAATAAATAAAGGAAAGAAAAATTTCGGGACAGGCGGGAATCAAACCCGCGACCTCGGGTATACGGGTATACGAACTTGTTAGTTTTACAATTCGCGATAACGTTGTTCCGACTTTCCGACACTCTTTGTTACTACGGCTATGAGCTTAGATTATGTGAACATCGGTGTTGTAATAATATTTTAGAAGTTTGGAAATTCATTCTATTTTCTGAAACTCTACTTTAAGTAGTTGGTTTTAAATAGAAATTAAGAACTTACTCTTCTTTTGGGTATTGTAACATAATAACGTGAAGAAGTCTTTGATACGCAAACCATGGTTTTACTAATTTATTTAAAAGTAAACAAATATTGACCCCATATATTTATCTGAGAATAAAACTATACCTATATTTTTGGCTATAATTAAAATTAATTATAATTAAATTTGCTGTGTAGTGTCGGCTTAGAATAGCATTACACCATTTCTTCCGGTGGGTGTACGTAAGAGGCAACTAACGGTTTTGGGGCTTTTGAGGGATTTTGGGCGATGCGGTTGGAGACCCATCACAAACAACCTTTATTCCACCATTTTTCCCCACACAACTTCCAAAAGTGGCTGAGGAATTTCTGATTCCTTAGCTCTGGCTACCCTTCCAGGGATTTATAGCCGTGAGAATATGTATGTATGTAATTAAAATTATAAGTTCCCCAGTATTTTTTGCAAAATGGATGAAGAAAAGTTGAATATAAGATGTGAGATTGGTGATGAGCACCAGCCACATCTCCCAAAAATCGCTTTATCATCTGTTATAATTTTAATGTAATACTAATTAAAGTCATTTTTTTCATATATAATCAATGAGTTAGATACTCGTAGCGAAGCCCAACAACTTTAAGCAAAATAAAGGCTGTAGCCGGGTTAGGGAACAAAAAATGCCCCTGATGATATTAACAAATGAGTACAACCTATGTATTAGTCATAATGCTCGATAGCAATCTGCCAAGTTTTACCTCATAATAATTGACAGTTCTCAAGAAATGTCACTTCAAAGTTTTTATAAGTTTTCAATATATTTTAAAAACTGTTTATCCGTTTTTTCTGTAATTAACGTATGTTGTTAATGGAATGGCGAGTAACAATTTTGCAAAAAACCGGAAGTCTCTAGATTAACATTAATATGGACTTTTTTGATGTCGAATATTTCAAACATAGTTTTTTGACACTTCTCGGTCGGTGACACCAATCATTTTTTTTACCCTGATGTAACATCTTTTTCGGTACTAGTATATGTTTATCTTAAATGAATTGGATTGGAGCAACATTGTGATTTTTTATTTTTAGTATCCTATCCAAGTAAATCATCAAGTTATAACGTATAGCCAACGAGTTTGATATTGATGTAAATCTACAGTATTTATTTATTATTTTGTACAAAGAGTAATGTGCAGGGTTTAACATAATGCAAGGTTCCATTTTCTCCTAGCGATCCCTAAAGCTATCCAGCTGTTAACTGAGGTAATGTAAAGAAACTTCTCCCGAACCCGTTGTAAATAGCTATTAATATTCTTGTTCAAGGGTAGTATACCTAAATAACAGGAAAGTATTTCTGTATTGTGAGTGGCATCTGATTCTACAGACGATCGGCAGTGGTTGTGAAAGAATCATAATATATACATATTATTTCTGCAGATTAAAAGACTAAGCATTATGCGGTTTTCATTTTATACCTTTATTTTTAAACCACACTAATAGTCAGGTATGAAGTACATGAACAGTTATATCCTGAATCTTTCGGTAAATTAAAGCTAACTTTAAAGAAAAGAAAGAAAACAATTGTTTTTTGACAAAATTAAACATAGAAATTATTCTTATACGAGTACGTTCTAATCTGAGACGAGTACCAAAAATTAAAAACATCTGAACTTAAACAAAAAAAATATAAACCGACTTCACAAAATAATCGTATTTTCGTAGATAAGTATTTACTACGTAACGTAATTGCTAAAGTTAACTACTAACAATCTACTTATCCACTCATACTCATTATATAAGGTAAATATTGATACATTTTATCGAGAATATTAATCTAATAACGAATCTTATACCTTTAAATAATTTCGAGTCATCGTCACTATCCACGCTTATTGATACATTTTTGAAATAGTGTAGTCAACTTTTAATTGGGCCGAGGAATTCTCAACAAGTACCTACCATATGATAAATAATATATAATATCTGCTACGTGAGAACAACACCCCACCGTTCTCAAACCGTTTACACATTCACAATAATACTGTTCTACACTATTTATTCCTAAAACTTCTCCTTTTTTTGTTTAAGTTCAGATGTTTTTAATTTTTGGTACTCGTCTCAGATTAGAATGTACTCGTATAAGAATAATTTCTATGTTTAATTTTGTCAAAAAACAATTGTTTTCTTTCTTTTCTTTAAAGTTAGCTTTAATTTACCGAAAGATTCAGGATATAACTGTTCATTTACTTCATACCTGACTATTAGTGTGGTTTAAAAATAAAGGTATAAAATGAAAACCGCATAATGCTTAGTCTTTTAATCTGCAGAAATAATAAGTATATATTATGATTCTTTCACAAACACTGCCGATCGTCTGTAGAATCAGATGCCACTCACAATACAGAAATACTTTCCTGTTATATAGGTGTACTACCCTTTTACAAGAATATTAATAGCTATTTACAACGGGTTCGGGAGAAGTTTCTTTACATTACCTCAGTTAACAGCTGGATAGCTTTAGCTTTTACTATATAATAATAATAATAACAATAAAACTCTTTATTGCACATTACAAAAAAACAACAATTACAAAAAAAGATCGGTATAAAAGCCAAAGTACAACTGGCGGTCTTATCACTAAGAGCGATCTCTTCCAGACAACCCATGAATGGAAAGATTTGGTGGATTAAAAACATGTTTGGTAGATGTACAATAAATTAAACTGATTTGCTTAAAAACTAAAATATAAACTACGGGTTCGGGAGAAGTTTCTTTACATTACCTCAGTTAGCAGCTGGATATCTTTAGCTTGTACCGGGGATCGCTAGTAGAAAATGGAACCTTGCATTATGTTAAACCTTGCACATTACTCTTTGTACAAAGTAATAAATAAATACTGTAGATTTACATCAATATCAAACTCGTTGGCTATACGTTATAACTTGATGATTTACTTGGAAAGGATACTAAAAATAAAAAATCACAATGTTGCTCCAATCCCATTCATTTAAGATAAACATATACTAGTACCGAAAAAGATGTTACATCAGGGTAAAAAAAATGATTGGTGTCACCGACCGAGAAGTGTCAAAAAACTATGTTTGAAATATTCGACATCAAAAAAGTCCATATTAATGTTAATCTAGAGACTTCCGGTTTTTCGCAAAATTGTTACTCACCATTCCATTAACAACATACGTTAATTACAGAAAAATCGGATAAACAGTTTTTGAAATATATTGAAAACTTATAAAAACTTTGAAGTGACATTTCTTGAGAACTGTCAATTATTATGAGGTAAAACTTGGCAGATTGCTATCGAGCATTATGACTAATACATAGGTTGTACTCATTTGTTAATATCATCAGGGGCATTTTTTGTTCCCTAACCCGGCTACAGCCTTTAGACATAAATTAATTAATAAAATACCAAAAAATTGCATGTTTACATTAACTTTGGTGAATTCTAAATAAGGTATCAGAATATATAAATAAACATAAATATAACATAAACGTTCACGCCGTTTATCCCCGAAGGGCTTGGCAGAGGTACCAATACTTCTGAACTCACATGGCAGCGCCATCTAGTGTTCATAGAAGGTACCCACGTTTTTCTTGGACTCACCGTTAACAACCATGATAAATTAACCACACATATGACTTTAGAAAAGACAAATTGGTGTAGGCCCGACCCAGGATTGGAACTCACGCCTTTCTGTTTTCAGGCGGGTGTTCTACTCATTGGACTATCATGTCGTTCTATAAATAAATATATAAATGTCAAACTATATTTTCATGTTAAAAAATATATGATTAAATGTGGCTCATGTGGCCCAAGTGTGGCTTGAGTTTCAAGTGGATCCTTTATTTATGTTTATACTTGAACAATTGAATGACAATCAAATGATATTCATACGTAGGTTTCTTATAAAATTTGGCATTCCATATATAAAATAATTAAGAAAACATATCAAACTACCTAATTTAATTAAAAATTCCGCATAAGAAGTAATAAACTATTCGCAGTCTGATCTTAGAATCTATTTGCATCTTAGCGAAGAACTTTCTAGATGTCAACAAGTACACTGAGTAAAACCGCAACTCTGTTACCCTACACATTCGCTACTACCATTTCTTTAACTCAATTTAACTGTGGTATTACATCTCTGTATTTTCTTTATAAAAGACAGAGATGGATGATCAAAGTACTGAGTGAGTAAGGAAATAAGAGAGGAGAATTGTAGGAGAATGTTTGTTTAGAGACAACGCCGTTGGTGAGCCCCTGCCACGCTCACACGAGGGAATTAAAATGAAGAAAGTTAACTCACGTCAACTCGCTCTGCCGCTTGTTTGAGAATTCACGCTAATTTAAGTAAAGAAAATGAATACTTAATTTTAATGTTGTTTGGGTTATTGAGATTTTGTTTGCTGGTATTTTTTTGCGTTGTTTGGTTTCATATTAAGTACCTACTTGTAAATAAGTGGTAGTTTTAATAGGTGTAATTAAATTAAGACCGTTTAGTATCGGAAACAGTTTTAGATAATAGTTATTAGCAGTTTCGTATTTAGTTTCCTGCAAGACGTATTTTGAAACATATAACTGGGATATGCTCCTTGAAAAAGTGGTTGGACCAAGCCTTAGAATCCACTATTTAACTAATTTAGTAATTTTACAGTTGAGAGGGGGATGGATGAATAATTAAATGAAGTTAGTAGTTAGTTTTAAATAAGATTGCCAATCTCTTAGAGTTCTACATCCCCTAGTAGTAATATCTAAAAACATATTAGATAATAGATGCGATGCCACTGTGTTGTTTTTAGTTCTCTGGTAAAAAATAATATATATAAAACACTGTTTAATTTTATTTACTAATTCGTCGTAATGAAGCCGAAATTATTACATATATATTTATTACATATATTATACCTTTAGTTGATTACAACTTGTCAAAACAACCCGTAACGTAATTGCTAGAAATCTCCCGGAGAAGCCACAGCGTTTTCCTTGTAAATAGATATTGTGTAGCGCGCAGTCCCGCAGGTCGCGTGAAAGGTTACACGGACTCTTATTGGATTTGCTTGAGAAAATAAAATTTGTCCCAGAACGCTTGCTCGCGACACACTGGGCGTCTACAGTTGCTGTTCTGTCACTGGTTCTGCTTGAGTAGTCGCTAACGTTTTGTACTTTTATTTAGAATTGTAAGGATTTTCATGTATTGCTTATCCATTTGTGCTAGCCGTGCATTAATCTCTATCTATCACATATATACTCACGGCTATCAATCAGAAAAAGGGTATCAAGCGCTTAATTATTTGAGAAACTTCAGAGATTTTTGGAACTTGAGTGCACAAAACATTATAAATGAGAGATGGTTGGTATTTAGGTTTCCAACCACATCGCTTAACAAACGATTAAAATATTATTAACGGACATCGGCCGCTGGGGCTCAAAGATTCTGGAGTGGCGTCCACGTACTGGACAACGCAGTGTGAGTAGGCCTCCCACAAGGTAGACTGACGACTTGGTGAAAGTTGCGGGAGGCTAATACACGAGGGCAGTACAGGAAGGTCGTTGTAGCCAGCATGTATATCCGCTATATGTCCAGCAGTGGACGATTATGAGCTAATGATGATGAATAAATCATAAATTAATTTTCATACTCCAATTGCGTCTCATTAGTTTTGTACATTTGATCTGTGTCCTCCGTAAAGAAAAGAAATGTTTATTTAGCCAAATTAACATAATATACCTAACAGGTTTCTAACAGCTCCTCACTAGGATAAGCCCTTCATAGCGGATGACTTCACACAATTACTCAATCCATTTTACAACTGGTATACGTAACAAAACTATTTTAAGATTACAGCTAGTGTTACTCGTACTTACAAAACTAATAAAAATGTAAAACTAAACCTAAACATTTTGATAATAGTGTGATGTGTTTGTGGATGTGTATGTGTGTTGGTTGGTGGGTGGTTGTCTGTGGCAATGTGGTTGTGTGGATGTATATATGTATCTTTGGGTTGTCCTATACTCACATTACCATGCACATTTTTTTGTGTTCTCTTTCAGTTATAATAAAATATATATATACACTGAATACATTTGAATATAAAACCTTTATGACCTTTTGCTTTATACTGAAGAGGTAGGCATAAATAACTTTCGTCTTCTCTACTACTGTCTGAAAAATAATTTCACCGGGTGAGAAGTAATTTGATAGGTCTAGGGTTTAGTCAAATCAAAATGGTATTGCTAGTATAAGTTGGCCACGTAAGACGTTTCGGATAAAAGAGAAGATAAAAATGGCAAATGGTTTAAAAGGGCGGCAGTCCAAATACAAAAAAAACATATTTGAAAAGATTGATGATTGTGATAGAAGTTAATATCATTTTCATCGTTAAAAATAATCTTTTTTCTGTATTTATCAAAGCGAAATTCAAAACTCTCTGCCTACCTCGAATATAAATTGACGTTACAAATCGTCAGTCTAATTAATAATTACAAAAATAACTTCAAATTACAAGTTAATTAGAAATAGTCGGTAAGTGGTGTGCGAACAATCAACAAGGAATTACACACGTAACCATGAAAGAATCACAAGATATAACCAGCCATTTTGCTGTGCGCCGCACGTCGCGATGCCATGGAGATAGGAATATGGAAATTTATAGGTTTTGTTGAAGACTTAGAGAATATTAAATACCACCAAAAACATTCTGTAAATTTTACGTGGCTTGGCCGTTGACTTGTTATTAGTAGATTATGATTTAAGTTTAAGGGAAACATAGAAATAATCACCAGAGTTCATATAACTAAAATAAAGATAGATTAGAATCACAAAAAAATGTTAAGTGGACTCTACATAATCGGCAAAGAAGTCTAGAAGATTTGAATAAATCTGCAAATAACTTAGTAAATAAACTTACATACATACATATACTCACGGCTATAAATCCCTAGAAGGGGTAGCGAGAGCCAAGGAATAAGAAATTTCTCAGCCACTTTTGGAAGCTTGTGTGGGGAAAAGATGGTAAAATAAAGGTTGTTGGTGATGGGTACCCGCATCGCCCTAAAATCCCTTAAATGCCCCCAATACCGTTAGTCGCCTCTTACGTACACCCACCGGAAGAAATAGGGTAGTGCTATTCTAAGCCGGCACTACACAGCATATAAATAAACATGTACATACTAAACGTGTCAAGAATGTTCAACGGCCAAGTCACGTAAAATAAATCGCAGTAAGGGGTATGGAAGAATTATTTTGAGGAACTGTTTGAAAAAGAGGATGCATCCATTTCTTCGCCTATCGACAGCAATGTTGATTGTAATGAAGAGATGGGTGATTTCAGTGACAGTGAGATTAGTATGGAAGAAATAATGAAAGCAATGAACAGTATGGAAGCAGGGAAGGCGGCAGGGTATGATAGGATTACTATTGAAATGCTGAGGGCTGGTAAAGGGTTGGTAACTTCTTGGTTGTACTTCCTTTTCCAAAAATACTGGTCAAGTGGCAAAGTTCCATTAGACTGGTGCAAGGCGGTGATTGTGCCTCTATATAAAGGAAAGGGGTCACACCATGAGGCTAAAAACTACCGCGGCATCAGCTTACTCAGAGAAACTGATGAGAAAATATGGGATGTGCAAGCGGGATTTTGGAAAGGAATGGGATGTATGGATCAGATCTTCTCTCTAAGGTGCATCACTGAAAAGTTCTTAGCTAAGAACCAAAAGGTGTATTGCTCCTTCATTGATTTAGAGAAGGCGTATAATAGGGTGGTAAGAAAGTGTTAATGGGAGGTGTTATCCTAGTTCGGTTTGAGGAGTCAACTTATACGTGCATTGGTATCACTCAATGAGGATTCTAGAGAGTGTGTAAAAGTAAACGGGGAAAACACTGACTGGTTCGGAATCTCTAGGGGTGTCCGACAGAGATGTGTAGCTTCTCCGTGGCTCTTCAATTTGTTCATGGATGACTGTTTAACAAAGTTGCGTGAAAGTGATTATGGACTGAGAATAGGTGGGTTCATCATTAAGTGCCTCTTGTATGCTGACGATCAAGTGTTACTTGCATTATCGGCACAAGAGTTGCAAGAGATGATGAATATTGCATGTGAGTCGTTTTTAAGAAAGGGAATAAGGGTGAATGTGGATAAGACCAAAACGATGGCGTTTGAGAGACAGGAAGATGTGACAGAATGCGTGATTGCGATTGATGGTAAGGATGTGGAACAGGTGAAGGAGTTTGTACATTCTGTGTACTAAGTATCGGGAATTTGTCAATAAAACAAAAAATACAAATTATTCATCTAAATGTGTTGACAGTCAAAAAACTGCCAGCATCACGTTGATTTTGGAGCGACTTTGCCGCGGTTTTTTGGGTGTCGGCTCGTTTTCGAGACGCCATTCTGAAGACTGTTGGCTTGTTTGCATGTCGTACTCATAATCCCATGTCTCGTCGCCAGTTATTATACGTTTCATAAAGGTCGGATCCGTAGAAGCTCGGGAAACCATGTCTTCAGCGACATGCTTTCGCTGCGCTTTTTGAACAAAATTGAGCTCTTTTGGAACTAGTCGAGCGGTGACGCGTTTCATGCCTAAAATGTCAATGAGAATGTTGTGGACGGACTTAAAAGATATGTTCACCTCACAAGCCAACTCTTTCAGACTCATACGTCGATTTTCGAGCACTAGCTTCTTGATTCAGTCGATGTTTTCTTTAGTCGTAGCGGTTAAAGGTCTACCAGAACGAGGCAAGTCTACTACTACTTCTCGACCTTCTTTAAAAGCCTTATATCATTCATAAGCCATTGTTTTCGATAGACACGATTCACCGTAGGTATTTCGCAATATTTTTAGTGATTCACCACATGCAATATCATTCGAAACACAAAATTTAAGGCACACTCTTTGTTCTACAATATTGTCCATTGTAAAAATCGCCGAGGACTCAAAACTATGACCAACAAAAAATTTAGTTTAAAACAAATTAAATGACAGATCCCGCTCAAATTTTGCGCGCTAAATCAGTACAGTGCTACCAACATGCAGTAAAAAATGTTTAACGACCTCTTTTACGCGGATCTTTTTATTGACATATTCCCGATACTTTTTACACAGAGTAGTATATCTAGGAAGTTTGTTTACAAGGGATGGAAAATAATAATAATAATAAAAGATCCGAGCCATTAACTCCTGGGTCATGCCTGTACTGATGTACACATTTGGCGTGCTCAGATGGACTCAGACCGAACTCGACGCTCTGGACAGACGAGTCCGCACGATGATGACCTCTCATCGAATGCATCATCCGAGGTCGTCGGTTATAATAATAATAATAATAAGGCTGACAGATTGGCGGAGCTACTGACGATCACTAACGATTTCAGTGGTTCCGTCAAGATGGAGCTCGGGGTCGATAAGTGTGCGGTCATCCATGTTGAGAAGGGGCATGTCGTGCACTCTGATGGTGTCGATGTCGGCACCAATCATTTGAGGGCACTCTCCGAGGCTGAAACATACCGGTATCTGGGCATGTCACAAACCATCGGTGTGAAGGTGGCAGACGTGAAACAGGGTGTTTGCGAGGAGTTTTATGAACGCCTGAAAAGTGTGCTTAATAGCTACTTGTCAGGCGTTAATAAGATCCGAGCCATTAATTAACTCCTGGGTCATGCCTGTACTGATGTACACATTTGGCGTGCTCAGATGGACTCAGACCGAACTCGACGCTCTGGACAGACGAGTCCGCACGATGATGACCTCTCATCGAATGCATCATCCGAGGTCGTCGGTTATGAGATTGTATATCCCGCGGAAGTGTGGTGGTCGAGGCCTCTTGAGTGCCAAAACCATGCACAACCGCGAGGTATGCAACCTCAGAAACTATTTTTTGACGATGACGGATGATAGTATTCGGGGAGAGGTGGTCGCTAGTGATAAAGGACTGACTCCCTTATCGTTGGCCTCACAGGATTGGCGAACCCCGGAGGTACTTAGCACCTCTGATCGGGAGTCCGTATGGAAAGAGAAGGAGCTGCACGGGAGGTTTTACAAGGTACTTCACGAACCTTTCGTGGACCGTAAAGCCTCCCTGCATTGGCTGCGTTTCGGGGACCTCTTTGGGGAAACCGAAGGTTTTGTCTGTGCAATACAAGACCAGGTTATCAAGACGCGGAACTATCGGAAATACATCCTAAAGGACGGTACCACAGACATCTGTCGAGCATGTGGCCGTCCCGGAGAGTCACTTAGGCATGTTATTTCCGGTTGTTCGGCTCTTGCTAACACTGAGTACTTGCACAGACACAACCAAGCAGCCAAAATCCTGCATCAGGAGCTCGCTCTGAAATACAGACTCTTGCAACAGAGGCTGCCGTATTACAAGTATCTGCCGGAGCCAATCCTAGAAAACGACCGTGCCAAAATCTATTGGGACCGATCCGTTATCACGGACAGGACTATTTTAGCGAATAAACCTGATATCGTGGTATGGGATCGGTCGCAGTCGAGGGTATTTCTAGTGGATGTCACTATCCCTCATGACGAGGGTCTCGTGAAAGCCGACACCGAGAACCGTCGAAAATATCTCGATCTGGCTCACGAGATCACCGACATGTGGGGTGTGACTTCGACAGAAATAATCCCAATTGTTTTGTCCGCGAACGGGTTAATTCCAACCAGCCTCGCGACCAACTTGAGGCGGTTGGATTTCTGTGGCGTGTCGGTTCCAGCACAGATGCAGAAAGCGGTGCTTCTCGATACGGCTCGGATCGTCCGTCGGTTCTTGAGCCTGACTCCCTGACCCCGACCGACTGTGCTCTTGTCGGGGAGTACCGCCTCTCCCATTTAAAATTTTAATTTTCTGTTTCGGCCATGGGAGAGGCGAGGAACTAAAGGTATTCCGAATAATAATAATAATAATTCTTTATTCAGATAACTAGGATCCATTGTGTTAGTAGACATATTAAAATACAGTGGGTTAGTAAGTACTTACAAATAATTATAACTTAATGTTATGAGATTGTATATCCCGCGGAAGTGTGGTGGTCGAGGCCTCTTGAGTGCCAAAACCATGCACAACCGCGAGGTATGCAACCTCAGAAACTATTTTTTGACGATGACGGATGATAGTATTCGGGGAGAGGTGGTCGCTAGTGATAAAGGACTGACTCCGTTATCGTTGGCCTCACAGGATTGGCGAACCCCGGAGGTACTTAGAACCTCTGATCGGGAGTCCGTATGGAAAGAGAAGGAGCTGCATGGGAGGTTTTACAAGGTACTTCACGAACCTTTCGTGGACCGTAAAGCCTCCCTGCATTGGCTGCGTTTCGGGGACCTCTTTGGGGAAACCGAAGGTTTTGTCTGTGCAATACAAGACCAGGTTATCAAGACGCGGAACTATCGGAAATACATCCTAAAGGACGGTACCACAGACATCTGTCGAGCATGTGGCCGTCCCGGAGAGTCACTTAGGCATGTTATTTCCGGTTGTTCGGCTCTTGCTAACACTGAGTACTTGCACAGACACAACCAAGCAGCCAAAATCCTGCATCAGGAGCTCGCTCTGAAATACAGACTCTTGCAACAGAGGCTGCCGTATTACAAGTATCTGCCGGAGCCAATCCTAGAAAACGACCGTGCCAAAATCTATTGGGACCGATCCGTTATCACGGACAGGACTATTTTAGCGAATAAGCCTGATATCGTGGTATGGGATCGGTCGCAGTCGAGGGTATTTCTAGTGGATGTCACTATCCCTCATGACGAGGGTCTCGTGAAAGCCGACACCGAGAACCGTCGAAAATATCTCGATCTGGCTCACGAGATCACCGACATGTGGTGGGACTTCGACAGAAATAATCCCAATTGTTTTGTCCGCGAACGGGTTAATTCCAACCAGCCTCACGACCAACTTGAGGCAGTTGGATTTCTGTGGCGTGTCGGTTCCAGCACAGATGCAGAAAGCGGTGCTGCTCGATACGGCTCGGATCGTCCGTCGGTTCTTGAACCTGACTCTCTGACCCCGACCGACTGTGCTCTTGTCGGGGAGTACCGCCTCTCCCATTTAAAATTCTAATTTTCTGTTTCGGCCATGGGAGAGGCGAGAAACTAAAAGTGTTCCTTAAATAATAATAAGATTTTATTTGCCTCTTTTAAATACAGAACTACACAACATGAGAAAAACACAAAAAGACAAAAAGGTTTAGAGCTCGGTCTATTCACTGTAAGCGGATAGCGCCGATTTTCAGCTCTGACCATGACTTAAAGCTAACTTAAAACTAACTTAAGACTAAGTGCACGAACACAGATGCACACACATACACAGATACATCAATTCTTACACACACATGCATTCATGCAAGCACTCTACACACACACACACACACAATCACATAAGCATTTAATTTTAAATAAAGATTAAATATCTAAATGAATTAGTAGAACATAATAATTATAAATAATAAATCAATAAATAGATAGATATACATATTATGTAATATGATTGATGATAACTAAAAATTTATTGATAAAAAAACATGAAATAAAAATATTTTTTAAATTAAATACAGAAGACAAATATAAAAATATAATACATAGATAAGTGTATAGCGCTAAACAGAGTAAGCCCTCATTCGAATTTCATAGTAGCTGAAGCACAGCCATACTGTACAGCGAATTCGTTACACTGTGATGAAATTAACCATGTGCGAAGTTTTTTGCGAAAACACTGAACTGATTGAACATTTTTGATAGGTGGAGGGATGTCATTCCAACATTTAGAGGCTACTATTTTAAAGCAGCCCTTGGTTCTAGTAAGGCTGTGCTTCGGCAATATAAGAATATTTCGGCGTTCGCAGTTCGAAAATTTAAGTTTTTCATATAGGTATTTTGGAGTTTTCTTCCTGATCACATTAAAAACCAAACAAGATAATTTAAGTATTCGTGTATACGACATGTTGAGCAAATTCCGTTCTATGAGGTGTGGGGTTATATGTTGGCGGCGAGGGATGCAAAAACAATATCGCATACAGGCATTCTGAATACGTTGTACTTGTTTTTCAGTCTTTCCTAGTAAACAAGGACCGTAGACTACGTCACAATAACCCAATTGGGACAGAATCAAGCTCTCACATAACTTAAGCCGTACGGTTGAACTTAAAAATGGTCTAATTTTATATAGACTGCTTAAGGCAGCAAAACTTTTGCCAATTTTAACATCAACATGTTTTTGAAAGTTGAGATGCTGGTCAAAGTGAAGGCCAAGGTTCTGTACGCATTCCTAAAAGGGCACCATTACTCCATCAACTAAAATGGTCGGTTGTAACTCCTTAATCTTGTTTACCTGATTAGGTGTGCCGCAGATCAAAGCCATAGTTTTGTGAGGGTTTATTAGCAAATGATGATTTTTGGACCACTCGACAATTCTCTCAAGATCCTTATTGAAGTTCGTTAGGCAATTCCCAAATGCGACACTGTCTGCAGGAAAATGTGCGTATAGCTGAGTGTCATCCGCGTACAAATGATAGCTGCAGCTTTTTATGACCCTAGATACACTGGCTGTATAAATAGTGAATAGCGTCGGTCCGAGAATTGAGCCTTGTACTACGCCTCGCGTTACAGGAATCGGATCTGAAACTAGTAGATTGCCGTACGCATCGGTCACTTTAACCTTCTGAGTTCTACCAGTGAAGTAAGAAGAGAACCATTTGCACGCTGAAGGTGAGAACCCAGCCGCTCGCAACTCAGATATGAGGAGGGGGGGGGGAAATACAGTCAAAAGCTCGGGTATTGTCGAGTAGAACCAAGACAGAAGCTTTTCCTTTATCAGAAGCTGACAATATATCATCAGTGATGTTAAGAAGCGCAGTAGTAGAGCTGTGACCAGGTCTAAAACCGGATTGCAGGGATGGGATAACATCGTGCGACTCTAAGTGTGGTAAAATCTGCTGTAATAATTTTTTTTCTAAAATTTTGGATAAAGCAGGCAATATACCAATTGGTCTTATATCGTTGAGTTGCTCAACGTTACTTTTTTTGGGGATAGGCGTAATGATAGAGCATTTCCAGGAGTCAGGAAAAACACCTTCAAGCAAAGATTTATTAAGGATGGTAGTTATTGCATGAAGTGAGTATAGCAAAGTGAGCTTTAACATCAGCATCGAGACTTTATCGGTACCCTCAGTGCTGGATGAGCAGGATTCAATTAAGCGATGTACTTTGGCTTCAGAAATCTCCTCAAAATTGAACTCGGGATCACTGAAGTTTTCAAATGTTCCTGATAAGCTGTCAGAGACAGAGACATCAATCGGAGGAACAGAATCAACAAAAAAACGATTAAGAACATTTGGATCTAAAAGATGATGGGGTTAGGAGGAAAAGCGAGACGGTTTAAGGATGTTGTTAATATGTTGCCACATTTTTGCCGGTTTTGATGAGTTTCTATTCACAAATGTGTCAAAGTATTTACATTTCTCGATCTTTAACGCAGAATTAACTTGATTTCTCATTTCGCGATAGTATAAGTAAGAACTGTGATGTGATGAAGACATTGAAAGAAGAGTAAAAAAGGGTAATGCGGTAAATGGAGCAATGAATAGCCTAATGAACAGTCAATCGGTGTCTGAAAAGGCCCGAATGGCTGTGCATGACGCTATTCTAGTTCCTACGCTTATGTATGGAAGCGAATGTTGGGTGTGGCAGAAGAAGCATGAGAGCAGAGTGAATGCAGTAGGGATGAGGTCCCTCAAAAAAATTTGTAATGTTAGATTATGTGACCGAGTGAGAAATAGTGTTATTCGTGAAAAGTGTGGAGTGAAAGATGATATTGTAAGAAAGATAGGAAAAGGAATGTTGAGATGGTTTGGGCACATAGAAAGGATGGATGATAGAAAATTGGTAAAAGGGATCTATAGAGCTAGTGTGGATGGTAATGTTAGTAGAGGACGAACACGGAGAACACACTTGGACCAAATTGAGAGTGTGCTCAAAAAGGCAGGCGTTCGTAGTATGAAGAATAAAAGAGCATGTATGAAAAGATTGAAGGATGTAAAGGAAGCTTTTGTCAGGATCGTACGAAGTGGCGATCGATAGTCTCTGCCTACCCCAATGGGAACTAATGGCGTGAGTATATGTATGTATGTATGTATGAACCTTAGACTTGGTTCCTCTTATTTTAGATATTTCATTACTTTTTAGAGATAAACAAGCAGCTCTATCGAGACTTGGCTAGGTTTTTACAGAATGCTTTTGGTGAAATTTCACTTCTTTTTGCCAGGACGTAGTCTGATTGAATGGTTACATTTTTTTACTATTATATTATCCGGTGAAGTGAAATAAAAATAAACTCCACGAATTCTCCAATCTTTAAAATACACGACAAAAACCTTTTAAATGTGTAAATAAATACGCTACCGGGATTTAAAATACAGCCAGCGCCATCTAGTGACGAGTAGTGTTACTAATGCTTAATAACGTGAGCGAAGCCGCGGCTGAGTGCTAGTACATAAATAATAATTGACTGAATATTTTTATTTATTGAGTAGAATACAGTTAATCGACTATTATTTCTCGTAAATACGCTTGTTATAGTTTGGCAGTACACTTATTATGTTTTCTCATCAGCGTCAACAGGTAGTCCAGATCCTCCATAAACCTTGTTCTAATAGTTTTTTCTATATGTGGGCGTTAAAATCTACCTCTGTACTAGCTCTCTGTTTCAGCGCTCTAGGTCTATGGGAAGTATTAGTTCTATTTTGATGATCCGTGAGCCAGTCAGTCAGTGTCGAAAATGCGAAATTTTGCATTATCTTAACATCGGAATTAATTGATCTACCTACTTGAAATTTTGGATTTCAAGTCTTTGATTACGAATTTCTAGGTGACGAAAATCAGCGTTTTAATCCTATCCTGAGGTTCTCGAATGGGGCCCTGAAAATGCGGCGAAACGGTTCCAGAAAAGGATGGTATGGTAGTGTTGGCTTCGCGCTCGACTTGGCGGGGGCACTGCCGTGCCCCCAGATTTCTTACTTAGTGTAAAATAATATGATAATAAGCTATAAAATGATTTAAGACATCCCAAAATGCATAGAAACGTATGGTAATTAACTACAGAGTTCTGTAATTATTGCAATTTTTACGTTTTTACCTAAAAATAGTGATTCCTTAGTTATTTAAAAACTCATTAGTTATTTAAATACTAAAAGAAACTAAGCAAGTAATGAGTAAAATTTTCAATTTAAGTTGACAAGGTTTCCGTTAAATTATTAGTCAATTTATGAGAATTTTTTATCACTGATACACATTTGGCTTGAATAAATAAAAAGGAGTTAATAACGGCTTCTCATGGAACTGGATTAATTCATAAAACCTATTTGTATAAATTGGTAGATAGAATGATCACCATTTCTTACGCAGAGGCGTGGTTTTGAGTTTTGAGTCGGGCCTGCTGGGATGTGTCTTTGCAGATAAAAGTTTGTTAAAACTAGATAATATATACATACATCTACATACGTACATATACATGGCTATATATATATATAATAATAATCCCTAGAAGGCTAATAATCCCTAGAAGGGGTAACCAGAGCTATGGAATAAAAAAAGCGGGGGAAAATATTGTAAAGTAAATGTTTTCGTTGATGGGTTTCCAACCCCATTCCGTACAATCAGTCGCGTCTTACGAACACTTAGAGGAAGAAATGGGGTAGTGCTATTCTAAGCCGACAGTTTACAGCTGTACATACAGTAGTAAAACTCAAAAAAACACTTACGGTAGTAACATAACATAAACATAAACGTTCACGCCGAATATCCCCGAAGGGGTTGGCAGAGGTACTAATACTTCTGAACATCACGTGACTTTGTCACCTGGTGTTCAGAGTACCCACGTTTTGCATGGACAGTGTACTCACCTGATAGGGGGCAGGCCTATCGCCGTTTTGTACGAATACACTGTCACATGACTAAGTACAACTCAGCCATGTGGGTTTCCTCACGATGTTTTCCCTCACCGTTAACAACCATGATAAATTAACCACACATATGTCTTTAGAAAAGACAAATTGGTGTAGGCCCGACCCAGGATTTGAACACTAGTTGTTTGCACGATAACCGAGTGTTCTACCCACTGGGCTATCACGGTTGTTGTTACGGTAGTAAATCCTAAAAATGGGGTTTTACATTAGAAATTGCTCGGTTTCTTTCAACAATTTAGTGCGAAAAAGAGTCTTCAGTAATACTGCTGAACAATCACGAAAAAAATTTAAAACCCGAATTCGTATCTTAAGACACAACCACTGGAAAAAATTGTTCATATTATTTAAACAAGTGACAGAAAATGATCTTAACACGTTCACAGTTCTAATAGCCCAATGTGGGCTCATGTCACGCGTATGGCTCCAAGTTTCATCAAATCCCATTCATTTCACTATACATTCCCAAGTTTTAATCCTACGTCAACACTATGATAGTCATCGAGCGCCCAGTGTGTCGCACAGCGCACACTCTCGTGGACAAAATTTATATGTCCGCAGGGAAATTAATATCAGGTGTAGAGACAGTGCGCTACTAGTTACACAGCCGACTCATATTGTACCGAGTCACTTGACTACTACAAAGTTACGCTTTTATCGATATTTTATTAACACTTCGGATCGTTTGTTAAACACTAGTGAGAACATTATTGCTTTTATCGATGTTTTATTAATGTTGCTATTGATTGAACGTCGATTTAAATTGATGTTTCGGAGTACTTTTAACGTATTTTGTTTTTCGAAAGGTGTAAATGTTACATTAATTTTTAAGCGGTACTTTTTTGATTTACAAAACAGATTTTTTATTTCTGTCAATTCTTGGTTAAAAGTTGAATGTAACCAACAAGGGAGTCCTGAAAATCTATGGTGATTGTAGATAATATAAATATGTTTTATTTGTTACTAGTTGACTCGACAGACTTCGTACTGTCAAATTAGCTTATGAGAAATCAGCGTTTTTCCGGTACTTTTAGTACAATAAGGCGTAAATATTTTATTGTTCAAATTTTTCCGGGATAAAAAGTATACTATTAAATAGTTTGGGTCATAATCTAGCATTCTTAAAAATTTCATTCAAATACATTTTGTACTTGAGAAGCCTTTTTGCCTCAAACACATAAACAACCAAACATCTAAACTTTCACATTTATAATATTAACTGGATATTCAATCTATGGATGACATTCGCCATTAAAATAGTTTTATAATTTTATTTTTCGTTATCAAGCTTGGCATACATTGGCAACAAACTTTTTTTTTTATCAAACTCTGGGGCTGACCAAACCGCCCTTTTAAAAAGAACATAAACATAAACGTTCACGCCGAATATCCCCGAAGGGGATGGCAGAGGTACTAACACTTCTGAACATCACGTGACTTTGTCACCTGGTGTTCAGAGTACCCACGTTTTGCATGGACAGTGTACTCACGTGATAGGGGGCAGGCCTATCGCCGTTTTGTACGAATACACTGTCACATGACTAAGCACAACTCAGCCATGTGGGTTTCCTCACGATGTTTTCCCTCACCACCGTTAACAACCATGGTAAATTAACCACACATATGTCTTTAGAAAAGACAAATTGGTGTAGGCCCGACCCAGGATTCGAACACTAGTCGTTTGCAAGGTAACCGAGTGTTCTACCCACTGGGCTATCACGGTTGTTTTAAAAAGAAATCCTTGGAATTAGTGGCAGTGTATTGGGAAAGTACTGCAAAGGTCAGATTTTTACATTTTCCATTGAAACTCTTTTTAACTTCATTAATGAATCATAATTAGCGTCCATATGATCTCACTAAAGGGCTCGACTCCAACCTGCCCGGCTAGTGCGAGCCGTGTTTAAACTAGTTATCGCGTGGGATAAAGCAGCCATCTCTTACGCACTTACTTAGTATCGTATACTGCCATCTCATTCTAACCGATATCGTGTCGATAAAATAGCGCTCGTGCTTGCGCTTCTGAAAAGGATGATTAAGTTACCATATCGTGATAGTTCTCAGAACTGACGAGTCTTTACATGTCCTCTGGGGCACAGTATTGCATATTTTATTGGATATTATCGTTAGTCCAAATCACTTAGTTTGTCTGTTTGGATTAACCGTTAAAGTTTCAAGAAAATCGCGTTCCAAAGGACTTGAATATTTATAACACGACTTTGAGTACATTTACTTTTACGATTTCCACGAACGTTATATAGAGTCGATCTGCAGACTTCAGCTGCAAGAAGCTGGCCATATTTCGCTACTCTCTTCTTTCTCCTAGTTTTCTTATATATTTTGCATACTTTTACAATTTTCTTTTATAAAATACATTTATAAAATATTTTTACCAATTAACTTTCGAATGTAATGAAATTCTTATTCGTGGCTATTTGGGATTTTCCGTCTTGGGTCTAGGTTCAGGTGCAATTTATCACTATTTTATCAAGTTAGATTGTCGTAGGTGACATGGTATGTTGGTTGAAAAATTAACAACTATAACCTTCATTCAATGACGAATACTTTATTTCATACTAGCTTTCCGCCGACGGCTACGCCTGGGTGGAATACGGTTCTATTACGGTATAAAGCACAACTAAAGAAAACTTCTCATTCCCTCAGGAACATCATTTTTTTCGGGATATAAAGTACCCAATTATTTAATTTGGGCTTTTAACTATACGTTTGCAAAATTTCAAAGCAATCGGTTAGGTAGTTACGGCGTGAAAGCGGAACAAACAAACAAACTCACTTGCCGATTTATAATATTATTAAGGACTTATTTTCCCGACAACTTCACGGAAAGCAAACCTATCCAGCTTCGTCTGCATTCGTCAATGTAAATGCCCTTTTATTCTTAACACTTCAGACACCAGACCATTCACGATCACCGGAAGAAATCAAAATTGAGCGGGGAAAAAATATATATTAGATAATATAGAGATATAGATTAAAAAATATATATATTATAAATAAATATTATTATAGGATAAGTACACTCTTAGGATACTATTTGATGTAGCAGCAGATGTCCATTAAGTATTTGTGTGTAAATTTTAAGGTCGACGTATTTGTATTTGTTACGCATTAAGCTTCATAAATATGGCAATTTAACTTTTCCCTGTCAATATGTGAACGAGCAAACTAAACAGTTCAGTAATATTTGTAGCAGACATATTGTACAATCAAAGAAAAAAAAAAAGTTTGGTATAGTGCGGAGCGATTCTATTTTAAAACACAGAGTGTTGTGTGTTTGTAAAGTACAGCAGCGATGGGCTTATGACTTTAATAGCCATTATCTGCCAAAAAGCAGGTGCTCTCAACCATTTACTAAATAGCACCTCATAAAAAGAATACTTAGGTCAATCGTACTTCTCTATCTCTTGTTATGCGCTCTTGCTCGTGAAACTATTTTGAACATGCCGTTACGTTTATATAGTCGCATCACATTTCTAAAAAAAGCATCGTCAAACAACAAACTTAGCTAAAATTTTCTTAGCCTCGAAATTTTCCCAATTTGAGAAGTATACGTCTCAAAATGGCGGTTTGCTAAAATATTTTATATGAAACGCCCGTTTTCCTTTCTTTTTTATTTTCTCGGATCATCTAAATGATATATTCGTATGCTGATGCCGCCGAGAAATAAACGATGAGACGGCATATCATTGCTGGCTGCACAAGGATTGCTATGGAAGTAATTTTGGCTGAAAATGTACCTTCATAGTGACTGTTTGTCAATCATACTAAGATGAATCGTATGATATTTGAATATTTTCTTTTTAGGGTTCCGTACGTCTGAATACAAAAACGGAACCCTTATAGGATCACTCGTGTGTCTGTCCGTCCGTCGCTTACAGTCAATTATCTCCGAATCTATTAGACCGATTAAGTTGAAATTTGGTACACATATCAATTCCTGTGACCCAAACACAGAGGTGTGACATGAGCAGATGAAATCTGTATATGGGGGGTCATTTTTGGAGGGGAAGGGGAAAATAAAAAAAAAAACTGAAAACTGCATCGTGTGGCATATCAAATGAAAGGTCTTGTTGAGAAGATCTTAAATGTATTTTTTTGTAATTTTAAAATAAATAGTTTCCAAGTTATTCAAGAAAATTGTCGAAAATTGACCATTCCCCCCCTTATCTCCGAAACTACTGATCCTAAAATTTTTAAAAAAATACAGAATTTAGTTTTATCTTCTTATAGGAAAACCTATAAGAAGTCCATGATATTAAAATAACATGGTAAATCACTCAATATTGTGCGTACCAACTTTAACATCGTACGGAAGCCTCTTCACGCGAGTTCAACTTACACTTGTCCCCTTTTTTATTTGTAGGGTTGATTTTGCGTTAACTTTTTGGTTCTTTGTGAGACGTTATAATTTATTTACATGCTGGGAGAGATAAATATCATTAGCAAACCCACACGGCTACTTTTATAGGTACTTCTTTAGTCTTTTATTTTTACGCCAAATGACAGTATGATACGATGGTCATTAGAATTCAAACTCACACCACCAACGAAAGCAGGTTTCACACTATCCCGTCAAGACTTTGAAAACTCGACACCAATACAGATATAAAATCATTGTTCGATATCTGAAATTAGCATACGCTGAACTGAAGCGTTACCCGAAGCAGCCTCTATCAATATTTCATGAGCTCATACTCCTCGACCGATCTTTACTCAGCGTTTGACATGTGGGGGCAAACGCTTGTTATAACAACTTTATACGGTGGGGTACACAAACAACGATACACGCCTTTTGATGTGAATTTCTTGAATACATTCGCGGGGCAATAGAACCTTGTTCTATTTCTTGTTGATTCTGTTTTATTTGACTGTTTGAAGATACGTAAATACTTTTAACATCTTTGAAAAATACTACCACAAGTTTAACACTAATAAGTAAAGGTAAAATAAGGTTAAGTAAAGAAATTACGAAAAAGGAGAAAACAGAGTTTTGCTTATTAATTTATGTGGTTATGTCTGATTTACAGATTTGACCTTAAACTGAAATGTATTGGTTCTTCAGTTCTTCCGCAGATCCAAATACCCGCCCATACCATGATGGTTCCACCACTATAAGGATGGACTTCCTGGCCGGATTTTAATCACTGTTGGCGTCCAGGGGTTCTACAGTGTCGTATACGTCTTGTATCCGGTCTCATACCAAAAAAAGACTCATCAGAACAGCACACGAAAAGCCATTGTTCTTCTACCCAATTTCTGTGTTCAAGAGCCCATTGATATCAAATCCTACTATTGTGCATTGCTATAGGTGGTACCCGTAGCGGTCTTTGGGAATGAAGGTTCACTTCATGCAAGCGGTTTCTGACTGTTTGGTCGCTAATTAAGTTCCTTGAAGAGCGATGAAGCCTCATGGCTAATATCAGTGCGGTTATTTTTGGAGATCTTCGAGCTGTGATTTGAATGTATCAGTCTTGGGTCCGTGTGGTGCAGCTATACCGTCTACCATGGCGCTCAACCACGCTACCAGTGCTTCGGTAACGTGTTTAAAGTCGACTAATAACACTGTGATTTGTATTCAGAGCTAAAACTGCAGTACGTTGCCGGGAAACAGCTTCTATCATTTCCACGGCTCTGAGCATTTCTTTCCTGCTTAAATGACGTCGCCGCTCAATATTAAGGTTGGTTTTAATCAGTAGTAGAGAAACAGTAGCACTAATAATGTTTTCAATGCGTTGTATGCTTTTATAGGGAAAATATTGATAGCAGATTTTCATCTTTTACTCAAATTTTATTGACAGTTCCTGTTTCAAATTATGAAATTAACCAAAAAGGATCCATATAAATTTATAAAATCATAAATTTAATACAAAGCCACATCTCAATCTCAAGAAATCCGCATAAAAGTGCTTGATCCCTAGACACTTTTGATGTGTGTAGTTTATTTACTTCATTTCGCTTTATTGATCATCACCACCATCAGCCTTTAGACGTCCACTGCTGGACATAGTACTCATCCAAAGATCTCCACAATTACCAGTCCTTTGCTACCCTCATCCATCGGCTTCCCGCGATATTGACCAAGTCGTCGGTCCACCTTGTGGGGGGCTTACCCACACGGCGTCGTCCGGTACGTGGCCGCCACTCCAGAACCTTCGAGCTCCAACGGCTTTCGGTTCTGCGTGCAATGTGCCCTGCCCATTGCCACTTCAGTTTTGCAATTCTTCGAGCAATGTCAGTGACCCCGGTTATTCTACAAATATCTTCGTTGCGGATTCGATCGTCTAGTGAAACTCCTAGCATAGGCCTCTCGATTGCCCTTTGGGTGACTTGGAGCCTTCTTATGAGGCCCATTGCTGGAGGCCACGTCTTTGAGCCGTAGGTTATGACTGGCAACACACATTGAAAGGCAACAATGCGTTAAGAATATAAGATAATACAACTTGAAAAAATATAACCGTAATAAATGGTACAAAGCATAGATTTTTACATGATATTTAAAAACTCCCCGTAGCAGAGGGGACACTTCATTAAACCTTTGCCTGTACTAACACATACTAGACTAATGTTATTAACCATCCTGATAGCTCAGAGGGAACTCAGTCGCTTCTCATGCCGAAGACATAAGTTTAAATAATGTGTCGCCCCTACACCAATGTGTTTTTTTATTAAATCATACTTAAACTCAAATGTTCACGCCGTCTATGCAGCAAGCGGTTGGCATTCGGAGTACCAACCTTCAGCTTGGACAGTGTACTCACGTGATAGGGGGCAGGCATATCGCCGTTTTGTACGAATACACTGTCACATGACAAAGTACAACTTAGCCATGTGGGTTTTCTATCGTTGTTTTCCCTGGCCGGTAGCAACCATGATAAATCAACCACACATATGACTTTAGATAAGACAAATTGGTGAAGGCCCGACCCGGGATTAGAAACCTCATCGTCTGCACGTTGGTAAATCATATGTATTATTTATTTATTATACATACATATATACATATACTTACGGCTATATTTCCCTAGAAGGGGTAGCCAGAGCTAAGAAATTATAAATTCCTCAGCCACTTTTGGAAGTTGAGTGGGGAAAAGATGGTAAAAATAAAGGTAAAAAATATTTATTATAATTCTTTATTATTTATTTATTTTGCTTCAAATGTGGCAGATACAGATTTTTTGTTTATATATTTTTCAATTATGTGTAGTGTAGTGTAGGTCTTAACTGAAAACCAGTGTTTTGCCACTTGGCAATATCAAGCGCTGAGTTAGGACCTAGTTTGTGTTACCATAGCACTAATCTTTAGGTCAAAAATATTGTTTTTTCACTTTTTGTATTGTTTTTTATATTGTATGGTGTTATGTTAACATAAATAAATGAGTTATCTATCTATTTATATATGTATATCTTTTGAATATCGAAACCGCATTTTGACTCTTGGTAGTAGAAATAGCCAACTTTACGTAAACAGTGTGCCCACTTATACAAAGACGTATTCAGATTATTTATCTCGGTGCCACTACCACATTTATAAATAGAAATATTCCTTGTATAGTAAATTCCGAAATTTTACCCCACAGTAAAGAAACATTAATAAATATTTTAATTCAAAAGCCCTATTTACAAATGCAGGGTCATTTAAAGCCATTTCCTTCCGCTGAAATTCCAAGGAGTGTCGTTTTGATATTAATGCAATTTCAGTTGCTTTGATTCCCAGTCTTTGTCGAGAAGTAAAAGACAGATAACTCCGAAGAATCCTGCAAACTAATTGATTTAAATTCTCAGTCACCTGAACGCGACTCACCCAAATCAAATTAGGAATTACGCGTCAAAGTTTCTGAGCAACTTTTTGTGCAGTTCAATATGACTCAGACAACTGTCTCGAGGAATTCAATTGTGAGCATAATTTTATCGTATAGAAATATACGATAAAATATAAAAAAAATTGTCTTTTGTTGTTAACAACGTCTCATAAATTGATAAATGGAAATGAATGTAGGAAAACATGAAAGTTTTGTTAGCAAGAAGACTTGATAGGCTGATGAAGTCAATGGTCCTGTACCGCCTTCATTCATCAGTTTTTTGGGACCTTAACTAAGTTATTGCTGTGTGTTGGTGGTATAGAATATGCAAGACCCCCTTTACTTCTTATCGGAGTCATAAAAAGTGAATGTGATACCAGTGATTGGAAAGAAGCATTCCGAAATGTATTACTTACATTATACTGTGATCACCACCCACCAAGCGTGACGATTATGGCAAAATCTCCAAATTAAATAGCTTGTATAAATTAAACAATTACTATTATTAAAATGATAACAACCGTGATAGCCCAGTAGGTAGAACACTCGGTTATCGTGCAAACGACTAGTGTTCAAATCCTGGGTCGGGCCTACACCAATTTGTCTTTTCTAAAGACATATGTGTGGTTAATTTATCATGGTTGTTAACGGTGAGGGAAAACATCGTGAGGAAACCCACATAGCTGAGTTGCACTTAGTCATGTGACAGTGTATTCGTACAAAACGGTGATAGGCCTGCCCCCTATCACGTGAGTACACTGTCCATGCAAAACGTGGGTACTCTGAACACCAGGTGACAAAGTCACGTGATGTTCAGAAGTATTAGTACCTCTGCCAACCCCTTCGGGGATATTCGGCGTGAACGTTTATGTTATGTTATGTTATTATTAAAATAAAAACGGTTTTTTGTCACTTTAGCTTTGTATGATATTCAAAGAAACATACAGTTTTTTCTTATTATTATACCAATTTATTTTTGCATGGTTTGTAGATCTATAACTAATAAAAATAAGATTAGTAAACCTAAAATCAGAGACAACAAACGCTGTGTATATATATATGGAACCAGACACTTTTCCTATAAGATACAAAAAAACACCATTTTAAACTTAAAAGTTACATGTTATTTTACCAACAAAATACAACTGTTGCTTTAACATTTTACTTTAGCGAAGGCACAATAAAATTTTATTGAAGCAATTTGAACTTAGACCTTCTAACTTGTAGCGAAACGAAACTGCTAAGTAAACATACTTGAATTTATATCAACTGAGGCTGTGAAGATTTTTAGATGTCATTTTTTAACATAAATAACTTTACGCCTATAATTTACATACATACATATACTCTCACCGTTAATTCTCGTTGGGGTAGGCAGAGACTATCGATCGCCACTTCACACGATCCTGGCAAAGCTCTCTTGTTTCGTCTACATCCATCAATCTTTTCATACATGCTCTTTTATTCTTCATACTTCGGACGCCTGCCTTTTTGAGCACACTCTCAATTTGGTCCAAGTGTGTCTTTCGTGGCCTTTCTCTACTAGCCTTTAATTTATTTTGGTAAGAATCAGGTACTTTACAGTAAAAATAATTAATAAAATAATTAAACTACCTACTCACCTTTTTTGAATAACTCTAGTAACCTAAACACCGTTGAGTTAAAAACTAAGCTATTTAAAATACTCCGTTTCAAGCCAATGGTGAAAATACATTAATACATACATACATATCCTCACGCCGTTAGTTCCCATCGGGGTAGGCAGAGACTATCGATCGCCACTTTGTACGATCCTGGCAAACCTCTCTGGTTTCGTTTACATCCATCATCCATCCATTAATCTTTTCATACATGCTCTTTTATTCTTCATACTGCGGACAACTGCCTTTTTGAGCACATTTTCTATTTGATCCAAATGTGTCCTCCGAGGTTGTCCTCTACTAACATTACCTTCCACACACACAAAATACATTAATGACAAAAACAATAGTTTTGAACTGATTTGCAGGTGATGTGCTTAGATACCCATTAATCATTTTGTTTTTTTAAACTGAAATAAAATTTAACGTAAGACTTAAATAAAAGGATATGTGTGAAAAGATTGATGAATGTAATTGAAACTTGAAAGATTCCTCTCCATTCTTATTCATAGGATGAAAGTCACCTTCATCCACGTATTCAGTAACAGACAGACATGTTAAACAGTTGTTTAACCAACGTGTCTCAGGACGCTTACTGTACACTTGCTCTTATTAATTATTCAGTAGATTTGACTCAATTCTATCCGAGTTTGTTTGTACAGCCTTCGGCTAATAGTACATGGGGTTATAGTTCAGAAATTACAGTTAGCTATTCACGAATAAGTTATAACGTAGCGTTCAAAACTGTTTGTTGAATCAACAGAAAAAGAGTGATTTTAAAATCGAAGGATTGGAACATTAAAAGATATAAAAAACGAATAACAGTCATGACTTTTATTGCGAAAATAAGTAACGAGATGTTATCTTATTATCCTATTTAATATTATAAATGTGAAAGTTTAGATGTTTGTGTGTTTGAGGCAAAAACGCTCCGCAAGTACATAAAATTCATATAAGTACATATGGATTAAATTTGGCAGAATGCTAGATAATGACCCAAATTGTAATATGGGATAATTATTATTCCAATAAAAATTGACCAATAAAATATTCACGCCTGATTGAACTAAGAGTACCGGAAAAAACGCCTTAAGCTTTATTATATGCAAATTAAATAAATAAAGGGTCAGCCAGTATTAAATAAATAGATATTTAAAGTTTTTTTCCAAATTTATTTCTATTCTTTTCCGATAGTTAAAAATCTGTAAAATATTTACTTGATAAAAATATTCAAAGTTAATAAGTTATGTTCGTTTGCTATTTTATCAAACATTACATATTTTGAATTGCCATGTTCTTAAAATAGTATTTTTTCTCTCATGACTTTTGAGATTGACTGAAGGTATTAAAATACCATAAAATCCTTTTCCATCTAATATTAAGTTGATGGAACGTTTGAAAAAAGGCTTACAATATATTTTTGCTTTCTATTATCATTGGATGTCATCACTTCCATTACTTTTTTTTCCTTTATTAAATTACTTGAAGTGGCTGGTGGATTTCTAATTACAAAGCTCTGGCTACCCTTTCTTGGGATTAATAGCCGTTAGTATATAAATGTATTTTTGTAAGGTGAGCAGATAATATTTACCTCAACCTGCTCCAAATATTGCATAACTCTGGCGCTTCATATCCGTTTATTTACCGTGTAATTACGTAGTGTACAAACTTTTAAAATTAATAATTTCAGGCATTTAATGTATTTTCGGTCTCAATATTTGTTAATTTAATAAGTTTTAAAAGGCCGAGTAAACTGCTGTTTTATTGTTTTAATTAAAGGAAAAAAATATGTAAACTATCCGGTTTTCGCATGCTATTAGTTCCTAGTAAGGCAGAAACTATAAATCGCCGCTTTATATTCTACTCATGTTTCTTGTAAATAAATGCATTTTATTTTATTTATTTACTAGTGGATCGTCCCAGCTTCGCACGGGTAGCGTTGTTTTTAAAAGCTTTTATTTTAAATATCTGAGGTTTCTTTCTTCAGTCACTGCTCAAGCATTGTGAAATTCAGCGTAATGTTTTCAATTTATTAAATTTATAGCACTCCCTTAACAGTGTAGTTTGGTGATTTTGAATGCGCTTTAATGAACGGTTCAGTATTTCCGTTTAATAGCAAATTTTGGAATAAAACGCCATGAAGTATTTATAACAATCTAAAAAATAAATCATTACGTTATGTAGGATGCAACTACTGGCGCCATCTAGTATGTTATATGTAAATTAGTAAAGATTTGGTTTCGATCACGGGCGCGATGGCTTATTTTATTAATAATTTCGGTGTTTGTCTACCGATTTCTATGATTCTTTTTTTATTAAATAGGTAATAGTGTTACCTTTTTTAAATTAGGGATGAATGAGAGGTTTACAAACGTAAGAGTAAACAAATATAATCAGGATGTTCCGAACTGCTAAGCTATCAGGAATTACACGTGTTATTGTGAGTCAACCGTAAAAGATAGACATATACTGTTGAGGATTTTTTTTAGGTAATTTTATGAAGAATGATTCCGCCACACATAATTTCTATGTAAGTTTAACCATTAAGGCTGCACACGCGACGGAAGCTTAAAAAATGGAGTAACTTCTCCCGTTTTCCCCAAATTTCCCAAAATTCCCCTTTACTTCTCTGCTGGAAAGTATACAAAAACCAGCGCAAGAGTAAAAAGAATAATTGTACCAAGTTTCGTTAAAATCCGTCCAGTAGTTTTTGTTTCCATATGGAACATACAAACCGACAGACAGACAGACAGACAGACAGACAGACAGACAGACAGACAGACAGACAGACAAAAATTTTACTGATTGCATTTTTGGCATCAGTATCGATCCCTAATCACCACCTAATAGTTATTTTGAAAATATATTTCATGTACAGAATTGACCTCTCTACAGATTTATTATAAGTATAGATTTATTTTAAAGATCCTCTATAACGTTGTTAATATTTTTTAAACTTTGCACAATTACTCTTTTATTACAAATATTTATACTTTGTACGCCTTATCATTTCATTCTTCATTTGATCTAAATGCGTCCTTCGTGGTTACCCTCGACTATCATAACCGTAAAATTTGTTAGTATGATAATTGAACTATCCTTTATCTAAGTAATTATTTTATTTGTGATTCGTGAAAAGTGCTGTGTGAAAAATTATATTGTTTAAAATATAGAAAAAAGAATATTAAGATGGTTGAGTACATAAAGAGAATGGATGATAGTAAATTGGTAAAAGAGATTTATAAAGCCATTGTGGATGGTTATGTTAGTAGAGGACGACCTCGGAGAAGACATTGGGACCAAATAGCCAGTGTGCTCAAAAAGTCAGGCGTCCGAAGTATAAAGAATAAAAGAGCAAGTATGAGTAGATTAATGGATGCAAACTAAGCTAGGGAGATTTTACAGGATCATAAAAATTGGCGATCGATAGTCTCAGCCTACCCGAGTTTAAGTATATTTTTATGTATTTTTCAATCCATTTCTATATCCAAGCTAGGTTATTATTAAAAATATACACGGAGTATAAAACGGTAAAAAACAACCCATGTTCCGCGGAACGACAGACAAAGATAGGATTAGGTTGAAGCCGACCCGTCACACTGCTGTGAAAGGATTTCATAATGGGGTTAACTGTATTAATATAAAGCTGATTGTAAACATTATTATGTAGGGTCGGAAGAAAATGCGGGAATAATCACTATCTAAGATATTTGTTGTTTCTTGAGATATGTTTTTTTTTACTTTCATAAATCATACATACAAACATATACTCACGGCTATAAATCCCTAGAAGGGGTAGCCAGAGCTAAGGAATTGAAAGTTCCTCAGCCACTTTTGGAAAATTGAGTGGGGAAAAGATGGTAAAGTAAAGGTTGTTGGTGATGGGTCTCCAACTGTATCGCCCAAAAATCCCTTAAAAGCTCCAATACCGTTAGTCGCCTCTTACGTACACCCATCGCTTATGCTTAATACATTGTTTATTGGTTGTTGTTTTATTAATAACTTACTTCTAAAAGTATCTCAGGAATTTGGGATTTTAAAGCTCATTTGGTAACCGTTATTCTATTGTTTTAAAACCACAACATTTTTTAATGCATTTGACGTTATAATGAAAAAGCGGTACAGACAAAAGTTATATCATTCAAAGAGTAAAACAAGTAACGTATAGTAAATACATAACGGTAGTTACAATATAAAATGTTGTAGGAAGCGCATGTCACGGTATAGAGCACCGCAAAGCGCAGTTTGACTTGCAAGCAATAAAACTTACCAAAGACGATCCTTGCCTGTTTTGGAATTGGTCCAAGATAGAAACTATTCATTTGTGCCTATTTGGGATATAATTTAACATATATATACCCCTGTCTACCCACGGGTGTCGTAAGAGGTTACTTTGGGTATGAGTTTTTTATGTGATTTTTGAGCGATGATATGGGAGAGCCGTCTTCAATATTATTTAATTTACAAATTTTTCCCCACTCAACTTCCAAAAGTGGCTGAATAATTTATGTTTCTGAAGCTAGCCCTTTAAAAAATAAGTATTCTTGGGTGAATGTATGTATTTTGAATATATATTATTATTATTTTAGGCATGACTTATAGTTCCTCGCCTCTCCCATGGCCGAAAAAGAAAATATAAATTTTAAATGGGAGAGGCGGTACTCCCCGACAAAAGAACAGTCGGTCGGGGTCAGGGACTCAGGTTCAAGAACCGACGATATCAAGCAGCACCGCCTTCTGCATTTGTGCTGGAACCGACACGCCACAGAAATCCAACCGCCTCAAGTTGGTCGCGAGGCTGGTTGGAATTAACCCATTCGCGGACAAAACAATAGGGATTATTTCTGTCGAAGTCACACCCCACATGTCGGTGATCTCGTGAGCCACATCGAGATACTTCCGACGCTTCTAGGTTTCAGCTTTCGCGAGACCCTCGTCATGAGGGATAGTGACATCCTCTAGAAATACCCTCGACTGCGACCGATCCCATACCACGATATCAGGCTTATTTGCTAGAATAGTTCTGTCCGTGATAACGGATCGTTCCCAATAGATTTTGGCACGGTCGTTTTCTAGGATTGGCTCCGGCAGATACTTGTAATACGGCAGCCTCTGTTGCAAGAGACCATATTTCAGAGCGAGCTCCTGATGCAGGATTTTGGCTGCTTGGTTGTGTCTGTGCAAGTACTCAGTGTTAGCAAGAGCCGAACAACCGGAAACAACATGCTTAAGTGACTCTCCGGGACGGCCACATTCTCGACAAACGTCTGTGGTACCGTCCTTTAGGGTGTATTTCCGATAGTTCCGCGCCTTGATAACCTGGTCTTGTATTGCACAGACAAAACCTTCGGTTTCCCCAAAGAGGTCCCCGAAACGCAGCCAATGCAGGGAGGCTTTACGGTCCACGAAAGGTTCGTGAAAACCTCCCGTTTTGGCACTCAAGAGGCCTCGACCACCACACTTCCGCGGGATATACAATCTCATAACCGTCGACCTCGGATGGTGCATTCGATGAGAGGTCATCGTCGTGCGGACTCGTCTGTCCAGAGCGTCGAGCTCGGTCTGAGCCAAATGTGTACATCAGTACAGGCATGACCCAGGAGTTAATGGCTCGGATCTTATTAATTATTATTACTATTTATATTTTTTGTGTAATGTTGGCTTAGAATAAAAAATACATATTTCTACCCACGGCAGTCGTAAGAGGCGTTAGAGTATTTGGGCTTTTGAAGTGCTTGTTGAGCGTTGTGGCTGGAGACAGAACACCAATCTTCCTTTATTTTGCAATCTTTGCCCCACGCTATATCCAAAACCCGCAGCTAAATTTCTTATTCAGTAGGGCAAGCACGAGCACTATTTTATCGACACGATAACGGTTAGACTGAGATGGCAGTATACGATACTAAGTAAGTGTGTAAGAGATGGCTGCTTTATCCCACGCGATAACTAGTTTAAACACGGCTCGTGCTTGTCCTTCTGAAGCGCTAGCTACCTTTCTTTGGAATATACAGCCATACCTAACATATTTCTGTATAACACCCAAGGAATCAAAATAAAGACCATTCGGTTTTCAGAATAATACTCAGGTCATTGGACCACGGGGCTAGGTATTAGAAACGAGAAAAAGACCTAGTATATTTTGCTACTTTCACAATCTTGTTACTAGCATTTTCATTCATCTTTTCACACAGTCTTTTATCACAATTGGAGAAGTAACTTGAAGTTGCTTTACGAATTCCTTAATTTAAAGTCTGACTATAGCTGTGATAAATCTTGTTTATTCCAAGTCGTACCAACCGAACCTTACTTATACACATGCTTTTAAAATTCAAAATGATAAGCCAGAATTACTGTTTTGATTCTTCATTTACTCAGTCACTAGGATTTTTAAAATACTGGATGTTAGGTAATGGTTTTCTAGCCATATTGCATACACTCTAAAAGCCCTAATTTATTTATTTATTTATTTGAGAAACAAACGGTACACAATATTTCAAATAAGATAAAAAATACAGAGAAGTTCTTGACACGATACGATAGTCCAGTGGGTAGAACACCCGCCCGAAAAACAGAAGGGCGTGAGTCCCAATCCTGGGACGGGCCTACACCAATTTGTCTTTTCTAAAGTCATATGTGTGGTTAATTTATCATGGTTGCTAACGGTGAGGGAAAACATCGTGAGGAAACCCACATGGTTGAGTTGTACTTAGTCATGTGACAGTGTATTCGTACAAAGCGGCGATAGGCCTGCCCCCTATCACGTGAGTACACTGTCTAAGCAAAACGTGGGTACCTTCTCTGGAAACTAGATGGCGCTTGCCATGTGAGTTCAGGAGTATTGGTACCTCTGCCAACCCCTTCGGGGATAATGGGCGTGAACGTTTATGTTTATGTTATGTTTAAGTTCTTGACCTATAAAGTTTCTACCAATTGTTATACCGACGATACAGAAAAACGCAAATTAAAATAATACTCCTTAATACCACTTACGACACCCGTGAGAAATGATGGGGAAGTGCTTTTCTAAGCCGATACTCTACAAAATCCTTAAAACTTAATTAAAACCCCAATATCTTCTAACATAGACCCCACACAAAAAGGCCCGCTCCGCTTCGCGAGTAACTCTACTATGCTGAACTCAGTACAAAGTTCAGAGGAACACCTCTCTAATTGGGTAAATATAGTGGCGTACAAAGTGCCCAATTCGCTTCAACTACTAATATGTAATACGATCCATCGACACTTTGATAGTGTTCTGGAAGAGGAATTCTTATTATATGCACGTTCTATTAACTGAATGCTTTAGACAGTATTAACGTTTCAATACTTCTTAGTACTCAATAGACACTTAGGTGTACGTCTCTGAAAGGCAAAGGTAATAAATACATATGTGCATACATATACATTTACTGTGTAGTGTCGGCTTAGAATAGCATTACCCCATTTCTTCCGGTGGGTGTACGTAAGAGGCGACTAACGGTATTGGGGCTTTTAAGGGATTTTTGGGCGATGCGATTGGAGACCCATCACCAACAACCTTTATTTTACCATCTTTTCCCCACTCAACTTTCCAGACGTGGCTGAGGAATTTCGAATTCCTTAGCTCTGGCTACCCCTTCTAGGGATTTAAAGCCGTGAGCATATGTATGTATGTGTGTATGTACATACATAATCCCAAAAAGGGGTAGCCAGACCTTCAGAGCTAGAAACTGCTGAGCCACATTTGGAAGGATAGGGGACAAGATGGTAGAAATAAAGTATCGTTGGTGATGGGTTTCCAACAGCATCGCCCAAAAACCACTTAAAAACCTAAACCCCTAGTCGCTTCTTACGACACCCGTAGATAGAAAAGGGTAGTGACATTTTAAGCCGGCACTACGCGGCAAATCAGGTATCGGGTAAAAAATATGAATATTTATACTTCTTGTTTCGCATTGTGTATATGGTGCGTATTCATACATACATACATATACTCACGGCTATAAATCCCTAGAAGGGGTAACCAGAGCTAAGGAATAAGAAATTCCTCAGCCACTTTTGGAAGTTGAGTGGGAATAAGATGGTAAAATAAAGGTTGTTGGTGATGGGTCTCCAACCGCATCGCCCAAAAATCCCTTAAAAGCCCCCAATACCGTTAGTCGCCTCTTACGTACACCCACCGGAAGAAATGGGGTAGTGCTATTCTAAGCCGACACTACACAGCAAAGTGGCACAGGTGCGTATTCAATGCCTGATAACCAAAATATGTCAGTAGTCAGATGCGATTATCATGCAGAGAGGTGTGGGTTCGATCCCCGAACTCAGGTCTACACCAATTTGTCTTTTTTATAAGTCATATGTGTGGGTAATTATCTTAATTGTTTACGGTGAGGGAAAACATGGATAGGAAAACCCATATGGCTGAGTTATACTTAGTCATGTGACAGGTGTATTCGTACAAAACGGTGATAGGACTGGACTATCACTTGAGTACACTGTCCAAGCAAAACGTGGATTACTCTGTATACCAGGTGGCAATGTCACGTGATGTTCAGAAGTATTAGTACCTCTACCAACCCCTTTATGGGAAATACGGTGGGAACATTTGAGTTTGAGTTGAGTGGAGCGCACGAACAGTGTGTATTGTAAACATTGTATGAGTTCTTTGTAAAAGTTCATTTGTCTATGTACAATATCTGTACATGCCATTAGTTCTCATTGGGGTAGGCAGAGATTGTTTTGATCACTATTTTATGCGATTATTTCGATTATAGCAAACCCCTCAAGATTCGTTTTCATCACTCTTTATCACGCTATGATCACCTGTTTTTAAGCAGAGCTTCCAGAAACATAAATAAAATTGTCGTGATTGTATGTAATATTACAATTAAAACTTTGGTTTGTTCGCTAAATGGATAGGGCTGTAGAAATAATAATGTACTTGTAAGAACAAAAGAATAAGAATTAATTCTTTATATATCCGCTTTTCAACATTCAAAACTGCTCTCTTGTATCTCCACAATCTTATAAACCGCACCAAATAAAATACAATAAATGTGTATTCCGTACAAAAGTTTAATTTAAATAAAAACAACATCGTAATACCAATTTGCATATTCCGTAGTGTGTAGTATATAGTATATGCAGTGCGTTTGCTTCTGCAATTGTTCTCCGGGGAAGTAATGTACGGTTTGCGAGAATTAAACCGTCAGTTTTATGACCACGTTGAGAATATACTTGCTCTGACGTCACACCTTAAGATCTAAATGTTTCTGTCTAAGGTTTATTATGTACTAGTTGTAGCTCGCTATTTATGATGCTCTTTACTTTTTTATCATACGCTTGTGTTTTTTTTAGGATTTTCTGGTATATTTGTCTTAATTAAATAGCAATTTGTGTCAAATGCGAACTTTCACAAAAAGGGGTACTCACCATTGTTACGAGTAGTAGCGAAATAAAAAAACTTACAAATAACAAAATGTTTAATCTAAAATAACTTAAAGAAAATCCAATATCCTGTATTCCATCTTCGCTTGTTGCACAAATGATAACTTTATAATAAATTTAAAATAGTATTTATTTTTGTAACAAATAAATACAACATTACATTTAATTAATTTCAATCCCATGGATTGATGAACACATAACAGAAGGAATAGAACCTCAAATTCAGGTTAAAGGTCCAAGTTCTAAAATATCAGAAAGAATTTTATTTATCAAGCTGAACCAGTTGACGCGTTTGGACAGCGGCCCTCTAATGTATTGGCCAAAATTTCAGAGTATAAAGACAAAGGACTCGTACAATGCTCCCCTAAAAAGATTCAGCATCACCTAAAGGGTAATAAAATCGGGCTATTCTATATCAACAACACCATCGAATAAGCAACGAGAAAATAGTTTTTCGATACATTTACATGTTCGGTTAATAAAAACACAGAATTCAAGAATCTGCAAAATGCTTTACAATATGGAACCAAAATATCAATGTCATCTGATTATTTTGCGAAATAAGTTACACAAAAAATTAACTTTTAAAATGTAATTTGTAACATTTGGCCACATCTTCGCATCCGAAATCGAAAGGTTCTCGATCTTTTGTAGTTGTGGATGGAGTGGTAGATTGTGTTGTGGTGCTGGCAGTTCGAGTAAGAACCATCGTGCTGCTTGATTGTCGGTGGGTCGTCGCATCAGCTGTAAATTCAATTAGTTGTCATTATAATTTGCTGTGTAGTGTCGGCTTAGAATAGTACTACCCCATTTCTTCCGGTGGGTGAACGCAAAAGGCGACTAACGGTATTGGGGCTTTAAGGGATTTTTGGGCGATGTGGTTGGAGACCCATCACCAACAACCTTTCTTTTACCATCTTTTCCCCACTCACATTTCCAAAAATTGGCTGAGGAATTTCTAATTACTTAGCTCTGGCTACCCCTTTAGGTATTTATAGTCGTGAGTATAAGTATGTATGTATAATTTGAATGTTTTTGTTCATGAAATCCCATGTTTATTATTATCCATGTGGGGATTATTACTAATAAATAAAGGATAAATAAGGAAAGAAAAATTTCGACACCGGAAACAAAGGATAGAAGAATTTCGCATTGGAAGCCATTGACACTGCAGCTCAATTGGCAGAGCGACGGGGGCGTATACCCGAGGTCGCAGGTTCGATCCCTGCCGGTGCCGAAAATTTTCTTTCCTTTATTTATTAGTTGTAATTATATCTGCACATTATAAGAAATCCTTATCGGCTTGTTCGTATTTTTTATTGTTTTATGCAAGCAAAAAAGCTATCATACATATTTAGTACACGTGTACTTTATATATTGTCCCAATAAGATATTACTATGATTTTACACACTGATGTCCGTTTTAATAAGGTAGCGAAAGAGATATATAGAGCCGATGTGGATGGGATTGTTAGTAGAGGACGGCCTCGTAAAACGTTTCTAGACCAGACAGAAGCGTTATTTAAATATTTTTGTTCACAACAAAAAGATTTAAATTATGTGATAGTTAGCGTTTTCAACATTTGCATTCTATCTGAAAAGATAGACAAGTGGCCTTCCGAATTAGTAAAAATTCGGAGGTAGGAAACGCAAACACTACTTAAACGTGTAAAAAAGAAATAAAGGATAGAAGAATTTCGCGCTGACAGCCATTGACACGGTTCCTCAATTGGCAGAGCGTCGCGTCGCGGCGTATACCCGAGGTCGCGCGTTCGATTCCCGCCTGTGTCGAAATTTTTCTTTCCTTTATTTATTAGATAGAAAACGTTCTTATAAAGGCGGGGGTCCGAAGTGAGAAGAATAAAAGAGCATGTATGAGAAGAATAATGAATGTAAGGGAAGCAAGAGAGGTTTGTCAAGATTGCACTAAGTGGCGATCGTTAGTCTCTGCCTACCCCAATGGGAATAATGGGCGTGAGTATAAGTAAGTAAGTAAGTATGTCCGATTTACAAACACCGATTAGTGCAAAAAGACTTTGTGTTCTTAGTACATAAAACATCTTAAAGTGATTTAAAAAGTATAGCGAAAAAAGATATATAAAGAGCAAAGAAGCAAAAAACCAGCACGACAAAAGCCTACTCAAAAAAATATTAAATTTTGAAGTTTCTTGTTGCATCTTCTTTTACAAAACGGTATTGTCATTTTATCTTTAACATTTAAGTTGATTATATTTATGGTTAAGAAATTGAGTGTATACGAGTTTTGTACCCAAAAAAAACACACAATAGTGTATATACCACTATTGTGTGTTTTTTTTGGGTACAAAACTCTCCGACTTTAGGCGCAACACCAAACATTTATAAGCATCATACTCTTTTTGAACTTTTTAGAAAATTAAACATACATACATACATACATATACTCACGGCTATAAATCCCTAGAAGGGGTAGCCAGAGCTAAGGAATTAGAAATTCCTCAGCCACTTTTGGAAAGTTGGGTGGGGAAAAGATGGTAAAGTAAAGGCTGTTGGTGATGGGTCTCCAACAGCATCGCCCAACTATCCATTAAAGGCCCCAATACTGTTAGTCGCCTCTTACGTACACCCACCGGAACAAATGGGGTAGTGCTATTTTAAGCCGACACTACACAGCATAAAAAAATTAAATAATGATAAATTTATATAAATAAAAAAATATATATTTATTTAATTGAGTTACCTACTGGTTGTATCCGTAGGACCGCCATCGTAAGGTATTGTTGAAGATGATATTTTATTGTCACCTGCAATAAAAATACTTTAAACCATTCATAAAAAAAGTTTATTCTAATTTATATTTAGATTCTATGTTTATATGTCTATATTTTTTGTCAGAAAAGGCCGTTTCTTGATTAATCTAATGTATAAAATAACGAATCAACTGAGTTTTCAATCAGTTATACAACATTTATCTAAATATTCGTAAAATATTAATGTTAAGTAATTATATTTAATGTTAATTGATTATATTTAATGTAAATTAATTTATAAATGTTATAAATAAGTTATAAGTTTTAATGCAACCTAATTGTATTTTTTTGTTAGTTAATTAGTTTTTATTAATTAATGGAATGTAAATATTAAAACTACGATATCGAATTAGGCTTGTCCTGTAATAGTATTGTTAATGTGGAAAAATAAATAAATAAATAAATATGCATTGGCAGGTCTAGCAAGTAGAATAATATTTAATATTACACGTTAAATTAAAACCATAAGCACTCTTTAATTTAAACCTGTCCAAATTGTCATAGACTTGCAAATTATGTGTCCCAAATTCACAGAATTATTTTACAGTGGTAATTTAAATACATATACTCACGGCTATAAATCCCTAGAAAGGGGTAGCCAGAGCTAAGGAATTAGAAATTCCTCAGCCACTTGTGGAAGTTGCATGGGGAACAGATGGTGAAATAAAGGTTCTTGGTGATGGGTCTCCAACATAATTTAGATAAAAATATCATATTGTTTTTTATCGGTTTTGTTGCCAAATGACATAAATCTTGGCCCTATAGTTAGTTACAACTGGTCTATCTGGCTGTCTGTCCAGGTATCACAGAAATGTATCTTATAAACTACTGAAATTATGTTGATGAAACAATACATAAATATTTAGACTTATCTGCTTCAAAACTTTGAAGACATAATGAAAAAATATAAAAAATAATAATATTGCATTGATCCATAAAAGTAAATGAATTATATGTTTTACAATCCTTAACGTATATTATTACTAGATAAAAATATATAAATACCAACCGTGATAGCCCAGTGGGTAGAACACTCGGTTATCGTGCAAACGACTAGAGTTCAAATCCTGGGTCGGGCCTACACCAATTTGTCTTTTCTAAAGACATATGTGTGGTTAATTTATCATGGTTGTTAACGGTGAGGGAAAACATCGTGAGGAAACCCACATGGCTGAGTTGTACTTAGTCATGTGACAGTGTATTCGTACAAAACGGCGATAGGCCTGCCCCCTATCACGTGAGTACACTGTCCATGTAAATCGTGGGTACTCTGAACACCAGGTGACAAAGTCACGTAATGTTCGGAAGTATTAGTACCTCTGCCAACCCCTTCGGGGATATTCGGCGTGAACGTTTATGTTATGTTATGTTTTATAAAAATATAACGTACTTGTTGCACTGGTACCACCATCGTAAGGTAGTGTTGAGGAGGATATTACACTGTTATCATCTGAAATGAATAATTTAAATCTTTTTGTTCATGAAAACCTCATGTGGGGATTATTACTAATAAATAAAGAATAAATAAAGGAATGAATGATTTGTCGAAATTTTTCTTTCCTTTATTTATTAGTAATATAATTGAATGTATATATAAAAGTAACATGATAGTCCAGTGGGTAGAACACCCGCCCGAAAACAGAAGGGCGTGAGTTTCAATACTGGGTCGGGCCTACACCAATTTGTCTTTTCTAAAGTCATATGTGTGGTTAATTTATCATGGTTGTTAACGGTGAGGGAAAACATCGTGAGGAAACCCACATGGCTGAGTTGTACTTAGTCATGTGACAGTGTATTCGTACAAAACGGCGATAGGCCTGCCCCCTATCACGTGAGTACACTGTCTAAGCAAAACGTGGGTACCTTCTCTGGACACTAGATGGCGCTGCCATGTGAGTTCAGAAGTGTTGGTACCTCTGCCAACCCCTTCGGGGATAAACGGCGTGAACGTTTAAGTTTATGTTTATGTTACATATAAAATGAAATTAATATATAAAAAATATAAGTACTTAGTAGCAGTAGTAAATGAGTTATGTAATTGAAAGATATTTCGACATGCGTGAATGATGAATGATTTGAATTACTAACAAAAACAATGATAAACATAAAAACATGAAGTCAATTTTAAGCGTCTTCGTACTGGGAAGTCTTTTACCGACGCTTTGTGCTTGCAGTAAGGTATCAAAGTAACGTTATACAAAATGTCTTGACGTTATCATGCTTTTGCGTATGCTGAAGTGCGATTGATACAGAAATTCATAACGATTTATAAAATTAAATATTACAGAATAGATAGGTGCTTTGGTATAACTAGAACTACAATCTTTACAGGGACCTATTATCACCGATATTCTGGGATCATTGGATTGAATCAGGCGTTACTTTGCGGAAATCCATAGCAATACTAATATTAATACATTTCTTCGCTTAATTCCGCTAAATACGCAGGTATTATTGACTGCAGAGTCTTCATGCAACATGCACTGTGCACCGCCCGTCCTCCCACTTACAAGAAATCGAAAAGCAGACAATGCACCACACACACACACCCGCAAGCGAAAACCACAGGCAACCACAAATATGCGACGCGTTTCGACTCAACACGAGTCATTGTCAAACAGTAGAGAGTTCGGCAGCTGAACACCGACTTGCCACTTTTGGCAATTTTGCCACGTTTGGCGAAGAAATTTATTAATATTAATATTACTCTGGGATCAATTCAAAAATCTCTTCCATAGATAAGATGATATAGGATGCCTACCTAACCCTTTAATCGCTTAAATTAGCTTGGCTTGACTTTAGGCAAACTCCTGGTAGCGTTTTCTTGGATATTGATGACCCAATCAACAGGCAGTTAAAGGTTTCAGAGGCCACAAAGGTCAAAGCACCCAAATAAAAAAAAAAACAATTTAAAAAAATACAAAGAAGTCGTGGTATGGCTTGTCAATTTCGAAAACCGTTTTAAAGCGAAATATAAACGTACAGGCACGCAAAAGACAGTCTAACAGACAATTATGTCAAAGGTAGGTTAAAAAGTGACATATTAAATAATAAAAAAAATGATAAAAATATAACATACTTGTTGGAGAGTTGCTACCGCCACCGTAAGGTGATGTTGAAGAGGATATTGCATTGTAATTGTTATCATCTACAATTAAAAAAAAATAAAAGAAATTATATAAAGAAAGCATACATTATAAAAAAAATGGTTCCACGCTTGCTTAAAATAATCGTAGGCGATATTTTAATATTGTGCCAATCTGTTAAAATGGCCATTGAAACTCTATTTCTTTCTAGTCGTTTTACAATTGGTTTAAATTTGATAACATTAATTTTATCAACGTTAACGTTAAAAACATTATATAACGTGTATTCTTGAGTTGACTTCATCAAATAATAAAAAAAACTTGGATGAGAGTGGTAATTATATTACGGTAAGAATAAGACTTAATTTGTAAAGAAAGGGTAGGTCAAAAACGCAAGAATTACTTCTTTGTATATGTATATGCTCATGGCCATAAACCCAAAAAGGGATAGACAGAGCTTAAATGCTAGAAACTCCTCAGCCACTTTCGGCAGTTGATAGGGGACAAGATGGTAGAAATTTAGTATCGTTGGTGATGGATCTCCAACCGCATCGCCCTTAAACCACTTAAGAAGCACTAAACCCTTAGTCGCCCCTTACGACACTCGTGTTTAGAAAGGGGTAGTGACATTCTAAGCCATTCATCTATCTATTCATTCATCATTCTAAGACATTCTAAGTAAATTACAACACAGCTAACTTTACGATGATAATTTACTTTCTCATGAAAATAATAATTTATTACACTTACTTCCATACATTCTATGAGCATCTGGAGTTCTTGCTCGTTGGTATCCATATCTCTGAGGCTCTGTTTTAAAGTGCCTTATTCTTAATTTACTAACTGCATGAGCTACAATGGAGTGGTGTTGAACTTTGCGAACAACATCTTGGATATCCTTTGTTTTCCTCACTCTTAATAATACACCACATTCTGTAGGTACTATTAAAACAACTATAAATAACAGTGATGCAAATATGAGCATGTTTTCGTTAGTAGAGATTTATCTGAAATTAAAATAAAATGGTTCATAATTTAAATATTTTTGTTCATGAAAACCTCATGTGGATTATTACTAATAAATAAAGGAAAGAAAAATTTCGCGCTGGCAGCCATTGACACGGAAGCTCAATTGGCAGAGCGACGGGGGCGTATACCCTGATGTCGCGGGTTCGATTCCCGCCTGTGTCGAAATTTTTCTTTCCTTTATTTATTCTTTATTTATTAGTAAAATGCTTCATATACAGGACAAAATACATTAGATCTAAATGCGTTTTAATGTTATTTGTAACGCTATCACGTGATGTTCAGAAGTATTGGTACAACTGCCAGCCCCTTAGGGGATATACGGCGTGAAGGTTTGAGTCTTTTTAAAGAATAAAAGAGCATGTATGGAAAGATTTATGAATTTAGATGAAACCTGCAAGGTTAGCAGGATCAAACAAAGTGGCGATCGATAGTCCCTGCCTACCTCAATGGTAACTAACGGCTTGAGTATATGTATGTATGTTAAGTAAATAAAATTGTTCTTAATCACTTAACACTAAAAATTCCAACGTGTCACATCAAGAAATCAAATTATAAGACTTCCGAAAATAACATAAATTCGTCCCATATTTATCGATAATTTCAACATTTATCCCAACCCAGCGGATTGTTGGCGATGAGAAACCAAGCCTTTCACCAAAATCATTTCTAACCCCCTCCTTTCATCATACTTTATTTTATAGATCCATATACTCACGGCCATAAATTCCAAAAAGGGGTAGCCAGAGCTGCAGAGCTAGAAACCCCTCAGCTACATTTGGAGGTTGATACGGGACCAGATGGTAGACATAAAGTATCATTGGTGATGGTTCCTACCTCATTGCCCAAAAACCACTTAAAAAGCCCCATACCGTTAGTCGCCTCATACCACCCGTAGGTAGAAAGGTATAGTGATATTCTAAGCCGGCACTACACTGCTTATTTACATACATACATACTCATGGCTATAAATCCCTAGATGGGGTAGCCAGAGCTAAGGAATTAGAAATTCCTCAGCCACTTTTGGAAAGTTAAGTGTGGAAAAGATGGTAAAATAAAGGTTGTTGGTGATGGGTCTCCAACCTCATCGCCCAAAAATCCCTTGTTTCCTGTGTAGTGTCGGCTTAGAATAGCACTACCCCATTTCTTCCGGTGGGTGTACGTAAGAGGCGACTAACGGTATTGGGACTGCTTGTTTATATAATAATTAATGATTTATACTGTTCTTGGTACCTCATTATAATTTTCACTGACATCACTGGATAGTTAAATGATCCTTTATCACTTCTAAAACCTTTTTATTTTTGGAGTTGTAATTATTATTTTTTAATGATATATTTATCGAATACTCAACCGCATGATTGGAGCTCTTGAAATGTCACAGGTAGAAATTTTTAATTAGAGATTAGATTTTGTTTGTTGTTATGGAAAATGGTTTTAATAATTTTGAATCATAGTTCGTTGTTTTTACAATAACGTAAACACGCGTGTATGGCTAAAACAACTGAACAGTGATTGTAGCCCATTTTGAGACATTTAACTATTTATGACCTCTATAAGCTGTGTAGCGCCGGCTAAGAATAGCACCACCCCATTTTTACCCCTGAGTGATCGTGAGAGGCGATTACTCTTTACCCTTAGGGGGCTTTTCAAGTGATTTTTGGGCGATGTGGTTGGAGACCAGTCTCAACAATTTATTTATTATCATCATCGCAACTTCCAAAAGTGGCTGAGGAATTTCTCATTTCAAAGGTCTGGCTACCCCGTTTAGGGATTTATAGTCGCGACTATATAGAAAAGAAAGAAAAGATTTTTTTTTATTTAGCACACATACTCGTATACAGCATTCAATGACAATGACATAATTTAAGGAAATGCTTTCGCTAAATTGGGTCCACAATCAGTAGTTTCTGATTTGTGTATGAGTATACACAAAATCAGAACTGGTTTTCATTATGAGCCCTACATGGTGATGACAGTACGTCAGCAGCTATTTATATAAACTAGAAAATTAAAAACAAATTAGAACAACCAAACAAACATATTTTCACTTATTACTGAGTCAATAATTATCAAAATTTTGAATAAATAATAAAAAAAACCTAACTAAGATTTAGGTCCAATAAATCCATCAAATTGTACATACATACTATATATAAATAACACTATTATATGCAATACTCGACTAAAAGTTTTGGCCGCCGTTTAATTGTATGTTTAATAAATATTGCTTTAATTTAAGTATAAAGCTGTTAACGCTCATTATACTTCTTAGTGGTGGAGGGATGTTGTTCCAGCATTTATAATAAATATAAATATATGTAATGTGCCGTGTAGTACCGGCTTAGAATGTCGCTACCCCTTTCTACCCACGGGTGTCGTCAGAGGCGACTAAGGGTATTGGGGCTTTTTATTGGATTTTTGGGCGATGCGGTTGGAGACCCATCACCAAAACCCTTTATTTTAGCATCATTTCCCCACCAAACTTTCTAAAAGTGGCTGAGGAATTTAACTCCTTAGCCCTGGCTACCCCTTCAAGGGATTTATAGCCGTGAGTATATGTATGTATGTATGATGTATAAATATAAAATTTATAACCACGGCTTTTTTCACCTTAACCTCAACTAACCTAAATTTGTTTTTGTTAAGTTGGTTATAGTTGAAAACATATCTTTTCCCGGTTGGCAGTTTTTTTTTCAGTTCACTTCAACTTCATTATTACGTTGAGCCTTACACTAGGCATGGCCTTCATCACAAATTTTACTTATGATATTTTGGTAAAATAGAAACCGATGGCTTGACGTGCCTTTCGAGCACGAAATAGTCATTTCGGACATTCGGATGGTTTAGCCTGCAATGTCAAAGGTCAAAAGAGTACTCAAAAATGTTTTTTGTGAAAACCAAGACCTCTGGATCCTAAAATGATTTCAAGTAACCAACAACAGACTCTTTTTTTAAATAAGTTAATCCATTTGATGTTTGCAAGAATTTCAACGGATCCATTATAATCTTCATGTCTGTTGTATATTGATACAATTAAAACTAAAAGATATTCATTTTGAAAAAAAAAAATAGTTTCTTAACGTTTGTGCTTTGGAGTAAATACTTATTCCGGTTTTATACTTCTTTCATCATTACTTATTTTTCAAACTCTACTCTGAAACAGCTGTTGACGTGGTTCAATATTATAGAGTTTTTTTCCCATACGAGTAGATATTTTAATGCTTTTTAGACCGATTTAGGCAGGGTCTCATTCACGTGGTGCGTGCACTACATAAATGAGGCCCTACACCTCGTAGTGAATACTAGTATACCTAGTATAGTAGTGATTAGTAATAACAGTGCTGTGTAGTGCCGGCCTAGAATGTCACTACCCCTTTCTACCCACGGGTATCGTGAGAGGCGACTAAGGGTATTGGGGCTTTTTATTGGATTTTTGGGCGATGCGGTTGGAGACCCATCACCAAAAACCTTTATTTTCACCATCTTTCCCCACTCAACTTCCAAAAGTGGCTGAGGAATTTATAATTCCTTAGCTCTGGCTACCCCTTCTAGGGAAATATAGCCGTGAGTATATGTATGTATGTATTGATGATATATATTATACGAAACTAAATAATTATTAGTTGTCTATCTGTTTCAAAACTTATTAAGTTAAAAATATGCAAATTCTGAAGCTCTGACTACCCTTCTAGGGATTATGATCTATGAGAGTCCCTATCCTCAAATGTGAGTTACGTATTTTATGTAAGTTGTTTCAATTTGTAGAATATATGGTTTTAATTTTGAATATAATATATTTTTGATTAGTTGTTGCAAAAAACATTACTATGTTTTCTGTGGCTCCCAAAAAAATATTAACTACTAATCCAGAGCTCCCCTGATCCGTCCACTTTTCTTGAGTTTATTTAAGTCATTGATTTACGTGTAAGGGGAAGCCGTCCCCATATTGCGCCGACGTGTATGTTGATTTTTTGACATCATTTAAATTTTAAATTTTTTACAATTATTTTAATATCATTTTTAACAATAATAGAACTAACTTTATTATAATTATGTCCCGGAAACCCAATTTTTGTACAGACATACATACATATACTCACGGCTATAAATCCCTAAAAGGGGTAGCCAGAGCTTCAGAGATAGAAACTCCTCCGCCACATTCGGAGGTTGATAGGGGAGAAGATGGAGAAATAAAGTATCATTGGTGATGGGTCTCCAACCGCATCGCCCAAATACCAATTTAATTTAATACCAGTGGGTAGAAAGGGGTAGTGACATTCTAAGCCGGCACTACACGGCACATAAAAACTAATTTCGATAAAAATGGATTGATATTATTTTTGATATATCTGTAATATTTTTATAATAACGCAACCAAGCCCCTTCAGAATTAAACGTCCACTGAAAGAATATCCAATCAAACAGAAATACAAATTTAATTCTAATGATATAAGTCATTGTTGTGGCACACAGAATACTATAAATCCAAAATATGTGTGTGACATATTTAAGCTATATTTTTGTCGTTGTATATTTCAGTACTTAAATACATACATACATAAACTCACTGCATTCCCAAGAAGGTGTAGCCAGAGCTTCAGAGCTAGAAACTCCTAAGCCATATTTGGAAGTCGATAGGGGAGAAGATAGTAGAAATAAAGTATTGTTGGAAATGGGCTTCCAACCCCATCGCCTAAAAACCACATAAATAAACACATGGGTGTTTATGTGGGAAGGGTATGGACCCTTAAATGCCTCTAACAACACCGGTGAGTAGAAAGGGGTAGTGACATTCTAAGCCTGCACTACAAAACCCTTTTTTTTTAGTTTTTACATATTTGAGATTTATTTGCCGTGTAGTGCTGGCTTAGAATGTCGCTACCCCTTTCTACGCACGGGTGTCGTAAGAGGCGACTAAGGGTATTGGGTCTTTTTATTTGATTTTTAGGCGATGCGGTTGGAGACACATCACCAAAAACCTTTATTTTACCGACTTTTCCCCACTCAACTTCCGAAAGGAATTATAGCCGTGAGTATATGTATGTATGTATGTATTTAGTAAACAATGATAACACTCCTAAAAAAATATATAACATAATCCACTTTAAAACATGGACTAATTAACCACCATAACTTTTTTGAAATAAGACCCACTCCTAGAGTCCCAGACGCTCCATTTGTTTTTGCAAAATCCCCTTTAATTAGTCGCTTTGATCTTATGCAAATTACTTGCAAAATTGCTAAGCGTTGTGCCTTCCCTGTCATATTTAAAAGCTTGCTAGCCCTTTTTTAACAAAAAAATAATAAAGTATCAAGAACTTAGTCAAGAATTTAAACAGCCAAAAGTGGACGTATTCTTTGAATTTTGATTAGATTGGTAGTCTTTCAGTATTTTTCTAAAGATGTTGGCCAAACAGACATACACACAAATATCCAGCGCTATAAATCCCTAAAAGGGGTAGCCAGAGCTTCGGAATAAGAAATTCGTCAGCCTGTTTTGGAAGTTAAGTGGGTTAAAAATTGTATAATAAAAGGAGACGGGTCTCCAACTGCATCACCCAAAAATCACCTGTTACGAACGCCTACGTCAAGAAACGGAGAAGTGCTATTCTGAGCTACACAAAATGGTGCGTTTGAAAATCAAAAAATATAATAATAATATAAAATGATATTGTGATTCTATATGTATCATTTGAAATGGGATGGAAAGTGTGAGAAAGAGTAATGCATCAAATGGAACAATGAATTATTCATGGCCCTAATGGCAGTGCATAATGATGTTCTAGTTCCTAAGTTTATGTATGGCAGCAAATATTGGGTGTGGCAGAAGCAGTATGAGAGCAGAGTGAATGCGAGATAGTGGAATTCGTAGAAGTTGTAGTGTGAAAGACGATATTGTATAAATGATAGAAAATGGAATGTTAATATAGTTTAGGCACGTAGAGAGGTTGGATGGAATTATTGGTGATAGAGATATATAGAATCAATGTGGATAGTAATTTTAGTATAGTAGGACCAAAGAGGACCAATTTAAATCAAATAGAGAATTCTCAAAAGGCAGGCGTGTTAAGTCTGACGCATAAAGGAGAATGTGTGAAAAAATTGATTAATGTAAATGAAGCCAATAAGTTTGCCAGCGATAGTCTCTGCCTAAACTTAATGGGAATGGTATATAATTTATATTGGAATTTATATAATGAATATAATTTATGTGTCTTTTGAAATCTGCACAATCTGCAGACCTATTTACAATGAGACTGTAAAATTTATGATCGCAAAAAGAAAAATAAGTAAAACACGTTAGAACTTTATTGTGAACCAATGAAAAATCAATGAAATATATTATTTTTTAAATAAATGCATTTACATACAGACTATAAGAAATGTAATTTTACACATTTTGCTAAATCTTCGCATCCAATGTTATACACTTCGCGCTTCGCTGTAGTCGTGGTTGATGGTGTAGTCGTTGTAGTAGTAGTTGTAGTAGTAGAAGAAGTCGTAGTAGTAGTTGATGTGGTAGTAGAAGTTGTTGTTGTTGTAGTAGGAGTAGTAGTTGTAGTGGTTGTTTCATCTGAAATTATTTTACAAAATTTAATTATTATTTTTTAAATAACGTTATTGTTGGCATAGGTACTAATACTTTTGATATTTTTATCAGAATCAGGCCGATTTAATTCGATTTTAATGTTTAAGACCAACGTGTTTTATTAAAATAATAAAACTAAACATACATACATACATATACTCACGGCTATAAATTCCAAGAAGGGGTAGCCAGAGCTAAGGAATAAGAAAATCCTCAGCCACTTTTGGAAATTTGAGTGGGGAAAAGATGTTAAAAATAAAGGTTTTTGGTGATGGGTCTCCAACCGCATCGCCCAAAAATCCCCTAAAAAGCCCCAATACCGTAAGTCGCCTCTTATATACACCCACCGGAAGACATGGGGTAGTGCTATTCTAAATCTAATATAACTATCTTTCCGAGTAACCTACGTATTCTTAGCCAATACTGCAAATCCAATTCATAAATTGAGACTCTGACTCTCGCTTGGTTCTAATTTAGAAACAAATGGTGTTACTCCATTTGAAAGTTTGAAAAAAAACTTTTTTTTAATGATTTGATGAGTTTTATTTCGCTAACAAATACTTTATCAAATATTTTTATTATAAATTATAATTTATTTTTTTAATACTTTTACATTACGTACCGAAATTCAACTTATAACATTTAGCCAAATCTTTGCATCCAATATCGAATATCTCGCGGTGATTTGGTGTGATTTCATCTGAAAAAAGGAAAAATTATGTAAATCATCTATCCATACATATACTCACGGCATAAGTCCCCAAAAAAGGTAGCCAGAGCTTTAGAACTAGGAACTTCTCAATCAAATTTGGAAGATGATAGGGAATAACATGGTAGAAATAAAGTATTAAGGGCCAGCGGTGACTGCCGGCATGGCATGGCAAAGGATTTCGGTACAGATATAGCATTTTTGCTCTTATCACCATGCAAATAGAATTCATTTTGACACAACGATGCCGAGGGAGGCCGCGGTAGGACAGAACGTCGGCATTGTTGTGTCAAAATGAAGTAAAATGAATTCTATACTCATGGTAATAAGATTAAAAATGCTATATCTGTACCGAAATCCTTTGCCATGCCATGCCGGCAGTCAGCGCTGGCCCTAAGTGATGGATCTTAAACCGCATTGCACAAGAACAACTTAAGAAGCCCCGTACACTTAGTCGCTTCTTACGACACCCGTGGGTAGAAAGGGGTAGTGACATTCTAAGCCAGCACTACACGGCAATTTTATATTTAATTACTAATGTAATACAACATACATACATACATATACTTACGGTTATATTTCCCTGGAAGGGGTAGCCAGAGCTAAAGAATTAGAAATTCCTCAGCCACTTTTGGAAGTTGAGTGGGGAAAAGATGGTAAAAACAAAGGTTTTTGGTGATGAGTCTCCAACCGCATCGCCCAAAAATCCAATAAAAAGCCCCAATACCCTTAGTCGCCTCTTACGACACCCGTGGGTAGAAAGGGGTAGTGACATTCTAAGCCGGCACTACACGGCTGTGATTCAACATTCAACATTCTTAAAAATAATTATTTGCTGACTTTAAACACAATAAAATATACTTGATTAAAAAATAATTCTAATTGATTGAAATTGTCATAAAATAACACACATTTTTACATTCAGTAGGTTGCTGGCTTCATGGATACAACTTAAATATAATAGAAGATTTATCTATGAAGCCGATCGGATACGGTTGTTATGTCGATCTCCCAGTCGTACATTTTTGCTAAGTTGATCTCTTTATAACAAAGTATGGGCACCTCTGACTTAGATCATAATTTAAAGAAAATAATTAAACTTTTTTGGTTAAAGCCAATGGACGCTAAGGTATGATAAATATACTTAAGCCGTTAGTTCCAATTAGGGTTGGCAGAGACTATCGACCGCCAATTTGTATCATCCTGGCAAACCTCCCTAGATTCGTTCACATCCATCAATGTTTTCATACATGCTCTTTTATTCTTCATACTTCGGACTCCTGCCTTTTTGAGCTCATTCTCTATTTAGGCCAAATAAATCCCCCGTGGTCCTTCTCTACTAACATTACCTTCCACATTGGCATCAAGATCTGTTTCACTATTTGCCCAGAAATATGTGAGTGAAATTAACGTAAACTTTGGAAATAATACTTTAGTCATTTTGAAACAAAATATGTGAATTACCTTGTGGAAACTTTGTTGATGTCAATATTTCAATAATTGTTGCATAGCCATCTACATCTACATCTACATGAGTATCTCGCTTAAAATTATCCACTTTATCACTTATCACAAAATGTTGAATAGATAGCGTGTTCTTTTGGGTTAATGTTCTACATTCTGTTGTTTTATATGAAGAGAACGCACTGAGCAGCAGTATCAATGTAATCATTCTTGACCTTCATGAGAATATTTCTGTTCCAACTTTATAAACAATATTGAGATAGCAGCTGCAAGTGAAATAACATATAATATAATGAGAAATGATATATAATATAATATAGGTTACCTACCATAGACAGGGTTTAATATACTAAAACGGGGTTCTAAGGAAAATTACTCTGAACTACTTTTACTACAGCTTAGCTCTCGTCACAAAATGCACTAAGTTCAGAGACATAAAATGTCTCTATTCGAGTTAGTCCTATAGTAAAAGTGGTAAAGAAAATTCTCATTAGTAACTTAACACTTTTAGCTTGCTACCCCCTTTTGTTACACGCCATATATATTTAAAGTCTTGTTTGTCACAGCGTATATTTTTCTGGTAGTCATGCTTTTTATTCCTATACTGGTGGTGTTCAGATCCCGTCGTTTTGCATGGACATTTCAAAGATAAGGACATGTCTATCACCCTGTGTAGGAATACACAAATCATTTAAAAGGGTCAAAACTTAAAAATATATGTATTAATTTTTTTTATTATTAAAGATTATCAAGTACTTACTCTTTCTACTATTAAACTCTATAAAGTACAAAAATAAATAAAAAACTCATTTTGCCACCACTAACATTGTCAAGAAATGAGTTTTTTCAACAACAAATTTCAATTATTGTTTGTTGTCGTTACGGCATAACACTTTCATCAGTTTTTTGTCACAAATGGATTATTGTGTACACAAGAAACGTTTATAATTAAAAAAAAACTGTTGCCATTATATAGTTCTTTAAGAAACTAGCAGCTTCTTTTGGGCAATGCTTGTTGTTTTGGTTCCAGCTTAAGACTAACCCATATTGTTTAACAATGAAAATACATACATACATATACTCACGGCTATAAATCCCTAGAAGGCGTAGCCAGAGCTAAGGAATTAGAAATTCCTCAGCCATTTTTGGTAAATTGAGTGGGGAAAAGATGGTAAAGTAAAAGTTGTTGAGATGGGTCTCCAACCGCATCGCCCAAAAATCCCTTAAAAGCCCCAATACCGTTAGTCGCCTCTTACGTACACCCATCTTTAGAAACGGGGTAGTGTTATTCTAAGCCGACACTACACGGCATTAATGAAAATTCATTTTTATGTAATCCTTTTCTTTACTGTATCTATATATTTTTAATAAGGGTGTTCATTAAATTAAACAGTTTTTATTTACACTAGCGAAATACTAGATGAAATTCATATGATAGCATTTGGCATCAGCACAATCAAGAGTGTACCGCTCACGACTTTTGGTAGAATCTGAAATTATAAATAAGTACAATTTATTACATATATACATACATACATATACCTCCGACTATAAATCCCTTGAAGGAGTAGCCAAAGCTAAGGAATAAGAAATTCCTTAACCGCTTTTGGCAGTTGCGTGGGGAAAAGATTAGTAAAATAAAGGTTGTTGGTGATGGGTCTCCATCTTTATCGCCCAAAAATCCCTTAAAAGCCCCAATACCTTTAGTCGCCTTTTACTTACACCCACCGGAAGAAATGGGGTAGTGCTATTCTAAGCCGAAACTACACAGCAGTATAAAATGTATGAAACTGTAAGGAACATTTATTTAACAATCTTTTCCTCACTCAACTTCCAAAAGTGGCTGAGGGATTTCTTATATTACACTATGGTCTCTGCCTTCAAGACTATCATATACTATCAAATATATATCGGGTATACTTAAACGTGTAAAAGAAATAAAGGATAGAAGAATTTCGCGCTGGCAGCCACTGACACGGTAGCTCAATTGGCAGAGCGACGGGGGCGTATACCCGAGGTCGCGGGTTCGATTCCCGCCTGTGTCGAAAATTTTTCTTTTCTTTATTTATTAGTAATAATCCCCACATGAGGTTTTCATGAACAAAAAGATTTAAATTATGTGATAGTTAGGCGTTTTCAACATTTGCATTCTATCTGAAAAGGTAGACAAGTGGCCTTCCGAATTATTAAAAATTCGGAGGTAGGAAACGCAAACACTACTTAAACGTGTAAAAGAAACAAAGAATAGAAGAATTTCGCGCTGGCAGCCATTGACACGGTAGCTCAATTGGCAGAGCGGCGGGGCGTATACCCGAAGGTCGCGGGTTCGAACTTCGTTTAGGGGTTGCAAGGTGGGGGATTTCGGTCCAGTGTATGCTCAGTAAGCGGAAGAGCTATCCAGCACACCCACCAAATGCCCTACCGCAAACGTCCACGTCGTGCACCCTGGTAATACCGAGCCATTAACAGGACCGCTTAATACCAACAAACCCTGTGGCGAAAGTAGCTAATTGCGGAGGGATTTCCCCACCCGTCCCTAATCCCCCATTCCATATTTAATTGCAAGTACGCATTTATTTAGGTTCAATCTATAATCCCGTATCTACATATGTAAAATAGTCTATTTCAGTAAACTACAGCCTTATATATATATAATCACCAGCATCTCATTCCTTTATTTCTATACACATATATATATATATAGATAAATTTATATATAATAAATCTACACGAGTTAGACTATCTCTAAAAAGTCAAAATTTCCAACATGGCGCAACAACAGAAAGATATACTACCCCAGGAGGGTACGGCCAGCATCAGCGGTCGAGAATCCCACCCTGGGTCCTGCTTGCAGGATCCAGGCTTCCCCTCGTATTCTGGGGGGGGCAAAGTTACGCCGAATGTGGAAGAGAAGGTGAGGTCACCGATGAAAATTCCGGGACCATTTGCGGGACCCTGCAGCAGCTGGGAGACCGTGACTCTCAGAGAGTCAAAGAAATCGATGCCTCGAAGTCGCCAAGCGCACGAGGCACAAGGACCCATATCCGAGTCTGGCTCCAAGAAGAGTAGGAGAGCGAGCCGACCACACCGAACTGGCGCCTACAGACGCCGACAAATGAAAAAAGCGGTGGACCTCCAGAAGTCGCAACCGGATCGGACCACGGAGACGGGTGCCCATGGTGCCCATATCCGGACTCCGATCTTGGAAGCGAGTGATGCTGCCGCCACTTCCGATGCGGGACGGGGAGAACCCGCGCGGCGGGGCCCCCAACCCAGGTCGCCTCCACGTGCTGGTCCGCCAGTGCGAGGTGCGCGGCCGGGACGGGGAGCCTACCGTGGACGTCCTGCACCGGACAGGGGTGGTAGACGTCCCACTGAAGGAGCGCGTGGAAATCGGGACAATTTCTCTGGACCGAAGCCACAGCCGTCCACCAGTACTGCAAAGGCCCCTGAGCCCCAGAAAAGAGACCGACCAGATGACTCTAGGTCGCCGGCTCAACTGGAGGCAAAGAGGCCAAAAAAAGGGGAAAAAAAGTCATATGCGGAGGCCACAGTCGATCGGGCCCATCTTGATGTGGCATTAGTCACAGCAATGAATCGGGATCTGACCCTGGAGGAAGCCGCATACCTTAAAGACCAGGTGAACGAGAAGCTCTACGCTGAGGCGGACTTGGAGAAAAGGCTAGGGCCTGCTTTCCAAGCCTGTCCCAGGCTTGTTGAGGGAGCTCTCCGTTTCTGGTGCGAGAATGAACTGACAGTGAACTGGGTTCAGGAACTGGCTGATTGCACACTGTTACCCTCGGGTGACCAGGTGCAGATGGTGTTGCAGTCAGCCATTCCCACGCGAACGCGGATAGCCCTGTTCCTGCCGAACTACACCGGACCTCTGAAGAGACTGCACTCTCTTCTGAGGTATCAAAATGGAATGTGGTACGACCTCGACTTGTGGTCCTTATATAAGGCCACAAGGGTTTGGGGGACAATCCTGGTGTGTTCCTCACATTAGGGCTACCACTTGCCCAGGTTGAAATACTCCTGGCGCGAGATCGCAGCGTGGCGTTCGGTTACGGTCGGGTGCACGCTAAGTTTATCCTTGCAAAAGGAAAACTTGGAGACATGCCGGCCAAACACCACGAGGCGACTCCGTCAACATCCACGAGTGACCAGCCGGATGCTCCCTTGGCTCTTGACCAACCAGGGCCCTCCACACACCAACCAGTGGAGGAGGAGGTCGAACCGCTCCAGAGAGCAATGGACGAGCTGTGCCGGTTGATGAACGACAACCCTTCCCCAGTGCCGTGGCTTGACTCTATGATGACATCGTCATCACCAGCTGAGTCACACGCACCAACCCAAAAGGAAGAGGAGGAGGACATCGGACACGATGCTCCCCAATAACATTCAAATCCTCCAAGCAAATCTCCAACATAGTCACGCGGCGACGGCTACCCTACGCACAGTGTTGGAGAAAACCCCAAACATCATCGCCCTGATTCAGGAGCCGTGGATCAGAGGAAACCGTATTTGTGGTCTCAATAATACCGGAGGTAAGTTGTTTTATGATACCACATCCCAAACACCAAGAGCCTGCATACTCATTCCTAATCATATGCAGGGTTTGTCCCTTATGCAATTCTGTTCTAGGGACCTGATCGCTGTCAAGATCCAGACAGCTGATACGGGCCTACCAGAGATGGTGCTAGCCTCCTGCTATATGCCCGGCGATGCTGAGGACTGCCCACCAAAGGAGCTAGCTGAACTTGTGCGGTACTGCGAGACGCTCCGAACAGAGATCGTCATTGGGGCTGACGCGAACGCACATCACCCGCTCTGGGGGTGTCAGAAATCAAATTTCAGAGGAGAGGTACTATCAACATATTTATTCTCCACTAACCTAAATGTAGCTAACGTAGGATCCGAACCAACATGGGTCACATCCCGAGGGCAAACAATAGTAGATATAACCTTAGTTAGTAGAGGAGCTTCTCATCTTGTAACGAATTGGCATGTGTCTCAAGATGTAAGTTGCTCCGACCATAGGCGAATCTGTTTCGATCTATCTAACCAATTTCCCGAACAGCCATCCAAACGTAACCCACGGACAACGAATGTCCTGAAATATCGAACATTACTGAGAGACGAGTTAACCTCCGCAACCGCGCCAAATCTAGATAGTACAGTAGCGATTGAAGACAATGTCAAATTTCTCACTGATGCTATCACCAAATCTTACGAGGCGTCCTGCCCCCTTAGGAAACCCACAACTCCAGGAAAAGAGTCTAGTAGATGGTGGGATGGGGAACTCGAATCTATGCGCGGTGAACTCCGTAATCTCTTTAACAAAGCCAAAAACTCCAGAATACCAGATGACTGGGAGGAATACAAATTATTCCTAAGAAAATACAAAAAACTTACTAGATCACGCAGAAGGAAAGCTTGGCGGAAATACTGCGAATCAATAGAATCAAACAATAAGGCGGCGAGAATCAGGAAACTCCTGGCTTCAGATAATAATCTCACCGTAGGGCCGTTAAAAAAACCAGATGAAACATACACTACCACACATACAGAAACACACAAATTGCTACTGGAATGCCACTTCCCAGACTGCCGTCACACTGATGAAGTGTACTGGCCAGAGGAACCAATCAGCAGCCCCACGAACATAGATGTATCCCAAGCTGAAAAGATAGTCACACAAGATAGAGTTGAATGGGCAATCAAAACCTTCAACCCCTTCAAATCGCCGGGACTTGACGGCATAATTCCGGCACTACTACAGTGGGCCAGAGATATCATCACCCCGTGGTTGGTGAAACTTTACCAATCGTGCATGGCGCACAGATATACCCCCCTACCATGGCGGGAGGTTAAAGTGACCTTCATTCCCAAACCTGGAAAATCTGACTATACAGACCCCAAATCCTTTAGACCCATTAGCCTAACTTCTTTTCTCTTAAAAACACTAGAGAGACTCTGTGACAGGTTCATTAGAGAGGAGATATTAACAAAAAAGCCCCTACATACTCAACAGCATGCCTACACGAAGGACAAATCAACCGAAACAGCTCTCCACAGAGTTGTTTCCAAAATTGAGTGTGCTCTCAGCACTAAGTTGTCCTCATTATGCACCTTCATAGACATTGAAGGTGCCTTCGATAAAACTAATATCCCAAGTATCAATAGAGCCCTGGAAAAATTCCATGTTAATCCCACACTGCGGGGCTGGATAGTAAACATGTTGAAACTCAGAGCGGTACAAATAACTGTTAATGACACCAACAGAGCGGTGGTGACAAGGGGTTGTCCTCAAGGAGGTGTTTTATCCCCACTGCTCTGGAACATGGTGGTCGACTCACTCATTAAAAGACTAAACATGCAAGGCTACCTAACTATTGGCTATGCAGACGATCTCACGATTCTCATAAACGGAAACCATGCGAACACCCTCTGCAATCAAATGGGTCACGCTTTGAGGGTGGTTGAAAAATGGTGTAAAGATTTTGACCTACACGTCAATCCTAAGAAGACTGAACTAATTCTCTTTACTCGCAAACGGAAACTACCGCCGTTTGACCCTCCTAAGTTGTTTGGCACGCAACTTACTTTATCCAAAACAGTAAAATATCTAGGAATCACCCTAGATGATAAACTTAACTGGAAACCACACTTAGAAAAGGTAATAAAAAAAGCCAGCGCAACCCTTTGGCAATGTAAAAGAATCTTGGGTAAGAACTGGGGACTCAAACCGAGAATCACACACTGGCTTTATACCACTGTCATCAGACCGGTGATAACCTACGGAGCTCTGATGTGGTGGCCAAGAACGAAACTTGTTACAGCCCAACATGAATTAGACAAGATGCAACGACAGGCTTGTCTAGCAATAACGGGCTGCATGTGCACTACGCCTACAGCCGCACTACAAGCCTTACTAAATCTCCCCCCACTGTATTTATACATACAGCAAGAAGCAGCCATCTCTGCTGTAAGGCTACAAAGAGCAGGACACCTAAGCAACGACTCCAGAATCCTACATACTGAAATACTCACAGAAGCGTTGAAAGACCAGCCCCTACTGGCCGCTCCGTGTGATAGGATCACCAAAACTATTAGATCCAAACATAACTATCGGGTTATACTTGACGAAGAAAAGTCAGACTTCTCTGGCCCTAAGGAGTTACGTGTGTATACTGATGGGTCTAAGACCAATCAAGGCACGGGGGCTGGCACACACTCCCTAGATCTAAATATAAGAATATCAAAAAGCCTGGGCCAATATAATACTGTTTTTCAGGCCGAATGTCTTGGAATCATCCAAGCTGCCCAGGCCATAAAAGCAAGAAAAATCTCAGAAATGACCATAAAAATTATATCGGACAGCACTTCTGTCCTGCAAGCCCTCAATCGAAGCGAATACACTTCAGGTCTAGTCCTGGAATGTCACCAAGCCTTAGAAGAAGTGGCGCAGGACAACAATATTATCCTGCAATGGATAAAAGGCCATAGTGGGTCCTTAGGCAATGATGCGGCTGATGAGCTGGCTAGAGGGGGATCGGCTATGTCTCTGTACGGACCCGAACCCATAATACCTCTTCCATTCAATCAGCTGCGCACGTGGCTAAGGGAACGCACACAAACCCTAGCAAGCGCGTGTTGGCAAGGCACGCCTGGCTGCAGACAGTCTAAAGAGGCAATGCCAACTCTTAGGAAAAATCTGACCAGATATGCCTTACGCCTTAGCAGACCAAATCTACGAACTCTAGTGGGTGTTATCACAGGGCACTATGCCCTAAACAAACACTTCCACACTCTAGGCATCACCGACAGCCTTCTGTGCCGTGCGTGCATGGAGGCGGACGAAACGGTCACTCATGTGCTCCAGGAATGCAACGGAGTAACCGATATCCGAAATAACACCATCGGATCCAAAAAGTCGCTACCAGAGGCAATGGCTGACCTGGATAAGCTTTTGTCCTTCTGGTCTGAATTAGGTTGGGAAACTTAAACGGCCAAATGGCCCACGTACAATGGCCCACCTCGTAGCTGGGTTAAGTGCGGAAACCCGAGGCGGTTAGCGCCCAACAATAATAATAATAATAATTGGCAGAGCGGCGGGGGCGTATACCCGAGGTCGCGGGTTCGATGCCCACCTGTGTCGAAAATTTTTCTTTTTCTTCTCGCTCGTACTAGCTATGCTGATGGGGTCTAAACAAGGCAAGAAGTTTTATATCTTACTTTCAGATGTGTCGTCATAAACCGTTGTTTTATTATAGTCTTCTTCTCTCGTTGTAGTCTCATTTGTATTATAATCTGAAATAGAAATAAATATTTAATCCTAAAATGAAAAAAAAATATTACGCGCTAAGATTTTTTCAGGGCAAGTTATTTGAAATTCAAATTATGAACTTGTTCTTAATATTTTTGAAATCAATGGTATCTAAGATAATCAAAAAAATTTCAAGATTTCTTTCACCTGCTATATATTAGTTTGAGAAGTTAATCCCGAATCAACATTAAATAATATCATATTGCTTACAATCAGAAGTCATCCATTTTGTTGTTTCATCATGTGTTGTTTTTTCATCATCATCAATTGTGGTTTTTGTTATGTCAAGCATCGGTATTTTTGTTTCATCAAACTTAAGGTCATCATATGATTTTGTTATTTCGTCATTCAGCATTGTTTTATTAATAGTTTCATGATCTAGATTGGTAAAAGTTTAATTACTCAATAGTTATTATTGTGTTATAGTAATTTTAATTTTTAGTTATAGTAATTTTAATTGAGAGGAGAGTAAATAAAGTAGAAATGCAAATTCCTGAAAAAATGAAATTTCAGGTTATGTGCTGAAATGAAAAATGGTTTGATTTGTAAATAGTGTGGTATGAAAGACGATTAAGTAAAAAAATATATTAATAAATTATGTTAAGATGGTTGCAGTACGTAACGTAATTTTTCACTTTGCTTAAGGTGTTGCATTATCAGATTTCATCCATCACTTCTAACATAGTTATTTTGCCACACCTTATGCCAGATGTTATCTGGTTAACCCTTCGACTTGTGTTTACAGTAAAAAGGTATATTCAAAATTATATGAGAACTTCTCAAGCGCTTTTGTACGAGATTTGAAGAAGAAAGAAGAAGAAGAAGAAGAAAAAACGTTTATTTGCTGTCAGTCGCACATGAACATGTAAATAGTTTTACAAAATAAATAAAGGTAAACAAAAAACATTTAACAATAAAAACAGTGTTCATCTCACTTAATGCGCGAAAACAACAAAATGGCGTCTGACTCAGCGTTGTCGTTGTGAGTTTTACCTCACAACACTGATTTTCAGTCAGCGCCAGACTTGTAGTGACATACGGACCTTACATAAATTTAAATCACTACAGCCAATTTATTGTAAAACATAACAAAAAGAAAATAATAAATTTTTTTTATCAGATTTGTTACATGATACTTTTTTTTTCTAAGATCAGTTGGTAGTGTATATTGGTTATCATGTTCATAACAACAGCAAACGTGAGAATACCAATAGAAGTGACGTTTAAAAGCAAAATCTTCATATCTAAATCTACAGCAATGAAAATAAAAAATATAAGTAAAAGTAAGTACTTCCAGTACAAATCCTAATGTTATTTATAATCCAAGGCAATTATTATTATTTCATGTATTATATTTTATAAAACAAACATAGTTTCTCTACTTTAAAAAATTGCACAGAGGGCAAATCTTTTTTGCTACATATTTGTACAAAAGCTTTTATTTCTCATTGGGGTAGGTAGAAAAGACTATTGATAGCCACTTTGTACAATCCGGGCATAACTTTCGAACTTTATTTAATTTTCATACATCCCCTTTTTTCTTCTTGCTTCGTTTGGTATAAACTAATAATTAATGTTCCTTTACTATTTACTAACTTACTTATAATCACACCCGTTGTTCCCATTGGGGTAGGCAGAGATTAATAGATCGCCAATTTGTACGATCCTGACAAATCTCTCTTGCTTCTTTCACCTTCATCGTTCTTCTCATTCATGCCCAATTATTCATTTTACTACGGACTTTCGCCTTCGTAAGAACATTTTCATTTTGGTTTTTAAACGTCTAACGCGGCCGTCCTCTACTAACAACACCATTCACATTGCCTCCTTAACATTATATACCTTACTAGCTTTTTGCCCGCGACTACGTCCGCGTGGACTACATTTTTTGCATCCGGTTTATATCCAAAATACCAGAACACTATCTTAACTTCTGTTTTTTTAATATTTATATTCCCGTGGGCGTTGTAATAGATAATAGTAGATATAAAGAGCATTGAGATTTTTTAAGTGATAATTGGGCGATGCAGTTCGAGACCCATTTGACTACCTTTTATCCCCATTCAACTTTCAAAAGTGGATAAAGAATTACTATCTCTGAAGCCACAGCTGCGGCTACCCTTTTTTGGGATTTATAACCGTTAGTATATACTCAAGATTGATTGATGGATGAATTTCGTATATTCCTTTTTGTAGTGGTTATATCAGTCAATCGCATCAAGTTTCAAATTTCTAGATACAGTATATTTATAGATCAAAAATCTCTATTCTATATTACAACCCATTAGGGGGTGAGATCCAAAAAACCTTTTTAATTGTTCATAAGAATCATGAAACAAACCATTTTGTACCAAGTTTCTATGTTCAAAAATGAGAATATCTTTAGTAAGTATGGATAGAAGTTTGGCGAACCGGTGCTGCCCCCTACACTGACTGTTGATGATGTGTGAGAGATTGCAGCCAATCAGTCATCGGTCAATAGATGGCGGTACTAAATTAAAATTGAGATATGTGCTATTATTTACTAACTGTGCATTCTGAGGCTTAAACAGATTATTAATTTATGCGTAAGTATAACATAATATATCTATGAGAATATTAGTTTAAAAATTGTTATTAAAAAAGTTATAAACATATTCTCAAACCTACCAAATGAATACGCAAAATTCATACAATATTCTTTCAATTATCTTTATTCATACTAATTCGCATAGTTGAATCTGAAAGAGAAGGAATAGTGCTTCCTATTATTCAAAGCTTACACGAAAGCAAAAAAAATCGCCCGAGGTTCGAGCCTGGGTCTTCCGTTCGATTAGTATTAACCGAACGGTATACCGCTACGCCACGAAGACGTTAGTGTTGACTTAAAAATTTTGATAAGATATATATCTAGTAGTCATACTATTGACAAACTATTAAATGGACATTTATTTTGATAAAAATGAATGAAACCCTTATTTTTTCAATAAAGACTATTAATGAAGAGTCTGATAAAATTGTTCGATGAAAAAATGAATCGTGTAAATATGGGGAGCCATATAAAAGTTATGTTTTTTTATGTTCCTGAAGGAACCGTTACGAAATCCGGGATAAATGTTATCCTATATGTTGGCCAGGTGTACATTCTACATTCATACCAAATTTGATCAAGATCCGTCTGGTAAAATTACCGTGATGACCGACATGATACAGACAGATGATACAGACAGACAAACAGATTTTTTTTTCAAAAAGCTTAAATTTAGCTTCAGTATCAAAAATTAAACATATTCCACCGGTTTTTTCTGCCGTGTAGTGCCGGCTTAGAATGTCGCTACCCCTTTCTACCCACCGGTGTCGTAAGAGGCGACTAAGGGTATTGGGGCTTTTTATTGGAGTTTTGGGCGATGCGGTTGGAGACCCATCACCAAAAACCTTTATTTTACCATCTTTTCCCCACTCAACTTCCAAAAGTGGCTGAGGAATTTATAATTCCTTAGCTCTGGCTACCTCTTCTAGGGAAATATAGCCGTGAGTATATGAATGTATGTTTTTTTTTCTTTAAGTACAGTTTTACCTCGGTACAGTCTTATTATAGTATAGATAAATTACCTTTGTCAGAACCTACAGATTGTCGATGATCTTTTGTTGTCACATTTTTTTGTGATGCAGTAAAATTATTAACGCTGGGTAATGATCGAATTTTTGATTCCAAATCATTAACAATTCTCTTAATTTTTCCCACATTAATAATTGACTGTTCATCACTATTTTGTTCCGTTTTAGTTGTTATAAATGATGCAATAAAAACGAGTAGTGATATCAATATAAACATTTTTAAACTGAATGTGTATTTTATTGTTGTAGGTACTGGTACAAAGATTTTTCCTGTTTTGTTGGTACCTGAAATTATAAGTATGATTTTAATTATACATTTTAAAACCAAGCTGTGTACTGTGATAAGTATAAAAAGTGGGACTTATCACCGTGAGTATATTAGTGCATGTATGGATATATTGTTGTATAATTATATCTTCTGCTGTAGCAGGACACGTGCTTCATTTAATAATATTTTATACATTTTGTGCTAATTAAATATATAAAGTGATGTGTTGTAACGGTTTAGAATAGCACTACCCCATTTCTTCCACTGGGTGATCATAAGAGGCGACTAAAGGTATCAGGGCTTTTTAAGTGATTTTTGGGCGATTTGGTTGGAGACCCATCACCAAAAATATTTATTTAACAATCTTTTTTCCAACTTAACTTTCAAAAGTGATGAATACCTATAATCTTTTTATTATTTTGTCTCTAATGGGTGGTAATAAAATCTAAATGTGTAAATACAGATTAATTATCTTTGTTTGAGGTCTATGGAAATTTTCATTCCAAAGATCCACCTATTAAGAGTGGCTATCGGTTTTGGGACTAAGGACTGTCGGATAACTATGAATTTTATTTTAAAAGCAACTTTTTTTAAAAAATTCCAAATAACTTACCGAAAAATATCAATATTTATTTATTTAATACACATTCTGCTAACTATTACAACATCGTTTTGAGAAATATTTGATAACAGTGCAGATTAAATTTTATTTATTGCTATTGGAAATGACTTTAATATTCATACTTTTTATAGCAATACTAGCTTAACCTGCTAACATTGTTTTGCCATATAAATAATTTCTAGGGAATTTCTAGCCGATAAAATAAAAATAAACTGCTAGGGGTGTACAATCCTCATCACTTACGACCGATTTCAGAATTGAGTATTCCAGCTGAGAACAACTTAAGTATCGTTCTGTAGCATTGAAATCTTAACAACTGAATGAGACAAAACGATACTTAAGTCGTTCTCAGCTTGAATACTCAATTCAGAAATCGGGCGACAGGAGTATAAAAAATTGACTGTACTGTATAAACCTATTCTCAAACCTACCGAATGTGTATGCAAAATTTCATTTAAATTGGTTCAGCCGTTTTGAAGGGGCTTGGTGAAAAACCCTGTGACACGTAAATTTTATATAGTAGAAGAAGATAAGTCATGTGTATGGCTAAGTTTAAATGTATTTATGTGACAATGCACAGCTACAATATAGAGTTTCGTTATTACGTAGGTGCAGCGTTCCAGCAAAACGTGGGTTCTCCGAAGGCTAGGTAACGAAATACCACGAATGGTTTTGTTCTGAAACATTCCCTTCTCAGAATCACATGATGATACAAGTAAACATAATCAGTGTAATAAAATTTTCCTTTCTAGAAAAACCTATTTCTTTTTCAGATTCCTATACGATGTTGGTGAGATAAGGCCCTCAAATTAAGAAGACATTGCTTAAAGAACTAAATGGGTTTTTATATCTGTTTTTAGGAGTAGAATAGGGAAAAGTTTGTCAAACTAAGTACTGTTGGTCCTGAGTCCCCAGCCACATTCAACCAACCTCCATCCCTGGGACACCTATTACGACACATGCGCCGTTATAAAAATGGGTCTGTGTTATGCTAAGCCGACCCTGCATAGCTACTTGCTATATCCTGAAAAACCTGGGACTCTCTACTCTAAAGTACTACTCAAGTATTATCACCGCAAACGCTTTGTTAAGGAATACTTATGGTTTGTCATATATCGTTCCAGACTAAGTTAAATCTTACAAATTAAATTTGTAAGGTTACCACCCCACCGAGATGCAAACCCGAGACCTCCGTACTTGAAAGCAAGCGCTTAACCGTGAGACCACGGAGGCAGTCATCGCAATTATCAACCAAATTCCCCTATTTCCTACGACGACGTCCTCTTACGAGAAGTGAGCAAGGTTGGGTTATTGCTATTCTATGCTATGATATGTATATTAATATATATATATATATATATTTGCCTTGTAGTGTCGGCTTAGATTAACACTACCCCATTTCTACCCGTGGGTAATCGTAAGAGGCGACTAAGGGTATAGGAGCTTTTTAAGTAATTTTTGGGCGATGTGGTTGGAGACCCGTCACCAAAAATGTTTATTATTATCACCTTTTCCCCAATCAACTTCCAAAAGTGGCTGAGGAATTTATCATTCCAAAGCTCTGGCTACCACGTTAAGAGATTTATAGTCGTGAGTATATGTATGTATGTATGTATATTAATATTACCGAAACAAAATTTCTGCGAAATAAGCTATTGCTTGTTAAATTTTATTCTTAGAAGCAAAGGTGAGGTAAGGTAGTTCCTAACAGCTACTTAAAAATATTATAAATTATAAAATATTTGTTTCAAGTTTCAACGATTAAAAATGGCGGATTTAATAAGTTTAATTAAAAACAGATTCATGGATGATTAAAACAAACTTACCTTATCCTCTTCCTTATAGTTACTTTACTATTATCTGACTACGCCTGAGATTTAGATTTTAGCAAGAATTATTAAAATATTTACTGGTACAAGCACACACATGATGCGTCATGTTGTACCCACTTCTCCCGAACTTGGAGCAACCTTTTAACTAGATATCGCGTGGTATAACACAGCCATCTCTTACGCACTTAGAATTGTATACTGTCATCTCATTCTAACCGATATCGTGAAGATTTAATAGCGCTCGTGCTAGGCTTTCTAGGTTAGGTAGAGCCAACTTCAAGAATATTTAGCTCGGATAGTATACTACATTCGGGAAGCTGCGCCATGAAGTTAAAATATATCCGCCGCTCCTTGCTCCTTGGCACTGGCTGAAAATCAGTGCTACTAGTACCCAGTCGCAGCGATAGACACACGTTTAGAGCTAATAGCGTCAGGCCCCTATAACATGTGTGTTAAGATATATAACAAATTACCACCCACAATAAAATCCATTGACATTTTCCCTAAATTCAAAATCCATTAAAAAAAATTCCTCATTATTAATACGTTTTATGACTTGCAAGAGTTTTTCACGCATTCTCCTTAATTGTTTTTTTTTTTTTTTATTAACTACTCTATATAATCTAATAAAATTTAATTTGTGTTTGTAAATGTGCTATTGTTTTAACTCAATTAATAAATAATTTAATGCTGTATAATTTGTATAAATGTAATAATAATTTAACTTGATCGTGTTTTAATAAATAATTTAATGTTGTATATAAATTGTGAATAATTGTAAATAATGTAATAGTAATGAATTAGGTATTTAAAAATTTATAAGTTGTTGCAATGCCCAAGCAGGGCGCATGTTTGATACTCTATATAATTTAAAACACCATTGTACATACAACATGTGGCAAATAAATTCTGATTCTGATTCTGAGTACTTGTAGAAATATCCTGAGCCAGTGACCATTTCTTTAGTAAGAACAGAACATATTGCGTGCGCTGTAGTTTTTTTTAAAAATATTGATAAAGATGTAAGTGTATTTGTGTTAAGTGTAGTGTTTTTTTTTAAATTTATATCATGTTTACGTCAAAAGAACTTTGTAAGTGTGTTCTTACTTTTTGAATAAAATTTTTTTCTTCTTTTCTTCTTCTTCTTCATATTCTACATGAACAATGTATTTTATTAAAGTCAAACATACATATATACATATACTCACGGCCATATATCCCAAAAAGGGGTAGCGAAAACTATAAAGCTAGAAAATTTTCAGCCACATTTGGAAGGTGGTAGAAATAAAGGATCATTGGTGATGGGTCTCCAACCGCATCGCTCAAAAACCAATCAATAAGGCCCCCTAGTAAAAGTCGCTTCTTACGACACCCGTGGGAAGAAAGGGGTAGTGACATTCGAAGCCGGTGAAAGTAAAAAAAAAAGGCAAACTAAAAATTACTATATTATTGCCGTGAAAATGAACTGACTAGGATGTACCCAGTTGCTAAGGCCAGCTAGGCACAGGCTGCTTCAATTAGACAAGCGGTTTCAATGCGGTTACTTCAAGTCTCTCTCTGATCTGCAATTATGTATCTCGTTTCTTGAAACTACCGTTCATCAGCTAGAAATACGAGTGGCGATTGATTAACACTGAATATTGGAATAACTGCTAGCACAGTCTAGTACAGAATTCGGTTCGCAATCTGGAGAACTTGGGTTTGATTCCCGGGATAGGACTAACTAATTAATTTGTTTTGCTTGATAAATAAATACGTAAAGGCATATATTCCTGGCTATAAATCTCTAAATATATATAGTCAGAACTCACAATAAAAAAAACTAAGCCGCTTTTGGAAGTTAGGTGGGGATAATATTGTAAAACAAAGGTTTTTGGTCATGGGTCACCAACCGGTTACCCAAATATCATTTAAAAAGCCCCCATTTTTGAGCCTATTCATTACAATCAAATACAATTTTCCTCTTATTAATATTAGTGTGTACAAAATCAACCTATTTATAGTAATGCGGCACCTACATAACCTCCTAGCTTCACAAAAGAAAGTGAATAGTGAAACTTTGAGTTATATCTCCCGTCGTAGTGTTGAGAAGGAATTTCGATTAGAAAAAGACAAAAGCTCGATTGTAAAGCGGAGGGTTGGGAATCAATTAAAGAGCATCGATATCTAGAGTTGATAACGTCTGTCAGGCGAACGGCCGGCGTCGATAAGATTGTGTGAGCCGCTTCGAACTGGCGAAAACCAGTTCATTAACCGCTTTTGTTTATAGCCAGCCAACTGTTATTCTTACTTTAGTTGTAGATAACGTTTTGGAGTGTTTTTGGTGTGGATATTGTTTACATTTTTGGTTTATGTTTCATGGTAGCGGAAAACCGTGGCTATTAATTAGATCCCGTTCTTCTAAAATAACAATTAAATTACTAAAAACACATTATCCAATCGCACTCTCAGAACGAAAGAAGCTCAACTCAAAAATAGTGATATTGAGTTACATACATAGAGAGGCATAAAAAATATGTTCTAAAACAACGGCACTTATTGTTATAGGGTCGGAAAATTCGCTATCCTGTTTTTTTAACAATTAGTGCCTTTGTTTTACTATTCATCGGATTGAGCATACCTTTTTATGTCTCTCTAGGATTGTAACTCAATATCACTATTTTTGAGTTGAGCCTCTTTCGTTCTGAGAGTGCGCAATGTTGGTCCTTACTGTGTCAGATGTCTCTCCTTGAAAGTTTCGTTGAAATTGGTTCAGAGAAAAGCATGTAGATAAATGACAAGAAATGCTATTAGTTTATGTACTGTGTACACATCCATACGCAATATAGATTGAGGCTGTTACTTTAATACATGAAACAGTTAAGACACTCAAATTTAATTTAGATTTATATGTATTCTTCAACTATAAGGATAAACCCTCAATCCGTTTTCCTCCCACTTCAAAACTCTGAAAAATAAAATAAAATGTATCTATAGAATTAACAAATAAAGGAAAATGTTATGGACCCAATTGAATAGTACTAAAGTGTTACCTCTATTACCCTTTCATTACTCATCACTCACCTTTAAAGTAATTGAGTTAAGTGAAAATCTAACTTAAGTATACGTGGGGATTATTACTAATAAATAAAGGAAAGAAAAATTTCGACACAGGCGGGAATCGAACCCGCGACCTCGGGTAAACGCCCCATCGCTCTGCCAATTGAGCTACCGTGTCAATGGCTGCCAGCGCGAAATTCTTCTATCCTTCATTTCTTTTATACGTTTAAGTAGTGTTTGCGTTTCCTACCTCCAAATTTTTACTAATCCGGAAGGCCACTTGTCTACCTTTTCAGATAGAATGGAAATGTTAAAAACACCTAACTATCACATAATTTAAATCTTTTTTGTTCATGAAAACCTCATGTGGGGATTATTACTAATAAATAAAGGAAAGAAAAATTTCGACACAGGCGGGAATCGAACCCGCGACCTCAGGTAAACGCCCCGCGTCGTCGGTCGCTCTGCCAATTGAGCTACCGTGTCAATGGCTGCCAGCGCGAAATTCTTCTATCCTTCATTTCTTTTACACGTTTAAGTAGTGTTTGCGTTTCCTACCTCCGAGGTCGCGGGTTCGATTCCCGCCTGTATCGAAATTTTTCTTTTCTTTATTTATTAGTAATAATCCCCACATGAGGTTTACATGAACAAAAAAGATTTAAATTAAGTATACGTGTCTATGAATATTGTGTATACTTGTTGGTTTTAACGGATTCAAATAATATTTTAGTTTTTCCCTAAACAATTAAAGATAAAAATATTAAATTATTGCTGTGAATAAAAAAAATAACAAAGCGTTGTGGAGTGTCGGCTTTACCCCATTTAATTTCGTGGGTAGGTGTTCATAAGAGACGACTATGGGTATTGGGGTTTTTTAGGCGATGTTTGGGCGATCCCGTTTAGAGACCCATCACAAAGAACCTATCACATTTTCTTCCCCACTCAATTTGCAAATATGAACGAGGAATTTATTTTAATGAAGCTCCGGCTAAGACTTATAGGGATTCATAGCCGTGAGTAGCATATTTATGTATGTAATTTGCAAAGATGATTATAATACGTACATACTAAAAATATGTAACATAAAGGAAACCCAAAAGTTACGGTAGGTTTGAACAAAAATAGTAGTTAACTTTACTTTAAACATACATACATACATATACTCACGTCTATATTTTCCTAGAAGGGGTAGCCAGAGCTAAGGAATTATATATTTTATTCCTCAGCCACTTTTGGAAGTTGAGTGGGGAAAAGATGGTGAAAATTAAAGGTTTTTGGTGATGGGTCTCCAACCGCATCGCCCAAAAATCCAATAAAAAGCCCCAATACCCTTAGTCGCCTCTTACGACACCCTTGGGTAGAAACGGCAAGCCGGCACTACTCGGCAATACTTTTTACTTTTTTTTTAAAATAGTAATAATTCAAAAAATGCTTTCTTATTTCCCTATAATTTCAGAAATTATTCCTAACTCAGCTTCCAAGTTAGATGATAGACCAGGCATATTTGGTGACCAATGATTGTGTCCTTGTTCTAAATCACACCCCCGGCAGGCAGTGGGGATGAGAATATCAGTCCATATCCGGAGATACGCTCCGAATTCTATCGAGCGTGAAATTTGACCACTACCCTAACATAAGGGGATTAATATGACGATATGTGTAAAAATTATATTAAATTAAATTTTTTTGTTCATGAAAACCTCATGTGGGGTTTATTACTAATAAATAAAGAATAAATAAAGGAAAGAAAAATTTCGACACAGGCGGGAATCGAACCCGCGACCTCGGGTATACGCCCCGACGCTCTGCCAATTGAGCCACCGTGTCAATGGCTGCCAGCGCGAAATTCTTCTATCCTTTATTTCTTTTACATGTATAAGTAGTGTTTGCGTTTCCTACCTCCGAATTTTTACTAATTGGAAATTTATAATGTTTTGCTGTTTAAATTTAACGTGAGTAAGGTAAAGTAGGTAAAGGTAAGGTAAAGGTAACAAATTATGAGTAAGGCAAAATTTAATTCACATCGAATAGTTGCGTTACTGACTGACATAAACGGCTGGACCTAGATACCAACCAAAATTTTGTGGGTAGATAGTTTTAGACAACAGTAACATTAAGCTTGTATGGAACTTTTGCAATTTCGATTCTATTATGCTGAAATTTGATATAACACAGATTTTAGGTTACGAAAGGATTACCAGAAATCCTTACTGGATCAGGAATTACAGGATATTAAAGTTTATATGAAACTTATATAACTTTCATTTCGTCTATTTCATATATCTACATACTCTACTCAACTTACTCCAACGTCCACGCCGTATATCTCTGAAAGGGGTTGGCAGAGGTACTAATACTTCTGAAGATCGCGTGACATTGTCACCTGGTGTTCAGAGTACCCACGTTATGCTAGGAGAGTGTACTCAAGTGATAGGGTATAAATATTTTCGCTGTTTGTTTGTAGGATGTTTTGTAGGAATACACTAGTCACAAGACAAGGTACAACTTAGACAAGTGGGTTTCCTCACGATGTTTTAATTACGATGTTGTTATAGACTACCGAGATACATTGACTTTAGAAAAGACACAGTAGTGTAAGCTCGACTCGGGGATTGAAGTGAGACGTCTCTCTTTGCACACAAGAAGTGTAAAGTGATATTAATGAAATATGCAAATAATTTAATGAAAGATTAATTACACACATCGGATACGATCAAACATGTTGATCAGAAAAAATAGACACAGTTATTTCAAGTTTTCATCTAGAAAAGAAATAAATGCAAAAATAAGGAAAAAGTTAAATTGACAGTTTTAGTTCCCAAAGATGAGATATCAAATAACGCTAAAAGCGTGAGTTATAAATTTAATATTTTTCTCAAACTGTTCATTTGTCCAGCAAAATAGAGGTATCTGTGTGCTCTTTGTCACTTCCAATTTTTAAAGACAAAGATAAAAATATTATTTCTTGATGGTAATGTTCTTCAAGCTCTTTGTTATTACAAGGATAATATAAAAAAAACTTTAATGTTTTTAACTTATCGCATTTAAATTTTGATGATGTATGTTAGTAAAAGATATTTTTTTTGTAAACCTTGATCCCAGCACATAGGTGATCCTATGGTCCTATAATCTCAAATTAACACTTTCACTAACGTACTAACAAATACTTCTGAGCATCACGTGACATAAAACATAATAAACTTCCTATAATATAATAAGAAAGCTTATTATAAAGGTTTGACTACTCCTATATGGGATACAAAACTAAAGTATTAGCTGACTGAATATTAATAAAACATTGTTCACCTGACTTTAAAAAAAAGTAAGATGAGCATTAGTAAAAAGATAGATAAAGGAATGTTGAAATTATTTCGTCGGCTTAGAATAAAACTACCCCGATTCTACCGATGGGTGTACGTAAGAGGCGACTAACGGTATTGGGGCTTTTTAAGGGATTTTTGGGCGATGTGGTTGCAGACCCATCACCAACAACCTTTATTTTACCATCTTTCCCCCACGCAACTTCCAAAAGTGGCTGAGGAGTTTCTAAATCCTTAGCTCTGGCTACCGCTTCTAAGGATTTATAGCCGTGAGTAAATGTATGTATGTATGGTAATGTCAGTAAAGAATGACCGCGAAGTCAATTAGGCCAAATAGAGATTATGCTGAAAAGGCAGGAGTCCGAAGCATTAATACAAAAATATATATAAATCTCAATGAAGTTCGAGATGTAAGCTAGGGTTGTACAAAGTGGCTATCGATAGTTACATATGTTTCTCCTAAATAATAGCGAAAGTATATGTATACTCTGATGTATATATGTATGTTACACGCTACATCTCTGTTTCAGATTGTTTAGGCTTATGGTCAATGTCGAGTACTAAAGAGCACTTCAGTGAACGTATATATAAACTAGAACTTTTAATATATATATTTTTTAAAAGAATGATAAATACTATTATGCTCAAGTGTTACGTCCGCCTAAACGTGCGCCTCGTGACCAAATTACTCTTTTCTCCCTCATTCACTACATCACGTGATGGCTGATGATGGATGGTGAGGTTTCCCAGTAAAAGTAAGTTGTACTCAACAAATTTTTGCTATAAAACCCAAAATTTTGGCCAAGACAGAATTACACATTACTCAGTGGAGATAAATGAGTCTCCACTCCAGCTACATCGCTCAATTATACTCTTAATCACTTCGTACGATAACCAGGGGAATATATTGGTGAGTACAATTTTAAGTATTGCTGTGTAGTGCCGGTTTAAAATAGCACTACCCCATTTCTTCCGGTGGCTGTACGTAAGAGGCGACTAACGGTATTGGGGCCTTTAAGGGATTTTTGGGCGATGCGGTTGGAGATCCATCACCAACATCCTTTATTTTTACTACTTTTCCCCACTCACATTTCCAAAAGTGGCTGAGGAATTTTTAATTCCTTAGCTCTGGCTACCCCTTCTAGGGATTTACAGTCGTGAGTATATGTATGTATGTACAATTTTAAACTAAAACTAGACAACAAATATATATTCTTTGAGAAAACTAAACATCCTCATCAATTGAAGTAGCTAGAGCTAGATGCAGCGCAGTAAATCATGCAAGTTACCGACCGTCTAATAACTCAGAGTCACCCGCGGGCCTAATTTAACTTACAGTTAGCGCTTAGTTGCTAGTTAGTGCTAAACTGCGATTAAATATAGCGGATTCTGACGGTCACACGTCACGCTGTGGCTAAATATTTTAGTGAACGGGCTTTCGATGCACTTTAGTGTAAATTATGACGTAAATAATTTTAATTTTGTTTGTATTTAGTATTTATGGATTGCTATTTATTTATTGATTGTATTATACAAACCTCTTCTTACACTCTAGTTTTTACACCAATACTCGTTGATAGACCACCACGAACAAAACTAGTTTATTCTTTATTTCAACAATAAACTTTATATTTATTTATTTACGTTTTGGTCTGTTTTGGATTGAAATGCAGAAAAAATATTTTTTTCAATAAAATAAAAATACAGTATAATACCCTTATAGCAAAAGAAATGGAACGAAAATTACCCAATTAGCAAAATAAGATTCAGGCCAAACAAATGCTTTAATAAAAATACATCTCTTGGAGTGTTCTGCTTAAAACAATATTATCCCACTTCTGCTTAAAACTGTATTTAAGACTTCTGAGAATTAAAGTTATTTTAAGTCGCCTCTTATGACACCCCAAAATTCTTACCTATTACTACACAAGACTTATAGTGTACTACTAGCTGAATAATTAACTAAACCTGTAATTAACAGTTTTTTGAATGATAACCAAGAGTATAACCAGATAAGTAAGTAACTCATAAGCCCAATGTTACTAAAGTAAGTCTAAAATTAAACAAAATATAAGAAGAGAAAAATATGAGATTGTCTCAGAAATAAGCAACGTTATTACAAATAAGTATAAAGGTCAAACGAAATCAGTATTTATACCCTACGAGTTAAGATCTACTAAAGCTTGTTGGATATTTTGCGCGCAGATCACGCTTTCCAAGCTAAGGTTATAAGTGACATGGGTCTCTCCTATTTTTTCATAAGTTCGGCAGCTCATGTACTATAATTCATATTAAAAAGTGATGTCATAATACCCTCTTTAGTTATTTCTCTTTGCAGCGAGACAACGATTAATGGTATTTTATTACATTCTAAATTAAAGTGTTTTTTTAAAAAGTATGGAGGAAATAGTAAGTGTGATAAAAAGTATGACACCAGGAATATGAGCAGGGTATGATGAAAGTATAAGTACAAAAATCCTGTAAGCTGTTACAGGGTTGGTGGTATTAATTGGCAAAGTACCAATAGACTGGTTTAGAGTGGTACTTTTTCTATACTTAAAAGGAAAAGATCACGCAAAAAAATATATCTCCAAACATCACGTGAAATTGTGTCATCACGTTATTCTGAAGCTCTGTCTACCCCTTCTTTGGATTTATAGCCGTGATTATATGTATGTATATTCAAAATAAAACAATATCACAATTTGCTTACAAATGATTTTAAAAAAGACACATTTTTGTAGACTTGCCTCAAAATTGGAACATAAACGAAGTAAATATTTATATTTTCTGTTTCATCAATCGTAAGAGGTTATATTTTTTTCCGCAGAACTTCCATGGTTTATATAAAAACAGGTTAAACAGTATACATATATATAATATGTATAACTGTATACTTTGAATCGAATAACCGAGACGATATCTACAGTGAAATCGAATTAACTAGCTATTTCGTATTAGCACTTGAAATTGAAGGATTAGTCTGCGATCTCTGCATTTCATAATATATCTGCAGCTTGATTGATTAATAATTAAAGACATGCTTTTCCACGAATTTAGCGAAATCGCTACCATTGCTAATTGGTGTTGGTATTTCTATAATATTCTTTACTTTACTTACTTGTGCTCACGCCCATTGTTCCCATTGGGGTAAGCAGAGACTATCAATTGCCACTTTGTACGATCCTGGCAAATCTCTTTTGCTTCTGTTACATTCATCATTCTTCTCATACATGCTCTTTTATTTTTCATACTTCGGACGCCGGCCTTTTTGAGTACACACTCTATTTGGTCCAGGTGTGTCCTCCGTGGTCGCCCTCTACCCACATTACCTTCCACGTTGGCTCTATAGATCTCTTTCACCAATTTACTGTCATCCATTCTCTCTATGTGCCCAAACCACCTTAACATTCCTTTCTCTATCTTGCACACTACGTCATCTTTCACACCTAAACGTTCACGAATTACACTATTTTTCACTCTGTTGCATAACCTTACAGTACGTATGCTTCTGGAGGATCTCATTTCCACTGCATTGACTCCACTTTCATGCCTCTTTTGCCATGCCCAACATTCACTACCATACATCAGCGTAGGAACCAGTACAGCATTGTGAACTGCTATTTGCGCTTTTTCAGACAGGGACTGGCTCGACATTAGACTGTTTATGGCTCCATTTACCGCATTTCCCTTTTTCACTCTCCTTTCAATATCTTCCTGGCATTTTTCGTCCCTTGTAAACAAACTTCCCAGATATACAAACTCTTTCACTTGTTACACTTTCTTGCCACCTATTGTAATCTCACGTTCTGTCATATTTTCCTCTCTCTCGAAAACCATTGTCTTGGTTTTGTCCACATTCATTCGCATGCCCTTTCTTTCAAAAGACTTGCAAGCAATATTCACCATCTCTTGCAACTCAGTTACCGTTGATGCAAGTAATACTTCAACGTCAGCGTATAAGAGGCATTTAATGATGAATCCTCCCATTCTCAGACCACAATCACTTTCGCGTAGTTCTTTCAAACAGTCGTCCATGAACAGATTGAAGAGCCACGGAGAAGCTACATAAAGATTTCAAACCAGTCCGTGTTTTCTCCGTTTATTCTTACACATGCACTGAAACCCTCATGCAAACGACTAGTGTTCAAATCCTGGGTCGGGCTACACCAATTTGTCTTTTCTAAAGTCATGTGTGTGGTTAATTTATCACGGTTGTTAACGGTGAGGGAAAACATCGTGAGGAAACCCACATGGCTGAGTTGTACTTAGTCATGTGACAGTGTATTCGTACATAACCTAACCTAACGTTAGTTTACTATCTCGCTATCTATCTAAAATTATAATTTACTAGTATTTACAGTTTTACGGTGACATGTATATTATGATAATTTCTCTGCGGAATGCGACGCATGCACACCAGGCTAAGCACCGCTGACTGTCCCCCACCTCCAGCCTATATAAAGCGACGTCGTTGCGAGCGGATGAAATTCCTATCCGACTTAGCCTAGGTACACTCCTTTGCCTCGCCAGGGTGGCCTTTAGCCGCCCGGCAAAACAAACGTCAAGGTGACGCCGCATAGGCTGCAGGGCCAGCAGCACCGAACCGGAGGGGTTTTAGTCGGTAAAAGTCCGACATACCCCCGTCGCTCTCTCGAGTGGCGGGGGATCCTATGAGGATTTCCCCTCCGGTAAACAAAAAAAAAAGCGGATGAAACTTCTTGATTTTTGAGCGCGATGGGTTACTTACTGTTGTTGAGGCACTATCGATTGATTTATTATTCGTATGGTTTTCTCTATGTAGCATGTTTCATTTTGGATTTGTCTGTTTGGCACCGACTTCAAAAAGAAGAAGTTGAATAGAGTTGTACATAATAAAATAAATAAAAAATATTTTATTCTTTTCAGTTGGATTTTTGAAGGCGGTTCTTTTTTTAAATAAAAAATAATAATATAGTTTTAAGTAACAATATTTGTTTTTTTTCTGTTTAGTTTTTAATTTAGAATTTTTTGTTTTTGTTTTTCATTTTATACTTTTTAGTGATAAGTTCTTAATTCACTCTGAGTTTTTTAGTGAATTAGTGATAGTTTTTTAGAGATAAGTTTTACTGTCCGTTCATTTTATAGTTTTTTTTTTACAGGTAGTTATAATATTTGCTGTTATGACTTTAGCTTACTTGTTACTATTTTGTTTACCTGCGGGCCTAGATAGAAAATCAAAGGATGCTTTAAGGAAAAGTCGCGTAAGGGAGAACGAAACACCCAACGAAAAAAATTAAAGACTTCAAGATCGTCAGCGTGCTGCTCTTGCTGCCGAAACAGATGAGCAAAGAGAAGTTCGCCTATCACAAATGCGAAGAAACACTCTTATATATATGTAGCGTTGAGTCGTGTAAAATCCCTTGATGAGATGGCTTTAAGTGATATAGATTCAAAGAAATTACTTAACCATCCCTTTCCTGAAAACCGCATCCAAATAGCTTAAGCCAAACGCGATATAATCGCGGACAATTATACATACATACATACATACATACAAACAATCGAACTGAGAACCTACTTTTTTGAAGTCGGTTAAAAACGGCGATAGGCCTGCCCCCTATCACGTGAGTACACTGTCCATGCAAAACGTGGGTACTCTGAACACCAGGTGACAGTCACGTGATGTTCAGAAGTATTAGTACCTCTGCCAACCCCTTCGGGGATATTCGGCGTGAACGTTTATGTTATGTTATGTTATGAAACCCTCATAGAGTGACTCCAATGCGCGTATAAGTTGGCTCCTCAAACCGAACCTAGACAACATCTTCCACAAATTCTTTCTTACTACCCTATCATACGTCTTCTCCAGGTCAATGAAGATGCAATACACTTTTTGGTTCTTTGCTAAGAACTTTTCTGTGATACACCTAATAAAATATAATATATACTTTAATAAAATATAATATAGGGAGTGAAATGATTAAAATAAAATAAAAAAGCGTGTAATTTACTGACTAGTATTATTTAATACTTCCATTTACATTGTCAAAACACACTCTGTACATCAATAAAAACAATTAACAACTTATTTTTGATAAATAACTATAGCCCTGATTTAAGGTACATAGATATATAATAGTTAGATTTTTAACTAAAGTAATAATAATAATAAACACTTTATTGCATACAAAAACACAACACACAAACAGTATTTAAAAATTACAAAACAGTAAATGTACACAAAGGCGGACTTATCGCCTTAACGCGATTTCTTCCAGTCAACCTTTATGGTTTAAAGTACTCATTAGAAAAGATACAAAAGTAAATAAAGTAATTTTAAATCAATATGCATACAAAAATCACACTAATAAAACATACATTCACATGAAATTGCAGGCTCAAATACAAAAGAAAATGTCTCTGTTTTCGTTCTAACAATAAATTTTATCCGTGCATGTTAATTTATTTACAATTATTAAATAAATTTTATTTTGCGTGATTGGTAAGCTTTTGCATGCTTTAATATTTATTTAAATATTTTTTTATATGGTTCTAGTAAAATTAATGCACGAGTTTTAGGAAAATCATTATTTCGGTATAAAATGAATAAGAGATGATGGATGATAGAAAATTCGTAAAAGGAATCTATAGAGCTAGTGTGTAGAGAGGTTTGTCGTACGAAGTGGCGATCGATAGTCTCTACCTACCCCAATGGGAACTAATGGCGTAAGTATATGTATGTATGTATGTAAAATGAATTAATATTTTGGCACAGTTTAAAATACATTAAAAAAATTATGAGTTGTTTTCCAACAGACACTTCCAAAAAAAAGTGAATATCTAGTGATAACTACCTTGGGTGACATTAAGGTAGGTAAAGGTTTTTAGTTAAATATTTTTTTTTATTGGTGTTATAGCTCAGGATTTGAACCCAACCCTCTCTGCATGATATGAGGTTGTGGCAGAGGAATTGTCGATTTCCTATAACTGGCTTACTTTTTTGGACTGAAAATGTCAGTTCAAGTAACAAGGTTCACTGCTAAGAAACGGCTAAAAGTTATCGCTTTTTAATAATAATGGTGCAATAAAAACACCTAAAAGTTGAATTAGAAGTGTGTAACAAAGATTGAAACTCAATTTAATTTCTAATCAAGCAATCTTCTTAGGGATTACTCTCTCATAGCAGTCCACTTTCTCATAGTGACTGGCGTTCCTGCAAGTTTAATTAAAGTTGGTAACGTTTGTTCTTTCACTTTATCGTACGAGATTATGAGAATATATTTAAAATTTTATAATAGAATAAAATTTACTTGTAAAATTTTGTATTATAAAAAGGATACCCGTGTGCCAATAGGGTTTACTCAGTGTTATGGATGACAGTAATAATATTTGCTGTGTAGTGTCGGCTTAGAATAGCACTACCCCATTTCTTCCGGTGGGTGTACGTAAGAGGTGACTTACGGTATTGGGGGCTTTAAAGGGGTTTTGGGCGATGCGGTTGGAGACCCATCACCAACAACCTTTATTTCACCATCTTTTCCCCACACAACTTCCAAAAGTGGCTGAGGAATTTCTGATTCCTTAGCTCTGGCTACCCCTTCTAGGGATTTATAGCCGTGAGTATATATGTATGTATGTATGTCATAATATTTAGAAAATAATAGCTAGATTAGGTCTTTTACATTTTTACACTTTAAATTTTGTAAATGGTCTGTAGATTTTCATGTGGTTGGTGCGAAACGTTTTTTTTTCTTACTTTACATACATTTTAACTTGTACTAAATTGACCTAGAATAATATGGTTGCCGAATATTTTACTGAATTTTAAACATTAATAATTTAGAATAATAAGAACACAATATATATTTTAGTGTATCGTTCAAGCGTCTTAGGACACAAAACGGGTTTTCATCAACCATTTCTCAGCCACTTGTAGAAAAAAGTACCAGTTAACTGGAAAACCCTTTTGAGGCACCTACATATTACTTCGAGTAACCAAGACTAACAAAATATACAGCAAATGTTTATTTTTAAATCTTTTAAAATTTTATAATCCATCGTACTACAATTTTAAAAACTCGTCAAACACTCCTCAGACTTCAATTTCAAGATGTCAAATGACATTTGATTGATTCTCTGTCAAAATAAACCTTTCGGATTACTGAATCTACAATTAATCAAACCGGGAGGGCGTCCAGTATTACAACGAAGTTATAATGATAAAACTTGGATGTTATTTCGAAAAGTTTGCCAAAAGGTTTAGTGTAATTGATGACGAATTAAGTTCTTATTACAACTCATACCAACACAAATAGAAAGATAAACGCCCGATTTCTGAATTGAGTATTCAAGCTGAGAACGACTTAAGTATCGTTTTGTCTCATTCAGTTGTTAACATTTCAATGCGACAGAACAATACTTAAGTTGTTCTCAGCTGGAATACTCAATTCAAAAATCGGGCGAAAGTGACATTATTTTAAAATAATAAGCGTTGATTCAGTTATGACACTAAAATAAATAATACTATGCAGTTTTACAGCAATATATTTGTAACGTTATCTTGTATTAATTATCATCTTTTAATCGAATCTAAAAATAACAATAAAAATGTACATGACCTTAAAATTTTACATGTCAAAACTAAACTGCCTTTGTCCATGCCTTCATCATGAATATATTATTAACTATATATATCATAAATAATAATATTTATTTTAGTTAAAATTCGGATTAAGAAAAGCAATCAGAAATCAGAAGGAATTAATAATGAATATTGCCATAATCCTTAACAAACAATAACATTTTAACAAAATAATAAAAAATATAACAAAATTTGCTAATCTAGGTTAAATATTGGGTTACACAATTATATACAAACTTTATTTTCGACAATCATTCAGTTTCAATAACAATTATTTTTACAGATTTATAAACCTTTGAATTTATGGTTTTGCAATATATGTTGTGGTGTTAAAAGCACTTATCTACTAGGAAATATCTTTTCTGAAAGTATTACAAATACACAATATGGCACAATGGATAAAAAGGGAATGATATGTTTCAAAGGGGTTACATTCTACTTTTCAATATCCTAGTTAAATATTCTGTTATACGTTTAGTATATTAATATTATATTACATTAATTGTATTGTAAAATCTAATAAACAAAGGTTTTTACAAGCGTTCAATATAAAATCAACTATATTCAAAAAACTTTTTTTTGTATAAAACCAATTTTTGTAATTTAGTGCCATCTAGGGGTAAATGATGAAAAAAGTAAGCGACACCTATTAGATAGGATTATTAAAAATGCGTCGTCACAAATAGTCTTTCATACAATTAATGACATATGCACAACCAACACCAATGCTATAAATGGCTGCCTCCAGCAATGAAGGCTTCTTGTACCTGAAACAAAAAGATAAATTAAGGACTTATTATATATCAAAATTTTATCAAGTTTTTTATAATGTTAAAAGCAAAACCATGTCGAGAATAATATACAATATATTATTTAATTTTCACTTGTTAAGTTTTAATAATCATTCCGTTTCAATAGCAATTAATTTCGAATTTATGAGTTTGTAATATTTGTTGTACTTGATGTAGAAAACATTTATTTATAAAACATATATGTGCCTCTCCTGATATTGACGGAATTACTTTTTTGTCTAAGAAGACTTAGTAAAAACGACTTTAGACTGAATTTACTAACCAATCTCATTCCTTAAAATACACAACTACTTAAAATTATATTTTTTGGTAACAAACATTGACGCTGTTCCTACTATGTAAATATAATGTTACAAAATACAGTAACAAGTCGATCAAAATAGCGAGTAGTGAAAAGTTTGAGATTTCATAGTAGGGGAAAAGCTCAGTGCTCAACGCAGGCCGTTATCACTTGCGGTTGAGTGCACCTGACTACCCTTTCATGTGCCCGTTACTAAAATGTATCAATACCAACGTCTTTTAACTTTAAGTATTTACTATATCATTTGAAATTACTTTTATATAATTCAGATTATGTTATGAAATGAAAAAGTCTTACTCTCTCTTACGTCACCCGTGGGTAGAGTGGGGTAGTGACATCCTAAGCCAGCACTACACGGCCATTAAACACGGCATGAGACCAATGTCAAATATCCGTATATTGACTTCAACAATGAACATAACAGAGAGCATTGTTTATTTGATAAGCAGGAATCATTATTAAAAAAATATGTATCGGTTATGCGATCTATAAATTAGTTTTTTCCTAATGTTACTTTTGTTAGCGCATTATAAAATTTCATATTTATATTAGCTACTATCATTTAGCTGCAATTTATAATTTGAATCATTAGTGTGAATCACAGACATGTATTTGAATAGATGACGCAAGTGTCCTTATTTGTATAGAAACCAAGCGTGCCATTATTTCTCGCCCTACCGTGACGTCACATGAGCAATTTAGTGTTAGATACTCCCTATCCGCGCGTAAACGATTCAATCGATTATAATCGAGTGCATCGACAAACGAATGTTAAATCGACAGAGGAATGATAAATCTAGAATTATTTGTGTTTTTTTAATGTCGCTATTTTCTCATGGTCTCATGTTAATTCTGAACAATTCTTCCTACATTATTTTCCTCCACCACTAATTCTTCTAGGAGAACAACGATCTAAATCAGTGAGTTAGTGAGAAGTACAGTAGCCTTTATTATTATAATAATTTGTCTTTATTGATAACCTACCTACCTAATTATCTAGTTTTAATAATATGTTCTCGGAAAGTTACAAAATGAAAAAAAAACCCGAGATGAAATTATATCTACAAAACGGAAAACTAGTTGAATATGACGAAATATAATTTAACGCAGAACTAAGTCGGCTTGGAAAAAAAAGAAGTTGTAGAGAAAGAAAAATAATTAAGTTTTTTTCCGCTGTCTGTCTGTCTCCAGGCTGTATCTCATAAACGGTGATAGCTAGAAAGCTGAAATTTTCACACATGATGTATTTTTGTTGTCGCTTTTACATCAAAATCCAAAAATTCAAAAAAATATTAAGGGGGTTTCTCATACAATTAACGTATTTTTTATTCGTATTTGTTTGCTCAATATTAAATCGGTAATAAGTAGACACATCAAATTTTCACAGAATATTTACTTGTATATCACCTTTCAAAACAAGCAGTTAAATACGATTAAAGTACATATCAAGGGGGGTTCCCATACAGAAACGTAATTTTCTATTATAGATGATAGTACAAAACCATTCGTTTGTTCTTTACTGGAAATAAAAAAACAAAGTAGTGTAAAAAGGTCTTCAACATTTGCTGAAAATGTAGAATTATCATAAGCAGTAACAGAATTAAATTTTCTCATTTGATAATGAATGATGCCTTTACTAAAGTTTCTAAACCAGGTAGCTATTTCTAAGTATGGAAACTTTACAAAGAATTCTAAGCACATTAAAATACACTATCATTTTGTAAATGAAAATGTTAAGCAAGGAAGTAATAAAAATAGAGTCAGAAAATAATATTGCAGATATATTTACAAAAGCTTTGGGAAATGTTAAATTCACTAAATTCAGCAAAATGTTAATTTAAAGGAGTAAAGTTCCCTAATTGATAATTATAATTACTGTAGTACTTAAGAAGCTTTGTCTTATTGTTATTGTTTTACAATATGAATGTAAGAAGGCGTGTTGGTATATATGTACATTTATATTGGCAATGCTGACTGAATGAAGGAAATAAAAAAGACTGACACATACCACATTTTAAGAGATGGAGCCTAGAACAAAACGTAGAACTAAAATTAAACTGTTCTTTTATTAAATAAACTATTTAACAGAAACATTGTAGTAATAAAAATACTTTAGACACATGGAACACCCATCGCGAATATTATCATTCCGCTGTTCCCAAAATCGATAAGAATTAGAATCGAATACAACTAACTGTACACGTACAACACAATATGCTTAAAATGACAGAAATATGACAATAGCCACCGTACCATGACGTTGATTGACAAGTGAAAATATCGTTAATTTTAATGTTCATTGCGTGTTTTAATAGACAAGCCATACTAGGTAGCTTTGTAACTAAAAGCGGCAATGTATTATAAATTATGCGATACACACTCGGTCAAATATTTTTCAGTGTAAAACCACAATAAACATTAAGTAATTGATTTTGCAATAAAAACCACATAATTTTATAATAAAATGACCTACCGATGAAAGGTAATCTTTCCATTAATTCGTTCCGCTTTATTTGGAAAGTTTTTGCAACTCAATACGGGACAATAAGGCATTTTTTATATTTGGCTTGACATCCGTCACTGAGAACGTTCGAGCGCGGACTCAATCAAATGGCGATAAACTAAGAAAATTTTACTCAGTTTTTACACGCGAAGTACATGCACTTGCGGCATCTATTCAAATACAGGTCTGTGGTGTGAATACTCAGAGGGGCCTTAGTTCATCGTATTGGAATTGCCAGTGTGTTACAGTTAGTACAGTTTTCAAAATTTTATAAACGTTAAGATCTCAATTAATACATGACACTGTCCGTTATGATTTCCCTTGTTTTTTTCTGACTGACATCCCAACTTCAACGTTATTTTCAAAGCACGGGATCGGCTGCTTTTCATTTATTATTCATATATGCATTGTCTTGACTAAGCCGAAGCTAATCTCTTAAGCAATTCAGTAATACTATCGCTTAGGTTAATACCTCCGGATTTTGAAACATACATACATATAATCACGGCTATAAATCCTTAGAGGGGGTAACCAGAGATAGGAAATTCGAAATTCCTCAGCCATGTTTGAAAGTTGAGTGGGGAAAAGATGGTAAAATAAAGGTTGTTGGTGACGGGTCTTTGACCGCATCACCCAAAAATCCCTTAAAAGCCCCAATACCGTTAGTCGCCTCTTACGTACACCCACCAGGAGAAATGGGGTTGTGCTATTCTAAGCCGACACTACACAGCAGTATTTTGAAAATGAATAGTATAATAGAATAGACATATCCTATAAGGGAAGTGATTATTCGTCGATGAGGCTTTTATAACAATCACATACTACGAGTATTAGTATTTTCCCCTCTTTACTTCTGAATATGACTGAATATTTTGCAGTTGCTGTGTAGTGTCGGTTTTGAATAACACTACCCCATTTCTACCCGTGGGTAATCGTAAGAGGCGACTAAATGTATAGGGGCTTTTCAAGTGATTTTTGGGCGATGTGGTTGGAGACCCGTCACCAAAAATATTTATTTATAACATCTTTTCCCCACTCAACTTCCAAAAGTGGCTGAGGAATTTTTCATTCCAAAGCTCTGGCTACCCTGTGTTGGGAATTATAACCGTGAGTATATGTATGTATGTATGTATTCTCCAGTTCTGTAACTCTGTCTAGCCTCTCTGGGATCTATCCGTGATTTTGGGTTCGGTAAGGTACGCATATATATATATCTATTTTGAATACATATACCAGTGTATGCAATGTCATATAAGTCTCCAAGCTGTACATAGTGTAGTGTACATAGAATATTTACGAGGTCTAAGTGTGTGTGGGGATCCGATGAATGTTTAATCTCTGTTTGGCAGGGACGGCTCGTGTGACCGAATCACGACCGATTTGGGGTGCCTAAGACGGCCGTTAGACAGTTTTATTTGACGGTTTTCTATTCATTCGAGTTTTATGTAACTATTACGTTTGGTCGTTTATTTTTTATGTATTTTGAAACGGGCTTTTAAATACAGGTGGGGTTTTATGAAAACATATTATGTTTATTTGCATTTTTTGTATTTTTCAGTATATTGTCGGCTTAGAATACCATTTCTAACCGTGGGTGGTCGTAAGAGGTGACCAAGGGTTTTGGGGTTTTTAAAGATGTTGTTGGGCGATGTAGTTGGACAGCCATCACCAATAACCTTTCATTTTACAATCTTTTCCCCAATCAAGTCAATCATGTTCCAAAAATGGTTTGGGAATTTTATATTCTGAAGCTATCCTACTACCCTTTCTAGGCATTTATAGCTCACATACGTATGTTATTATTTATTACGTATGATATGTTAGTATTTTACTCTTTTTTGTTTTGTTTAACAAGGAATTCTTTTCTTATAATTTCCCCGATGATTGTCCCTCAGTCTGTCTATTCACTCACAGCGTAGCTCGTAGACGCTTTGATGTAGAAATTTCCGATTTGATATTCACAATTATATTTAATACAAGTAAGTCGAATAATAGAAATATCGTATCTCTCCTCCAAAAAGAGAAAGTTTGTTTTTTAACAAAACATATCATGTGAGGTATCGATAGATACGTCTATTTAACACATTTAAGCATCCATTTCAAGTTTTTAATTCAAAGATGTATTTGCCACATATAATATATAATTATTTATTGGATTTTTGGGCGATGCGGTTGGAGACCCATCACCAAAAACCTTTATTTTTACCATCTTTTCCTTACTCAACTTCCAAAAGTGGCCGAGGAATTAATAATTCCTTAGCTCTGGCTACCCCTTCTAGGGAAATATAGTCGTGATTATATGGATGTATATGTGTAATATATAATATACATCTTATATTTGATTGTCGTGTAGTACCGGCTTGGAATGTCACTACCACAAAGTCGTAAAAGACGACTTATGCGGGGCTTTTCTAAGTGGTTTTTGTGCGAAGCGGTTGGAGACCCATCACCAACGATACCTTATTTCTACCATCTTCTCCCCTATCAACTTCCAAATGTGGGTGAGGAGTTTCAAACTCTGAAGCTCTGGCTACCCTTTATTTGGGATATATGGCCGTGAGATTTTTTTTTTCTTTATTAGATTCAAATTTTATTTATTTTGTGACTTAAATGACTTTGTGATAATACAGAATGTATACCTTAAATTTTTTGGCAAGTACTTTTCCAACATCATAGGTCAAAGTGTCGATTGGTAGTTGTAGACCAACCTAATGATACCTAAAATCGTGAGTATATGTATGCATACGCACTAAGTTATTACGTAAACTAAATTTGCGCGTGGTTAGTAAAAGTTTCTGTCCATTTATTTTGTATTTTTGGATTTGGAGAAAGCTGATAAAGGTTGTTGGTGATGGTTTTCCAACCGCATTGCCCAAAATTCCATTAAAATCGCTCATACCCTAAGTCGCCTCTTACGTACACCCTCGGGAAAACACACACTATTCACAGTTATACTGACACAACACAGCTAAACCATATGTATGGTTAATCACCTACTGGGGTCATTTTAGTCATTAAGTAACAAATAACGTGTGGAAATAAAGGAATTAAGATAATATGCAACTAATCCTGGGTTAGATTAGCTAGTTTTAATTTAAATTGCTTTGTGTGGTCTTCTCATTATGAATGCGTAGGGATATCTGGAAGTATCTATCGCCATTGTACATAACTATGTATCAAACGATTTGCATTGAAATAGAAAGTCTGATTAATAAAGATTTATCGACAGTTCTGCCCAAGATTGATAAATAGTGAGATTTCTGTAAGAATTATACGAAATAAAAAGTAATGTGGTTTGGATGTAAAAATCCATGAAAAGCAGTAAGCGATAGAGATAAATACGTACATACATATGTACATACATACATATTTTGCCGTGTAGTGTCGGCTTCGAATATCACTACCCCGTTTCTACCGATGGGTGCACGTAAGAGGCGACTAACCATCCATTCACCATCTTTTCCCCACTCACATTTCCAAAAGTGGCTGAGGAATTTCTAATTCCTTAGTTCTGGCTACCCCTTCTAGGGATTAACAGCCGTGAGTATATGTATGTATGTAAATATATACACTTACACATACATACGCCATTCATTCCGATAGGGATTGAACGCCACTTTGTATGATCACGGGAATGTTCCGGAGCTTAATTTACATACATTAACTTTTTTACACATGCCTTTCTATTTTGTACATACATAAGTAGGCTTAGAGTAACACTACCAAATTTCTACCCGTGGGTGATCGTAAGAGGCGACTGAGGGTATATTGTGTGGCAGAAAAACTTTTGAAGAAGCTCCACGTGTCACATCTCTGGTTTCTAACAGATTACTATTTATGTATGTACTGATAATAAAAGCGTTTTTGCCATAAAATAGTTCTATTAGTGTGAGATAATATTGTAAAAAACATAGGCAAAGGACTAATGTAAAGTATTAATGTAGTTAACAAACTTCCCAAATATACAAACTCCTTCACTTGTTACACTTTCTTACCATTAATCTCAATCACGCAATCGGTCATAATCTCCTCTCTCTCAAAAAGCACAGTTTTGGTTTTCTCCACATCTCACTCTCATTCCCTTTCTGTCAAAAAACGCACATGCAATATCTATCATCTATTGCAGCTCTTCCACCGATGATGCAAGTAGCACTTGATCATCATCGTGTAAGAGGCATTTGATGATGAATCCACCCATTCTCAAACCATAATCACTTTCACGGAACTCTGTTAAACAGTCATCGATGAACAAATTGAAGAACCACGGAGAAGCTACACAACCCTGTCGGACACCCCGAGAGATCCCGAACGAGTCAGTATTTCCCCGTTTATTCTCACACATGCACTGAAATCCTCATAGAGTGATACTAGTGCACTTATAAGTTGACTCCCCAAACCGAACTTGGACAACACCTCCGATAAATACTTTCTTACGACTCTATCATACGCCTTCTCTAAATCTATGAAGGAGCAATACACCTTTCGGTTCTTAGCTTAGAACTTTTCGGTGATGCTCCTTAAAGAAAAGATTTGATCCAGACATCCCATTCCCTTTCTAAATCCTGCTTGCACGTCCCAAATTTTATCATCCGTTTCATTCATTACTCATTCAATCAAAACCTTATCATACAATTCACCGACAATACTGAGTAGGCTAATTCCATGGTACCAACTTAAGTTCAAACAAGAAGCCGTGGGATTTTTGATTCAGAAGCTCTGGCTAGACCTTATTTGGATTACTTTTCCGTAAATAAAATTATTTGTACGTATGTGTTTATAGTATCCAGTCTTTGTCTGGGCATAATAATGTTATAAAACTATATTGATAACGATAAAAAAACAAGTTATAATTGAAATAAACTATTGATTTTCAGATATATTAATCGCGTGTTAAAATATCCGAAAATTAATAGTTGTTTCAATCATAATGTGTAATCGTGATAATCTCAGAAAATAATAAAAAACAAGTTATCACTATATATGTATCATATCTCTATTGTCTCTCCCCTTGATTAACATCTAATAATAAACATACATACATACATACATATACTCACGGCTGTAAATCCCTACAAGGGGTAACCAGAGCTGAGGAACTAGAAGTTCTTCGGCCACTTTTGGAAAGTAGAGTGGGGAAAAGATGGTAAAAATAAAGGTGGTTGGTGATGGGTCTCCAACCACATCACCCAAAAATCCCTTAATAGCCCCAATACCGTTAGTCGCCTCTTACGTACACCCACCGGAAAAAATGGGGTAGTGCTTTTCCAAGCCAACACTACACAGCACTAATAATAAAATCAAGAAAAAGTGTTAAAACGCAAATAAAATTATAATTATACCCATAAAAACACGCTCAAAAGATATAAACACTTATTCTGTAAAACTCCCAAGGCGCGGAGGCGAGATCCTACATTTATTTATAACCTAAGCTTAAAAACTGAAACGTTACAGCTGGCCTACGCTAAGGAGGTTTAATAATTCACCTAGGTGTATTACGAAGAATACAAAGTGGACGCATTATATCTTGCTTTGTCCTTTGAACCGCGAAGCCGCGTATTAAACACGCTTGCAAGATACTGTTTCGTCTCTAACTTAATCCGTCTGTGAAGTTGGAAAATGCTATACTTATTCTTAGTTTTATGGTTCTTGAGTTTGTGTTTGGTTGGATTTGTATGGGTATTTTAGAGTTAATTCTATGCCAAGCTAAATTATATTGGTTTCTTTAAAAAAGGCTTGAGTAAATAGTGCTGGTCAAAAAAATGAACCATGACCGATATGATTGAAATCTGAGACCCAACAAAAATAATCTACTTTATAATACAGATAAACATACATACATATATAAAGTCAAGGCTGCAAATTCCAAGAAGGGGTAGCCAGAGCTAAGGAATTAGAAAATCCTCAGCCGCTTTTAGAAATTTGAGTGGGGAAAAGATAGTAAAAATAAAGGTTGCTGGTGATGGGTCTCCAACCGCATCGCCTAAAAATCCCTAAAAACCCCAAAACCGTTAGTCGCCTCTTACGTACACCCACCGTAAGACATGGGGTAGTGCTATTCTAAGCCGACACTACACAGCAAAGATACACGACAGATAAAGTATATTTTAATGAAATTATGGGGTTCAGCAGTACATGTAAGTAAAATTATAAATTACCGAAAACCTGCATCGGAAAAGATCGAAAAACTTATAAGAATTAGTTAGACGAGTTAGAGGAATACCTAAAACCCTATTATATCAGAAAACAAATAAAAAGCATTAGACGATTTTTTTACTTACACTTAAAATCCTATTAATGTCCAAATAACATTTTTATTAATTTCGAATATGAAACGTATGTTTTCCTAATTTTAACTAACTTCGAATATTAAACAGATACTACTAATAATTTTATCTATCTGAGCTAATTTGCGTGGGCGCGTACACCCGGTGGATGGTATCGTGGGCGGGCACCTGGTCTAGGACATATCAAGAACCAAATAGAAAGATTGCTGTCTCCGAGATTTGTCAGTTCTTTGCTTGAAAGCCTATCTAACCTAATTAATCCTATTAATATCATAAATGTGAAAGTTTAGATGTTTGTGTGTTTGAGGTAAAAAGGCTTCTCTATTACAGAATGTATATGAATGAAATTTAGCAGAATGCTAGATAATGTCTCAAATTATAACAAAGGAAAGGTAATGTCTATCCCGGAAAAAATGACAAATAAAATATTCACGCCTAATTTAAATAAGAGTACCAGATAAATGTCTTAAGCTTTTTCATATGCAAATTTGACATTACAAAGTCTGTCGGGTGACCCGACTCGGGTCAGATAGTAATTTCATTTTTTTTAAACATTAATTACATAATTTTGTATTCGAATATGAAACTACCTGAGCTAGTTTGCGTGGGCGCATACACCCGATGGGCGGTATCGTGGGCGGGCGCGCGGTCGAGCTGCGCGCGCACCACGCTGGGCCGCTCGGTCGGGCGCGGCGGCGGCCGAGAGGCTTCGCGGGCTCGCGGGATATCTACAACAAGGCCAAATTTTGGATTATTATTAGGCCTTCTTTTAATTATAAGGGGACGAATTCATCATTTATATTAATGTGCATAGCTAAATTTCGGAAATGTGTAGTTTTAGTTTTGGGCCAATTCGGTGAAAGGATTTTTAAATACATTAAATTTGACGGTCATTGTTTGTAGCTAGTAAGCCCTGTCGATATAGCAAGACGTATTACGATAATGTATTTCGTGGCATTTTAATCAAATTAATGTTAAGCCTTTACAACGACTTACTACCAGCCCTGCATTCAAGCCCCATAGTACCCATTGCTCAGACTAATAGTTTGTATTTAGGATATAAACGTGTACTTTGAACACATGTTATATATAAATAGGAGTATGTGCTAATAAGTAAGATAAGTGATAATGTAGACATTTTCACTGGAATTATAAGTACGAGGTAACGATAAGCCTTTGGACGATGGGGTTGTAACTGTATCATTAATTTAGATTAATAAATATAGCAAATCGCCGCTTTACATAGATTTATATAAATAAGCAATATTTTTGTGATATCATTGTAGTAGTTTGTTGTATAAATAAGTTCTATTTGTTTTATTTGAAATCAACTCCTTCACTTAGTACTATCTGATCAATCCTACATACATACATACACTAACGGCTATAAATCCCAGGAAGGGGTAGCCAGAGCTAAAAAATTAAAAATCGCCCAAAAATACCTTAATAGCCCCATACCGTTAGTCGCCTCTTACGTACACCCACCGGATAAAATGGGGTAGTGCTATTCTAAACCGACACTACACGGCAATCAATCCTCTATTTTTACATTTTATTGCCGTTTATTCGAATTAGGTATATGTAAGTAGTATTCATTAATACGTTACGTACAGCATGGGAAAGTCGCCTGCATTTTGGGAACCATGCCTGAGATGCGCTGGAGGATATTTTTTGTTTGTTTTTATTTTGAATACGACTTTATATATTATCAAATAAATTTAGTATCAATACGTTGAAATTTCTTAGTACACTATTCGATTAACTGAAAAACGGATTTTTTGGTGATTTCTATCATAGTTTTTACTTTCACTGTTTCTACGCAATCACCATGGTTGATAAAACAAGTAATTGAAAAGTCTCAAAACTAACAAAAAATATTTGATAAAAATGATATTGATAATTATTAGGAAAAAAGCAATGATTGCTAGAGTTTCAAATATTTGAAGCGACTATATGCAAAGCAATTATATACTTTTTTAGGTATTTAAGATAATACATAGATCATTTGCCGTGCAGTGTCGGCTTAGAATAACACTACCCCATTTCTACCAGTGGGTGATCGTAAGAGGCGACTAAGGGTATAGGGGCTTTTTGAGTGATTTGTGGGCGATGTGGTTGGAGACCCGTCACCAAAAACATTTATTATTACCATCTTTTCCCCAATCAACTTCCAAAGGTGGCGGCGGAATTTCTCATTCCAAAGCTCTGGCTACCCCGTTAAGGGATTTATAGCCGTGAGTATATGTATGTACATAGATCATATATAAAAAGCAAATCCAAATCTAAAAGTGCCGTGTAGTGCCGGCTTAGAGTGCCGTGTAGTGCCGGCTTAGAATGTCGCTACCCCTTTCTACCCACGGGTGTCGTAAGAGGCGACTAAGGGTATTGGGGCTTTTTATTGGATTTTTGGGTGATGCGGTTGGAGACCCATCAACAAAACCCTTTGTTTTACCATCTTTTCCCTAACTCAACTTCCAAAAGTGGCTGAGGAATTCTATAATTCCTTAGCTCTGGCTACCCCTTCTAGGGAATTATAGCCGTGAGTATACGAGTATGTATGTATGTATGCAAATCTAAAAAAAATATTATCGATATAGGTAGTACGAGTAATACACCTCTTCAACATCATAGTAAATCTCGTGTTTTATTTACACTTACATATACATTTTTTATACACATATAGTATAGGAATACCAAAGTTATAATTGCGAGCTGTGCACCAATAAAAAATTTTGTTTGTATAAAAAAAATTGACGCTCTGTCGATAGGAGGACTTGCGATCTCACTAAATAAATGAGATATGTTTTACCGGGATTTTCGCATAAAGTTTCTAATTTACTTTTCAATAATTTAAATCTTTTTGTTCATTAAAACCTCATTTATTACTAATAAACAAAGAAAAGAAAAATTTCGACTTCCGAATTAGTAAAAATTCGGAGGTAGGAAACACAAACACTACTTGAACGTGTAAAAGAAATAAAGGATAGAAGAATTTCGCGCTGGCAGCCATTGACACGGTAGCTCAATTGGCAGAGCGACGGGGGCGTGTACCCGAGGTCGCGGGTTCGATTCCCGCCTGTGTCGAAATTTTTCTTTCCTTTATTTATTCTTTATTTTTTACTTTTCAATACTAAGAAACTGTTTCAACGTTTTCGACATCACGTTGTATAGTAGTAACAATTGCAACACAATCTCTGAGGTGGTTATGTTGCATTTTCAGAGCTCAATACTTTAATATTTTCGTCGGTGACTGTTACACGGTACGTGAAAGTGGCTATGGTAGTGAAATCTTTTTTTAAACATAACATAACATAAACGTTCACGCCGAATATCCCCGAAGGGGTTGGCAGAGGTACTAATACGTTTTGTACGAATACACTGTCACATGACTAAGTACAACTCAGTCATGTGGGTTTCCTCACGATGTTTTCCCTCACCGTTTTTAACTGACGATTAATTTTTGTTTTCATCACTATTGCATGTTTTATTTTTCATTATTGTGATATTTGCTTAATGATGCAATAGCTTTACTATTTCAGAGGGAAAACTACAGCTTCTGACGCTAGAGGTAAGGTTTTGAATTATGAGTTTGGCCAATATCAGTATGTGTTTTATTAGGTCAATATTTTTGGTATATTTACCATGATTATTTACGGTGAGGAAAATGTGAGGTGAGGTGAAAATGGCCTATTTCCTATCACGTAAAGACAGTATCTAAGCATGACATACATTACATATGTGTTACGTGACGTTCAGTGATAAGAGGGGATTGTCGCAGGGGAGTGGAATTTGATCATTTGTTGATTGTTTCAAAACAGACAAGTTTTTTTTTCAAGTGCTTTTATTGAATATTGACGAATGTAATCGAAATACAAATAAATTACCAGTAAAGTTATAAGTGGAAATCGATACCCTATACCTATCTCAATAAAAACTAACAAATATAGAACCAAAAAATCACAGGTGTTATTGTCACCGACAAATTTGGCTTTCGTCAAATAATTTGTGGGAACGTACCCACCTGTCTCTAATTACTCAATGTTCGATAAACCACAATCAAATCTAATCCCCTTATTCTATTGTAGTATATTATTGTTCATAAATAATTATATAGGGTTTAGTTCAAAAACGCCATATTATGAAGGCAATTTCGATTTGATAAACCATTCATAATGATATTATACGAAAAGAGACTGACCGGACAAACCATCCTATTCGACATATAAACATTTTTACGGCTATACATCTAAAAAAGGAGGAGTCAGAGCCTTAGAATTAAAAGCTCCTTAACTACTTTTGGAAGTTAAATGGTGAAAAGGTGATTGAACCAACAATGGTTAGTAAAGTCTTTAAAAATTATTGAACGAAAAGACTTATAAGTCCCTTTCTTTAATTCCTCGGCGACTTTTGGAATTGTTTTGGGATAATAAAATAAACATATATACATACACTCATGGCTATCAATTTCTAAAAGGGGTAGGCAGAGCTAAGGAATTAGAAACTTGTCAGCTACTTTTGGAAGTTGCGTGAGGAAAAGATAATAAAATTTAATTTAAAAAAATTGCCGTGTAGTGCCGGCTTAGAATGCCGCTACCCCTTTCTACCCACGGGTGTTGTAAGAGGCGACTAAGGGTATTGGGGCTATTTATTGGATTTTTGGGCGATGCGGTTGGAGACCCATCACCAAAAACCTTTATTTTACCGCCTTTTCCCCACTCAACTTCCAAAAGTGGCTGAGAAATTTATAATTCCTTGGCTCTGGCTACCCCTTCTAGGGAAATATAGCCGTGAGTATGTGTATGTATGTATGTAAATTAAAAAAAAAATCATTTTTCAAAAGTACACAATATTCGTGTTAACCTAGTAAGTCAATTAATTAAAGTACAGATGGTGAAATAAAGGTTGTTGGTGATGGGTCTCCAACCGCATCGCCCAAACAAGCCCTTTAAAGGCCCAATACCGTTAGAAGCTTCTGACGTATACCCACCGGAAGAAATGGGGTAGTTCTATTCTAAGCCACAGGACTAAATAAAGGACAGCTAAAATAAAGGATTAAAAATTCCCGAAAACCTAAAGTTGTCTCTTTCGATACTCATGGGCAGAAATGGTGCAAATGGGCAAAAGTGCTATTCTAAACTAACACTGCACAGCTGTTAAAAATATTAATTCTAGATTGTTCTATACTTGTTTTAATGTGGAAGAAAAATTTTGCTCTGTTAATATTTTTTATATTGAGTGGCGCTAACACGCTTATAAAGGTGATTTCGATTACAACAATTCAAACTCTTAAATCTCAAATAGTGTGTATGTTCTCATTATTATCGATTTAGTAGTTTGAGTACGAAAAAGTAACATAAAAGCAAACTTATATTTGGTTTTAGACATATATACATACATACATATACTCACGGCTTTAAATCCCTGGATGGGGTAGCCAGAGCTAAAGAATTAGAAATTGCTCAGCCACTTTTGGAAAGTTGAATGGGCGAAAGATGATAAAATAAAGGTTGTTGGTGATGGGTCTCCAACCGCATCGCCCAAAAATCCTTAAAAGCCCTAATACTGTCAGTCGCCTCTTACGTACACCCACCGGAAGGAATGGGGTAGTGCTATTCTAAGCCGACACTACAAGCAGTTGGGTTTTAGAATACAAATAAAATATTACTTATTTGTTGTTTCTAGAAAAACACTCTTAGCCAAAGGCTATTACACCCACACAACCTAAATGGTATTTCGTAATGGACTATATCTGATTTCACGTGCTTACTTTTCGAAATAGCAAAGTTTCGTATCTAGATATTTTAAAACAAATACTAGAGTAACACATTTTTTAAAATTTTGTGTTACTTTGTGTGAACCACACAATTTTGTACCAACAAAATATATACGTTGTAATATGGCATTAGATTCAATCCAATTAAGTTTGTTAATTTGTAATGAACATAATAATCTTGGATCAATTTAAAGTACATACAAATTAAATGTCGTAAATATTGGGCTTAGAAAAGAGCTAAGACATTAGGAATGGATATGACTATGACTTTTATTTCTGCTACCATTTTATTAGGTTATAAGGCTATTGTAAAATATGGCAAATCCGTAAAATAATACGCCGGAAATAAAATCTTCGGGAAACCGATGCAGCTGATTTTGGTACTAAAAACGCAATTCCCTTTAACTAGGAAAATTATGGATTTAACGCGAGAAGGGACTATTCTTCAAACGCGATTGCATCATAATTGAAGTAAGTTGAGATTGTGACGATAAACATGGTACATTAATTTTTCATACAATAATTAAAAATATAACCTTAGTACAATTATATTACAAGAGATTTTTCAGAAGTAACCGTGAATTTTGTTTTCGTTACAACCGATGTATAGCGTGATTTGTAAAATATGATTTCCGATTTATTATATTAGAAGAAAACATTACTTACTTTCTTTGTTGGCGTTACTTTTCATTTCTGTAGCTTTGGGTGATGTCGAAGGCATCGGTATTTCTGTAGATAAATAAGATGGCTATTTAGTCAGTCACTAAATTCTTTTTTTGACACAAATTTCAGGTATATAAGAGGAAGTCGTACTAGTTTCAGTATTTATAACACATGAAAAGCTGAACCGATATGGCTGAAAATTGGCGAAGGGATATTTTAAACCTAGGAAACGCACACAGATTAAATTACGGATATGGTACCCTACGAAAAAAGACGATGATATAGAGAAAGGCTTTGTATCATCACATTTTTATTAGAAATAAATTACTACTGCAGGGGTAGTGCAAATACGAGTTGGTGCATAAACTTGTAACTGAAGTAAATATATATTTTTATTATTAAAAAATCTTACATACATGCATATACTCACGGCTATAAATCCCTTAACGGGGTAGCCAGAGCTTTGGAATGAGAAATTCCTCAGCCACTTTTGGAAGTTCATTGGGGAAAAGATAGCAATAATAAATGTTTTTGGTGACGGGTCTCAAAACACATCGCCCAAAAATCACTTAAAAAGCCCCTATACCCTCGTTCGCCTCTTACGATCACCCACGGGTAGAAATGGGGTAGTGTTATTCTAAGCCGACACTTAATCAATCTTAAAAGATCTTACTTACCATATAATCTTATGGAACCCTCTGTCTCTCCCAGAGAGTTTTTCGAGATACACCTATAGTTTCCGAAATCACCGCCCTGCAGATTTCGGACGGTCAGTTTCATATGTGCTCTGAGGACAAACAACGAAATTGTTAATGCTTGGAAATTAAGATGTTTTTGATTACAATCATCGATCGTTTCAAACGATTGTATTTTAGGATTGTGGAGATGGCAACTTGTGTTTTTGTTGTATTTCAAATGGTATGCTCTATTTACATAGAGAGGATGGATGACAGTAAATTACTGAAAGAGATATACAGAGCCAATGTGGAAGGTAATATTAGTAGAGGACGACCTCGGAGGACACATTTGGATCAAATAGAAAATGTGCTCAAAAAGGCAGGTGTCCGCAGTATGAAGAATAAAAGAGCATGTATGAAAAGATTGATGGATGTTAACGAAGCCAGAGAGGTTTGCCAGGATCGTACAAAGTGGCGATCGATAGTCTCTGCCTACCCCAATGGGAACTAACGGCGTGAGAATATGTATGAAAAACCTACCTACCTACAAGTTAAAAGTTACCGACTTATTTCTAAATTTGCTTTTTAAAATAGTTATATAGTGAATTATGTGTAAATTTTTTAATAAAGTGCTTAATTGATATGCGTTTTCCGACTAAAAATTGTTTTCCAAGTGTAAAAACCATTGTGACGAAATAATCTTCCGTTAGTCAAAGTGTAACTTCAGACTGGATAAAATGGATTAAAAACTAAAAGTGACTAAATTGAGTGGATACAGTGTTGAGTGTTGTGTTGAGGAACAGTAATAAAGTGTCATTATATCAAGCTAATTCTTCGAAATAGTAAAACAAATAGAATATGAAAGACATTTGAAAAAGGCGTTAACCGCTTATTGAACATAATATTCAAATTTTAGTTCATGAAATCGCCACAAGAGGGAATTAGTGTCTAAAATATATTAGTTCTGCTACTTGATAAAAGAGGGCACTAATTGGCTTAACATAGCACCTGTTAAAATGAATTCATTAAATGACATAACATGCTGCAAATGTAAAAAGCAAACAACACGAAAAAATGTAATAAGATGTATGAATTGTAAAAATTGTTACGACCTTGACTGCGCACAAGTGACGATTAAGCGTTACTGCTTAATGACAAAAGATCATAAAGAGAAATGGAAATGTGATATTTGCATAACAAAAAACACAATGTTATCTATAAGTCCCAAACCATCTACATCAAATATCACAACTTTTAAACAAAAACCAGCCATGCAAACTTTACTGCCAGAGATCGCTTCGTCTGATTCAAGTCTATCAGGCCATTATGATTCTGTGACCTCTATGTTGGATACATCATCTCAAAGTCAACTAGAAAATACAGATACAAACTCTTCAATAATAACAGAATTGAAACAAACCGTAACCGATTATCAGAAGAAGCTGAATCTAGCTCATGAAAAAATCACTTCTTTGAAATTAGAAATAGTGCAACTAAAATCGGAATTGGAAGCGAAAAAAACGAGTAAGTCACCACATAATAAGTCGATAGTACTACCTACAGCAACACCGAAGCCAAGGAAACAAAGAAAGAATAGCATTGAGACCCCGACACTATCACCCATCTTGATAAGAAATACTAGACATAATTTAATGAAAACCCCCATAAGTGTGAACTTGGAAAATATACCACAAAAGACTTTAGAAATTAATGATGGAAAGCAAGGAACGAACGTTAAAAATTGTACAGAGGCAATTCCAGTAAAAAATAATCAAATTTCCCCTAAAACTGGGAAACCTAAAATTTATATACTGGGAGACCAAATGGTAAAGGGTTTAGCTGTCAAATTAATAGATTCAAGAAAAAATAGCTGGAATGATATTTACTCAGTATCCTGTACAACGAAACCAAATGCAACATCTTCAGATATTTTAACAAATATTGAAAACTTCAGCTCGAAACTCAGCAAAGACGATATTATTATAATCGGTGTGGGATCCAACGAGAAGAAACCCTTCGAGTTATTTGCAAAGCTAAGTAGTACTCTCTATTGTTTAAGAAATCATACAGTTTTTATTTTAAGCGTAGTGTCGAATGAGTATGTTAACCCGGCAATGTTTAATCACCATATTATGACATTATTAAAAGAGTACAAAAATTGTAAATATATTGACGTAAATAATTATTCCAAATATGAACATAAAAAAATAGATAACTTCTTATTGTTTAAGCTTAACGTAGAAATTGATAATATAAATTATGAGAAAAGGTATTTGAACAACTTGGGAAATATAATAAAACATAGAGCGATAACACCGACATTAAATGGAAATAGAAAGAGCAGCAAAGGTACTATTCCTTTCTACTTTTCTATAAAAAGTAATACTATTGTACAAAATAAGCCAAACATTAAATCACAGGAAAAGTTTCCAAACAAGAAAGGAACCATACCTTTTTATTTTAGTGTTAAACCAACCACTTTTTTAGACAAAATTGTAGCAGCTATCTAAAACAGCCAGATTACTTAGAAATAATGCATCAAAACACAGCAGGATTTCTTTCAAAAAAAGACATTTTAGAAGTAACACTATCTGAGATGGAGATCGAATTGGACATTATATGCCTCACCGAGACATTTGTAAGGAAAGGCAGCGAGACTCTACTCTTTTTGAAAAAATATATTTGTGCAGGGTTATTTTGTCGAAATAAGAATAGGGGTGGCTCTTGTATTTTGTCGCTGAAACACATTAATACAAAGGAATTGACAATATGCAATTTAGTTAGTCAAGATTATGTGTTTGAGTGTTGCGGAATAGAGTTAACGGACTATAATCATATTATTATTTGCATTTATAGAACGCCAACTGCCGATTTAAACATTTTCTTTGATAAATTTGAATTCTTGTTATTTAAGATTCGTAGTTTAATTAATAAAAAAAAGGTTATTATCACAGGAGACTTAAATATTGATACTCTAAAAGACACGAAATGGTCGAAAGAGCTATTAAGCATGACTGAGAGGTACAATTTAGTTATACATACTAATAAACCCACCCGTCGAAACGCGTGCATTGATCATATGATAAGTAACATCACGGGAGCAAAAATAGAAATTAAAGAGTTAGGATTATCTGATCATGAAACTGCCCAATTTTTAAGTGTTCCTATAGGTCACAAATATGTAAAAGTTAGGCATTGGTATATCACAAAAAAAGACTACAACAAAGATAACATACAGAAGTTCAAGGACTGTTTAAATAATTTACCTTGGAATGACATATGCAAACAAAATGACATTGACATTGCCTTCAAAGAGTTTCACGATACTTTGCTACTATTTTATAATCTTTGTTTTCCGACTATTAAAGTAAAGATACAAAATAAAAATCATAAAATGCGATGGATTACAAAGGGAATAAAGAATTCATGTAGGAAAAAAAGGAATCTTAGGCTACAATATTATAAAAATGGGAATCGTGAAAATAAAGTAAACTACAGAAAATATAACAGCCTCTTAAAAAAATGTATCGCATTTTCACAAAAAAAGTACAGTCAACAATTTATTGAATCTGCTCAAAATAAATGCAAAGCTTCTTGGAGTATTATACAAAACAAAAAAACGTGCCTGTCGCCTCCAAAAGGAATCAAACAATTAAATGTAAATGGAAAAATTATAAACGAACCAAAAGAAATAGCCTCAGAATTCAATAAATATTTTATTCAACCAGTTTTGGGAAATTCTAGCACGAACGGTGGCTGTACAATGGCTAATCGACTAGAATCTCAACTCACAACTATTTTTCTAAAACCGTGCGATGTCTGCGAAGTGAAAAAATGCATACGAGGATTAAAAAATACAAACGCGACAGGGTATGACGAGATAAATACTAGAATAATAAAGGAATGCTCGGAATGTTTATCAATTATTATTGAAAATTTAGCGAACAGATGTTTCCAAAAAGGAGTATTTCCTAGTTGCTTGAAACTGTCGGTTGTTAAACCACTATTTCAAAAAAGACAATAGGGAGGATATAAGTAAATACAGACCTATAACGTTAGTTTCTATTTTGTCAAAAATAGTTGAAAAGTTAATATATAATAGATTGTATGCATTTTTAATAAAATATAGTATTTTAAGACCAGAGCAACATGCTTTTCAGAGAGGAAAGAATACAACATCGGCCTGTGTTCAGTTAGTTGATATATTAAGTAGAAATGTTGACGAGAAGATTCCGACTATAGCTATATTCTTCGACATGAAAAAGGCATTTGAAAATGTGGCACATAACATATTGCTATATAAGTGTGACAAATATGGTATACGCGGCCCAGCATCGGAATTAATTAAATCCTTCTTAGAAAACAGGTGTCAATACGTTGAGATCTTACAGAGCAATGAATATTCGGAAATCATTTCATATAAATCTGAAGTTGAAAAAAACCCTGTAGGTTTGCCTCAGGGAAGTGTCTTAGCTCCTTTACTCTTTCTTTTATATATTAATGACCTCCCGAATGTGACCAAGCACTCATGCACTTTGTTTGCTGATGACATCTCTGTAGTTATAAGTTTTAAAAATGACATTAATTTTCAAATTGACATAGATAACACCTTAACTTTAATTATTCAATGGATGACCGCAAATAATCTTAGTTTTAATATAGACAAGACATGTTATATGCAATTTTACAATAGAGTTAAGCCCGGGACTTTAATAAATATAAAATATAGAGAACAATCTGTAAAAGAAGTAAATTGTATAAATTTTTTAGGTATCCAACTAGATTGTCAAATGAATTGGAAACACCATGTTGAGAAAGTATTTGGAAAAATAAACAAATTTGTATATGTCCTATATAGACTTGCCACAACCGTCAATCGGCAAACAGCAGTACTTGCTTATCATGGTTATGTGGAATCGGCGTTAAGGTATGGCATAGTTGTGTGGGGTCACTCGACAGATGTCCCAACTTTGTTCATTCTACAGAAAAGGTGTATAAGAACTATTATTGGACTGGAGCCTCGTGAGTCATGTAGGTCTTATTTTGTAGAACTGAAACTATTAACACTTGTAAGTATCTACATTTATGAAATTTGTGTTTTTGTAAAAGAAAATTCATTGTTATTTGAAAAGATGTACAACGAAGGTAGCAGGCTCCATGACAAGTTTCCAAATAACTTAAAAATCCCAGCGTCATCGACGGCCCTACGAGGGAAATCTTGCAGTGTAATGATGCCACACATTTTTAACAACATTCCTGAATGTATAAAAGGTAAGCCAATTACCCTTTTCAAAAAACACCTGAAAGAGTGGTTGGTTCAAAACTGTTTTTATAATTTAAACGAATTTTATAGTTATAATAATAATGGCTGACATATTAGATAAAATAGAAAATGTGACATTCCTGACATTTAAAACGTTAAACGCTCAGATTGGTTGTTATTATTTAATTAGGATTAAGTGACATTTAAATTAATTTTCATTATAGACTGCTCATGACATATTATTATTGTTAATTTAAAATATTTGTAATGTAAAAACTTAATTGTGATTTAATTGTGTCAAAATAATTTGCATACCTACAAAGGTTAGACATGTGAAACTAAATTATTAAGCTGTATCATCAAATGTACCATGTTCTATATAGCAAATAAATGAAATTTGAATTTGAATTTGAATTTATGTAAATTTGAGAAACATTGGCAGGAGGCTCCTGCTGGTGGTTTCTTGAGTCAAAGAATCTCCGTGGTGATCCAGCGGGGCAATGCGGCGGGCATCATGGGTGCTTTTGCGCATAAGTCAGTTAGTAGATAACTAATTTATTTATTTTACCATGTTTCCCCACGCAACTTCCAAAAATGGCTGAGGAATTTCTGATTCCTTAGCTCTGGCTACCCCTTTTAGGGATTTATAGCCGTGAGTATATGTATGTATGTATGTAATTTATTAAAGATTATTGTTTTAGACATGTAGTTATTATGTTTGTTACTATTATGTGTATGTTAGACTATTTATTTATTTTTGTGTATTTTTAAATAATATTATGTATTTTTTTATGAGAATGTTTTTTGTTGTATAATTTTTCGTTAATATTATTTACATTGTGATAAGTTAAAAAATAATTTTATAGGTCAATTTATTCCGGATAAAAAATTGAGGGAAAAAATAATAATTTAAATATATGGCATAAATATTCCTCGTCATAAGAAAGTTTATTAATAGCAAGTTTCGAAAAGTTTTTCGTCTTTCTTGCATAATCATTGTACAGATTAAAAGTGTCACGTACTTAGAACCCCAGGTGGCAGAGTAAAGAACGTTTGTTTTTTCGTTGTATATACATCCATCTCAAAATAATCACAAAAAACTATAGAATAGAATAGAGTAGAATAACTCTTTATTGTACATCAAATACAAATTTACAAAACAAATTATCATACAGTTAACAGTGAGGTACAATCGGCGGTCTTATCGCTAAAAGCGATCTCTTCCAGACAACCTTTGGAAGGTGTGATCGGTAAACTAGTTATCTGGGTAGATGCACAAAACAACAGCCGTGATAGCCTAGTGGGTAGAACACTCGGTTATCGTGCAAACGACTAGTGTTCAAATCCTGGGTCGGGCCTACACCAATTTGTCTTTTCTAAAGACATATGTGTGGTTAATTTATCATGGTTGTTAACGGTGAGGGAAAAACATCGTGAGGAAACCCACATGGCTGAGTTGTACTTAGTCATGTGACAGTGTATTCGTACAAAACGGCGATAGGCCTGCCCCCTATCACGTGAGTACACTGTCCATGCAAAACGTGGGTACTCTGAACACCAGGTGACAAAGTCACGTGATGTTCAGAAGTATTAGTACCTCTGCCAACCCCTTGGGGATATTCGGCGTGAACGTTTATGTTATATTATGTTATGCACAAAACAAGCTTACTTTAAAACTAACTTATTTAATTGAAATAATAAATCATAACATAAATATTAATTACACAAAAACATACATACATACATATTCTCACGCCGTTAGTTCCCATTGGGGTAGGCAGAGACTATCGATCGCCACTTTGTACGATCCTGGCAAACCTCTCTGGCTTCGTTTACATCCATCAATCTTTTCATACATGCTCCTTTATTCTTCATACTGCGGACACCTGCCTTTTTGAGCACATTTTCTATTTGATCCAAATGTGTCCTCCGAGGTCGTCCTCTACTAACATTACCTTCCACATTGGCTCTATATATCTCTTTCACCAATTTACTGTCATCCATCCTCTCTATGTGCCCAAACCATCTCAACATTCCTTTTTCTATCTTTCTTACAATATCATCTTTTACACCACACCTTTCACGAATCACGTCATTCCTCACACGATCACATAACACATTACACAAAAAAAATACATATTACACACATATGAACACTATATCAAACTTAAAAAATAGAAAACCTAATATATACATAATAAATTAGGAAGTACCTACCTACCTACCTACTTTACTTATACGAGAACTACTTACTTATACTGCCTGTCATCTGAAAAAGAGGTCGGAAGACCTTCTGAATAAAAAAAAAACGTTATACGCTTTTGAAACCTGACGGAGAGAATTACATACATACATACATACATATACTCACGGCTATAAATCCCTAGAAAGGGTAGCCAGAGCTAAGGAATTAGAAATTCTTCAGCCACTTTTGGAAAGTTGTGGAGGGAAAAGATGGTAAAATAAAGGTTGTTAGTGATGGGTCTCGAACCGCATCGCCCAAAAATCCCTTAAAAGCCCCAATACCGTTATTCGCCTCTTACGTACACTCACCGGAAGAAATGGGGTAGTGTGAACACAGCAAACGGAGAGAATTGTAAAATAAAAGATGATACATGATAGTTTTCAGCCACATCTCCTCCATCAGAAATCAAGCATCAACTCATCAGTATCCACGCAAACATATAATTTAAGGAACACAAAGAGGGAAATTCATACGTCGACATTGCATATATTTCCTTTTGGGGCAGGTAGAGAGAGATTATGAAATGCCACTTTGTATGAACCTGGCAAGATGTTGCCTCTTTACACTCATCAATATTTCTATACATGCCCTTTATCATATTCGCCTACGTGTATGATCCTTAACAATCTATCTCGTTTCACATATAAACCTTTGATACCATGTATGAAAAGATTGATGGATGTAAACGAAGCCAGAGAGGTTTGCCAGGATCGTACAAAGTGGCGATCGATAGTCTCTGCCTACCCCAATGGGAACTAACGGCGTGAGAATATGTATGTATGTATGTATGTATGATACCTAAATACATCAAATCCGTCAAAAAACACCAAAAGCTTGTACAAAAATACATCCATCTTTTTCCCGAATATAATAGAAGTAAACTTCTAAAAGACATTAAATAACTTATTCCGAGAAACGTTTATTTGTATAAAAGGTATATTGTGTATTTTCACTACAAATTGAACCGCCGTCGTTCACGCTAAGAATAGCTGTCATAACACACTGTAGCTACTGAACCGAACTACAAATACACATACAATGACCAACAATAACCTGTTTTGTTGGCAGCTCTCAATAGATCATTTATTTATAACTTACATATTGAATAAAAATAATAAGTGATGTGAGGGAAGTATAGTTAATATGGTTTATTAAAATGAGGTTAGGAGACTATTTCTATGTTCGATGAGACTGACCCATTTTTGGATTGAATCAAGCGTTACTTTGCGGAAATCCATAGCAATACTAATTTTAATAAATTTATTCGCTTAATTCCGCTAAATACTGTATGTATATTTAGCGGAATTAAGCGAATAAATTTATTAATATTAGAATTGACCCATTTTTGTCGGCGGGTGTCGTAAAAGGCGTCTAAATTTATTGTGTTTTAAAGTGATTATTAGGTGTTATGATTGGATTTCCATCACCAATGCTATTTCATTTTTAGTATCTTTTTCGCAAGTATCTTCTAAAAATGGCTAAGGAAATATTAAATCCGAGGCTCTGGCTACATACCTTTGTGTATTCATAGCCTTAAAGGGTAGGTGTTCAAAATGTGTAAAATATAAGAGCATGTTTCATACTTTGATAAATGAAGTTCGATAGTTTTGCCAAGGATTGCACAATCTGGCAATGGACATAATGTCAGTCTACGCCAATGTGGTACTTAAATTTTATTTTATTATCATAGGAAGATTTACAGACAAAAGTATATAATATAAAGATAGATAGGCCAATGCTATTCACAAATCTCCACAGATAGAATGTTAACAAATAAAGACATAAACAAAACAGATCAAAGGAATAGTTAATTAATTATATAGTTAATATCACGAGGAAACTAAATTAAAAAAAATATTAAATCTTTTTGTTCATGAAAACCTCATGTGGGGATTATTACTAATAAATAAAGAATAAATAAATAAAGGAAAGAAAATCCCGCCTGTGTCAAAATTTTTTCATTTATTTATTCTTTATTTATTAGTAAAAAACTAATGTTTGAGTAAAAAGTATAACTGCCGATTTTATACCTAAAAGCGATATGTTTCAGACAATCTTAGGATAGCAGGATCAGTATAATTATTTTATTGAATATTAATTAAGTTGTGTTTAGTTCATTTATTCAAAGGTTCACGAAGCGATTCGATTCGCTGGTATCTCCAGCCTATTTTACTCCTCATTACATCAGTGATTACTGGCAGTGAAAGTTCCACCTAAATCTGTTAAGTTTTCTAAAAATTTAGCCCAAAAATACAGTCAAACTGACGACAATTGTATATTAATTTTATCTCAAGAAGCGACACGTACTATGGTTGTTGTTAACTAGTAAACATATCAACATAATGAGGTACTAATACTTCTGAACATCACGTGACTTTGTCACCTGGTGTTCAGAGTACCCACGTTTTGCATGGACAGTGTACTCACGTGATAGGGGGCAGGCCTATCGCCGTTTTGTACGAATACACTGTCACATGACTAAGTACAACTCAGCCATGTGGGTTTCATCACGATGGTTTCCCTCACCGTTAACAACCATGATAAATTAACCACACATATGTCTTTTAGAAAAGACAAATTGGTGTAGGCCCGACCCAGGATTCGAACACTAGTCGCTTGCACGATAACCAAGTGTTCTACCCACTGGGCTATCACGGTTGTATATGTAAGTATATAAAATTCGACTTTTTTATTGAAATATGATCAGTGAAGAATTTTTACGCTAAACTTCCTTACTTGTACATTAAAAATAACAAGTGTGGATAAAAATTGTAATTATGAACAGACTATTTATTCACAAGATGGTTTCAATGATTACCCGAATGATGATGTATTTTATTGATTGAAAATTAAATGTCTGTTTTTTTTAAATAAATAAACTACTGTGTATGGTTTTACATACATTTGGTGCTTCTATTACCAGTCTCATAGTGTTTCAAATTCCACAAAAAGCGTTAAATTTGAGTAACATTTATAGCATTAAAACGACGTGATAGCTCAATGGGTAGAACACCGGTTAACGTGCAAGCGACTAGTGTTCAAATCCCGGGTCGGGCCTACACCAATTTGTCGTGTCTAAAGACATATGTGTGGTTAATTTATCATGGTTGTTAACGGTGAGGGAAAACATCGCGAGGAAACCCACATAACTGAGTTGTACTTAGTCATGTGACAGTGTATTCGTACAAAACGACGATAGGCCTGCTCCCTATCACTTGAGTACACTGTCCATGCAAAACGTGGGTACACAAGATGTTCAGAAGTATTAGTACCTCTGCTAACCCTTTCGGGGATATTACATAAACACCTAGCAAAGCATAAAATATGAGAACAATTTAAGTGAATTTATAATCTCAAAACTAAACAGAATATATAAAATGGTTTTGCGTGTTTGAATACCATCAAATATCAAATATGGAGCGACTTTTAAAAAAAAAAATGTTTTCGCGTAATCCTTAGGCATTAAGAAAAATCAGTTAATTGAACATAAAAAACAAAGTATATTATTTAATTATTAGTATATAATAGAGATGTATTTTAGCATCACAATCTTTTGAGAACTTCTTTCGGAGTTTTGAGAACGCCTACTAAGATTTTCACGTGAATATTTTGACCCCGAAAATATAAATAAAAGGTCAACATTTTAACCATCTAACTAATCATAAAATTGCGTTTCAACCTCAAATATCATCTTAGCAATTTTAATTTTATCAGTATCTGAAAGCATCTTACAAGTAGCCATTAATTAACCTCAAATAAATCTATTTCGAAATTATTTGAACCGTTTTAAGCTCCTTCCGACAGTGGGTTGTTTTACATTCTATTCGTATAGAGGGCTTATTTAATTGTAATCGTCTTAATTTTCAGAATATTACGAATTAAATTAGGGATATATTTTATGTTGTTTTGAATAGAAAAGGTTATTCTGGCTTTCTGGGTAAAATAATGTAGTGTTAGAAAAATGTAGAACACAATAAAAATTTAAGGAAATGTCATAAAAGCGGAATGTTTAAGCTTTAAATTATTAGTCTTTGGAAGTAAGTTTCAAGCATATTTTGAAATGTGCTTTATTTATCAGAAGGGCAAGCACGAGCGCTGTTTTATCGACACGATAACGGTTAGGACGAGATGGCAGTATACGATACTAAGTAAGTGCGGAAAAGATGGCTGCTTTATCCCACGCGATAACTAGTTTAACCCCTTTTAAACACGGCTCGTACTAGCCGGGCTGGTTGTCGAATTTGCCGTGTATTGCCGGCTTAGAATGTTACTGCCCTTTTCTACCAATGGGTGATGTAAGAGGCAACTAAGGGTATGGGGCTTTTAAAGTGGTTTTTGGGCAATTCGGTTAGAGACCCATCACCAACGATAGTTCATTTCTACTATCTTGTCCCCTATCAACTTTTGAATGTGGCTGAGGAGTTTCTAGGTCTGAAGCTCTGGCTACCCTTTTTGGGATTTATGGCCGTGAGTATATATTTGTATATAAAATAGATACGTGATAGTCCTGCCCCCTATCACGTGAGTACACTGTCCATGCAAAACGTGGGTACTCCGAACATCAGGTGACAAAGTCACGTGATGTTCAGAAGTATTAGTACCTCTGCCAACCCCTTCGGGGATATTCGGCGTGAACGTTTATGTTATGTTATTATAAAATCATAATAGATAGTAAATTTAATTTCTTATCGTCACTTAAGTTAATGTTCAATGCAAATATATCATGTTTTAAGTTTGTGTTGCATATGTCTTGAAACCGTAGCCGCTTAACATAATAAGCTATTGAATGAGTTTCATAGCAAATTTAACCCTTCAATTAACAGTACTCGTAAAAGGATATAGTTTGCGCGTAACACAAGCAACTATATTACTGATTTTGAATAATGCTACCGAGTAATTTAAGTAATGCTGTGTAGTGCTTTGAATATCACTACTTCTTTCTACTCAAAGGGGGTTTTCACGTCGTTTTTGGCCGATGTGGTTGGAGACCCATAACCAACGATACTTTTTTTTCTACCACCCTCTCCTCTATCAATTTCCAAATGTGGCTGACAAGTTTCTACCTGTGGCTACCCCTTTTTGGTAATTTATGGTCGTGAGGATACGTATGTATGTTCGTAATGTGTATGTGATAAATAATAATAACCTGACTTTGAATTAAGACCTCAAATTTTTTAAGTAAATGTTTATTTTTTAATTTAAAAGTGTAAACAAAGCATCCATTTCCCTTATATATGATTGCTACTTAAAAACCCTTTAAAGGCAAGCCGACTCAAACTCGACCCGATTTAATAATTCAAACTGAAACGTTCTCGCCGTATTTTTCCGAAGGGGTGAGCAGAGGTATTAATACTTCTGAACATCACGTGACATTGTCATCTGGTTTCGGAGTATCCACATTTTGGTTGAACAGTGTACTCACGTGTTAGGGGCAGGCCCTTTGTCGTTTTGTACGTAAACACTATCACATGACTAAGTACAACCCATCATCAAACATCGTGAGAAAACCCCTCACGATGTTTTCCCCCACCGTTAACTACCATGATAAATTAACCACATATATAATTTTAGAAAAGAAAAATTGATGTTGGCCCGACCTGGGATTCGAACTCTCATCGTCTGCACGATAAGCGATGTTCTACCCACTGAGCTATAACGGTAGTTTTTATAATTATGTTTGTTCAATGCATATAAATTGCCCGCAATTAGTAACTAAGGCTGACACTCAATTTGTAGCATGTTATTACATATTCATGTATGAGTTTTGAGTTAATTATCTTTAAAATCACATTTCACTTCTCACTGAGATAACAGGGCGAGTCAAATTTAATCAATTTTGAGGTGCTTCGCTGTAATACCGGACGGAATTGATTTATAATGTCGGCCGCAAGGGTTCGCAGGAACACCAGCTTTGTTCTTAATAATAGCTTTTCTGTTCAATTATTAAGTATTTGAAGTAACTTTCGGAAATGTTTATAATTAAATTGGATGTTTATGTCGTAAATGCTTTGTAAGAATAATATTTTTTTCAGTTTTGATTATTAAATCTTTTTAGTTATTATCATCAAATACCTTTTATAATAATGTGTTAAATCGGTGGAAAAGTTAAAATAGATGATAAATGTTGTATGCGAGTCTTTTGGAAGAAAGAGACATACATTTATACATACATATACTCAAGGCCATAAATCCCAAAAAGGGGTAGCCAGAGCTTCAGAGCCAAAAACTCCTCAGCCACATTTGGAAGTTGATAGGGGACAAGTAGTAGAAATAAAGTATTATTCTTGATGGGTCTATAATCGCATCACCCAAAAACCACTTAAAAAAGCCCCATACCCTTAGTCGCCTCTTACGACACTTGTGGGTAGAAAGGGGTACTGACTGACATTCTAAGCCGGCACTACATGGACAATCTTTGGAACCTTTTTACTTTAAACTTGTAGGAATCCTTAAATGGCTTGGCACATATAAAGGACGGATAAAAGTAAACTGGTGAAAAAGATATGCAGAAGCCAATATGGATTGAATATTCTGAAAAGGACGGCCAAACAGGACACATTTACATCCAATGGCATTTTTTCCGAAGCATAAAAACAAAAGAACATACATGAAAATATCTAAGCATGTAAATAATACATACATATACTCACGGCTGTAATTCCCTAGAAGGGGTGGCCAGAGCCAAGGAATTATAAATTCCTCAGCCACTTTTGGAAGTTGCGTCGGGAAAAGATGGTGAATTAAAGGCTTTGGTGATGGGTCTCCAACCGCATCGCCCAAAAATCCCTTAAAAGCCCCAATACCGTAAGTCGCTTCTTACGATCACCCACGGGTAGAATTGGGGTAGTGTTATTCTAAGCCGACACTACACGGCAATCAATAGTCTACTATTTTATCAACTTGCTTCCAACTATACATAAATGTCACTACTATTCACACACACATTTAAAAAAGCGATATATAGAATAGAAAAGAAAGCTCTTTCTTGCACATTTAAAAAAACAAGTAATTACCAACAACAACATTCTATAATGTAATACAATCAGCGTCTTGTACCTAAAAGCTAACTCTTCTATACAACTTTTGAAAACTAATTGATAACTTTTGAGAATGTTAATTTTATCAACTTGCCTTCAACTGGACATCAATGTCACTACTATACACACACACAAATAACGTTATTGGGGGTTTTAAGAGATTTTTGAGCAATGCGGTTGAAGACCCATCACCAATAACCTTTATTATACCATCTTTACCCCCCTCAACTATCCAAAAGTGGCTGAGGAGTTTCTAATTCCTTAGCTCTGGCTACCCCTTCTAGGGATTCACAGTCGTGAGTATATGTATGATTTATGTACAAATAACAAAGCAATATATAAATATATAACTCAAATCTCCGTTACCTGTAAGAGTTCTCCTCAGTGCTAATAGCATATTTCTTGGTCGGCAGCACCATGACGTTATCGTACACCCAGTAGGAGATGGCTCGAGGGTGCGCCTCCGTGTGGCAGTCGACCGTCACGTCGGTACTGGCTGGGGCTCCTACCAGCTGGTTGGGCACCCAGATCATTGGTGAGACTGGGGGAAGTGAAAGTTTATGATTACAAATGGTTCTAGAATGTTTTTGTTCATGAAAACCTCATGTGGGATTATCCTATTAATATTATAAATGTGAAAGTTTAGATGTTTGGATGTTTGTGTGTTTGAGGAGAGAAGGCTACTCAAGTACATAATGTATATTAATGAAATTTGGCAGAATGCAGGTTAATGACATAACTTATGACATAGAATACTTTTCATCCAGGAAAAATTTGACCAATAAAATATTCACGGCTGATTGAACTAAGAATACCGGAAAAGTTGCCTTAAATTTAGTCATAAGCAAATTTGACAGTACGAAGCCTGTCGGGTCAGCTAGTTACAAATAAATAAAGGATAGATCGATTTCTTTCATTCCTATTATTTCTCGTTTATTCATTATAAATATTTTATTTAAAAATTTACATCTTTAAGGTGAAGACAGTTTATTCAAAACTAAACAAAATGTAATAGCGCCATCTGACCTTAAATTTAGGCATTGAATTGTTTTCTTTCTGTTTGTAAATTCCGTTCAGTAATACTCGTGTAAATGGGTAAAACTACTTGCGTTATTCAAGTTTCTATCACATAGTATACTGTTAAAAATATCTTACCAAACCCATTCTGTAAATGTCTTTATAAAACTAGCCAAGTCTCGATGGAGCTGCTATTTCTAATTTATTTCTAAAAAGTAATGAAATCTTGACTAAGTTGTGCCAAGCCTAAGGTTCCTTACTAGGATTTCTTTATTTTTATAGTCAATGTTATATGACTTGCCGTGTACTTGTACCCACTAATGTATGCAGAAAATTAGTTGATTAAAAGTAAAATAATAGTGTCGGCTTAGATTAGTACTATCCCGTTTCTTTCTGCTGTTGCGTAAAAGGCGAATCAGGGTTTGTGACTTTTTAAGTGGCTTTTGGGCGATGTGGTGGGAGACCCATCGCCAACGATACTTAATTTCCACCATCCTGGCCCCTATCAACTTCCAAATGTGGCTCAGCAATTTCTAGTTCTGAAGCTCTAGCTACCCCTTTAAGAGATTTAAGGCCGTAAGTTTATGTATGTATTTAATTACACATTTGTAATTTAGTTAGTTTTATTTTTATCTAAACCAATTTTGCTGTGTTGTGTCGGTAGAATAGCACTACCCCTTTTTTCCGGTGGGTGTACGTAAGAGGCGACTAACGGTATTGGGGCTTTTTAAGGGATTTTTGGGCGATGCGGTTGGAGACCTTTCACCAACAACCTTTATTTTACCATCTTTTCCCCACGCATTTTCCGAAAATGGCTGAGGAATTTCTAATTCTTTAGCTCTGGCTACCCCTTCTAGGGATTTATAGCCGTGGGAATATGTATGTTAAACCAGTTTTTTGTTTCTTTTTCCCTCTTAATTAAGATTTGTATTATTTGTTGTGTATTTCATGTGTTCCCTAGATTCATGCGATACAGGCAATGCCTAGTGCATGAATCATTGTAAATTCCAATGTAATGTGTTTTTCTTGTAATAAATGTCTTTATCTTTATCTTTTCTATGTATATATGTGTATTGACATGATCTCTTATCCTTTACTTTAAAATATTTTCCCCACCAAACTTTTAAAAGGGCTATCGTATTTTCCAATAATGAAGCTTTGTCTAACTTCGTGGGATTGTTGCCGTATTTGTCTGTGTGTTTTTTTCGTAATTATTCCTTATTCCTATATTTTTCCTTTTGTTGTTTCTTTTGAAGCTTTTGCGGAACTTTTACAAGTGTGCTGCTTGCTTATTTCCATTACTTGAAGTAAACTTGTCAAACAAAATTGATGTAAAGAATTTAATATATCAAAATCGCTCCACCCAGCACTATTTCCATCATCAAACAAAGCCAACGAGGTAACAAATAAAATAAAGAGAAAGTATGAAGTGAAAACTTGGAAGAAGCAATTTATAAAGTTTCAAATATGATGGATCTTGCAAAGTTGGTAGATGGGAGTAGCTAGGCGAAGGCGTCGGTATTGCTTCTTAGAAATATACGACTTGTTTAGATGTACGCCGCTAACTTTGGAGATAAATATAGTGGGGAAACATTTTCATTTTGCACTGTTATTTCACTTGGGACTGTTGTAAATTTTTTAATCTTCGAGAGTTATGGGAATGGTTTAATAAGTTATGATATTTGAAAAAAATAAACCATTTGTGTAATTTATAATAACAAGATTCACTTGTCGTGTAGTACCGGCTTATAATGTCACTACCCCTTAATAATTAAAGAATAAATAAAGGAAAGAAAAAAATTCGACACAGGCGGGATTCGAACCCGCGACCTCGGGTATACGCCCCCGTCGCTCTTGTCAATCGAGCTACCGTGTCAATGGCTGCCAGCGCGAAATTTTTCTATCATTTATTTCTTTTACACGTTTTAGTAGTGTTTGCGTTTCTTACCTCCGAATTTTTTACAAATTTTCTTTCTTTCCTTTATTTGTTCTTTAATTATTAGTGATAATCCCCACATGAGGTTTTCATGAACAAAAAGATTTAAGTCACTACTCCTTTTTGAAGTGGTTTCTGGGCGATGCGGTAGGAGGCCCATCACCAACGATATTTTATTTCTACCATCTTGTCCCCTAACAACTTCTTAATGTTGCTGCAGAGTTTCTAGCTCTAAAGCACTGGGTACTCCTTTATGGGATTTATGGGCGTGAGTATATACATGTAAGATTACACTTCACTAGGAAACTCAACGTTCACGTCGTCAATCCCGAACATACATACATATACTCACGGCTTTAAATCCCTAGAAGGAGTAGCCAGAGCTAAGGCATTCGAAATTCTTCAGCCACGTTTGGAAAGTTGAGTGGGGAGAAGATGGTAAAATAAAGGTTGTTGGTGATAGGTCTCCAACCGCATCGCCCAAAAATCCCTTAAAAGCCCCAATACCCTTAGTCGCCTCTTACGTACACCTACCGGAAGTAATAAGGTAGTGCTATTCAAAGCCGACACTACACAGCACTCCCAAATCCCGAAGTCGAAGTCGAAGTCACAGTCAATCCCGAAGTTGTGGAATTATACAAATACTTCTGAAAATCATGCAACACATTTGCAACCTGGTTTTTAGAGAGGTACTCTAAAACCTTGTAGGTACAAGGTATATACTAATGAATTCAATTTTTCCATTTTATTTTAAATAGTGTACATAGTGTAGTGTCGGTTTGGAATAGCACTACCCCATTTCTTCCGATGGGTGTACGTAAGAGGCAACTAACGGTATTGGGGCTTTTAAGGGATTTTTGGGCGATGTGGTTGGAGACCCATCACCAACAACCTTTATTTCACCATCATTTCCCCACGCAACTTCCAAAGGTTCACAAACCCCTTCAAGGGTTTTATAGCCGTGAGTATATTTATGTATGTATGTAGTATACAACTTGATAGCTCAGAGGGAAAACCACTTCTTTTCATGCAGGAGGCGTGAATTCGATCTTGGGTCGGGCCTAAACGGTATAGTGTTTCCGTAAAAAATGGCGATAGCCCTGCAACGTATCACACAGTCCAAACAAAACGTTAGTACCCTGTAACAATATCATGTGATGTTCAGAAGTATGAATACACCCTTCGGGAATATATGTCGTGAACGTTTGAGTTGAGGATAAAGACTTTCATAAATCAAAATGAAAAGCGTAACTTATTTCCGAATAACAATATTTATTTTCCAGTCCCCAGCTAACAAAATAAAGTGGCAGAAAAAGGAAGATAATATATATTTCAGCAACTTCACAAGCCAATATTCTCGTGCAATATTATTCATGGTAGGCCTTTAATAAACAACGATGCTTTAAAATATTTATAAACCACTCGGGCGTTCAGACGACGTAACACACTCTAGCAGTCAACCATTTTTGTGAACAACTTTTGACCTTTACGTTGTATGTATTCCAAACAAACAAGAGTTCAGTTTATACTGGTTGTGATATTTAGGCTGAGTGAACGAATTTGGTGTTTCGTTCAATACTTTATTAAGTAAAAGGTGGCAGTTTTATGGGAAAATACGGTTTCAGAATCTGATGAGAAAAGTGGCGATTAAATGTAATATAATGCAGAGTTTGATCGTATTTTTGCCAAAGGGTTTGATTTAAGTGCTGATAACATAAGTTTCATAATTATTAGGATTTTTTTCTAAGAAGTAACTCACCACTTGCTGTGTAGTGTCGGCTAAGAATAGCACTACCCCATTTCTTCCGGTGGGTGTACGTAAGAGGCGACTAACGGTATTGGGGCTTTTAAGGGATTTTTGGGCGATGCGGTTGGAGACCTATCACCAACAACCTTTATTTTACCATCTTTTCTCCACGCAACTTCCAAAAGTGGCTGAGGAATTTCTGATTCTTTAGCTCTGGCTACCCCTCTTAGGGATTAATAGCTGTGAGTATATGTATGTATGTATGTATGTAAGTAACTCACCCTTTAAAATATCATGAATAGCTCATGTCGTTAATCTACATACAAACCATGCGACCATATTCTACCTAGCTGGAACTGGGTTAGGTTAGTAGTAGAAGTTAGCACTAATAGCAGCCAGGACTAATAGCTTCCGGAATAGATCGAAGCACTGAATCGCCATTAACGGATAATCAAATGATCAATTTTACGCTTATCGTATGAGGACACTAACAAATTCAGCCATCATTTATAGTCTAACTTTTCCCGCTTAACTACCAAGATAACTAACTGATACCGCGTAGTGCCGGCTTAGAATAGCACTACACCATTCCTACCCATGGGTGTTAGCTAGAGGTGATTAAGGGTTTGGGGGCTTTAAAAAATCACCAATAGCCTTTAGTTTATAATCTTTTCCGACTCAGTTTCCAAAAGTGTCTGTTTTTAAGCTCTGGCTACCCCTTCTAGTGATTTTATAGCCTTGATTATAAGTGTGTACTAACTGTCGACTAATTTCATCGTACTAATACTTCCGGCCATCACGTGACACTTAAGGCACCAAGTATATTTATTGTAACCTCATTATTATTTATTTATACATATACTCACGGCTATAAATCCCTAGAAGGAGTAGCCAGAGCCAAGGAATTAGAAAATTCTCAGCCACTTTTGGAAAATTCGTGGGGAAAAGATAGTAAAATAAAGGTTGTTCGTGATGGGTTTCCAACCGCATCGCCCAAAAATCCCTTAAAAACCCCAAAAACGTTAGTCTCCTCTTACGTACCATCGGTAGAAACGGGGTAGTGCTTTTCTAAGCCAACACTACACGGTATTCATGTAGTTATACATTATTTTAAATATTATTGGTGAAGATCAATTAACCCATACTTTGTCACTTTTGCTAATTTTAGATGGGTAGATTAAAAGCTCCGATATAAAAATAAAAATTGTCCTTACAAAAAATATTAAATTTACTGCCTAAAATATTAAATTTCCGACTACTTTTCTGGGAGTGGAAATGACGAAACAACCGATATTTTTTTTGTTATGAAAAATATTGATATTTAATGTTGACTTCATTGAATATTATTGTAATGATAAAAAAAACATTAATTGTCAAATGATATCGTTTCAATGTGGAAGCTCAGAAATGTGGTGGTATCTTAGCTATTTAAGAAAACCAAATGTTTATAAGATACATGCATATATTATATACTCACGGCTATAAGTCCCTAGAAGGAGTAGCCACAGCTGCGGAATAAGACATTCTTCAGCCACATTTGGCAGTTGAATGGGGAAAATATTATAAAGTCAATGTATTTTCTGTGATAGCTCTACAGCCGAATCGTCCAAAAATCACTTTAAAAGCCCCAATACCTTTAACGGCCTCTTATAAACAGCCACGGGAAGAAATGCTACACTACACGGCTAAAAAATAAATAATATAATAGATAATAAACTGTGTAGTGTCGGCTTGGAATAACACTACCCCATTTCTTCCGGTGGGTGTGCGTACGAGGTGACTAACGGTATTGGGGATTCTAAGGGATTTTGGGCAATGCGGTTAGAGACCCATCACCAACAACCTTTATTTTACTATCTTTTCCCTACTCAAATTTCCAAAAGCGGCTGAGGAATTTCTAGTTCCTTAGCTCTGGCTACCCCTTATAGGGATTTATAGCCGTGAGTATTTGTATGTATGTATATATGTATGTATAGCAACCGTGGTAGCCCAGTGGGTAGAACACTCGCTTTTCGTGCAAACGACTAGTGTTCAAATCCTGGGTCGGGCCTACACCAATTTGTCTTTTCTGAAGACATACGTGTGGTTAATTTATCATGGTTGTTAACGGTGAGGGAAAACATCGTGACGAAACCCACATGGCTGAGTTGTACTTAGTCATGTGACAGTGTATTCGTACAAAACGGCGATAGGCCAGCCCCCTATCGCGTGAGTACACTGTCCATGCAAAACGTGGGTACTCTGAACACTAATTGACAAAGTCACGTGATGTGCAGAAGTATTAGTACCTCTGCCAACCCCTTCGGGGATATTCGGCGTGAACGTTTATGTTATGTTTATTATTATGTATGTATTATTATTTTTTGTTTATTCGATAACTTCTGTAATTAACTAAGGTCTAAACTTTAGTATCTTCTGAGCCTCTTTTCCATTCCTATAGTATCATTTTCTGCTTAAAAGAGCAAGCTACATTCAACATTCCAAAATATTATTATTCAATTACCACGTGCTTTCATTTCTTATTTAGTCAGCCGCGGCTTAATTAGAATTGAAAATACGACTTTTGACTGAGCACTTTCTTTATATAAAATTTGAATAACGGCCTGCGGCTACGGAGAAGATATTCTTTCTGAGTTTGTTTGATAGCGAACTGTGTATAATTTCATTTTTATTTGTCTTTAAAGAAGCAAAGTCCAATACTGTTTTTTTAATAAATTTTTCATTGTAGCTGATTGGTGAACAGTTTAACATTTTGATAATAAAACTATTAAAAATTCACTTAAAAGCATACATACATACATACATATACTCACGGCTATAAATCCCTTGAGCTCAGCCACCTTTGGAAGTTGATTGGGGAAAAGATGGTGAAATAAAGGTTGTTGGTGATGGGTCTCCAACCGCATCGCCCAAAAATCCCTTAAAAGCCCCAATACCGTTAGTCGCCTCTTACGTACACCCACCGGAAGAAATGGGGTAGTGCTATTCTAAGCCGACACTACACAGCCGACACACTTAAAAGCAATTCGTGAAAATGTAATAGTAGAATGTGTTTACAAACAGAAATATTGTTATGATAATGCTACAATACATATGTAACTAAAACATTATGGAATTAATATCCGAAATAAATTTATTGGATTTGAATTTGAATAATCTCATGGAGTTTATACGCAGCAATGTAAACGTAATAAGCGGCGATGGTAGACCTCTATAATTTGTGTATACAATCTTTGTATGCAGTGCATTGTCGGCTTAGCAGAGCACTACCCGTTTTTTCCGGTGGCTGTACGTAAGAGGCGACTAATGGTATTGGGGCTTTTAAGGGATTTTAGGGCGATGCTGTTGGAGACCCATCAGCCAGTAAAATAAAGGTTCTTAGTCATCACCAAGGAATTTCTGATTCCTTAGCTCTGGCTACCCCCTTTTTGGGATTTATAGCCGTGTGTATATCTATGTATGCATGTAATATCTTCAAAAGACTCCCAATCTTAGGACACCCACAAAAAATTATGGCTTAATACTATTTTATCCTACCCTACACAACTAAAGCGTCTAAATCTATTAGTTACAGTACAAAATTGACTTACACTCAACGTCCACTATGATTCGCTTCGACACGGAAGGTGGCACCGCGTTGGTCGCAATACAGAGATAAGCCCCCATCTCTGTTCGGCTTATCCGCTGTAAACTCAGCGTTTCGCCTTCATACACCGTCACTGGAAACAAGATCATTTATTATAATATGTTCATAAATAGCTGTGTAGTGTCGGCTTAGAATAGCACTACCCCATATCTTCCGGTGGGTGTACGTAAGAGGCGACTAACGGTATTGGGGCTTTTTATTGGATTTTTGGGCGATGCGGTTGGAGACCCATCACCAAAAACCTTTATTTTTACCATCTTTTCCCCACTCAACTTCCAAAAGTGGCTGAGGAATTTATAATTCCTTAGCTCTGGTTACCCCATCTAGGGAAATATAGCCGTGAGTATATGTATGTATGTTGCACGCTTAATACGAAGAAGGCAAGAGAAAACACCCGTATTCTTAACACAAAAAGGTTAAATTTCACTTAGGTCTTTATCGTCTCGTAAACATATGTTGTTGAGCATGATTTTAAGGCGCAGTTGGTTCAGCGAAAAATATCATCTCAGGGGGTGCTGCCCCCGCGGGCGCGGGGATGCGCTTGCGCGCCGATCGGGCGGCCGTCTCCCCGACGCGACGCAGTGCGCGCGTTTTAAAAACATACAGTAGGGTAAGCAATACAGTTTTTGTCAACTCGACAGTTTTAGCCACTCACAAATATTTTCTATGGTATGGGTTAGGACATTTGTTTATGACTATATTTACATTTTCTTTCTAAAATATTTGCGAGTGGCTATAACAGTCAGGGTGACGAAAACTGTATCGCTTACCCAAGGTTATCAAATTCAAAAATAGTTTCTACCATGGCCGTTTACAATATAAAATGTAAGGATAGGATAGATTTGTCTACCCCTGTCAGTTTATACAAAATTATTACAGTGTTAATTTCATAATTTTTGCCGTGTCGTGTCGGCTTAGAATAACACTACCCCATTTCTACCCGTGATCGTAAGAGGCGACTTAGGGTATAGGGGATTTTTAAGTGATTTTTGGGCGATGTGGTTTGAGAAACGTCAATGAAATCATTTATTATTACAATCTTTTCCCAAATCAACTTCCAAAAGTGGCTGAGGAATTTCTCATTCCAAAGCTCTGGCTATCCCGTTAAGGGATTTATAGCCGTGAGTATATGTATGTAATTGTCAGTTTACACCTGTAACTAGGTATTTAATATTACTAATTGAAATTAGAAGTTACTTTAACGATTTTGTTCTTTTTCCCACTCCTAATAAATTAAACAATAATAATATAAAAATGAGTGAAATCTATAAATTGAATGAATTCTTTTATATTTGCTAATGCTAACCGTACGCACAGTCACTCTCACGCCTACATTGACGCGCATCGTATACAGATAGGTCACTCGCACACCAACTGCGCCGCACGCGCGTAAATTGTTAGATCTGTAACTCAAGGCGCGCGCGACACAGGTCCAACCCCTAAGGACCGTGATTATCGATGTTTTTTAAATATTTGTTATATTGAATTTATTAAACATAACATAACATAAACGTAACATAAACGTTCACGCCGTTTATCCCCGAAGGGGTTGGCAGAGGTACCAATACTCCTGAACTCACATGGCAAGCGCCATCTAGTTTCCAGAGAAGGTACCCACGTTTTGCTTAGACAGTGTACTCACGTGATAGGGGGCAGGCCTATCGCCGTTTTGTACGAATACACTGTCACATGACTAAGTATAACTCAGCCATGTGGGTTTCCTCACGATGTTTTCCCTCACCGTTAGCAACCATGATAAATTAACCACACATATGACTTTAGAAAAGACAAATTGGTGTAGGCCCGTCCCAGGATTGGAACTCACGCCCTTCTGTTTTTCAGGCGGGTGTTCTACCCACTGGACTATCATGTCACGTATTAAAATAGAATAATAATCGCCAATTATTATTAGAAATACAAATGTTCAAATTATGATGCAAGTTATATGAAAGTAGGTAAAATAAATAAAATATATAAACATAAACATAAACATAAACATTCACGCCGTTTATCCCCGAAGGGGTTGGCAGAGGTACCAATACTCCTGAACTCACATGGCAAGCGCCATCTAGTTTCCGGAGAAGGTACCCACGTTTTGCTTAGACAGTGTACTCACGTGATAGGGGGCAGGCCTATCGCCGTTTTGTACGAATACACTGTCACATGACTAAGTACAACTCAGCCATGTGGGTTTCCTCACGATGTTTTCCCTCACCGTTAGCAACCATGATAAATTAACCACACATATGACTTTAGAAAAGACAAATTGGTGTAGGCCCGTCCCAGGATTGGAACTCACGCCCTTCTATTTTTCGGGCGGGTGTTCTACCCACTGGACTATCATGTCGCTCTAAAAAATAAATAAAATATAAAACCAATTTAAAGAGTGTAATTAGAGGTATGTTGGCGATTTTTTTCTATCGAGCGAAAATTTATTAATCGTGTTTCGAATCGCCAATTTCACTGCAGAAAAGCCTCAAGAATTCGATGTATTTTTTTCAAAACCATATTACTATAACCATACGCATAATAAAGTTTCAAAAACCCTGTTCGCTGGACTAACGGCACCTTAAGGTATGTGTAGTATTGTAACTCAACACATCAACATTTTGACATAAGTCATTGTAGTATTAAGCGTGCGATGTATGTAGATATGCACGAGTGTGATTCTGTGGAAATGTTGACGTCATGATTCGAACTCAGTATTATTGCCATACCTATGACCTTGTAGAATTTCGCCTCAGATTAATACATCAAACTGAAACAAAATTAGAAGTTTCACAAATAGCCCGAAAAGTTGTGGAACTTTAGTGTCAATGACAATGGAAAGATTACATTACACTAAGAACCAAGGAAAGTTGAGATTTAAAGATTTCGGAGTGGCAAACTAGTAGAGGACTATGCAGTGATGGTAGGCCTAGGTGGCCTTTGTGAAAATTGTGGGAAGCCGATGGATCTCTATGGAAGGTCTGTTTCTAGCATTGGTCATTTTTTCTATTTATGATAATAATGAATATTATTTTTATAACTTGAGAGAAGATAGATGTTAGGCACCATTTAAGATTAATGCCAATGCCTCTTCTAATGTTTATACTTACTTACTTTCTTATACTCACACCCATTGTTCCCATCTTTGACTATCGATCGCCACTTTGTACGATCCAGGCAAATCTCTTTCGCTTCTGTTACATTCATCATTCTTCTCATACATGCTCTTTTATTCTTCATAGTTCGGATATCGGCCTTTTTTCACACACACTATTTGGTCCAGGTGTTATAATAATTATATCTAATGTTTTTAATGGTTGAAATAATATTATATAGGTAGTCAACGCCATCAAAGACACATACACACAAATGTGAATGGTAATGGCAGGAAACGACGACCATGGATGATACATTTAGATCAAATAAACCTTCTAAATGAAGCTTGAAAGGTTTTTTAGGATCGTACAAAATGACGATCGATAGTCTTCGCCTTCCCAAGTAGAATATGGTTAAATAAGTTTTTTATTAAAATTAATAATATTGCCGTACAGTGTCGGCTCAGAATAACACTACCCCGTTTCTTCCGGTGGGTGTCCGTAAGAGGCGACTAACGGTATTGGGGCTTTTAAGGGATTTTTGGGCGATGCGGTTGGAGACCCATCACTAACAACCTTTATTCTACCATCTTTCCCCACGCAAATTCCAAAAGTGGCTGAGGAATTTCTAATTCCCTATGTCTGGCTACCCCTTCAAGGGATTCATAGCCACGAGTATATGTATGTATGTAATAGAAATTATCCAACATTTACCGTATACTAGAGTTTCCTTAATATTACATAATGTATATAAATATGTCTAAAACCAGAATTTTTGACTTTACTCTGGTTCGTAACAAAACTGGTTTTAAACCCGCAAAAACATTATATTAAAACTTAAAGTACAATTGTTTCGTAGGGTTGTTTGGGATAAAACGCAGTAATTAGGGTTTCTGTCCACATACATTTGTAACAAAAGGGTCTTTTGACCTCAGTCATAAAAGCTGGCGTTACAAATGACCCTAATTGTCATTAAGATACAATTATATTAATTGACGTGTAGTGTCGGCTTAGAATAACACTACCCCATTTCTACCCGTATGTGATCGTCAGAGGCGACTAAGGCAATAGGGGCTTTTTAAGTGATTTTTGGGCGATGTGGTTGGAGACCCGTCACCAAAAACATTTATTATTACCATCTTTCCCACAATCAACTTCTAAAAGTGGCTGAGGAATTTCTCTTTCCAAAGCTCTGGCTACCCCGTTAAGGGATTTATAGCCGTGAGTATATGTAATGTATATGATGTATATTAATTTGAACACATGTACGCACTTATAGGCGTTCTTAAATGGCAGGAATAGAAGTGAAAAGACAGATAATAGAGTGATAAGAGTTTGTGTAAGAACAACATAGATGTGAGAGAAGCCAGGGAGATTTGCCAGGTTCTTGCAAAGTGACGATCGTTAGTCTATACTAACCTAATAAGAATGAAGGGTGTAAGTACGCACTAACATACATACATATACTCACGCCCCATTATTTCCCATTGGGGTAGGCACAAACTATCGATCGCCACTTTGTACGATACTGCAAACGTCTCTAGCTTCATTTATACTTCGGACGCCTGCCTTTTTGCCAATTACTTTATAGTTATTTTTTTATAGTTATATAATGTTAAATTAGTTAACTTTGAAAAGAACAAATAAAGTCTCACTACGAATAAAGGAAAAAGTAAGTAATATAATAGAAGCTTTAGAATATTGTTTGAATAATGATGACACAGCCACAGCTAAAAATCTGCTCGTGATTTGATGTTTCTGTAACATTGTAGATACACAACTGATATTAAATATGTACCATACCTTTAGACCAATTCCCTATTATATAAAAGATATAAGATAGCTGTGTAGTGTCGGCTTCGAATAGAACTACCCCATTACTTCCCGTGAATCTTCGTAATAGGCGACTAAGGGTCTAAACCCTTTTAAGTCATTTTAGGGCTATGCCGTTGAAAATCGCCGTCGAAAATCGGTAACAAACAATTATAATCAGAGACTGCAAAAACTAGGCAAAAACCAACCAAAAAGATTACTATAGAAAAAAAAACCTCAACTTCTCAATAAAAGCTAAATTATTCTCCGCCACCAGCAACAGCGTCTCAGGAATCCCTGTATATTATTACGAAGAGCCACTTTCCCGCGCAATCAGAATAAAATATGACAACAACATCTTCATTGCGGAATACGAAATAACACACAAACACACATATTTACACAGAACTCACATTCGCCCCACATTTACCCGGCGCGAGCACAATGAATATAATGAGTTTCCCTGAATGAATTAAGCAATTACCATTTACGTTGTAACTGCTTGGGTATTCGGGTTCGATGAATTCTCTATGATATTGTATTGAGTGTAATGTATCGTTATTTTGGATGCTAATGTAATTCTGTTTTGAATATTTTGTGTAATATCGTGTCAGATTATAATGAGAATTTTAAAAATACGAGCAAGTAGTATTTTTGCTGTGTAGTGTCGGCATAGAATAGCACTACCCCATTTCTTCCGGTGGGTGTACGTAAGAGGCGACTAACGGTATTGGGGCTTTTAAGGGATTTTTGGGCGATGCGGTTGGAGACTCATCACCAACAACCTTTATTCTACCATCTTTTCCCCACTCAACTTCCAAAAGTGGCTGAGGAATTTGTAATTCCTTAGCTCTGGCTACCTCTTCTAGGGATTTATAGCCGTGAGGTGGTGTGCGAAATATGAAGAATAAAAGAGCATGTAAGAAAAGATTGATGAATGTGAACGAAGCTAGGTAGGTTTGCCAGGATTGTATACAGTGGCAATCGAGTTTAGAATAGTCTTAACATTTTTCCGCTTTCGCTTAATTTCATTTTTCTTTTGGATTGGTAATACTATTGGGACTAACAGTTGCCGCCTGTTATAACTTTGCATAAATGTTAACGTAAAATAATTACGGGCCCAATAAAATCCAGTTAGTATTATTCAAATCTATTAACATCTATTTTTATCACCACAGCCCAGCCCAGGTATGTCACAACTAAGAAGCCTATCCGTTGTAGACTCCGTTCGAAATGTTCAAAAAGATCAGCACTGAAGTCATCTATTACTATGATCATTGCTAGAAAATGCGTTAATATTTTTTAATCAGATTAAAATAGTATTAAAATGATCTGGATACCTTTCGGAGAGATTGGATGGAGCAGGCCCAAAGCAGAGATGAATGGGAATTCGAGAGACCTTTGCCCAGCAGTAATACACAATAGGTTAGTAAAAAAAATAATTAAAATTGTGTGGTCTAAAGATCGATTCAATATCAAGAAAAAATATTGGCTGTACAGCTCGGTTTATTTTCTTTTCTTCATCAGTGAAGATATATTGTGGCTGAGGAATTGTTAAATCCGAGGTTCTGTTTATGTTATGTACCCCTATACTTATAAAAAGTGCCGTGTAGCACCGGCTTAGAGTTCTACCCACGAGTATTGTAAGAGGCGATTGGGTATTGGGCTTTTTAAGGTGGTTTTGCGCGATCAAGTTGGAGACCCATCACCAACGATACTTAATTTCTACCATCGAGTCCCCTTTCAACTTCTAAATGTGGCTGACGAGTTCCCAGCTTTGAAGCTCTGGCTACCCCTTTTTGGGATATATGGCCGTGTATGTATGTATATGTAAAAAAAAGTCAATCGACAATTCTTAAAACCGAATCCTAATAAGGCAAAACGGCTTTCCCATACACTTTTATATCCCGAAGAGGACAAATTAAATCTTCAATGGTTACTGCTAGGTAAACATTTTACGACCGATTTGAGTGGGCAGTTGTTTGCGGTTTGGTTACGCATTTTAATAATTTAACATAAGGGATAAACACACCTGCTGCGTTGAGAATATTTAATTTTTACAGTTTGGAAGAGTAATCAGTTTTTTGCAACATTTTATTAATAATAATAATTTATCAATTATATACGAAAAACATATATTTTTTTAATTAAAATATCCATATTTATATTCCGAAATCTATACAGAAAATATGAAAAGTAATATAGCATATGCATATATGTCAAATATTAATTTTTCCTCTCTCTTTTAGTCTGGTATAAAATTTTAATATGAATAAAACTATCGCTAATAATTTAAATTAAATCGTCATGTGCTAAATACAGTAATGTAATTTTAAATATTCTTTCTTTCTACTTATGAGAAGAAGAGAAAAATACTTTTCAAATATAACTGACTGATTTTAGTGTTTAGCAATTCTATGCTGCTTTGTACCGCTTAGATCAAATAGAGAACGTGCTCAAAAAGGCAAGCATTCGAAACATGAAAAATAAAAGGACAAGTATGAAAGATTGAATAATAATATAATAAATTAACAAAGCTCAAGAGGTTTGCCAGAATCGTTAAAAGTGGCAATTGATAGCCTCTGCTTACCCCAATGGGAATTGCTTGCGTTGGAATATGTAACATATAAACTGGCCGATCAGGTGAGTAGACTGAAATGGCTTCCCACACATTAACGTGATATTTACTAAAGGTCACTGGGATCTGATGGGTAAAGGTGTGGTAAAGGCTAAAGATAATTTCAGAATAGAAACAGTTTTTTTTTAATTTTGGTTATTGATGACTTTATTCATTACTAGCCATCATATATGTTAATTTGTAAACAAATAGATTCCTTGGAATAGATACGTTACGTATATAGGCATTAAAATTTTATTACTAACATATTGGAGACATAATATTTATTTATGTGAAATTAATTATAAATTCTATTTTAGTCACCAATGGTTTTATAAACCTTATACATGAGTTTACAACCAAAAACACACGCTCTCTTACTCCACATTCTATTACAACTCAATCCACTTGTACATTTCATTTCCTGAAATCTCTTTGAAAATCTAACTCAAAATCTCTTCATTCCCGAAACCAGACCAAACCCGCGTTAATTCACACACCTTCAATGTAAGAGAGTGATGAATGAAAAAATCGTTTGAACTTAATTACTTGGGGTTCCAATTACTCGCCAGCATGAGTGGACGAAATATGGGTTTAATTTTAAGAGTGATTCTCTTATGTGGAGTATAAAGGCATTAATACCTCTTGTCGCTAATTGTGTATGACCCAATGTCATCAGCATCAGGTCTTTCTATGAATGTTTTAATTAAAATTTCCAATTTTAATTTTTCCGGCTATCTGTCATCCTTTTCAAAATCCCCAACTTGTTCAGGATGAAACTGAATTTGTAAGGCTTCTTTGCGAATGGAATAAAGGATTCTTTCATTTTCAGATTGTAAAAGCATTTTTGATGTAGATATTAATTAATATTTTCAATCGGGTTACCGAGTAAATGTATCTTTATATATTGAAGCTTCGTGAATGAATTAAAAATGATGTAGCGATCCGTGTTCACGTCGCTATTCCTGATTTGCTAACGAATTGATTTCAAAAGTTATTTTAGTTGTTATCTAGGTGATACGTATAGTTTTAAGAACTAGCAATTAATAAATAATATATTCTAAAGTTATGTTATGTGAACGAGTGAGATATACGTGATTCGTGAAAGGAATGTTAAAATAATTTAGGCGCACAGAGAGAATAGATAATAGTGAATTGGTAAAAGAGATGTATAGAGCCAATGTGAAAAGTATTGTTAGTAGAGTGTGACCACGGCGGACACATATGGATCAAATAGAGATTGCGATATAAAGGCAGACGTCTATAGTATAAAGAATAAAAGGTCACAAAAGGCAGGACCCATGAATGTAACCGAAACTAAAGAGGTTTGCCAGGATCGTACAAAGTGGCGATCGATAGAGTCTCTGCCTACTTCAACGGGAAAGAATAGCGTGAGTATAGGTAAAATTAAATCTAACAAATAATAATAATATAATACATTATAAATTACTACGTCGTACTTTAAAATTGTATGATTTGTCATAATTTTTTTTTAACTGTGTGTGATTTGTTTGTACTTAGGAAAACGTATTTGTAAAGTAAGGGTTTGTATGATCTTAGATCTTCAAACCGGCTAAAAAGTCTGGCGCAATACCTTAATTCCTTTAATCCTGGTGTTCCCATACATAGTTGCAAGGGGATAAGATGGTATAAATATAGTATCGTTAGTAATGGTTCTCCAACCGCATCGCTCAAGAACCACTTAAAAACGCCTCATACCCAGAAGCGACATTCTATGCCGGCACTACACGGCAATTTGAGGTGTTCACAAGGTTGTGTGCACAACTATAGTGCTCACCCGAATAAAATATTTATTGATTCATTTAGGCCATCAGCAATAGATGTTAGGTTCATTTGTAAACACGAGGTCAGTAAAAACTTGTTACAGTATCAATAACAAATATACACATCTCTTACTATAATAAATTAAAGCATACATACACTCACGGTTATAAATCCCAAAAAGGGTAGATAGACCAGCCAGCCAGCCAGTATTTTTTTTATTTAAATATTTCTCATTATACACTTAAAATAGTAGACTTAAAACGAATCGGTGAGCCATACAATTTTTATCTCACATAATAATAGGAACAAAATTATACATACATTTAAAATTAATAAAATATAAGCAAGCACAGTTTTCCCGTGGAGTAATCAAATTCGATTCAATAGCAAGGGACGTGATGTCTAGAAACTGGATTAAAGCGTTTTCATATTAAAACAGTATTTACTTTGATTTTTGTAAATTGAATTTCTCTGCAGACATTCAGATATTTTGCGTTATCAATTAAAAGATACAAATTAGGAAGATTGGTATATTTTACCTGAAAATGAATGTTTTTGTATCATGATTCATAATCATTTATTTCGATGTTATGTGAAATTTTTGTCACTTAGCAAGTTATATTTTTCCATAGCTAAACTATCTATGACATTCCTATACTTTGAAGCATCAAATAAATGATGAATATAAATATAATAATAAGCTGTGTAGTGTCGGCTTAGAATAGCACTACCCCATTTCTTCCGGTGGGTGTACGTAAGAGGCGACTAACGGACTTGGGGCTTTTAAGGGATTTTTGGACGATGCGGTTGGAGACCCATCACCAACAACCTTTATTCTACCATCTTTTCCCCACTCAACTTCCGAAAGTGGCTGTGGAATTTTTAATTTCTCAGCTCTGGCTACCCCTTTTAGGGATTTATAGCCGTGAGTATATGTATGTATGTATGTATAAATATAATAACCGTAAGAGCTCAGTGGGTAGAACACCACTTATCGTGCTGACGATGACGGTTCAAATCCATGGTCGGGCCTACACCAATTTGTCTTTTCTAAAAACATATGTGTGGTTAATTTTTCATGATTGTAAATGGTCCGGAAAAACATCGTGAGGAAACCTTCATGGCTAAGTTGTACTTTGTCATATGACATTGTACCAAGTGACAATGTCAAATGATGTTCAGAAGTATTAGTATCTCTGCCATCCCCTTCGGGGATATACGATTTGAAAGTTTGAGTTTGAGTTAATAAATATAATCCTATTAATATGATATATGTGAAAGTTTAGATGTTTGGAAGTTTGTGTGTTTGGGGCAAAAAGGCTCTTCAAGCACATGATGTATATGAATGAAATTTAGCAGAACGCTAGATAAATACATATACATATCACGGCTATATTTCCCTGGAAGGGGTAACCAGAACTAAGGAATTATGAATTCCTCAGCCACTTTTGGAAGTTGAGTGGGGAAAAGATGGTAAAAATAAAGGTTTTTGGTGATGGGTCTCCAACCGCATCGCCCAAAAATCCAATAAAAAGCTCCAATACCCTTAGTCGCCTCTTACGACACCCGTGGGTAGAAAGGGGTAGCGACATTCTAAGCTGGCACTATACGGCAATGCTAGATAATGACCCAAATTATAACATAAAATACTTTTTATCCCGGAAAAACTTGACAAATAAAATATTCACGCCTGATTGAAGTCAGAGTACTGGAAAAAACGCCTTAAGCTTTATTATAAGCAAATTTGACAGTACGAAATCCGTCGGGTCAGCTAGTAAAATAAAAATTCATGCGCAGACATGTTTTATAAATTACTAGCAGCCCGTCCCGGCTTCGCTCGGGCATGAATTATCATTAACATTTTGTTTTTTATTTTATTACATGTATTATTATTTTAATATATTTTTTTTAAGTTTTAAGGCTTAGAATAGCACTACCCCATTTCTTCCGGTGGGTGTACGTCAGAGGCGACTAACGGTTTTGGGGCTTTTGAGGGATTTTTGGGCGATGCGGTTGGTGACCCATCACCAACAACCTTTATTTCACCATCTTTTCCCCACATAACTTCCAGTACATACACACATATACTCACGGCTATAAATCCCTAAAAGGGGCAGCCAGAGCTAAGGAATTAGAAATTCCTCAGCCACTTTTGGAAGTTGTGTGGGGAAAAGATGGTAAAATAAAGGTTGTTGGTGAAGGGTCTCCAACCGCATCGCCCAAAATCCCTTAAAAGCCTCAATACCGTTAGTCGCCTCTTACGTACACCCACCGGAAGAAATGGGGTAGTGCTATTCTAAGCCGACACTACACAGCAAAAAAATATAACATAGCTTAAAACTTAAAAAAAATATATTAAAATAATAATACATGTAATAAAATAAAAAACAAAATGTTAATGATAATTCATGCCCGAGCGTAGCCGGGACGGGCTGCTAGTATATGTATAAAACCGAAGACATAACAGGAATGTCAGTTTTCGTCATAAACAGAATAATAAATATAATCGCTCCCCCTCGACACTACACAGCAGACTTCCAAAAATGGCTGAGGAATTTCTGATTCCTTAGCTCTGGCTACCCCTTCTAGGGATTTATAGCCGTGAGTATATGTATGTATGTATGTTATATTTTTTTGTATTTATATTTAGATATAATTTTTTTTTTTTCATAATGAGTAATTACATCAAAAGCCATTCAATTTATAGAGTTAGAGCTTCCCTGTAAACAATATTTGACGTTGTTGTATTTTGGGGCAGCAAAATAAATTGATGTTCAAGAGCTCCCACCCGCGACAGGCCAACTTACAGTTGAGCGTGAGTAAAACAATTCTTGCGCAGGTCAATCCCTACTAATTTGAAGGTTTGGCCTTGGAACTTATTAATTGTTAAAGCAAAAGATGTTTTAACCGGAAATTGTAGCCGTTTAAATGGAATTGGCAGATCAGTTGGGATCATCGGTATCCTCGGTATATGAGCTAATTGACCGGCTGCTGGGCCAGTGATAATAGTCGCTACAATTAAATTTTGCTTTAACTCTTTGATAAGCAGCCTCCCGTACCCCTTCGTGACGCCTGCAACAACTTACTATGCATAGCTAATCGAGCGGAGTTTTATCTATTTTTTTAATTCGAGATAACTTTCGAATGGAATGTTCGAATTGAATAATTCAAAAAGTAATATAAGGGTATTGAAGTAGTCTGAAATAATATATACGTTTTTCATAAGGATTAGATAGGTACAAATAAAGAGCCTTTTCTAAAGCAGGATTTTAATTTAATTTTTAAATAATTTTATATAATGACGCTTGTTGTGAGATAACTATAATAGTTAGAGACATGCTGTCGGTGCATTTTTTTTAGATAATGATGTGTTCTATAAAATTGTAGTACATAATTTTATTCTATTGTCAGTAGTTTTCGCAGCGCACGCGATGTAAGGATTTTTTTTGGTATTTCTTTAACACCTTGGGTTACATTTTTGAAGTTTACGTAAGGATCCCTAATTTTTTTGAAAATGGAATATAGCCTATGTCACTCGGGAATAGTGTAGCATTAAAACAGTGAAAGAATTTTTCAAATCCGTCCAGTAGTTTTGGAGCCTATTCAATTCAAACAAACAAACAAACAAAAAATCAAACCTTTCCTCTTTATAATATTAGTATAGATGAAGATATGAGAGGTCAACCAAGTCTCGCTTCACTAATAAATAATAATCGATTCCTCAACTTATTAGCACGAATAAAAACCTGCCTTTGTGTTTTTGAAAACCCATTTTAGCCAAGCAGATAGTTAAATAATTAAAGAGTTTAGTCTCTTATTCAAGTCAATGTTTTATTTTGAAACAGTATGAGCTTTAAATAGTCTGAAAGGAACTTAAATATATTTAAAATCAATACTAGGATATCATATTAGATGCGGGATTTTTCTCAATATTATATTTATTTTCAAATGATATTAATTATGATTCTCAATGCATCGATGTGAAAATAGAGTCACTTTTTATTTAGATAACTCAAACATTCATACCGTGTATCTCCGAGGGAGTTGGCAGAGGTACTAATATTTCTTAACATCACGTGACTATGCCTCCTGGTAATCAGAGTACCCACGTTTTGCTTGGACAGTGTTCTCACGTAATATGGGGCAGGCCTATCGCCGATTTGTACGAATACTTTGTCACATGACAAAGAACAACTTAGTCGTGTAGGTTTCCTCACGATATTTTCCCTCACCGTTAACAACCATGATAAATTTATCATACGCATGACTTTAGAAGATACAAAGTGGTGTAGGCCTGACCCTGGATTTGAACCCTCATTGTCTGCTCGATAAGCGATGTTTTACCCACAGACCTATCACGGCTTTCTGATTGACGGTGGTTGTTTGGATCACTATATGGTTATATACGTATCTAGACAACAACAAACCAATAGGTCTCTTCAGGAATAATACATACAAACATATACTCACAGCTATAAATCCCTTAACGGGGTTGCCAGAGCTTTGGAATGAAAAAATCCTCAGCCATAGTGTCATTACGATAATGCTGAATTTTCTATAAGTTTGGTTGTTGGTTGTACTCGTACTCAATCATGAATACATGGATTCACGCCATCAGTTCCCATTAGGGTAGGCAGATACTATGTGCTTGTTCACGTTGACACGCGGGCGCGGTGGCGGGCGCGGTCACGAAATATCAAACATATGACGTATTATCGAAGTGTTCACGTACGAAACGCACGTGCGGTCCAAGTAGCGGGCAAACTAGCGCATGCCGCGCGCGGCGCGCTCGCGGTAGGATCAAACGCTTGAAGATGTTTGTGTATGTTCACGTCGAACTAGCGGCGGAGCGCGCGATTCACTCGCGACGTCAGGTAAGTTCAACCAGTTTGAACTTGTCGCTCGAAGTGATAGTACGTTTAACTACGTTTTTCCCTCAAATTATTGTATAAAGTATGAAATTCACCATGCCGTTCTCTGTCTTTATTAATTTCGTGCACACCGATTCTAATTTTTAGCATCTCCCACTTTAGGTTTGAATTTTCGGTTAAAAATAAAAGATCGTCGTCCATGTTTTCAAGCCCTGACAATACGTCACACCCGCGCAAACGCCTGGCGGCTGATGTGAACACGAATCGCAACGACCACCGCGCCCGCAACCGCCACCGCGCCCGCGCGTTCCAACGTGAACAAGCACTATCTTTCGCCACTTTGTATGATCCTAGCACAACTCTCGAGTTTTGACATCATTCATCAGTTTTTTTATACATGCTCTTTTAGTTTTCATTCGTCAGACGCCTGCCTTTGCATTTGTGTTTGCCGAGGTCGTCCTATACTTATATTACCATCAACTTTCTGCACCTTATTTTTTCATGTTTTATACTTTACTTATTATATAAATAACTTATTTCTGAGTTAGTTAGTTAGTTCTCAGTGTTTGCTATCACTAAATATTGTTTCAGAGTTATGCTAAACAACAGATAAATATTTGCGTCCTAAAAAACAAGTACCTTTTTATAAGCAAATAAAAATAACAATTACCTTTTTTCCTCCTATCAACAGAGATAGGTTGACCATCTTCCCGCCGCCACATTATTTTAGGGGTAGGAAACCCATCAGCTTTACAAACCAGACTTATGTTCTGGTTCTCTCTTACTGCTACTGCTGACTGAGTTGAATCATCGTCCAAAATGTTTGGGGGAACTGCAAAAAAACAAATATAGTTTAAGCTTACACTTTTTTCATAATTATCAATCTGCCCCGTTTTAGAATGGTTAGTAAATGTTTTAAATTAAATTCAGTACGATACGTATTGACAACGGCTTCCTTAATGAATAGGGTGGGTATCTATCACTAGAAGATTTTCCTAATTGGAGCAATAGTTCTAGAGCGCGGAGCAAACTCGTCTTTTCAAATTACATTTATACGTATATTCACGGGTGAAAATCCAAAACTGGTTTGTCAGAGTTTGAGAATAATAAATTTCTCATGCACTTGAAAAATCAATGCGGCAAAGTTTGTAAAATTAATGATAGTTATTGATAGGTCTTCACCCACAAAAAAGGCCCAAAAATCATTTAAAATGCCATAACTTATTGTTTCTTAATCTTGGATATCATTTATATCTGTATCATAAAATATTAAGTATATAAAATAACAAATACTCACGGCTATAAATACCTAGAAGGGGTAGCCAGAGCTAAGGAATTAGAAATTCCTCAGCCACTAAGTATATCTTTGAGTAAGTATCCCGTGATACAAGTTCTACTTAGCTTAGGGGCTTACTTGATGTGTGTACAATTTGACGGTATATTTATTTATTTATATTTATTATTATGCCTTGTAGTGCCGGCTTAGAATGTCGCTACCCCTTTCTACCCACGGGTGTCGTAAGAGGCGACTAAGGGTATTGGGGCTTTTTATTGGATTTTTAGGCGATGCGGTTGGAGACCCATCACCAAAAACCTTTATTTTTTTCCTCACTCAACTTCCAAAAGTGGCTGAGGAATTTATAATTCCTTAGCTCTGGCTACCCCTTCTAGGGAATTATAGCCGTGAGTATATGTATGTATGTATGTTATATTTATTATTTAAATAAAAATTGATCAATAAAACATTGAGTAATGTTAATCTATATTTCAATTAACAACATATGATAAAGAAATCAGACAAAATCAACAAAAAGAATTACTAACGAATTTAAAAGAAAGTTCTTAATTTTAATTGACCAGACAAATTTCAATTGATGATATTAAAAACTGAATAGTCATTAAGCAGATTAAATTAATTTTAGTGATTGCACTATGCCTAATTAGATACACATAGGCTTGGCTTGTAGTCATCGATACGAATTGTTTTTAAAATTGTACTGAAGTAGACTGCCTCCGTGGTCCCGCGGTTAAGCGCTTGGTTTCAAGTACGGAGGTCTCGGGTTCGATCCCCGGGGGGTGGTAACCTTACAAATTTAATTTGTAAGATTTAACCCAGTTTGGTAGGATATTGCAGGCTTGAATCACCTGATTATCTGAAAATTAAGATGATTCCGTGCTTCGGAGGGCACGTAAAGCCGTCGGTCCCGGCTACTATTACGGTAGTAGTCGTTAGTCTGCCAACCCGCAATTGGCCAGCGTGGTGGACTATGGCCAAATCACCCTATATAGGGTAGGCTCGAGCCCCTTGGTGGGGACATTTATGGGCTGTGATGATGACTGAAGTAGTATAGAACTGCCACCTCATTCAATGAGAGCCATTTGAGGGTAAGTCAATAACAAATAGCTTATCAGAAATAAGTGCGTGGTTAAATAGAAATGTGATTATTAATTTAATTTTTGCTTGCACCTTACTTTTTATAAAGTAGTATGCTGTGTAGTGTCGGCTTAGAATAGCACTACCCCATTGCTTCCGGTGGGTGTACGTAAGAGGCGACTAACGGTATTGGGGCTTTTAAGAGATTTTTGGGCGATGCGATTGGAGACCCATCACCAACAACCTTTATTTCACCATCTTTTTCCCACGCAGCTTCCAAAAGTGGCTGAGGAGTTTCTAACTCCTTAGCTCTGGCTACCCCGCCAAGGGATTTTTATAGCCGTGAGTATATGTATGTGGCAGTAAAAAAATGGGAAGTCAGAGCTTCAGAATTAGAAGCAATAGCAATTTTTGGAAGTTGAGTTGAGAAAAGGTTGTGTAATAAGGGATTGATGGTGAAGGGTCTAAATTAAAAAGACTCAATGCCCTGAGATGCAAATAGAAATGAAATTGTTTGAAACAATAGCAAAAAATGACATAGTACTATTTTTTATACGCAGATAAACTTCAAAATATGATTAAATCTAATCAATTTGTAGTGAATAAGGTGCAAAAACAATATTTAATTAATTAATATCGCTTTCTTCACATTCAATAATCTTTTCATACAAGTTCCTTTAAATTATCTCTGTTAACCTACTTTTGTAGTTATTCTTTATTTTAATCAAAAAGACACATTTATTATTTAAATCGACTTTATTTTATTTTACTGCGCCACAAATTTTCATAAAGTACTTTCTTAAACTTTTTTTATCACCTCATAAATTAAGCGGGTGAATGATCATAAAGTGACGCTCAGCAGTTTTATTTATGTCGAGTGAGGTTATGACTCTATCATAATGTGATTCAACTTTATGCGTTTATTTTAATGGCATTTTTGAATGTGTTAAATTTCAAGTTTATTATTTATCCTCTATAAAACATGTTCATTGCTTGGCGTTGTCTCTTTATCAGCAGAAAAGTTAAAAGTGTATGGTAAATGGAATCAATTGTTTTAGTAGATATAGATTTTACTAAATTGGTCGTGGCAGGATGTCAGTTTAAACAAGAAGTTAATTTATCTGTACCGATACGGTATAGTTATAAACAGGAATTAGCTGAGATTTTTACCGGAAAATAATAACAATATATAATAAAAAACATTTACCACAAAATGATGATAAAATTAAATATAATAATATAAAATATATATACAAATGTGACTGTTAAATTTAGGTTTAAAATACCACTATCTCAGTTTTTCCATGGACGTTCGTTAAAGGCGTCTTAGATTGTTGGAACTTTTAAAGTAATTTGTGATTCATAAATAAAAGATTTTATTAAAGGAAAGAAAAATTTTTCGACACTGGCGGGGTTTGAACCCGCGACCTTCGGGTATACGTCCCCGTCGCTCTGCCAACTGAGCTACAGAGTCAGTTGATATCCAGCGCGAAATTTCTCTATCCTTTTGTTTCTTTTTTACACGTTCAAGTAGTGTTTGCGTTTCCTACCTCCGAATTTTTTAACTAATTCGGACGGCCACTTGTCTACCTTTTCAGATAGAATGCAAATGTTGGAAACGCCTAACTATCACATAATTTAATGTGTTAATTTGTGATTGTGAACGATACGGTTGGAGACCTCTCACCAACAACCTTCATGTTACAATCTTTTCCCAGCTAAACATCCAAAAATGGCTGAGGAATTTCTATTTCAGTAGCTCTAGCTACGCATTTTGTTGGTTTTACAGCCCTGGCTATATGCACGTGTGCTTACTGAACTATCGTTATTATTCTTTTAAACATATCTATCTTCACTTTTTACTTTTATTCCCTGCGAAGAAAGAAAGGAGTATTAAAGATAATTGTTTCCACCGCAGAGCGTCGGCCGGTCTCAGATTTAGTGCTTAAGAAACAAAAGTTTTCAATAGAGAACAAATGGGTGTAGTAACCACGCCCACCCATTTGAGAGTGTCTTGTTTTACTTAAACCACTATTACTTAAGTAAATACTACTTTAGTAACTAAGTTTTATCTTATATTTTTTCTACCAACGTATCTTGGGCTTTTTAACACGGCGAAAAGCAAAAACATGCGGATATCCAGTAAATAAGACTTTTAATCAGGTTAAAAAAAGTGATCGTATATTTTTGACAGTAGTTACGTATTTAACAAACTGGGAGTGTTTTCTTTCGAATAAAAAAATAATAATCAAAATCGGTTCATAAATGGCGAAGTAATCGGCGAACAAACATAAAAAAATAAAATAAAAAAATATACAGTCGAATTAAGAACACTCCTTTTTTGAAGTCGGTTAAAAAGTTGTTTTTGTCTTATCACAAGCAAACCCAATTTCTAACTAACTATAATCAATTTACTCTTATAAGGCTTTTACTTTGTATTATATAAGATTTTACGCATGATTTAAGTTGATAATACGAATTAATAGATACTAAAACCTCAAAGTGCTGTGTAGTGACGGCTTAGAATAGCACTACCCCATTTCTTCCGGTGGGTGTACGTAAGAAGAGACTAAGGGAATTGGGGCTTTTAAGGGATTTTTGGGTGATGCGGTTGGACCCATCACCAACAACCTTTATTTTTCCCATCTTTTCCCCACTCTACTTTCCAAAAGTGGCCGAGGAACTTCTTGTTCCCTAGCTCTGGCTACCCCTTGTAGGGATTTACAGCCGTGAGTATATGTATGTATGTAAAACCTCAATAATAAAATCGAAACTACTTCACTGCCAATGGAAGCCGATATCCTGTAAAATAAAATTGGCTTTCAAAGAGCGAATTGTTTCAGAAGTTTTAATGAGTGCTCTATCAACACTCCACCTTCAACGAGTTGGAATTTCATTAGAAAAAAGAATTATAAGAAAAGCTCTAAGTCAAACATTCAATGAGATTTCTGCTGATTAAATTTTGAGCTATTGAGTGGTCTTAGTTCTATTTTTGGCCTTAGATTTATAATTAAGCAGATATGTTTAATAGTCTATTAACGATTAATTAAAATGAGATTACAGATTAAAATTGCCGTGTAGTGTCGGTTTAGAATAACGCAACCCCATTTCTTCCGGTGGGTGTACGTAAGAGGCGACTAACGGTATGGGGCTATTAAGGGATTTTTGGGCGATGCGGTTGGAGACCCATCACCAACAAACTTTATTTTATCATCTTCTCCCCACTAAACTTTCCAAAAGTGGCTGAGAAATTTCTAATTCTTTAGCTCTGGCTACCCCTTTCTGGGATTTATAGCCGTGAGTATATGTATGTATGTATGTATGTATGAGATTACAGATGTAAGATTATGACTGAATTTGTAATCTAGTACTATGCAAAACTACAATAAATAATATGAAAGAACGTAACTAAAAGTTGCAAAACTGTGTGACTTATAATTAATTTTGCGTAAATAAACTTTATTTATGCTTACGAAAAGAGTCGTCAATATATAATTTTAAAGATTTTTTTTATTTAGCGTGATAGAATTTACACCAGCATCACATACATTCGTTAAAAATAAATCAAATGCTTTTGAAACATGAAACAAATTTGCATTTTAATATCCGTAAAATATGTAATACTCTTAATGGTTGAGTTGTTGCCGTGTAGTGCCGGCTTAGAATGTCGATACCCCTTTCTACCAACGGGTGTCGTAAGAGGCGACTAAGGGTATTGGGGCTTTTTATTGGATTTTTGGGCGATGCAGTTGGAGACCCATCACCAAAAACCTTTATTTTACGATCTTTTCCCCACTCAACTTCCAAAAGTGGCTGAGGAATTTATAATTCCTTAGCTCTGGCTACCCCTCCTAGGGAATTATAGCCGTGAGTATATGTATGTATGAAGGCACTCGTACAAATTACAGAATTAAAACTCAAACAAAATCAGTAATTTAACCTTAGCTAAATTATTAAATTTGCTTGTTAATATACATAATAACTTTCCGATTACTTATTTTCGAGTTTTGAGTTTGTAAGCTATCGATTTTACTCCTTAAATTAAGAAACCAAAAGAAATGCGCAAGTATATTATAATATTTAGTAATATTTAAAATAGATAGATAATAGTTTGACGAATAATTTTAGTTTTTAAGCAAATCAGTTTAGTTTATTGGACATCTACCGAACATGTTTTAATCCAGCAAATCTTTCCATTCATGGGTTGTCTGGAAGAGATCGCTCTTAGCGATAAGACCGCCAGTTGTACTTTGGCTTTTGTACCGATTTTTTTTTGTAATTGTTGTTTTTTTGTGATAAAGAGTTTTTTATTTATTATATTTTTTGTTTTGCTGTATTATACTTGCACTTTTATATGCACTTTTGAAGAACTTGTGGGGCTTATAAAATAAATAAATAAAATGCTTGAACACATAAATACATAAAGGGACTTCGATGATTACTTATCTATCTTAAATCCAACCGAGTTAGAACTATAGTTGCTCATAAGAAAAAAATGGAACAGTATTATTTAAGCTAACTTCATGCGAATAAAATAAGAACAGACCCAACCTAGATAATTAAAAAATTATAACTTAACTTGGTACAAAAATATTCAGCTTTATTGCTAAACAATAATATTAAAGCCCTTAACACCCCAGTCACCTCTTACGGCGCCAGCGGGTAGAAATAGCTCTTTTAATCAGATACATACATACATACATATACTCACGGCTGTAATTCCCTAGAAGGGGTAGCCAGAGCAAAGAAATTATAAATTCCTCAGCCACTTTTGGAAGTTGCGTGGGGAAAAGATGGTGAAATAAAGGTTTTTGGTGATGGGTCTCCAACCGCATCGCCCAAAAATCCCTTAAAAGCCCCAATACCGTTAGTCGCCTCTTACAATTATTCACGGGTAGAAATGGAGTAGTGTTATTCTACACCGACACTACAAGGCAAATATATATATATATATATGTTTATCAATGTTAAAACAAAAAATCAGGAACTTTTCACTTTCCGATCCTTCAAAAAACTAGTTATAAAGAATTCGCCAGCTCTATACGAAGATCTCACTAAAGGTCAACTTGCTTTAATCAGATACCACACAGCCAAATCAATAATTACTCAGTAATTTTAGAAGATGAGACGATAAAAGGTTAAGAGAATTATCAAGGACAAAAGTCGTTTCGCCGTGCAGTGTAGTGGCTTAGAATGTCACTACCCCTTTCTACCCATGGTTGTCATAGGAGGCGACTAAGGAATTTTTAGGTGGTTTTTGGGCGAAGCGGTTGAATACCCATTATCAACGATAGTTTATTTCTACCATCTTGTCCCCTATCAACTTCCGAATGTGGATGAAGTGTTTCTAGGTCTTAAGCCTGGCTTCTTCTTTTTGGGGTTTATGACCCTGAGTCTGTTTATGTATGTATGAAAGTCATTCTAAAATAAAAAAAACGGCAAACATACTTACCAACAACTTGTAAATATCCAACTTGACTAATCATAGGGTTCGTATTAACTTGGCACATGTAGTATCCTCGATCTTCTTGTTGCACCTGACTCACGTGAAGTAGCCAGGTCATTGCATTGTCATGTGACACACTGAACCGCGCCAGCCGGGTGATCACGTGACGGTGGATGGTCAAGATCATTTGGCGGTCGATGTGGATCCATGCTACCTGCAGAAGGACATATATGTGAATTGTGGATGTCAAATGAATAACTCGCGACTATAAGTCCCGCCCCCTGATTACGTATGTTTTGCGACTGTCGATTGTGTCGCAAGTTCCACGATTGTCGCTGTCAATGTCATAAATTTGTATGTGATTTGACACTTTTGACAGCGACAATATTGCAATTTGCGACACAATCGCGGTTTCTAAAGATACATAATCAGGGGGCCAAAAAGGTGTAGGGTGGAAAAGGACAAAAGATTCTAAAATGAAGGTTTTTGGTGATGGGTTTCAAACCGCATTTCCAATCAATCACTTAAAATGACCTAATGCCTTAAGAGGGGAAATTACCAAACAAAGTAAACTAAAATGAATAAATTCCTAATCTAGAAAATAAATATTCAAATCACGAAACTAAATATATTTATAACAACTGGTTATGTGATCGTGTGAGGAATGATGTGATTCGAGAAAGGTGTGGTGTAAAGTGGTGAAAGAGATCTATAGAGCCAATGTGGAAGGTAATGTTAGTAGAGGACGACCTCGGAGGACACATTTAGATCAAATAGAAAATGTGCTCAAAAAGGCAGGTGTCCGAAGTACGAAGAATAAAAGAGCATGTATGAAAAAATTGATGGATGTGAATGAAGCTAGAGAGGTTTGCCAGGATCGTACAAAGTGGCGATCGATAGTCTCTGCCTACCCCGATGGGAACTAATGGCGTGAGTATATGTATGTATGTACATATTTAACAATTAATGGACTCCATTTAAAATATAAAACAATACTGTATACAAAGTGTTTATTCAGATATTTATACTTCATGAACTTTGGTCCCGTCACTTAATCTTTAATAACGCCATTGTTGAATATACATTGAACATTTGAATCAGCAAACGTCATAATATAAATTTACTGAAGCAGCAATGGATTGCTTCTTTAATGAAGAACGGTATTCGCTTTGATTAAGTGGTACCATAATTTAGAAGCGGCGTTTCCTCTGATAGAACTCTTCCCAAATGAACTATTTTGCTTTGTTCTAACTTTCACCTTACTGTGAACCTAACAATAATGATACATACATACATATATATACTCACGGCTATAAATCCCTAGAAGGGGTAGCCAGAGCTAAGGAATTAAAAATTCCTCAGCCACTTTTGGAAGTTGCGTGGGGAAAAGATGGTAAAATAAAGGTTGTTGGTGATGGGTCTCCAACCGCATCGCCCAAAAATCCCTTAAAAGCCCCAATACCGTTAGTCGCCTTTTACGTACACCCACCGGAAGAAATGGGGTAGTGCTATTCTAAGCCGACACTACACAGCAAATAATAATAACGCATTAATTTTTAATTGTTTTTACCAGATCAAACTGACTCAAATTCAAATTAAAAGTCGTAAAGAAACAAGAGGCTGGCAGAGGTGCGCAAGAATTTAGAACATCGCGTGTCATTTTTGACCAGTGACAAAACCTGACTGACACGTGACTTGAACCCACACCTCTCTACATTAGAGATAGCTATCTATATTTCTGCTAAGCTAAAGGCTATAATATTGAAAATATTAAGTTAATTTGGGTGCTTATATTTAACCATTAAGGAATGAGATAAGATACATGATAGCCGTGAACAACCGTGATAGCCCAGTGGGTAGAACACTCGGTTATCGTGCAAGCGACTAGTGTTCAAATCCTGGGTCGGGCCTACACCAATTTGTCTTTTCTAAAGACATATGTGTGGTTAATTTATCATGGTTGTTAACGGTGAGGGAAAACATCGTGAGGAAACCCACATGGCTGAGTTGTACTTAGTCATGTGACAGTGTATTCGTACAAAACGGCGATAGGCCTGCCCCCTATCACGTGAGTACACTGTCCATGCAAAACGTGGGTACTCTGAAAACCAGGTGACAAAGTCACGTGATGTTCAGAAGTATTAGTACCTCTGCCAACCCCTTCGGGGATATTCGGCGTGAACGTTTATGTCTTATGTCTTATGTAATATAAGATACATAAAAACAATGCTTGTACCCGTACTAACTTTTGAAAAGATTTAATTCTTAAAAACCTAGTTTTTAATATAAGAAAGTTATATCATGAAAAATCAATGCTTTCCCCTTAATGTTAATGAATTTTATTACTTTGTAGTCAAATACAGTAAAACAACTCATTGTACCCTATGTATTTTAACTTTATAAGTCTCACATGAATTTTTCCCACAAACCATATTTATAACTCAGTCTCAATTAATATGAAATTAAGTTTAAAATAAAAATATAAAAACAAATATAGATAAGGATCTGTCTTATTAATTTCACACTTTGTTTTTCGATAAATAAACTGGGAAGTGCCTGAATTCTCGCAGTCACAAAATGAACTGTTGTAAATTGAAGCAACTCTGCATTGGCTCACTCATTATACGGTATTGTGAGAGGTACTCTTAGCAAAAAGTTCGTTTTAGCATTTCTGTTTCGTCCAATATTGCTTTGAAATTCAAAACTTTACGTATTCAAAAACTCAGATCACAGTTTAAAAGGATAGCTTTTCTACACGGTTAAATAGACCATAATTTTCTTTCTTTTATTTTATTATTGGAGAATTTAAATATTTCTTAGATAGCGTATAAAAAATATTGGACAAAATTGTATTTGGTTATATTTGAACTAGCATTGGAATTTAGTTAAATACACCTATGTTGCTTCCCGAACGATCCTTAATGGGAATATAAGAGTTATGGGGTATTTTAAAAGATTGGGAATTAGGAAGGGGTGAAATGCTAGGTGAATATCGCGGGAGCTGATGAATGAAATCAACATAAGACCGGTCGTTGAAGAAATCTCTGGGGTAGGCCTTTGTGCAATAGTTGACTTCTCTTAGCTGATGATGAAAATGCCTTAAATATCCAAAAGCGCCTGAACAATAATTTTATTGAATTTTTTGGGAATATTTACTACCATAATCATTTATTCAAATATAGTTTTAAAATTTAATTTTTATGAATTTTTTTCTTTATAATTTACCCTTTCTAGTAAACTGATCATTTTGATGCAATATCTTAATAAGTCTTATAATTTAAAAAAGCTTCTACTAATGTTGATTATTCCATTTCTAACTAGCGTTTTTCTTATGTTTCTTTAAATAACTTAAAAGTTCCTAGCATATTCACAACAAAACAAATGTAAGAAATATTATAAATTGCAGCATGTACAAAAGCATACAACGAAAATGTTATTCATATCCTTCTATACGATCGTCGACTTTACAAATGTAATGCCATTTATTCCGAAACTCCGCCAATATTCGTGGCAAGACAAAGCGGTACTCGCGAAATAACTTCTAAAATATTGAAGCTACTAAAAATGAAGTCATTGTAACAACGACATACATAAATCAGAAGGAAATAAAAATCCGGTGCATGCAGACCATGTTTACTTTGACAAGGTTGCGTCGCCGTTAAATTTTACCTCGGAGACCGCGACGTGGGACCCTGCCGCAGTGCAGTGCTGAAGTCGATACCCTGTGCATACTTTATGAGAGAGTCGACTTTAGTATGGATTATTCCCAGAACAGTATGAAAACCATTCAGACTCTCCTCTACGTTTTAACAAGGATTTTATTTTTTAAATTTTTGATCAGAGGGTAGCTGCGAAAATTTTGCCTTTTTGATATAAATTTTTGAGGGTATGTGGTTGAAATTTTACTAAAACTAATGATAAAATGTAGGATAAATGCTCTACTTATGAACTAAAACAGTTTTTTAATGCTCAACTATTTATTTTATAATTTGTATAATAATATGTTTCAGAGGAATACTATACGCTACATATATATCAGCCCGGCTAGTACGAGCGGTGTTTAAACTAGTTATCGCGTGGGATAAAGCAGCCATCTCTTACGCACTTACTTAGTATCGTATACTGCCATCTCATTCTAACCGTTATCGTGTCGGTGTCGATAAAATAGCGCTCATGCTTGCTATACAGGTGTACATAGCAAGTTACAAACAATAATCCAACCTTTGAGGTGATTTGCTTATTGTCCCGTATATTTAATTATTTTTTTTGTTCCAAGTAATGCTGGCTTCGAATGTCACTACCCTTTGCTACCCACGGATATGTTAAGAAGTGACTAAGGGTATGACCCATCACCAAAAATACTCTATTTCTACCATATTCTCCCCTATTAACTTCCAAAAGTGGCTGGGGAGTTTCTAGCTCTGAAGCTCTGGCTACCCCTTGGGATTTATGCCAGTGAGTTTATGCATGTATGTACTTACTTACTTATACTCACGCCCATTATTCCCATTGGGGTAGGCAGAGACTATCGACCGCCACTTAGTACGATCTTGACAAACCTCTCTTGCTTCCCTTACATTCATTATCCTTCTCATACATGCTCTTTTATTCTTCTCACTTCGGACCCCCGCCTTTATAAGAACGTTTTCTATCTGGTCAAGAAACGTTTTACGAGGCCGTCCTCTACTAACATTCTCATCCACATTGGCTCTATATATCTCTTTCGCTACTTTATTTTCATCCATACTTATACTCACGGCATGTATGTATTTTATGAAATTCATCCACTACTAATATTAATAAGTTTCTTCGCTTAATTCCGCTAAATACCTGCAGTCTTCATGCAACATGCACGGTGCACCATCATCATCAAACTATCATCTGTGTTGAAAAAAAATTAAAGAGCATTATGAGAAGAATGGTGAATGTGAAAGAAACAAGAGAGATTTAACAGGATCGTACAGTGGCGATCGATAGTCTTTGCCTACCCCAATGGGTACAACGGGTGTGAGTAGTGAGTATAACTTTAAAATGAATGATGTGATTAGCCAGAATAATTTAAATTTAAGTAATTTCTAAGAAAGTTTACTATTTTCACCGTTGGCAATCCGTAATAAATAAATGAATAAGTAAGTAAACTAAAATTAATAATTAGTTTCGTAAGTGAATTCACTGTAGTAAGACATTGAAACACAGAGTGGCATAGATGTTCTATATAAACACATGCATGACTCAAATAAATGTTGCAAACTCCTTGGAGGACATATTGTCGTTGATTTTACTGTAACCAAACCACAATAATGGACTTGCATTACTTTGTGCCATTTCATGTCATTTGTACAAACATATTTTGTGTTTCTGCTGCTGGCTCGAGTTTTGTTGATACTTAGTATTATTTAGTTATATATGTTTTGTTTAAGCCGTGTAGTGTCAGTTTAAAATAGCACTACCCCATTTTTTCTCGTGGGTGTACGTAAGAGGCCACTATTATTATTTGTACCCTTATTGGGGATTGGGGATTTTTGAGAGATTTTTCGGCGATGACGACGTGATAGCTATTGAGCTACCCATTGGGGTAGAACACTGGTTAAAGTGCAAGCGACTAGTGTTCAAATCCCGGGTCGGGCCTACACCAATTTGTCTTTTCTAAAGACAGGTGACAAAGTCACGTGATGTTCAGAAGTATTAGTACCTCTGCCAACCCCTTCGGGGATATTCGGCGTGAATGTTTATGTCTTATGTTTTCGGCGATGCGGTTCGAGACGCATCAACAGCAACCTTTATTTTACCATCTTTCCCACATAAAATCCAAAAGTGGCTGAGGAATATCTAATTTCTCAGCTCTCGCTACCCCTTCTGGGGATTTATAGCCGTGATATATAAATATATGTTTGTATGTATGTTTTGTTATGTGATTGTTGAACGATGTGGCTGGAGACCTATCATGAAATTATAGAATTTATAGCCGTAAGCCTCTTGTATATGTTCCATTACACATTGAATCGCAACTGAAAATTAACACCTTTTCAATGATTCACACTTTTGTCTTTTTTATTTATATAGTTACAGTATAGCTCAAGAAGGACACGATAATTATAGATTAAGTAAAAAAAAATCAGCTAAGAACAAGTGGCAGCTGTAAAAAGTTATTGATAAGGTATTTTGTCTGACTTAATTAAATGGAAGTAGTTTGAATTGTATAATAATTTTTAGTATATTATGCACATAAATGTTAATTGATTATAAATCAGCCAAAAAAGGGGGCTTCCAACGTAGCTCCCTCCCCATTTCCGCCATGCATTTTCCAACCCAATCTTGTTGTCTTCTCAGCGTACCCAACTATTTGGCATATCATAAAGAAACCAGTATCCTGTAGGCACATTAATTAAAACCATAAACAAGTGGCGCGGCGTTTCGCAATTTGCGCCATGAATTAATGGAATTAGGTGTCAAAATTGCGCTCTCCCGTTATTAACTATGGCAGGACTCAGGTACTAGAATACATGAGGAACGGGGATATTGCAGTTATGTATGATATGCCTTCTTGTAGTAAATCAGGAATTTTTATTTTATTTTCGTTAATTAGTTTTTTTATTATATTTAAAACTATATTGGAATATTAAGCAAAATTGTTAATTTCTAGAAATAAGGCTCAACACAAAGACAATAGAACCTTTAATCGTGTTTTAAACACACACGTGCTGATAATTTTCAAACAGGTTACCACAGAGAAGCAGAAATCATATTTATTTAATTACATTTTTAGTTAATGAACAAAAGATAAATAAAGAAAAGAAAAATTCGACACCAGCGGGGTTCGAACCTGCGACCTCGGGTATACGCCACCGTCGCTCTGCCAATTGAGCTACAGTGTCAATGGCTTCCAGTGCAAAATGCTTCTACCCTTTGTTTGTTTTATACTTTTTAAGTAGTGTTTGCGTTCCCTACCTCCAATTGCAAATGTTGAGAACGCCTAACTATCACATAATTAGAATGTTTTTGACATGGAAATCTCATGTGGGGATTATTACTAATAAATAAAAGATAAATAAATCGGGGGCGTATACCCGAGGTCCGCGGGTTCGAAACCCGCCGGTGTCGAAGGTTAAGTTCAACTTCAAAAATTTCATAAAACTAAATTAATGTTTTTCTTAAAGTTAAGAATTAACTAAAAATGTACTCAGGATTTTAATGTATTCTTCTCCTTTTATCGTAACATACCTAATCCATTATAAACAACGCGACTGACCCCACAAGCGCGAATTACGCGCCACTCTTGCATAACTACAATTAACTTATTCATGAACACGACGTTACCCTAATTAATTACGTTATTTTCTCAACTCTGCTGTTAACTTTCTTGTTGTCTTTACTATTCATATTCGCTTAATACTCTTTGACAGTTTAATTGAGTAGTTGGCAGTTGGTGAGTGTGCTAAACAAATCTGAAGTTAGTCGGTTTCATGCGCATTTTATTTTTGTTCCAGTAGTTTTCTATGTTTTATTTTTGTAACTAAAATTGTCAGTGACTGTATATTCAGTATTTTTTCTTTTTTGATATTCCTACTATTAATGTGCATTAGAACATTCAAGGGTGTTTTTATACATTAAATGAACATACTATATATTTTATAAATTAAATGAATATACTCACGGCCATAAATCCCAAAAAGGGGTAGCCAGAACTTCAGAGCTAGAAACTCCTCAACCAAGTTGGAAGTTGATAGGAGAGAAGATAGTAGAAATAAAGTATCGTTGGTGGTTGGCCTCCAACCGCATCGCCCAAAAAACACTTAGCCTTAAATACCCTTAGTCATCTCATACTACACCCGTGGGAAAAAAGGGGTAGTGATATTTTAAGCCAGCATTACACAGCAAAATAAAAATACCTCTTTGTTTTACAACGTTCAAACATTACTTTGCTTTTCTACAAACATAACATAACATAAACGTTTATCCCCGAAGGGGTTGGCAGAGGTACCAATACTCCTGAACTCATATGGCAAGCGCCATCTAGTTTCCAGAGAAGGTACCCACGTTTTGCTTAGACAGTGTACTCACGTGATAGGGGGCAGGCCTTTCTACAAGTAATTATATTATTAAATTAATACAAAAAAATCCCATACATTACGTTGATTTCAACACCTATGCAAATTTTATAGGTTTCTTTAGGTAAATATACTTCTTATATATGTTTTTACGCATTTTAAATTTTTCACAAAATATTTTATAAACGGTAACATAACATAACATAACATAACATAAACGTTCACGCCGAATATCCCCGAAGGGGTTGGCAGAGGTACTAATACTTCTGAACATCACGTGACTTTGTCACCTGGTGTTGAGAGTACCCACGTTTTGCATGGACAGTGTACTCACGTGATAGGGGGCAGGCCTATCGCCGTTTTGTACGAATACACTGTCACAGGACTAAGTACAACTCAGCCATGTATTTATTATAAACGGTAAGCCATTATAAACGGTACTAAAATATTATCCTAAGGAAGATGTCGGTCGGCCCTATACAACGAGTATCTTGCCAGAAATTTCACAGTGTTCAAATGCGAACCTCGATCAATGTCTGTTTTCAACAATGCTATTCACAAAAAGACGTATTTTTTACAATATATATTGTTGAAAAGTTTCAGATAACTCTGAGAAAATGAATAAAGACAAAAATATGAATACAGCTCTATGTGTTTACCAGGATTTTCCTTTATGATGTTCTCTGCCTTCCCTGATAGGACTTAATGTCATAAGTATCTTTGTGTATGTACACAATGTTTACTATCCCATTTCTTCCCGCGAGAGTCGTAAGAGGCAACTAGGAGTTTTGAGGCTTTGTTTTTGGAAATTTGGAGAATGTGGCTAGAAAACCCTTAGTAATTACATACACACATACACATACATATACACACGGCTATAAATCCCTAAAAGGGGTAGCCAGAGCTGAGAAATTAGAAATTCCTCAGCCACTTTTGGAAGTTGAGTGGGGAAAAGATGGTAGAATAAAGGTTGTTGTTGATGGGTCTCCAACCGCATCGCCCATAAATCCCTTAAAAAGCCCCAAGTCTGTTAGTCGCCTCTTACGTACACTCACCGGAAGAAATAGGGTAGTGCTATTCTAAGCCGACACTACACAGTATAGCCGACACTACACAGCTTTTTTTTATTAATTATCCTCTATTTAATATAATTTCCATGTAAACTTCAAATACTGAAGTTACAGCTATCGTTTTTTGGTATGGATAGCCATAAGCGTAGGTGTGTGTATGAAATGAAAGGATATATACCTGCAGACAAACTGTGAAACAGTTTTGCAGGGCTTTGTAATAATTAAATGTAACAATTTATGTTAATAAAGATTAATAATAAGAATATTTAACGTGAAGACACCCTAAGTTGTAAATTGTACTTAGTTCTGTGACAATATATCCATACAAAATAGCGGTAGGCCTGCCCCCTATCGCGTGAGTACACTGTCCAAGCAAAACGTGGGTACTCTAAACACAGGCCGATAATGATGTCAAGTATTTTTGCCATCGTTTATCGCGACTTTTTATCATTTATTTTATTTTCTTTGGAAGATTAACAGACCAATACAAACAATATAATACTAATTATGAATACACAATGCCATTTACAAATCTTCACCTATAGAAAAATTACATAATACTTACAGAACTAAAAGATTTAGGTAGAAATTAAATAATTATAATGTTGAGATTAGTGTAGAAATTATTGGCCGAAATATAAATTAGTTAATAACTTTCTTACTCTTGTAGTGCTTGTATCGAAAATATCTAAATCTACCATTGATTCATTAAATTTAGTACATGCACGTAATAGAAATGAGTTTTGCGACTAGTACAGTAACTACTAAATATCTCCATATATAATCTCCAAATAGTAAATCAGTTTTAATAAAAATGATTTTTTACTACTTAAGCATTCAGAAAGAAATCCATAAACACTGAGACAACACTTCACAAACCGCCTAGTCGAAACTACGAAATAAAACTTGCTAAAAGAACCACTGAGAAGTAAGCAAAGTTAGAAACATGGAATGTTGATAAACAAACGCAAAGCTGTCGAAACCAAACTTGGCTCTCGCCCGCTAAAGCCTATAAGCTTCTTTGCCGCATCCATTTTATTTCCCCGCCTTTTTCACATACTTAGCAATAATTTCAACTACCCACATCGCCTGACTTCTAAACTTTCACCTATCTAAAGCGACTTTTGACTTCTTTTTTCTTACACATTCAAGTGAGTTTATGTCAGGGATTCTTTATGCGATGAATGTAGTCGCTTTATAACTGTGTGAAGACGCACTATAAAAGGAAAGGTAAGTTGTGAGGAATTTATATTTAAACGATCTTTCTTTTACCCAGACTTAGGTATTTTGTATGTAGTTTTATTCCCAAAAAAAGTTATTTTAAGCTTAGTGTAAAATTGAAATCATCAATATATACATACATATACTCACGGCTATATTTTCCTAGAAGGGGTAGCCAGAGCTAAGGAATTATAAATACCTCAGCCACTTTTGGAAGTTGAGTGGGGAAAAGATGGTCACGGCTATATTTTCCTAGAAGGGGTAGCCAGAGCCAAGGAATTATAAATACCCCAGCCATTTTTGGAAGTTGAGTGGGGAAAAGATGGTAAAAATAAAAGTTTTTGGTGATGGGTCTCCAACGGCATCGCTCAAAAATCCAATAAGAAGCCCCAATACCCTTAGTCGTCTCTTACGACACCCGTGGTTAGAAAGGGGTAGCGACATTCTAAGCCGGCACTACACGGCATTCCATAAATAATTTCTTAATTAAATCCACATACTATTTTGACTCGTTTTGTTTGCCAATTCATTTACTGTACCTTTATATTTAGCCTTTTGAAAGAGGAAAATTATATGAAATAATGAAGTATAAATAGATAACGCATACAAATCAGATAATAAGTAAGTTTCTCTGTTGTATCCCACAAAGATATCCTTTCTGTACCCAACTCAATAGGATAACCAAATAAATCGTATTTGATTAGGAACGCTTGAAATATTGCTCGATTTTGTATCGTTTAATCTCATCTGTTTTGAATCTCTGTTTAATATTCAACATTATTTTGAACTAAAATTTGTTAATGAAATATGGTGTGGGGTTGAAAATTGCTGTAAGCTGGAATAGATCGAAAAGCTACGTTATTAATTTTGATAAACAAAATGAAATTTGCACTGATTCGTGATGATTTAGACTTAATTAATGATAATTGTAATATATACATATTATTGAATGCAAAAAAAGTTTGAGTATTCATATTCAAAATAATGAAAGTATAGCTGTGTAGCGCCGGCTTAGAATAGCGCTACCCCATTTCTACCGGTGTACGTAAGAGGCGACTAACGGTATTGGAGCTTTTAAGGGATTTTCGGGCGATGCGGTTGGAGACCCATCACCAACAACCTTTATTATACCATCTTTTTCCCACTCAACTTTCCAAAAGTGGCTGAGGAATTTCTAATTCCTTAGCTCTGGCTACCCCTTCTAGGGAATTATGTCCGTGAGTATATGAATATGTGAAAGAAAAATGACTCAATTAGGTCTCTTGATTGGATGTTGTGGGAGTTTATATGTTTGGAATTATGACGGTGATAACTCAGTGGGTAGAACACTGCTTATTGTGCATCGAGGTTTCAAATCCCGGGTCTGGTCTACACATATATGTGGTTGCCGTGTAGTGTCGGCATAGAATAACACTACCCATTTCTTCCGGCGTATGTATGCAAGAGGCGACTAACGGTATTGGGGCTTTTAAGTGATTTTTGGGCGATGCGGTTGGAAACCCATCACCAAAAACCTTTATTTCACCATCTTTACCCCACGCAACTTCCAAAAGTGGCTGAGGAATTTCTGATTCCCTAGCTCTGGTTATCCCTTCAAGGGATTCATAGCCGTGAGTATATGTATGTATGTATGAATATATGTGGTTGATTTATCATGGTGGTTAACGGTGAAAGCATCGTGAGCAAACCGACATGGCTGGGTTATACTTTGTCATGTGACAGTGTCTTCGTACAAAACGGCGATAGGCCTGCCCCCTATCACGTGAGTACACTGTCCAAGCAAAACGTTCTGAGGTGACAATATCACGAGACGATCAGAAGTATTAGTGCCTCTGCCAACCCTTCGGGGATATAGGGCTGCAACATTTGAGTATTATATTATTTATTTCACACAGACGTTCACGTAACAAAAAAAATATACTAATAATAGTACCTGCATACTTGTCATAAAATATAGATATTGAAGTATAAATGAAATAAAAATAAAGTTTTTCCTGAACTCAATCCATAATTGACCCAAATACATACTCAGTGGTCGTCCAGTATTAGTTGGCTTCCACTTTTATTCCATATTTCTCTTTTGTTCTTTATAATATACTAGCTGACCCGACAGACTTCGTACTGTCAAATTTGCTTATGACAAAGCTTAAGGCGTTTTTTTAATTAATTTAATAAAACCTCAAAAATTGTAGCCTATGTGTTATTCTGATGTATAAACTATAGCTTATGTGTTATTTTAATGTATAAGCTATATTGTGATAAAATTTCATTCAAATCCATTCAGTAGTTTTTACGTGAAAGAGTAACAAACATCCATACATCCATACTTACAAACTTTCGCCTTTATAATATTAATAGGATTATCATAGTAGCTCAGTAAAATAGCTCTTATGCTGTGTTTATGTGATATTTTTATTATATAAGTAACTTAGTTGTAGACTTAATATTTCCTATTACCCACTTAGATGTGTATTATTTTGTTGAATGGAGAATTACGTGGGTGCTAGTTGGTATGTTTTTGGGAGGTTTATAGTGAGTGCAAGGGAAAGAAAAATTTATAAATATCATTAGTTTAATTTAAACTTACTTACTTACTTACTTATACTCACGCCCATTATTCCTAGCCTAGCAGAGACTATCGATCGCCACTTAGTACGATCTTGACACACCTCTCTTGCTTTCTTTACATTCATTATTCTTCTCATACATGCTCTTTTATTCTTCTCACTTCGGACCCCCGCCTTTATAAGAAAGTTTTCTATCTGGTCAAGAAACGTTTTACGAGGCCGTCCTCTACTAACTATCCCATCCACATTGGCTCTACATATTTCTTTCGCTACTTTATTTTCATCCATCCTCTCTTTGTGCCCAAACCACCTCAACATTCCTTTTTCTATCTTGCATACTACGTCATTTTTCAAACCTACTCGTTCACGGATCACAGTATTTCTCACTCTATCACACAGCCTTACATTACATATACTTTAATACTTTAATTTAAAGTGGTAATAATTTGACCAATCAAATCAATTAGCTGTCTAGTGTCAGTTTGGATGGAATAATACTACCCCATTCCTACCCGCGGTTGAGAGAGGACTTAAGGTGTTGGGGCTTTTAAAGTCAATTTTGGGCAATGCAGTTTGACCCCAATATCCACCAACATCACCAAAAACATTGATTTTACAATTTTTTTCTGTCTCAACTTCTAAAAACGACTGAAAAATTTGTAATTCAGAAACTTTGGCTACCCCTTTTATTAATGTATCACAGTGAGCATATGGATGTATTTATGCAACCAAATACTAAGAATTAACTATTTAAAAAAAAATAGTTTGAAGATGAAAATATCAGAGATGAATACGTGAGGAAATTGGATGATAGACTAAGTTGCGTGGAGATGAAGGATGAAATGGAAATAGAAGAAGTATGGGATGTGCTCAAATCGACAATGGTTGAATGTGCGACGGAAGTTTGTGGAGTGTGTAAAAGGTCGAATAGACCACCAACAAGTTGGTGGGATAAAGTTGTGAAAGAGGCGGTTGGAGATAAGAAGAAAGCGTGGTTAGATTTACTAGCGATTAAAGCTAGTAAACGGATGAATGCGAGTGTAACTGACGATGTAGTGCAGAAAAGCGAAGATGAATATAAGAGAGTTAAGAATGAGGTGAAGAAGAAAATAGAAAAGAAAAAGCGGGATTTGCAAGAGTGGTGTGAGAGGAAACTTTCTGATAATTTCCGGAATAACCAAAAGTTATTCTGGAAGTATATCCGGAAGGAAAAGGGAGTTTCCCAAAACACGAGAGTGAGTGTAATAAGAGATGAACAGGGTGAATTGGCGACGGATGAAAGTAGCATGAAACGGGTATGGAAGAATTATTTTGAGGGACTGTTTGAAAAAGAGGATGCATCCATTTCTTCGCCAATCGACAGTAATGTTGATTGGAACGAAGAGATGGGTGATTTCAGTGACAGTGAGATTAGTATGGAAGAAATAATGAAAGCAATGAAAAGTATGAAAGTAGGGAAGGCGGCAGGGTATGATAGGATTACTACCGAAATGCTGAGGGCTGGTAAAGGGTTGGTGGCTTCTTGGTTGTACTTCCTTTTCCAAAAATGCTGGTCGAGTGGCAAAGTTCCTCGAGACTGGTGCAAGGCGGTGATTGTGCCTCTATATAAAGGAAAGGGGTCACACCAAGAGGCTAAAAACTACCGCGGCATCAGCTTACTCAGCATTGTTGGTAAATTGTATGCTAAGGTACTGATTGAAAGAGTGATGAATGAAACTGATGAGAAAATATGGGATGTGCAAGCGGGATTTAGGAAAGGAATGGGATGTATGGACCAAATCTTCTCTCTAAGGAGCATCACCGAAAAGTTCTTAGCTAAGAACCAAAAGGTATATTGCTCCTTCATTGATTTAGAGAAGGCGTATGATAGGGTGGTAAGAAAGTGTTTATGGGAGGTGTTATCCAAGTTCGGTTTGGGGAGTCAACTTATACGTGCATTGGTATCACTCTATGAGGATTCTAGTGCATGTGTAAGAGTAAACGGGGAAAACACTGACTGGTTCGGAATCTCTAGGGGTGTCCGACAGGGATGTGTAGCTTCTCCGTGGCTCTTCAATTTGTTCATGGATGACTGTTTGACAGAGTTGCGTGAAAGTGATTATGGACTAAGAATGGGTGGATTCATCATTAAATGCCTCTTGTATGCTGACGATCAAGTGCTACTTGCATCATCGGCAGAAGAGTTGCAAGAGATGATGAATATTGCATGTGAGTCTTTTGTAAGAAAGGGAATGAGGGTGAATGTGGATAAGACCAAAACGATGGTTTTTGAGAGACAGGAAGATGTGACAGAATGCGTGATTGCGATTGATGGTAAGGATGTGAAACAGGTGAAGGAGTTTGTATATCTGGGAAGTTTGTTTACAAGGGATGGAAAATGTGATGAAGACATTGAAAGAAGAGTGAAAAAGGGTAATGCGGTAAATGGAGCAATGAATAGCCTAATGATCAGTCAATCGGTGTCTGAAAAGGCCCGAATGGCTGTGCATGATGCTGTTCTTGTTTCCTACGCTTATGTATGGAAGCGAATGTTGGGTGTGGCAGAAGAAGCATGAGAGCAGAGTGAATGCAGTAGAGATGAGGTCCCTCAGAAAAATTTGTAATGTTAGATTGTGTGACCGAGTGAGAAATAGTGTTATTCGTGAAAAGTGTGGTGTGAAAGATGATATTGTAAGAAAGATAGAAAAAGGAATGTTGAGATGGTTTGGGCACATAGAGAGGATGGATGATAGAAAATTGGTAAAAGGGATCTATAGAGCTAGTGTGGATGGTAATGTTAGTAGAGGACGACCACGGAGAACACACTTGGACCAAATTGAGAGTGTGCTCAAAAAGGCTGGCGTCCGAAGTATGAAGAATAAAAGAGCATGTATGAAAAGATTGATGGATGTAAACGAAGCTAGAGAGGTTTGTCAGGATCGTGCGAAGTGGCGATCGATAGTCTCTGCCTACCCCAATGGGAATTAATGGCGTGAGTATATGTATGTATGTATGTATGTAGTTTGATTAGTATTATTTTAATAGCTCAATTCAATAGATACTTTCTATAAATGGATTTTTCTAAAAGAACAAATCACTTTAAGTAATCCGATATCCTATCCTAGCTGTGTAGTACCGGCTTAGAATAGCACTACCCCATTTCTTCCGGTGGGTGTACGTAAAAGGCGACTAACGGTATTGGGGCTATAAGAGATTTTTGGGCGATGCGGTTGGAGACCCATCACCAACAAACTTTATTTTATCATCTTCTCCCCACTAAACTTGCCAAAAGTGGCTAAGGAATTTCTAATCCCTTAGCTCTGGCTACCTCTTCTAGGGATTTATAGCCGTGAGTATATGTATGTATGTATGATATACTATCTAAATCACGATAAGATAATACACTTTGCTAAAAACATAATTGGCGCTACATTTCTTTATTCAGTTTTATAATATGACATAACGAAACATAAACGTTCACGCTGAATATTCCCAAAAGGGTTAGCAGAGGTACTTATACTTCTGAACATCACGTGAATTTTTCACCTGGTGTTCAGAGTACCCACAGTTTGCATGTACTCAATTTTATCTTTTTTTTTAAAACTAGATGTAATTAAGATGAAACAATCGTGTACACTGGATACTCCCAGCCTCACCACAGGTATTTATGGTAATCATATACATATTCAAAATATTCATGAATAAGTTAATTGCTACTGCAACGTAGCGCGCCTCGCTAAGTTAAATATGGAACTAAATTTAGCGGCCGCTGGCGGAATTCCGGACTAATTTATTCGTAAATTTGTGTTTGGGTATGAAGTGAGCCATCACTTTTTGTAGTTTGACCGGAAATAGCTGGTTGATGCTTGTTAAAAGGGGTGTTTAAATTTGATGTGGAGTGTCGGTTTTGAATAGCATTCGTTTTTTCTTGCTAGTAACGTTTTTAGAGTAACCGTGATAGCCCAGTGGGTAGAACACTCGGTTATCGTGCAAACGACTAGTGTTCAAATCCTGGGTCGGGCCTACACCAATTTGTCTTTTCTAAAGTCATATGTGTGGTTAATTTATCATGGTTGTTAACGGTTAGGGAAAACATCGTGAGGAAACCCACATGGCTGAGTTGTACTTAGTCATGTGACAGTGTATTCGTACAAAACGGCGATAGGCCTGCCCCCTATCACGTGAGTACACTGTCCATGCAAAACGTGGGTACTCTGAACACCAGGTGACAAAGTCACGTGATGTTCAGAAGTATTAGTACCTCTGCCAACATCTTCAGGGATATTCGGCGTGAACGTTTATTGTTACTATTATGTTATGTTTTTAGAGTAAGTTGTAGAGCTTTTGGAATACAGTTCCAGAGGTCTCGGGTTCCTCCACCTAGCACAACTAAATCATACTCGTGAGATTAATACGGTTAATATTGCTTTTCTGGTTGTGCAAAATAAAAACAAATATATTCATGAGATTATTGAAAAAAGGAAGACAATATTTTGAAAGGTAGAATGACGTTGTTAGTTCACCTTTTTGGACGCCTAACCACCGTTTATATATGTCGCAGGTATATTGTCAAAGCCGTGATATTACAATTTCACTAGTGATATTATAATTAAACGGTAGATTGTTATTCGACTTCATTTCTTACAATTTAATTGCCTATTTTTAGTGATATTGTAATTTCACGGCGACACTTTAGTGATATTGTAATAAATCTAGTTAAATCATGAACGAAGTTGGCAGTGGGAGAAGTCGAGCGTTCTGATTGGTAAATTTTTTTCGACGACATTTTCAAAACAATAATAGTGCATAGCGGTAAGTGTGCAGTTTAACATCTGATATTATTGTAAAATAGTGTTTTGTTTGTTTTCAAACGAATTTTATTTTTCAAAATGTGTGACGGAGAACTTTTGGATGTATCGGAAACTTCATGTTCATTAATATGTAATGAAAAACAACGTGAAATCGTATCACGAGAAAATTTAAACACAGAGCTACAAAAATATTACAGTGAGCAATCAGATAAAACAAAAAACCTGGATGGAGTTTTAGCAGGTTTTCGCAGGTAATAAATTCCATACAAGAATACAAATTACGCAAGATATAAAAACTGAAGACCACTAACCAGCAAAATCACTATGCATCAAAATATGATGTTCTGGACGTGGGAAAAGAACCAATATTAATTATGAAACGCAAAACTGTTTCGTCTCCAGTAATACAAGTTACACCTAGTGAAAAATATTATGATATTTTAATGGAGGTACATGTAGCTACAGGTCAAGGTGGGCGCAATAAGATAATATATTCTCTCAGATGCGCATGTAAAAAAAATAATGTATTGTGCAACTCCAAATGCCACAAAGCTGCAGATTGCAAAAATAAGTAGATATTATATTCTGGATGAAAATAATAGCTATTTTTTTATGTAGCCTGTATCACAGTGTCCCACTCTGGGCAAAAGCAGCTATATTTCATGATTATGTGTTATAGCATTTGTCATAATTATTTAATACTTCATGATTTAAGATTTTATATGCCAGTCGTACAATAAAAGTTTATAGTGTATTTAAACGTGTCTATTTACTTATAACTCTATGATTGCAAAAATGAAACTCAAAACGGACCAATCAGAGACGATCTCGTAATCTAACGACCAGTGAAATTGTCAAATTATCATTGCCCTGCAATATCACTATAGTGTCTCCGTGAAATTACAATATCACTAAAAATAGGCAGTTAAATTGTAAGAAATGAAGTCGAATGACAATCTACCGTTTAATCATAATATCACTAGTGACATTGTAATATCACGGCTTTGACAATATACCTGCGACATATACATACTTTAAGGACACTAAAGCGCCGTATCACTTAATAGTATTTATTATCAGACTGAGATTAAATATAGGTTAGTAGTAAGTTGGGTATGAACTAAATTGCGGAAATTCCAGCGATATCACGAAAAATTTGTAATAACACTGCCCAAGATAGTATGACGATAAGAAAGAGATAGTATCAAACAAAGACTGTACCTACTAAAAATATATCACAAAAAAAAACTTACCAAATTTTTGTACACTTTTATACATTAAGACTAACTACATTTTGCCTATGCTACGAAAACTCGTAGCACACAAGTCGTAGCTCAACTTATATAGGGTGGTTAAGAAATTTCACTAGATGTAAAACATTGTAGCTATACTCCGGTATGGTTGGTTGAACGGTTAATTAGGCGCCGTGTATTCAAGATCTGATATTTCTGTATAATTTGCTGAATTTCTCCACTAAATTAAGCAAGTTTGTTTATCTAAGTTCTGACTCTGTAAAGAGAGTTCGCGCGGTTCACTTGTTTCTCAAACTTTTCTCTGTATTACATAGTTATTAAATTCATTATTTGCTGTTTTTAAAGTTTATAGAAAATTTATATATATTCCATGAATATTTAAGGGTCCTGAAAACAAATTTGCCAGACTTAATGAAGCCAGCTTTTTTGTACATTTAAAAATATTTCTGTACATGAAAACAGAGAATAAGGTACCGTAAAAATCTATTTCCATTACTTAAACGATTTTCAAGTCAAAAACAATTTAACATCAACCATAGAAAAGGAACAAAGTTACACGGCGTAACAGTAACAAAACTTGTAACAAAGAGTCGTAGCACTTTGTTACATGTAGCAAATGAGTTTACTCGTCAAGAGACAGATTTCCCTAGAGATCTCACACTCCGAAACACTACATTCATAACCCACCTGATATACACGTCTCTTTCACACTTTGAACTTAAAAAGAGAAGAAAAATAAGCATGGAGAAATAAGCTTGTTTTACGTTAAGCGCGTTTATAAATTTATCGCTTTTGCTGCAGTAATGTATTTCACAGTTAAAATAACGTGAGAGTTGTTAGGGAGTTGAATTTTGGGCGTGTTTTTACAATAAAATTTGAGGTTTTATCTGCCTCTTTTTCACTGTTTAAGAGAAGTATTACATTTAAAATCTTTCTGTAATACTATTTCTACTTTAATTATTTATATTAAGCTATGCTTAGTTTTTTTTTGTTTATAAATTGTTAACGGTGACGTAACAGTTTTTTATTTTTTGAATGAATTTTGTTATTTACAATTTCGAAATTAAAGATTAATTATTTTTTTTTTTTAAATGTTTGTCGGATGTATGTAAACGAAGCTAGAGAGGTTTTTTGGAATCGTGCAAAGTGGCGAGCGATAAGCAAGGTTCTGCCTTCTCCGATGAGAACTAATGGCGTGGGTAAGTATATGCATTAAGTCACGTCAATTTATTGACATTTTGCAGTACATACAATCTTACACACTAAAAATGGATTGTTTAATGTGTTGTTAAGTGCAAAACTGTTAATATAAGAACAATCAACCGTCCTCATCCAATAACAGTACCTTATAAGTTCCAAGATGTTCCACAACGCAAGGCAGACTGGCATCCCTTCCGAGCGCCACAGTCACATTCGGGATAGGCTCTGCAAACCTCGGGTCTTCCGTCAATACTGCGGAAAAAATATACAGAATTATAGTTGTGTTTGATATAATCTGTAATCTTGATAATCCTTAGTCACCCGTACGACTCTAAAAGAAAGATATGGGATGGGACTCAGCCATCTTTTTGACTTCTAGTCGCATACGAGTTTAATCAGGTCATAAATTAATGATGATAGTCCACAACCGTGATAGCCCAGTGGGTAGAACACTTGGTTATCGTGCAAGCGACTAGTGTTCGAATCCTGGGTCGGGCCTACACCAATTTGTCTTTTCTAAAGACATATGTGTGGTTAATTTATCATGGTTGTTAACGGTGAGGGAAAACATCGTGAGGAAACCCACATGGCTGAGTTGTACTTAGTCATGTGACAGTTTATTCGTACAAAACGGCGATAGGCCTGCCCCCTATCACGTGAGTACACTGTCCATGCAAAACGTGGGTACTCTGAACACCAGGTGACAAAGTCACGTGATGTTTTATTTATTTTATTTTATTTTATTTGGGACATCAACAGCATATAACTTAAAATAACATAATGGTTAACAAAGTACAAACATAAGGCCAGTGACAGATATCCACAGAAAATTCCGACAATACTTACAAAGAAGAAAAACTTAGCAGTTAAAACTAACTAAACTTAAACTTAACTTAGTAACAGACATAACCCATAAATGTGAAATAAAATATGATCTACATTTAGATTTGAAAAGTGGGTAAAAAATAAAAATAACAAAACGGAGATAATAAAGTGCAATATGAAGAGTAATACTGTTATATGAAGGTGTGTGTGTGTGTGTGTGTGTGTGTGTGTATGTGTGCATGTTTTATCACTTGTTTCCCTCATCATCCTCTATTAAAAATTTAATGATGTCATGACGAAGTATGACGTTCAGAAGTATTAGTACCTCTGCCAACCCCTTCGGGGATATTCGGCGTGAACGTTTATGTTTATGTTTATATAAATTAATGAATATATAGGAACACGCATTAGTGGTTAAGCGTTCAACTTCTGATCTAGAGGTAGGAGGTAGACGGATTCGATTTTCTTATTATTCGAAAATTCATATTTTTATGTGCTTCAGAGGGCACGCTAAGAAATTGACTATACGGGAAACTCCAAAGCGCGGGCTAGTAAATACATACAAACAATTGCTCATGGCTGTGTACTCGAAGACTAATTTAGCTAAGAAATTAAGCCAACACTAATCTATGCTTCTTAAAAACATATCTGTCAATGATTTTCATAGGTGTAACATGAATGAGATAGATATTATGTTTGTCTTTTTATTAATAATTTATTAATAATTATTAACAAAATATGTCTTTTTATTAATAATTATTAACAAAATATGTTGAACTCGTTTTTTGACAATGGACGTTTATTAAGATTATGACAAACATGTTAATATTGGTCACAACATCTAAAAAAGATTTCTCAGTCAAATTTCTAGCTGGTTATAACTGAGTATTATACACATACAATTTAGGATGAGCTGGTAAATAGTTGATTTTTCCTCATATTCCTTCGGTTATTAACTATATATTACTGTATAACAATAAACATTTATGAAGTATTTGAATATAAATAATATTTGTATGTAATTGAACAAAAACGACAAAAAAAACTTTTTTGTTAAGTTTGATGTGTAGTGTCCACTTTGAATAGCACTACCCCATTTCTTCCCATGAGTGATCGTTAGAGGTGACTATATACAATGACTAACGGAGCATTTTAAGTGATTTTTGGGCAATGCGGTTGGAGACCCATCACTAATTTTCACTAAGATTCTGAAGCTCTGGTTTTGTGGGTATGTTTGAGGAAGGTCTACTTTTATAACCTTTAGAAATTCCCAGCCGAGGCATGTATGAGTGAATATGTCACGTGAGACGTGAAAAACAGACAAATTATACATTCTTAATCTTTCAGTTTCAAAATTTGAACATGACAACTTGTTCCTATACGCTCCATGCAACCACTCTCTTAGTAACCTCTCGTTACGGCAATGTGTAAAGTAGAATCCCACCAAAAACATTAAATGTAAAAAAATGCCAAGTCTCTCGATGCAGTCTTTCCATCGTAAAAAGTTTTGAGATCTCATAGAAGCCAAGTCCTATTCAAAATATTTCGTAGTTATAAATCAACATTTAGTAATTGTATCAATAGTTTTCTTTATATTATAATTATAGTGACTTGGCAATGAGCACAAGAAGAAACAAATAAAACGGCATATTGGGAGGAGTTGAAAGTTACACACACCGCATGCGTAAACATTAATATCACAAAATTAATTTTCTTTTGGTTTATCCGTGTCGTCCCAACCGAATTTCGGCAACGGCAGTCAGTCTTAGTGCACTCTCGATTCATTTACTTTCATAAAGCGATGGCCCGTAAGGTATTCTTAATTATTGTATTGGAGCATGTAGTCGGTAGTGACCATCATGATTCACACATAACAAATAATCTGATCACTGGTCTCGTCAGTAACATTTGCACATAATTCCAGGCAGCAAGCAGCCTTTAATTTGTGCTCATTGCCAAGTCACTATAATTATAATATAAAGAAAACTATTGATACAATTACTAAATGTTGATTTATAACTACGAAATATTTTGAATAGGACTTGGCTTCTATGAGATCTCAAAACTTTTTACGATGGAAAGACTGCATCGAGAGACTTGGCATTTTTTTACATTTAATGTTTTTGGTGGGATCTCATTTATTTTTTGTAAGTGTATTTCTTTCTTTTACTTTTAGGTGACCTCACAATTTCTTGGACGTCAGCTACTGCTTTGCTTAGAACCCATTCTCTATCTCTATCTCTTTTGTTTCTTCTCTGAGGCTTCGTTACTTCTAAGGTAGACAAGTCTGGGCGATATATACTTCGGAGTCGATTATATTCAGCTATTGCTGTCTCCTGAGCTTTGATACTACTAAAATTCACATTTATTAAATGTAATCCACCCAAACTAGTCACTCTTGAAAGGGCCACGTATGCTTGACCACAGGTAAAAACTGAAGAACCTATATCCATCATTGCATTGTTTAGGCTCAGCCCCTAACTCTTATGTATGGTTATAGCATAAGCTATGCATATGGGGAATTGTTCCCGATGAACATACGCTCTAGATATAATTCCAAATTTGGTTTTAACAGCACAAAGTTCATATGGTGGTCATTACTAAATTTGATTACTATTGTTTTTACTTTCTTAAGGTCCTCAGGATCAAACTTTACACTTTGTACTATACCGATGGAACCATTTACTAAACCTAAACTAACGTCAATATTTCTTCTTAGCATCACTTTTGCTCCTATTTTTATTACTATATTCTAATTCTAATTAGAGCCATATTAAATAACTAACTAAATAAATATATATCTACTAACTTACAAACTATAACTAAACTAAACTAAATAACACGTAAAGTTCTCCGAATATCAATTATCACTACAATATTTTTTAGTTTCGAAATGGGTTTTCATAGACAGATGGCGCTATCAAATGAAAATTATCGAATTATTTTGAAGTACTACTTACACTGCGCTTTGTAACGAAACCATAGCGCGATTCAGACAGGTACAACGCCATCTATCGAGCGCGCATACAATATTTATCGCAATACAATGGAGTTTTATTAATTTAATGAACTTTATGTATTAATTTGTATTAATGATAGTCTATGTATTACATTTATTTTATTCTTTTCTATTCTATGTATGTATTCATCCAATTGAATAGGTACTTAAACAACGAACAAAGTTAACTATGCAGTCAAAATCCATACATAATGTTCTTGCCAAACCGCAAATATAAAATTGTTTTCTATGGCATATAATTTTTTAATGTTTTTATAATTTTTCCTTTATATGTGGCTAATGACCTATCTTGGTGCAAAATTTGAAGTTTCTAAGTCTGCTAGAAGTACCTTAGATTTTTGATGATCTGTCAGTGAATCAGTGAGTGACAAAATGGTGTAACTTTGATCGACCGTAACTCCTAAACTATTAATTCATTTGGCGTGTAATTTCGAACTTAAGCTTTTTCTAATGCCTACTATTATTCACCGAAAACCTAAACTCCTAGCTTTGTCCAAGATATAGGGGGGGCGAAACAGCCGCGAACCGCTTCGAGAAAAGATGGTACGGCCGTGCCCGTTTTGCTCGAGACTTGGCAGGGGCACTGCCGTGCCCCCAGAACTATAAAAAAAATAATTTCAAAGCGGGTTCATTAAAAAATATGTATATATTGAATTCTCTATAACCCCAGAAAAGCTCAGAGAAGTCTTTTATATAACCTTAAGGATCGTAAAATTTCCCATTTAAATTTCAATATTACTCTTATGGCCGATAAATTTAGCGGAATTCATATGGAGCCCGAATGGCGACTATAAAAACTGCCAACGAAAGGTTTAGTTCACTGAAAATATTGTGGCTACCCATCTGTATAATTGTCATCTTGGACCTTCCGGTGACGTTTTAATAAAAATATATAATAAAAATGACTTTATTTTTATATTATTTTTACTTATAGCTATGTTGTTTGCCGTATAGTGCCGGCATAGAATGACACTACCCCTTTTTACCTGTGGGTGTCGCAAGAGGTGATTAAGGGTATGGGGCATTTTTAAGGGGTTTTTGGGCGATTTGATGGAGACCTATCACCAACGATATTTTCTTTCTACCATGTTAAATGCAAAGTGAATTTGTTTTATAATCTAAAAGCATAAATACCAAATTGTAGTTTTAGCTACATCATATGTGTATTAGTAATTTTACCGACACTATTATTTTATTACATCTACCAACTTTCTCATTAATTAGTAGTTGCATACTACAACTCCATTTTGTAAAGATATAACTCTAGGATCATAATGAAATTTATGATTTTAATAACCGAAGGGAAACTCTATCTCTAATGAATGGAATGCATAACTAACTGTAGGTTACGGAATAATTAACTCCGTTGATTAACTGCTGACTAGTTAATTTACTGGCAACGGAACCAGTCATCACTTTCTCTGATTCACAGATAAGCTCTCTGACTGTTATCTAGTTTTACTCTATATTATAAACTTTTGTGTTAATGGAGTTATTATGAGAATGTAATTTTTAATATAATGAGATGAATACAAAAAAACAGAAGCTATAAAATGTGTTCAAATTTATTTAATAGTGAATACGTTTTATATTTCTGTTTGAAATTCTAAGTGGAGGTTGAAATCCAGAATTGATTCTTCTGTTGTATTTTTTATGTTTCTCTGCCTTTAGAAAAAAGTATATTTTGCTCGAAAGGAAGTCCGTCATTGTCATTCGTCAGAGTTATATAACAGATTTTTAAATTAACTTTTCATTTGATTTGGAACAAAAATTGGCTCAATCATGTTTTTATTAATGGAAAAATATACTTAAATTTACATATGCAATTTACAACTTATTTACTAATATTTACAAGTCACAATACGCGCCCCGTGTCATATCTGGTGTAAAAGTGCCTAGCACGCTTGCAGCATTGCCACGTTGTATTGCCAAAGATATTCTTTGAACCAGATAAGACACGGACCTTTAGAAATAATATACTTGATAAAAACAGATCGAATTTTTAGTAAATGCACATTTTCAAAATTTCTTAGATTTATTGACATATGATCGTGACAAGCTACGTTCGCGCGTACATATATTTTGAAGACAGATTTATCAATTGTATAATATTATCAATTCGCTAGGTAGGTCCTTCAACAACAATACAAAATAAGGTGAGATATTTAGGTGACGGATGGCATAAATATTTAATACGGTTTCGTATTTCAAAGGAAGGGGAACAACCGACAAAGCTGGGGTTGGGTCATTCGTAATAAACTAACCGACCTACCACAGCCTATAATATGGCAGAGTATAAAATATGCATATGTTTTATACTTGACTCAACGTTCACGACTTACGTATCGGAAGGGGGTTGCAAAGTTACTTAATTGGAGCTAAACCGAGCCACAGCTCTTCTTGGTCGCGAAAAATTACATTCGTTGAACGCTAACCAACCAATCGGTTTGACCTATTGCCATGAAACTTTGCACAGTGATCAATCACTAATGCACTCATCTCAGTTACGGTAGGGAGTTACCTCCGATTATAGAAGGAATGAATTTTTTGTTTTAATGTATTAATTTGCTGTGCAGTGTCGGCTTAGAATAGCACTACCCCATTTCTTCCGGTGGGTGTACGTAAGGGGCGACTAACGGTTTTGGGGCTTTTGAGGGATTTTTGGGCGATGCGGTTGGAGACCCATCACCAACAACCTTTATTTCACCATCTTTTCCCCACACAACTTCCAAAAGTGGCTGAGGAATTTCTGAGTCCTTAGCTCTGGCTACCCCTTCTAGGGATTTAAAGCCGTGAGTATATGTATGTATGTACAGAAGGAATATGTATAGGTTTTACCTACCCATACGGACTAGGACTTCAATGCAAATTGCAATTGAAATTAATTGAGCTGACTGGGTAAGGTGTTTTTTGGTGATTATTCCTCAAAGGTAAGGAAATCGGTCGAGCAATTCCAAAGGAGTTCGATCACAAAGAAGTGGTTTACCCGCGTAAAAGAGCTTGATACTAAATAAAAACGTAATGGAAAGGAAAAAGTTTTCTACATACCTTGACATATGATCGTGACAATCTGTATCAGCGTGATGGCAATGCTTCTAGGTCCTCGCTTGGTCATCATTGGTGATTATGGTTCCTCATCATTACTCAACACGATTGTGACGTCATTGATTGCGTCTTTTTGATGTATTGAATTGACATCTGAAATGAAAAAGCAAGGTCACATACAAACATACATATTCTCACGCCGTAAGTTCCCATTGGGGTAGGCAGAGACTGTACTAAAAAGCAGGGTCAGAAAAGGAAATAAGCAAGGTACACGAAATAAAGATATCACAGAGAGAGATGACAAGTTTTTGTTGTTAAATATTGATTTTTCTTTTTTATGTAATACAGTATTCGCTGTGTAATGTTGGCTAAGAATAGCACTACCCTATTTCTTCCCGTGTTTGATCGTAAGAGGTGACTAAGGGTGTTGGGGCTTTTTAAGTGATTTTTGAGTTATGCGCTTGGAGACCTATATCACAGAAAGAACTTTTGCTTCATTTGACCGTCCACGCTATATCTTTCACAAATCATACAATTTCTTACAAAATTATAACATCCTCTCTACATCATTTCTTCTGTCCTCATGTGTCTTCTGTCACACCGAACATTTGTTACCCCACACAAGAATAGGTACTAGAGCAGCATCATGTGCTGATATTCGGGACTTTTGGTGTATTGAATGATTAGTCATCAGAAAATATAAAATAAAAGAGCATGTATGAAATATTGATGGATGTTAACGAAGCTAGTAAGGTTTGTCAGGAACGTACAAAGTGGTGATCGAAAGTCTCTGCCTACCCCAATGGGAGTATATGTATGTAGTCATCAGACTATTCACTGCTACGTTTGCCGCAGTAACCGTTTTCACTTCATTCTTTTTTATATTATATCCATATACTGTGTGACGTCACACATAAATAGTGCAAGTTTGGAGGAGTACATAATGTACACTGTCTTATTTTCACGTTTTATTTAAATGTTCTCCAAGAGTCTTCGTGTACGGTATTTAATATATATTTTGACGAAACCCAATTACCAGCTTTTCTTTGTTTATTTATTTATTTGAAAAACAAACGGTACACAATATTTCAAATAAGATAAAAATACAGAGAAGTTCTTGACCTATAAAGTTTCTACCGATTGTTTTACAGATGATACAGAAAAACGCAAATTAAAATAACTATTGAAAACAAAACAATTATACATCAGTTGTAATATGGATAATTTTTACAGATGAAATTAAGTAAGTTAAATGAATTATATTGTCATTCCCACCAGACCAAGCAAACACTACAAGATTAAAAAATATGCATAGATATTCTAGGAAATGATGTTTTGTGTGTGATTGTAGAAAATGTTAACAATATTTCATGATAATAAAATAAACCTAAATAAGATACTTACTTTTCAAGGTTAAAAATACATAAATTAATAATATATAAGATACTTATGAATGAAAGTACTTAAAATACATACTTTAATAATAAATAATAAAAATAATAAATAATTTTATAATAAAATTACATTTCATTTTTTTTTCTGTGAAGCCTTCAGTTTCATCTATTCATAAAACAAAAATAATAGGTTTTCTCGCGATATTTTTGTACCAAAAAAGCTTAAGTTACATTTATTAAGAAATTATTGTTACTTATTGGCAGTTTGCTGAAAATCCTCTTTTTGTATTAACTAGGTTTCCGTCACAACACCAAAAATAGAAGTAACAGACAGGTCTAATTGGGTAATGTTGAAAAGTTAAACCAACAGCGGAGAGCGTCGATCGTTCTGGTGAAAACGTTATTTTTTTAGTATTCAAGGTGCATTTTAGGTGCAAAAGTTTAAGGCACTGAACTTTTAACTGTGTAATAAAAACTCTGCTTACATAAGAATCAAGACACAAATGCTAAAAGAGGGTAAGCAGAACTTTGGAACCAGCAATTCGCGAGTCTCCTAGAAGTTAAAAGGGTAAATGATTGCCATGTCAAAGGATTTTTGGTAATGACTTTCATGTATATGAAGATTAATGTGTATAAATTAAGCTGGAAAAGTTTGCTAGGATAGCAGAAAGTATGAGCTTCTTCAGAAGTTTACGTAATGAAATATGTATGTGATAAAAAGCGTAATTTGTGCAGAAATAATTCATTTTTATGTATTTTTCTAATCTTCTTATCTATAGATGCATCTCAAACAATCAAAACAAATACCTGAGCCTTAACCATCACGAGACCCCATCCTCTCAGAAACTCTTTCAGAAACTCCAAAAAAGTTCAGTCTTAACAAAAACTTCGATTTCAATTTGTGAAGTAAAACGTGGAGCATTGGAAAGAGCAAACGAGGACGCTCAAAGACCTATAAGTGAGCGCTACGTTCGGTACCCGTATCAAAGCGATTCCAAGCGATAGGAAATTAGGTGTCTCAATCGTATCCTAGAATATTCCAGGATATCTTTACTGATTGCACTATTCTTTGAGGTTTTTTGTGTCCTCTGTTATGTTCTGCATGTATTCTAATGTGGGTTTCGAATTGTTCTGAAATAAGATTTTTGAGGATGATATATTTTGATATGTGAACGAAGACAGAGAGGTTTGCCAGGATCGTACAAAGTGGCAATCGATAGTCTCTGCCTACCCCAATAAGAACCAACGGCGTGAGAGAATGTATGTATGTATGTGTGTATTTAAGATAAGTCTGCATCTCTCAGTGTAAATAAATATAAACAGGCAGGATACACAGATCAAGACCACCAGAAAAATAAAATATGGGCTTGTGGTAAGGGTTACTCAACAATATATTTAATGTTCACATATACTCGGTATTACCAAATACATACATACATGTACTCACGCCCATAAATCCCAAAAAGGGGTAGCCAGAACTTCAGAGCTAGAAACTCTTCAGCCACATTTGGAAATTGGTAGGGGACAAGATGGTAGAAATAAAGTATCTTTGGTGATGGGTCTCCTACCGCATCGCCCAAACACCACTTAAAAAAGCCCCATACCCTTAGTCGCCTCTTACGACACCCGTGGGTAGAAAGTGGGTAGTGACGTTCTAAGCCAGCAAGCTATAATTATCACGTAATTGTTGCTCTCGGCGGGGATCGATGACGCGATCTCTGGATACAGAAGCCAGTCCCATCTACCAATAGGCTATTTGACTGTAATAAAAATATACATTTCTTTTATTTCATTAGTCTTAATATTTCTTTTTTGGAGCAATATGTAATATGGCGAGATAAAAATATTGCATTATTTTACTAAATTCCGTCTTCTAAAATACGTATTTTTGATGCAACTGTCACGTGACTAAAAACGACCGTGATTGGCTATTTCTATAATGACGTAGATTGCACATTAACAGACTGTGTATCGTTTCGCTCATTGGTGTTTAATGCGGAATTGACGTCATTTGTGCTACAGCCGCCATATTACTTAAAGTCGCGTTTTTGCGGCACATTTGAATATTGCATTTTTTTTCGATTTTTTAATAAAAAATCTAAAATGAAGACAGAAAAATATTTTTTTAGGGCTCCTTATAAACAAATTAACACCGTAAGATGGTTTTCAAAACTTAGTCAAATAGCCTATTAGAACACGGACTTCAAATTCGTTCATTTGAATTCGTTTTTTGAAATTACTTGTATTTTGAGTGAACTGTCTATCTAAAAAAAATATTTACTATTTCCTTCATACCCAAAATGTTACACGTATGTTTAACAAAAAATAAACGCGTTACAATTTTTAAACTATTATCAACCGTTACTAAATGAAAGCACCAATTATTGCGTACGGTTGTGTGTACGTAATAGGAGACATGCTGTTTTGCCGTTTTATATGAATATATACAATTGTTCAATATTAATTAGCTTGAAAGGCGATATATCTAATTATATACACTACAACGGATTTTTATATTTTACCCGCTACACTCAATTCTATTGTCAACTGTCCTTTATATCCACTGTTATGGCGAAGGTTGATAAAGGTATCTACGTGGGTACAGGGGTGAGTTCAGGAGTATTGGTACCTCTGCCAACCCCTTTGGGGATAAACGGCGTGAACGTTTATGTTATGCTATGTTAGAGGTAAAATAATACTTTTGGCCATATCATGCAATTTTTGACTTGTCACCCTTTTTTCGTCGGGACAGTACATTTATATTTCATGTACAGTGGGAGGGATGTCTCCATGTTGTATAAAGTCACTGTCTCATCTGGATATAGAATAGAATAGAATAACTCTTTATTGCACATCAAACACAAATTTACAAAAGAAATTATCATACAGTTTACAGTGAGGTACAATCGGCGGTCTTATCGCTAAAAGCGATCTCTTCGAGACAACCTTTGGAAGGTGAGATCGGATATAATAACATTACTCAGTAATGTGAGTTTTCTTACAATGTTTTCTTTTCCCGTTAATAACGTTGAGAAATTATACCCCACATATGATTTTACAAAATACGACACATGGGTGTAGGTAGAGCAGTCTCAATTCGAGATTTTCTATGCTGAATTGGCGTTAAACTATCAATAAAACCAATCACAACAAATTAATTTGTTTTATTAAAAAATACAGTAATTTAACGCCATAACTTATTTTTCACAAAGCCAAAAGATTAAACCATTTATAATATATTTGTGGGAAGCAAAAATGTTTGGTCAAAGTCACGTATGCCGCCAGCGCATACAAACCCGGCAGGGACGAAATCCGATTTCCGAGGAACAAATTCAATTGTACCGAACGCGAAATTGACTCAAAATTTGTGGTTCACAACCGCTACCTTATATTGGAGACAATGTTCTTTATTTGCAGAATGTGAAGCGAAATGTAGGTGGCGATGCGAGACGCAAATTTCGTTGAAAATTTGTTTTAGAAGTTGCTTGAATGATAAGGAAGAAATGTTAAAATGTTCACGTGACATGTTTATCACCTGGTGTTCAGAGAGTACCCATATTTTGCTTAGACTATTAAGTAGTAGTAGTGATATTCATGGCTATCGTTTTGTATAACTATTCTGTCACATGACTCAGAACTACCCATATTTAGCTTAGACTATTAAGTAGTAGTAGTGATATTCATGGCTATCGTTTTGTATAACTATTCTGTCACATGACTCAGAACATCTTAGCTATTTATACTAAGGGTATTCTGCCGCCCTAACCATATCTGCAGTGATTAGGTTCGCCTAACATTTGAGAAAACCACGTTTGAAATTTGTGAACTTAAACAGTTCATATCTCCGAGACTGACTGGTATAGACCTTTAGTCGCCTCTAACGATCACCCACGGGTAGAAATGGGGTAATGTTATTCTAAGCCGACACTACACGGCTAATTACCTACACTTGATACTACATAGCCTTTCATAGGCGAGCCGACTCGAACTTTGCCAAGTTTTTGAATTATGTGTGTTATTGGAAGCTCCTAAAACGTCAGGCGTGACTATATAGATTGAGCTCCCAAACACATACAAACAATGCATATATACGCAATTAGTTAACAAAGTGCTGTGTAGCATCGGCTTGGAATAGCACTATCCCATTTCTTCCGGTGGGTGTACGTAAGAGGCGACTAACGGTATTGGGGCTTTTAAGTTTAAGGGATTTTTGGGCGATGCGGTTGGAGACCCATCACCGACAACCTTTATTTCACCATCTTTTCCCATTGCAACTTCCAAAAGTGGCTGAGTAATTTCTAATTCCCTAGCTCTGGCTACCCCTTCAAGTGGTTTATAGCCGTGAGTATATGTATGTATGTATGTATGTAGTTAACAGAAGCCAGAGAATATCAATCACCACTTCATACAATCCATGCCAACTTTTCGAGCTAAATTTATATTTGTAAATAGTTTCATACATACAGCTCCCAAAAACATCTCAATTATTTATAATTGAAACAACTATTGATTTTCGGATATTTTAATCGCGTGTTATTACATTATTTTTAAAGCCCGACGTTTCGAAAACTTTCCAGTTATCATGGTCACGGGAAGACTGAGGTGTTATTTGTCATTATACAGTACTATAAAATTAACTATAAAATTACTATTAAATGACAAACCTACAATTCTAGCAAAAGAGAATCGATTGATACCTAGAATGATACGCAAATCTATTGAAATAAAGAAACATCCAAACTTCAATAGAGATGATGGTTGGCAATTACCACCTGCTTGGAACCCGATCATTAGCACAACTAAGCGAGGGAAGAACACTAGCAAGACTCCAGATAACATTAGCTCTTTTTGTACATAGCAAATATTAAACGCAAATGTAACTTAAAATTTTGTGAACGTAGTTAGTATTAATAATTTTATAGTGCTGTATAATGACAAATAACACCTCAGTCTTCCCGTGACCATGATAACTGAAAAGTTTTCGAAACGTCGGGCTCAAAAATAATGTAATAACACGCGATTAAAATATCCGAAAAATCAATAGTTGTTCAATTATAATGTGCAATCGTGAAAATCTTAGAAAATACTATCTCAATTATTTACCTCGCTCTCTACAACAATATAAATTTGTAATTCAAGTAAATAACCCATTTAACGTAGAGTACTCAAAAGTAGTCATGTGCGTGATGGCGTTGTAAAGTCGTATCTAAAACTATTATTCGCTTCCTAAAATCCAGTTAAGAACCAATAAAATGCCTTGCTCTATCTAGTCGAGACATTTTTATCGTCAGTAACGGAGCAATTACTCGACATTGCGATTTACTGCCGAGTTCTAAGAACGGTACAGTAGGGATACCTTGACAATCAAACAAGTATAAATATTAGATTACCTACCTACTGTAAACACACAAAAAATATATTACATAAAACATAGGAGAATTTATCTTGCAAAGGGTTGGAAAAATATCGAAAACTAAAATGCATATTTAGTTTTAAAGCATGTTTTTAGTCACTAAATTTTGCCTATTTTACCTCTGTTATCTGTCTATAAGAATAATAAAAATGTTCGAGACAGTATGAGACATTACAGAATTTGGAAAGAAGAGACCAACTTAGGCCTGCCCTCCTACATATTCACTTATAACAAAGGAATCAATAGTAAGAACATATTTAACGTACGAATTAAAATCTACACTTTTTCTACGATTATGGCTGAACTAAACTGGTAAAAATATTGATGAAAAGGTGTAACTTTGTTTAATTTATATACAAATTACTGATGAATGATGAATGTTGTATTTGCCTCCTTTGAAAGGGATTGGGAGTGATGGTTATTTTTAGCTAATTCTCAAGCTGTAGATAACCCTCTTTTGGATAAATATTCATTAGGATATTTTATGTATATGTTTTTCTACTGTTTTAATATTTACAAAGTGTAAGAACACTATTATATATTGAGGCTATCTTTTCCGAATGCATCCGAATACACCCGAATGCCACCGTGCACCGCAATTTGCTCCGATGTATCGCCCGAAGCCATTTTCTTACATGTTGATTTTGTTCAATAATTTCTTTTGAGTTGCTTGCTCTTTTCATTACTTTGTATTGCACAAAGATAACTGAATAACCTTATTTATGCATGAAAGGAATCGGTATGTTTCGGATGCTGTATTGTTTTAAATGAATAATGTTTAGAAGGTTATATGATTAGTGTTGAACGATTACTTAATAACACGAGAGTACATACATACATACATATACTCACGGCTATAAATCCCTTAACTGGGTAGCCAGAGCTTTGGAATGAGAATTTCCTCAGCCGCGTTTGGAAGTTGATTGGGGAAAAGATGGTAATAATAAATATTTTGGTGACGGGTCTCGTCTCCAACCACATCGCCCAAAAATCACTTAAAAAAAAAGGCCTCTATGCCCTTAGTCGCCTCTTACGATCACCCACGGCACTACACAGCAATACACACACGAGGGTGCAATTTAAAAAAAAAGCTTTCATTATATTAGAGAAGCTTCAATACCCGCTCTTGTGACAAAGCTAAACTTTTTTAAGACTTTTAATGTCTTGGCGTTGAATTCATACAAAGGATCGCATTTTGAAATGTGCGCCAGTTTTGAAGACAACAGGAAATATTATTGACATAGTGTTGGCTAACAGTAGTAAAAAAAGGCAGCAAAAATTATACGTTGATTGACTGGAAATTATTTATGAAATTAGTGAGTAATCATGATTTCAACATTTTTTTTTATCAATGTGGAATAAAACCATTACTAATGATATTTCATTTCACTGTTCCAACTTCTAAAAGTTGCGAAGTGACTGAGAAATTAGATTGGAATAGACAAAAAAACTACTTATTGCCCATCACTCATGGAATATTAGCATACATACATACATACATATACTCACGGCTATAAATCCCTAAAAGGGGTTGCCAGAGCTTCCGAATTGGAAAATTCTTCAGCCACTTTTGGAAGTGAAATGGGGAAAAGATTGTGAAATTAATGTTTTTGGTGATGGGTCTCCAACCTCATTGCCTAAAAATCACTTAGAAAGCCCCGATACCCATCCCATAGTCACCTCTTACGATCACCCATGGGGTGAAATGGGGTAGTGCTATTCTAAGCCAACACTACGAGGCAAATAGCATAGCACAGGAATATTAGCAGAAATGATAAATATTTTTATAAAGAACTACAATTGGTAATCTTATCAATAGAAGCAATCTCTTTTTTAGAATTAGTAGTTTTTTATTTTATTACTTAAATGCTCTTGAAAACTGTTTTTTTTATTAATTAGTTTTTTAGCTCTAGGTATACGATGCTGAAAATCGTTCCCTTATGAAATTTTAATGCTCATATTGAAAAAAGTTTTTCAGACAAAAACATATATATTTAAATGCCAATTACACTTTTTAGCGATAAGAACATTTAAACCAAAACTTCTTAAAACTGCCGTGTAGTGTCGGCTTAGAATAACAGTACCCCATTTCTACCCGTGGGTGATCGTAAGAGGCGACTAAGGGTATAGGGGCTTATTAAGTGATTTTTGGGCGATGTGGTTGGAGACCCGTCACCAAAATCATTTTTTATTACCATCTTTTCCCCAATCAACTTCCAAAAGTGGCTGAGGAATTTTTCATTCCAAAGTTCTGGCTACCCCGTTAAGGGATTTATAGCCGTGAGTATATGTATGTATGTATGTTCTTAAAACAATATTAATATCATATAATCTTCACAAGTATCTAAAAGGTCTGCTACCACTTACTAGACTAGCGTTGCAGACTGCATAGACTCTACCGCTTAGTTGGGACATAAATATAAAAGCTATGATGAAGAGCTTGAAATCATGCATATCCGAAAAACAGACAAATGCTGGTAAAGTGATTTTCTTTATTATTAATACGCAATGTCTTTAACAATCACACCAAAAATAAAAGTTTTATTATATATAAGTAAAGTACGTATTATAATAGTGTTACGACATCTGTTCGCAAGTAGTAGATAGGATTTGCCACTACTAGATAACAGATGGCGTTACTAGTATTTTAATAAGTAAAAAAAGGAATTACTAGATGTTTCTCGAATATCGACTTTTCGAGAATGTGGTACTAGAACTTTCTGTAATATTCGCGTATTTGAGATTTGGCATATATAAAGAGCGACGCGTGCTACGGAGTTATTCGAGTGCGAAGAACTAAAGCGAGAACAAGCGAAATACTAGAGCGAAGAAATTAAATACGACAGTGCAGTGATATACGGATTACGGAAATAAGCGTAACGGTGTGGACAGTGTTACTATAACGGAGTAAATTAGTGTTGTTAATTAGTGCGAGTATCGATAGTTAATTATCGATAGTGTTTGTTGTGTTGTGTAAAGTGCGTTATTGGTCAATAAATATAATTACACCTTAGTGCACGAAAGTGTGACTGGTATTTATCAAATTAAGAACCCGGTACGTAACAATTGGTGACAGAAGTGGATTTGAAGATGCCAGTTATGCCGAAGGAAGACGGAAGAGAGGGTGTGAAGACACGCGCTCAGAAAGCCGCAGAGGGTGAACAGCTGTCGGAAATGAGGTCATCGGTCACGAACCCTCGGAGTGACATTCCAGAGGAGACGTCCGCGGTGACTAACGCGCCGTCTACATCAACGGCGCCGGCGGCCGCAACTAATACTGACTTGACGATGATAGTTGAAATGTTTCAAAGCATGCGTGAAGCACAACAAAGCATACAGGATGTTGTGAAAAACATACATTCGGAGGTACAGGATGTTAAAAAAAACATACATTCGGAGGTACAGGGTGTTGTGAAACAAGAAGTTCGTGAGTTGCGCGAGGAACAGCAAACTAAGTTCTCACAAGTTCTCACTGCGGTCAATGAAGTCAGTGGTCGGGTGGTTACTGTGGAAAAAGACGTAGAGCAGATGAAGGAGCAGGTAACCACTATTGAGAAAGATATCGATGACATGAAGACCGACTTCCGCGGAATGGAGAAAAGGGTTCTGCAGCTTGAATCACGACCGGTCAAGGTTGTCTCCGGTGAGAATGTAGTAGCTGTCCATGGTCCTCGTGTGAAGGTTCCTCCCTACGACGGAACAACATCCTGGTCGGCGTATAGACATCAGTTCCAGACTGTTGCGGCTGCCAATGGTTGGACTGATGAACAGTGTTTGACTGCACTGACGGTGGCGCTCCGAGGTCAAGCACTGTCAGTAATAGAGGCGCTGCCGACTCCGAGTGGTGGTTTCAAGGACCTGCTGGATGCGTTGGAGTCTCGCTATGGAGAGCGACACCTGGAGCACGTGTTCCGCGCTCAGCTGCGTGATAGGGTCCAGCGTTCCGGAGAGGGACTTCAGCAGTGGGCCCTTGAAATCGAGAAGCTCGTCCGCAAGGCCTATCCCAGTGTAGATCCGAAGACGGTGGAAATGAACCTGGTGCAAGCATTCGTCGACGGCATCAGAGATATCGAAGTGAGAACAGCGGTGAGACTTCAACACCACACGTCTCTCAAGGATGCCTTGGCGAACGCTCTAGAAGTTGAAGCTTGCCGCCAGGATACGCGCCAAACTCATCGACTTCGTGAGATTGCGGAAGCAAATGAGGACGTCAAGGTCATTAAAGCACCCGTCGGAAGGAGTACTGGACCGATTTGTTATGGCTGCGGGAAAAGGGGCCATTTGAGATTAAGTTGCCCGCTGAGGGAAAGAATGCAAGATGTACATTCCCTAGTGCGTGAAAATGGTTTACATGCTAGTGAAAAGATGAAAACCAGATATGACCGTAAAGCTAACACGCCGCGTTTCGAAGAGGGTATGCTCGTCTGGTTACACAATCCAACTCGCCAGAAAGGGAAGTCCCCTAAGTTACAAAATAGGTGGGAAGGACCGTACAAGGTGGTCACTAGAATAAACGATGTAACGTACAGAATTCAACGCCAACCTAGAGGGGCTTCGAAAATAGTTCACATCGATCGACTTGCGAAGTACCATGGAAGCAATAATACTCGGGACGAGTATTAATGTAAGGAGGGGGTAATGTTACGACATCTGTTCGCAAGTAGGAGATAGGATTTGCCACTACTAGATAACAGATGGCGTTACTAGTATTTTAATAAGTAAAAAAAGGAATTACTAGATGTTTCTCGAATATCGACTTTTCGAGAATGTGGTACTAGAACTTTCTGTAATATTCGCGTATTTGAGATTTGGCATATATAAAGAGCGACGCGTGCTACGGAGTTATTCGAGTGCGAAGAACTAAAGCGAGAACAAGCGAAATACTAGAGCGAAGAAATTAAATACGACAGTGCAGTGATATACGGATTACGGAAATAAGCGTAACGGTGTGGACAGTGTTACTATAACGGAGTAAATTAGTGTTGTTAATTAGTGCGAGTATCGATAGTTAATTATCGATAGTGTTTGTTGTGTTGTGTAAAGTGCGTTATTGGTCAATAAATATAATTACACCTTAGTGCACGAAAGTGTGACTGGTATTTATCAAATTAAGAACCCGGTACGTAACAATAGTATAACTATTGTTTCGTATTTTTAAATATACAATATAATTTCATATACAATTCAAGGTCAAGAGAAGGAACAAACTGGACGAAAGCCATTGACTGAGAGCACCGTAGGACCAGCGAATGTGAAGATTTGGGGGTGGACTATTCCCACGAGTCGAAGTCAGGTGATAAATGTAATTTTTTTAGATAAACGTAGTTTAAGCTTCATATGCACTCCCGGGAAGTAGTGAAGAGGTAGTGCAATTCCAGACCTTAAGATCTTTGTACATCCAATTTCCATAGTTTATATAGAATAATAAATCCAATTTCCATATTTCCCGATCGATATACACTGGAAACAAATTTAACTTACCTTACACTCTAACTTTAAGACAGCTCGAAATGAATTTTAAAACTATCTCATGAATTTCCTTTTAAAGTGTCTGCCGAATGAATTTAAAGCGTCGATATTAAAATTTTGATGCATATTACCTCCCTCGGTTTGATCCTTGGAGCAATAAACAGGATGACTTGAACATTTTCTGATATATTAAGGAGTTATCTATTTTACAACCTTGGTAACTCTTGTGTGGGAACGATTGAAAAATGAGGAGGTATGGTTTCAATTTATGAGAAGAACAACCAAAACGAAGCATAAAATCATTTAGCTGTCTAAGTATACCTATGGCAAGTGATCCCAAAAGGGAGTCAGTATAAGTGATTCTTCAGTAACATTTATAATTTGAGAGAGAAAATATTTTAAAATAAAAAACCGACAGTGACCGGTCTTCAGCCAACAATTTGTGTCGATTTGTGATAGTCTAAGCCGACTGGCCACAGCTTTTGAAAGAGTAAAGACAAATTTACAGACATTGATCAATATTCATTAAGAAACATAGATATTATTTATAGATTATTATTTATTTCTATTTAGAGATTTTAGATTGAATCATTTAAAGGAACAATAATGTTTGTAAGAAAACAAGTAAAATTTGTGATCCTACAATAAAAAAATACAACTGTTGGATGGAAACGTCACTAGAAATATGGTCATATTAATGCTTAAATTTTAAATTTAGTTTAAGTGTCAAGTAATGACGATGCATGTAAGTACATTTAGATAATTTAAATCTTTTTGTTCATGAAAACCTCATGTGGGGATTATTACTAATAAATAAAGAATAAATAAAGGAAAGAAAAAATTTTTTCGGGCGTTTTTTCTTTCCTTTAAGTACATTTAGAGTTGAAAATCCATATGTTTTAGAGTTAATAAAAAAAAAAAACAAACTTGTGGAAAATAATACTAAAAGGAACTCTTTCTCTCGTTAACCATATTTATTTACAAACAAACAGGGAGCTAATAAACGTGTGTTAACAAAACGGTAACATTTCTATTAAGGACAATTGTCCAATTAACTATGAGACCCCCGAAACTCGGAGATAAAAGAACGCTTAGAAAACTCATTGCTCTCTAACTCGTTTACAAAAAAATGATCCGTTGAAATTGTGACGGCGACGTCTCGCGCTTTCATCCCACGTAATTCGCATTATTTTCCACCGACATTTAAACTTTCATTCCGACTGTCACAGCCAGAAAGGGGGACACCCTACACCCTTAGTAGGGTCACCACACGTTCGGGTACAGTGGAACTTTGTTGTTGTAATTGATGTGTGTTTTGTTTATGGGTGAATGGTTTAGTTCATGGTATCATTAGAGAGTGATAAATGTATTACTTTTTAGGATCAAGTTTTTTAATATTTGTCCTCTTTTTATTTCGGTCAAACAACAGATAAAAAGTATAACAACAAAGCATACATTAACTAAGGTTTATCACGAATAAATTATAATTGTATTAAATTATAAATTAACAACAATTTGAAATGAATAGTCAGCTAAATTATTATTAACATTAAATAATTTTGATTCCGCTAAATTATACTTAAAACATACATACACTATTTCATACGATATTTCCCATTGGGGTAAGCAGAGACTATAGGCACTGGTCACTGTACGATCCTGGTCAATCTGTGGAGGTTTTCTACATTAATTAATATTTTTATATCCTTTACCCTTTACAATTAAGTTGCATGATTTAATATACTTATGGCTCATAACATAAACAACAAAAAAATATCACGCGTAACAACCCTGAATAAAAATAACAAAGTCTTTTTCGAACGCAACAGTCGCTTTAAAAAACACGTGAGCGAAAGGGACAAGTATACACTTACAGAACCAGAGTTAGTAAGATGGAAGATGAAATATAATATGAAAGAAGTTTGAGAAGCTCGTTTTTATTACCGCTATGTGTAAAGCTTGTGTAAAAAATTACTCAGCCCACTTTTTTATTTTGAACGAAATCCCCGAGGAAACGCTGGGTGATGATAATTTTTTATATTTCCCGTCTCGAGTATTGCGTTGCGTCTTATTCTTAGTAGAAATGTAATTGTCGGGAGAAAAATATACGGAATCAACACGGTATAATGTTTTGTGTACATTATTTTTTTGTTTGGGACCTTTATAGAGGTTTTATATCTTTATTAAGTGTTAAAGTAAGCTATAAAGAGTAGAGTGCTATTTCCAAAAAGAATATGTTATTCTAACGCTGTTTTCATAGGACATACATACATAATACTCACGGCTATAAATCCCGTAACGGGGTAGCCAGAGCTTTGGAATGAAAAATTCCTCAGCCACTTTTGAAAGTTGATTGGGAAAAGATGGTAATAATAAATGTTTTTGGTGACGGGTCTCCAACCACATCGCCCAAAAATCACTTAAAAAGCCCCTATACGTCGTCTCCTCTTACGATCACCCACGGGTAGAAATGGGGTAGTGTTATTCTAAGCCGACACTTATTCTTGTTATTCATAGGAGTAGGTAGTCAAAAGAATTTACGAAATATTTGCAATAATTATTGCCAATTTAAAACATAATTTTATTCCCCAAGCTGATAAAATATTGGGTACTCAAACTTTCCAGGTCGTAGCTAATTATTTTTTTTTGACATAAATACTTTCTACATTATAAAGACCACACAAAAAACACAAGTAATTTTCATTTATAATGCATCTAAAAAATATAAGAAATATGTGGAACATCATTAAATAGATTAAAAGTATTTTATGCTGTACAAACAAACAAACCAAAACTGAACTCGTTAAATTTTCCGCAACTAAGTACACAAGTTAATTTACTACTGAAATAGTTTAAGTAGCTATTAATCACAAAATCTTGAAATTATTCCTTAAATAACTCTTAAATGGGAAACCTTTAAGTCGAAAGTCGCTTACTTACTGACAAAGCTAACTTTGAGTTGAGTGTTAATTTTCGTAAGTTGAGATGCAGTGGTCACAAACTTGAGTACAGTTTTGACAAACTTGCCTACAAATTAAATATAAATATAAAGCATAAGTTTTATATTTAATTGGAAAAACGATTTTATCAACTAATTATAATTCACTTTGTCTACACAAATTTGTCTTATCTAAAGACATACTTGTATGTGTGGCTGATTTATCATGGTTGTTAAAGGTGAGGAAAAACTTCGGGAGGAAACCCACATGGCTAAGTTGTACTTAGTCATGTGACCGTTTGAACCGTGATTGTTTTAGTTGAGTTGTAAAAAATATCAAAATTTGCTGTGTAGTGTCGGCTTAGAATAACACTACACCATTTCTACCCGTGGGTGATCGTAAGAGGCGACTAAGGGTATAGGGGCTTTCCAAGTGATTTTTGGGCGATGTGGTTGGAGACCCGTCACCAAAAACATTTTTTATTACCATCTTTTCCCCACTCATCTTCCAAAAGCGGCTGAGGAATTTCTCATCCCAAAGCTCTGGCTACTCTGTTTAGGGAATTATAGCCGTGAGTATATGTATGTATGTATGAAAGATCAAAATATTTTGGGCACGGGTAAAAACTACTGATGGAACAAAATTAAAATTCTACAGACTAGTAAATTTCTTGCTACGTATTGAATTAAATCTACTTTCTAGCATTGAATTTAATCACAATGTACCAAGAATAAGCAGTATGTAACAAATGGGCGTCTATTTTTCTTTAGAGCACGATTTCTCAGATCCTCCGTTGGACTGTCTTACTGATGAAAGACATTACCCGAAAGAAATCACTATTTTATTCTCGTGTAGAAAATTCATTGTATACCAAATTAAAGTAATTCAAGTTAAAGGTTAGACTGCAGGCTTTCCTATTTATTTTAATTAATCGTGTTTAGATATAAGATTGCGAATTTATATGTTTCATTTGAAAATAACATATTTAATATACAATAATTTGGTATGGGCAATTGGCCTAAAATTATTTTTCAGTTTTGTGCTACATGATACCTGGAATATAGAAAAATGTATATTTTTAACTTTAATTTTATACTGATGAGCGCTTCTAGCTTACAGCAATCAATTATTTAACCATTTCAAAAAAAATATTCCTACTGAGTAGTGTCGGTTTAACATAGCCCTAACACATTTCTTCTCGTAGATTTTGAACGAGGTGAATAAGGGTGGGAGGATTTTTTACTCGTATGTGATCTTTGGGTAAAGTGGCTGAATACTCATCTTGGACTATCTTTTATTTCGAAATCTTTTTCCAACTGAGCTTCCAAAAGTGGTTTAGGTAATTTTTTTAAGAAAAGTTTAAAAATTGTTGAAACATGAACTTGGAAGTTGAAGGGTTCATCCCAATTTATTCGATAATTAAATTTGTATGGGGTAGAATATAATAATGATAATTGTCATAATTATAATATTTCTCAAATGCTCCTCTGTGCGATAATTATTCGGTCATCTCAAAAGATCATACCCATGGTAATTTTAAAGCTTAAAAATATCTGGGGCTCACGCAACACATATAAGAAATGTTAACAAAGAGTCATTAACTAACAAATTCAACTTAGCTTCTATCTAACCACTATATGATTAGCATATTATCACGTGATCATTAAACCCTTGTTACTGTTTGTAAAAACATTTCAAGCGAAGAAAACAATTATCACAAAATAAAATTTCGATTGTCTGTTCTTAATATAACCGCTTTCTTCTTTGCTATAACTACTAGTGTTTAACTTCGGTATTACTTTCTATCTGTATATTGTGCCAGGTAATTTTTGAAATAACCTTAAACGATTTTACCAGGACTTGCAGTGGTGGGGCACTTTTTATGCTCCTAATATTCAAGAATAAAGGAAGCACGCGGTTCGCTTGTTAACAAAAAATAACGGGGAATAAGATATCAGTTTCGAAACAGCTTTTTTATTATATGCAACACTTTATTAAATTCTTGATAACCCATAACACTGTCTACTTCATCACGTGACTATAATAAAACTGATAATACTCTGATATAAATTTGATACACAAAAACAAAACTATATTAATTAATGTCTTTGTGATAATTTCTCGTATTATTGTGTCAACCCAGATACGAACCCGGGTCTATTGTTCCTCAACCCACGTCGCCGTGTCACACGCAGGCACACGTCGGACGACTTTATTATGCGGACAAATTGAGAAATGTTTTGTTATTTTGTTGCTATTTAAACTGCTTTCAACTTTTTGTTTGTTTTGCGGAAAACTGCCGGTTATTTACTAACTTTAAGGTTTTTACTGTGTCAGAGTAAAATAGCACAATTCTTTTTGGAATTGGGATTTTTGAAGCGATTGTTGGCGGATGCGGGTGGATTGAAAAAAAAATGACTGAAGAATTTCTTATATTAATGAATATTGCCGTGTAGTGTCGGCTTAGAATAGCACTACCCCGTTTCTACCGATGGGTGTACGTAAGAGGCGACTAACGGTATTGGGGCTTTTAAGGGATTTTTGGGCGATGCGGTTGGAAACCCATCACCAACAACCTTTACTTTACCATCCTTTCCCCACTCAATTTTCCAAAAGTGGCTGAGGAATTTCTAATTCCTTAGCTCTGGCTACCCCTTCTAGGGATTTATAGCCGTGAGTATATGTATATGTATGTATGTAATATTTTAGCTATGTATGAAAAAGTATGCATGTACAGCTGTAATACTGTGTCTTATTATTATCAGTAAATAGACGTTCACTACTTGATTTAGGCTTGCTCAAAAATCTTTAAACCCGATCGAACCTGTGTCGCCTGGCTTACCACAACTGAAAGTCTTTGGTGCACCTCATGGGGCCCTTCATAGACTGTGACTTTTAGTATGTGACCACTACTTCGGACCCTGCAAACGTCAAACGACATTTTTTCTTGTGCTCTTCCGTTTGCTTATTAGATTTTAAACTATTTGAGGTATGACAGTGATATACCGATCTTAATATATACAGTTAGGTATATTTATCACTATTAAATGTCTAGATTTACAAGAAAACATGACTACTGACTGAGAGACAAACATGCATATACTCACGCCGCTATTTTCCATTGGGGTAGGCAGAGACTATCGATTGCCACTTTGTACGAGCCTGGCAAACCTCTCTAGACAAAAACTGAGAGACAATCAAAACTGATAAATGTTAGCAGTTAATAATTTGACTGTAGATTCCTTGTGGAGTGTAATTGAGTACTAACAAAGTATTTTCCATTTACTCATAGGAACGAGAATAAGCTGGATTTTACAAGACAATCAACATTCCAAGTTGTAAGAAGTTAACTTAAGTAGCAAGGTTTCTCGGAGTAAGCACGTCAGCATGCCGCCTTATTCGCAAGGAAAAAATCTAATTCTGATATAATATACTGTATATACAACAATTATTATGTTTATAAAATGGCAAGGTATTTAAATGACTAACTACATAAGAATGATGAGTAAATATGAGTTAATAATTCGGTATGCAAAGTTTTTTTTGGTATTTATTAAATATTTTTATTCGATAGCAAACACGAAAATAAAAAACTAATTTGAATATTTTTCATTTAAAATGAGTAATTGCAAAGTTATGATTTTTTAAAGATTGTTTAACTTTTGTACTTAATGACGTCATCGATTGAAAATATCACGTAGCCACATGCAAATAAAGCGAAATGTTTAGTAAAAATATTGCTAATTGCAAAATATTTCACGAATTTGTGACCCCAAATGAAATTATTACGATATGATACTAAACAAACCTATGATTTTCGATGTTTTCTTAATAAACTGCAAGAACGAATGTCTTTGACATAACGCTGAAGGTCAAATACTGTTACAGTTTTTTGCTAAAATAACGGTCATCTTAGCTCTGTTTGATTAAATTTCAAGAAAATATGTTTTAAATACATAATACTCGTATCTCGAAATGGTTTCATAATCAGCACCACTTTTGTAAAACTTTGCATACCGAATTGAAGGCTGTTAAATACTAAGAAAAAGATTTCTGAACCCATAGCTTTCTACTAAAGTATTTTTAGGACTTAGTAAATAATTATGTGATTCGGTAACATATTAATCGGTTAAATATAAATTAATCGGTTTAAATATTTTATGACATGATTATCATTATCATTTATTTTAGTCATTTCTAGCGACACCCACAGCAAGAACGAAACAGTTGGTTTTATGAAAAAAAAGTATATTATGAGGGTGTAAAAAAATGCAGTGAAGAATTGCCGTGTAGTGCCGGCTTAGGATGCCGTGTAGTGCCACCCACGGGTGTCCTATGGGGTGACTAAGGGTATAGCCCTTTTGTAATTGGTTTTTAGGCGAAGCGGCACTGAAAACATTTATTATACAATCTTTTCCCCACTTAACTTCCAAAAGTGGCTGAGAAATTATCTAATTCTTATGCTCTGGCTACCCTTTTTAGGGATTTATAGCCGTGAGTATATGTATGAAATACTATGTATAAAATAATGTCAAAATGGAAGCAAAGTATAAGAGAAACACCCGATTTTGTCATATAAATTAGTTTTTAATCATTACTTGATTCTGGTTACAAATCATTATAAAAAAACCAAACAAAAAAAAAACTACGGGTAGCGGTTTAGAATAGCACTAACCCAGTTCTTTCCGCGGGTGATGTAAAAGACGCTTTAAATTAATTCAACATAAATTTTATACGTAGATCATGGAACAATCTATAATTATATGCAAATTAATTTTTATAAAAATATGTCTTGTCTTGTCAATGTCTTAAATAAATATATATCGTGATAAAATTTACTTATACTTAAGACCTTATAATTATTTGAAAATATTATTGATTAATGTCATAAAAAACAATGATAAATCAGAGAAAAAATAAATGAATAAAACGACTTACTTGTTTAAACCATCAAAATTAATCCTATTTTATCAACACACACTCACAACTATATTGTCCACCTAACAATTAAACCATTCATCGTCAATATTAAAATTCCTCGCGGACGTAAACTTTTCAAAAAGTTTCGCGATAAAAAAGTCACGAGGCTACAGTTTACGCGCGACAGCCACGGGAGTAAACGGAGCACTGGCATTTAGCTATTCAGCCACCGAACTCCAACCTCCACCTACTTTATCTCCAACCCAATAAGATCGAAATTCGAAAACCACGGCAATAAAGACAATCCCGAATTTGGATGAAAAGATCAGCGCATGCGTGAGGTCATTCAACCTTTGCAGAGATGCTTATTGCACTTTTAGAAACATCCTCTTTTGTTTATTGCAATTGGTGTTTAGAATTTCATTTGAACTTTTTTGTTATAAGTAAACTACGCGAGACTAACTGCTGAGATAAGCTACAATAATTGGGCTACGAACTTTTTGTCGTAGCATTTTTAAGCTTGCCGTAGTTATTGTAAAACTTTTTTGCTACGATACGAAATGGAGTCGAGTAAGTTTTTAAGTTGCATACTTTTTATATCTTGTCTAAAAATATCACAAATACAATAAAATTACTTAAATTATGATTAAATCGTTGGTATGTATTTCGTAACATGTGAGAATAGGACCTTAATAGTTTAAGTGGTTCTTTCTATCTTTCTTATATTTTATGTTGGGTGCTTCTTCAAAAAAATGTGTGTGCAGAGTAGGCATACGCATAAACTCAATTAATTGTGGTTAATAAGATAGTATATCTCTTCAAATATCTTGTTCGTTTATGTAGTAAGATATAAACAGAGAAGAAAAACAAAGAAGAAGCTAAAAACCAGAGACAGTTTGTGTTATCTTGTATTTAGAACAGTTAACTACATATCAAACAACATGAGGAGATTTTAAACCATTGCAATCGTTATCAGCTACAAATAAACGGTATAAATTTTGAATAAAGAAAATAAACGAAACATTGGTATCGGAATGTGGGTTTAATCTTTACCGATTTGTTTAGAACATAAGGTTGAGATACGAATTTGTTCATTTGTATTTTGAAATGTTTTCAGATGCGGGTTATTTGAAATATATCATTTAATATATAATAGAAGGTTATTTACTGAGTCTGCAGTTATCAAGCCATGTGGTTATTTACTGGCACTTCAATAGACAAATCTCAATGAGATGATTAATTAAAAAATCGATAGAGCAAAATATCATTAACATCATCAATCAATGGACATCTTCTGCTGGACATAGTCCTCCCCCAAAGATCTCCACAACGACCGGTCCTGTGCTGCCCCTACCCATCGGTTTTTGTCATAGTAACGAGAATATTGGCTAGATTCGTTGAAGAAACCCGTAGCGGGCCAAAATTATTTACATAGTATGAATAGGAAACTGCCCCTATTTTTTTTATAAATCAACGCAAGTGTACTTGCCCTTCATAAATAAACGAGGTATATTATTAAAATAACTGATAATTGCTGTTGCGATCGTTATGTTATTTCGATAGTTATGAGATAATGCTTATTTTTCTTGCTTGTCTACCGTGTAATGCCGGCTTAGAATGTCACTACCCCTTTCTATCCACGGGTGTCGTAAGAGGCTACTAATGGTAGGGGGTTTTTGTAAGTGGTTTTTCGGTGATGCGGTTGAAGAACCATCACCAACGACATTTTGTTTCTACCTTTTTTCCCCCTATCAACTTCCAAATGTGGCTGAGGAGTTTCTAGCTCTGAAGTGCTGGCTACCTCTTTTAGGGATTTGTTGCCGTAAGTATATGTATGTATTACTAATAAATAAAGAATAAATAAAGGAAAGAAAAATTTCGACACAGGCGGAAATTGCCGTAGTGCGAATTGCGAAGAAGCGGGAAGTGGGAATTGGGAAGGCGTTTATTAGTAATAATCCCCACATGAGGTTTTCATGAACAAAAAGATTTAAATTATATGTATGTATTGTCTACAAAAGTTGAATTGAAAACTTATACATACATAAAATATACATAATATTATACATAAAAGTAGAAAACCTTTAGTAAAATGGGCAAAATTTTGTAAAATAAAGGTTTCTAAACATAATCATAGGTTCTAGTCATAGGTCTCTAAACGCATTGTCAACAATAAATGAAAAATCCCCAATATATACAACTTAATTCAACTCTTTTGGCAATTGCGGGGAGAAAAGTATAGGTGCTATTTTTAAACCGATACTAAATGCCCATTAAAGAAAACTAATTAAAACTATTTTATGTTACGCTTAGTAATATTATTATGTCTTACTAAATAATAACCCTATACCTGATAGAAAATCGGTGATATTTGAGTTTTATTCATCAATGAATGTTATTAGCAGTTTATTTCACGTTACCGAGCATAATTAAAATGTACGTTTTAATATTATTATTGTTTTGCTATTTTTTGATTTTTGGGCGATGCGGTTGGAGACCCATCACCAACAACCTTTATTCAACCATCTTTTCCCCACTCAACTTTCAAAAGTGGCTGAGCAATTTCTTATTTCTTAGCTCTGGTTACCCCTTTTAGGGATTTATAGCCGTGAGCATATGTTTGTATGTATGTTTTGCTATTTTATGTGTTTAGATTTGATTTTAGCCAATTTTTCTAATTCGTTGTTGGAAAAAGGCGCTTAAATTTAAATAATATCAAAAGTTGATTACAAGCGAAATAATATAGCCCAAACCGACATAAAATCTCTGTTTTACTCGTTAGTAAGAGTCGGCTAAAGCCTACAGTGCCGGTGTGACTAACTTAAGCTGGTAAATACCCCAATAAACCTAAGTTATCTTAGAAATTATAGAATAGAATAGAATAACTCTTTATTGCGCATCAAACACAAATTAAAAAAAATATATATATGATCAAACAGTTTACAGTGAGGTTCAATTGGCGGTCTTATCGCTAAAAGCGATCTCTTCCAGACAACCTTTGGAAGGTGAGATCGATAAATTAATTATTTGGGTAGATGCACAAAACAAGGCCAAAAAAACATTATACATTTGTATTTTGCAACAAAATTCATTTCGCCAAAAGAACAAAATAAATAATTCATTATACAGATGCATTTTGAACATCATCTTAAATATGCATAAATAATAATATCATTTTAAATATTGTGATTATTTGCAAAAATGGCGTATTCACTAACCTATACTAAAGTCTTTAAATATCTATTAAGGGTAGCCAGAGTTTCGGAATTAACAATACTTAAGCAATTTTAAAAAGTTGATTAAGGAATATTTTGGATACTACAGTCACATCGCCCAATGTCGCTGGTAAGCGGAAGAAAATCAACATCATCATCATTCAGCTAAAGATTTCCATAATGACCGGTCCTGCACTGCACTCAACCAACGGCTTTCCACGATTTTCACCAAATCTTCGGTCCACCTTGTAAGAGGCCTACCCACACTGCGTCGTCCGGTACGTCCATTGTCACTTAAGTTTTGCAATTCTTCGGGCTATGTCAGTTACCCCGGTTCTAATACGGATCTCCTCGTTTCTGATTCGATCACGTAGTGAAACTCCTGACATAGCCCTCTCCATTGTTCTTTGAGTGACTTGGAGCCTTCTGATGAGGCCTATTGTTAAAGGCCACGTTTCTGTGCCATATGTCATGACTGGCAACATACATTCGTTAAACACCTTGGTCTTGAGACACTGTGAAATTTTAGATGAGAAGATATGGCGCAGCTTCCCGAATGCTGCCCATCAGAGCTGGATTCGAGTTGACCTCAGTCTCGAAGTTGGCTCTACCTGATCGAATGGTTTGTCCCAGGTTTAAATATTGGTCAACAACTTCGAGTACAGAGTTTCCAAGTCCAATAGCAATGGGTACGACATGGTGGTTAGACATCATTTTTGTCTTGTCCATATTCATTTTCAGGCCCACTCTCTCGGAAGTTCGATTGAGGTCATTTAGCATTTTGCTCAAATCTTCCGTGGTTTTAGCCATGACCACAATATCATCAGCGATGTTGATGCCGAGAAAATAGAGTAGTGCTATTCTGCCGACATTGCAAAGTAAAAATAAATAAAATTACTTTCAGTAATTCCCTACGATACATCATTTTAGTACCCTCGATCGTGCCAAACAGTTGGTGTCAACGCATTGATGTTTGTATAAATCAATTTAAGTTTCATAATTGTTTAATATGTTACATTGAAGTCTATGTTAATTCCAATTAGTATCGCTTAAGTATTATACTACCTTACCAGCACTCAAAATGTCTTTCAACGCAATATAAGAAATCTGCCCGGCTAGTACGAGCGGTGTTTAAACTAGTTATCGCGTGGGATAAAGCAGCCATCTCTTACGAACTTACTTAGTATCGTATACTGCCATCTCATTCTAACCGTTATCGTGTCGATAAAATAGCGCTCGTGCTTGCCCTTCTGTTTGTATTTAAATAGCTGATGGGATTACTGATAGATATTTAAAAAACCGTGATAGATCGGTGGATAGAACACCGTTTCATGATCACTGGCGAGGGTTCAAACCCGTGTCTAGCCTACACATAGGTGTGGTTTGTTTATCATGGTTGTTAACAGTGTCGGAAAACCTGGTGAGAACGCGCATGGGTAATTTGTACTAAGTCATGTACTAAGTACTAAGTTATGTATTAGTGTTTTAGTACAAAAACGTTATTAGTTCCTCTGCCAACCCCGTCGGGGGTACTCGTATACGAAACGGTATGAACATTTGAATCTTTTGAGTCTGTTTGATATTTTGAAAACTTTAGTAAATAATAATAGTAACTATATAATAATAGGCACATAAAGAGAATGGATGATAGTAAATTAATAAGTATATTTCAGAGCTCAAAGCAGAGAAAGAACGAGTGACTCAAACAAAGAGCTGAACAAAGCAGGAGTCCGAAGTATGAAGAATAAAAGTGCATGTATGAGAAGATTGATGGATGTAAACGAAGTTCGTTAGGTTTGCCAGGGTCGTACAAAGTGGCGATCGATAGTCTCTGCCTATCCCACTGGGAACTAATGGCGTGAGTGTATGCATTTATATATGTATGTTATTGAAGCAATTTTGTTTCAAGCCGCATTAGAAAAGTGTATAACTGTCCCTAGCATGGATTAATGTTTATTTATATAATTTTACATATACGTAATTTGAATGTTTTTGTTCATGAAAACCTCATGTGGAGATTATTACTTATAATTAAAGAATACATAAAGAAAAAGAAAAATTTCGACACAGGCGGGAATCGAACCCGCGACGGGGGCGTATACCTGAGTGTCAAAAATTTTCTTTCCTTTGTTTATTTACATATACGTGTCTTAAGATTAAAATACTATTGAAATTGTAGTAATAATTTCTAAGACAAAGAAAGGAGGTATGTAGGCGTAAAGATATACCAAATAAAGGTTCTGACTTGAGCAAATTTCAATGAAAACTATTCAACTGTATAAAATTTGATACTATTTCAATAGAGATGGCTCTAAAGCCATTACGATAACAACCCTTACAACTCAAGTACTATTAATCGGTTATTTTCCTGCAAAAATACACTTGGTATGCTGGGTAGTATCGGCTTAGAATAGCACTACCCCATTTTTAGGGTTCCGTACGTCTGAATACAAAAACGGAACCCTTATAGGATCACTCGTGTGTCTGTCCGTCCGTCGCTTACAGTCAATTATCTCCGAATCTATTAGACCGATTAAGTTGAAATTTGGTACACATATCAATTCCTGTGACTCGAACACAGAGGTGTGACGTGAGCAGATGAAATCTGTACATGGGGGGTCATTTTTTGAGGGGAAGGGGAAAATTAAAAAAACTGCATCGTGTGGCATATCAAATGAAAGGTCTTGTCGAGAAGATCTTAAATGTATTTTTTTGTAATTTGAAAATAAATAGTTTCCAAGTTATTCAAGAAAATAGATAAAAATTGACTATCCCCCCCCTTATCTCCGAAACTACTGAACCTAAAATTTTGAAAAAAATACGAAATTAGTTTTCTCCTTATAGATTATAGGAAAACCTATAAGAAGTCCATGATATTAAATTAACATGGTAAATCACTCAATATTATGCTTCCCAACTTTAACATCGTACGGATCCCTCTTCACGCGAGTTCAACTCGCACTTGTCCCCTTTTTTTTCTAATCGCCTAACTACGACTAAGTGTACCTATCACCATATTATTTATGACGGACACCTTAGACGCCTTGGACTGCAACCAAATTAAGAAGCGATCTAGTAATATTCTGTGCCAGCCATACGTGGAACCTTAAAAATTATGGCTATATTAAATTTATTAGGATATGTTTAAATAATATTTGCGCAGTACGATCACAATTAACTGCGTAACTGTAATTATAGTAATAATAGTGGATCGTCCCAGCTTCGCACGGGTAGCGTTGTTTTTTTAAATATCTGAGGTTTCTTTCTTCAGTCACTGGTCAAGCATTGTGAAATTCAGCGCCATGTTTTCAATTTATTAAATTTATAGCACTCCCTAAACAGTGTAGTTTGGTGATTTTTAATGCGCTTTAATGAGCGGTTCAGTATTTCCGTTTAATAGAAAATTTTGGAATAAAGCGCTATGAAGTATTTATAACAATCTAAAAAATAAATCATTACGTGTTTTAAGATGCAACTACTGGCGCCATCTAGTATGTTATATGTAAATTAGTAACGATTCGGTTTTGGTCACGGGCGCGATGGCTTATTTTATGTATAATTTCGGTGTTTCTCTACCGATTTCTATGATTCTTTTTTTATTGAATAGGTAATAATGTAACCTTTTTTAAATTAGGGATGAGTGAGAGGTTTACAAACGTAAGAGTAAACAAATATAATCAGAATGTTCCGAACTGCTAAGCTATCATGAATTACACGTGTTATTGTGAGTCAACCGTAAAATATAGACATAAACTGTTGAGGACTTTTTTTTAGATAATTTTATGAAGAATATTTCCGTCATACATGATTTCTATGTAAGTTTAACCATTAAGGCTGCACACGCGACGGAAGCTTAAAAAATGTAGTAACTTCTCCCGTTTTCCCAAAATTTCCCAAAATTCCCCTTTACTACTCTGCTGGAAAGTATACAAAAACCTGCCCAGGAGTATGGAGAATAATTGTACCAAGTTTCGTTAAAATCCGTCGAGTAGTTTTTGTTTCCATAAGGAACATACAAACCGACAGACAGACAGACAGACAGACAGACAGACAGACAAAAATTTTACTGATTGCATTTTTGGCATCAGTATCGATCCCTAATCACCACCTGATAGTTATTTTGAAAATATATTTCATGTACAGAATTGACCTCTCTACAGATTTATTATAAGTATAGATTTTACAATATTTTACCTACTTAACTTCCAAAGGTGGCTGAAGAAGTAATTGATTCTAAAGCTCTGGCTACCCGTTGTAGGGATTTATAGTTGTGTACGTATGTACGTGTAATTGATGTAGAAATTTAACAATTTATCAAAACTTTCCTTAGGAATTGCTATACACGTCTGACAGTTTACTTTTTACCATGAAATATCTTTCGTCATTAAGGTCTATTGAGTTTGTATTTCATTTCAAAATTCACTATATTAAGGTCGGCAAACAGAGCGATGTAAATTTGTATGGAAAAAAGATATTTTTTCGAACCAATTACATAAATACTTATGATGTTTGACTTGGATGCCAATTGGATATTCAAAAAGTTAACTTGAATGTGGTGTGTTTCGATAGTTCAACTCAAATTAAGAATAAATAAAGGAAAGAAAAATTCCGACACAGGCGGGAATCGAACCCGCGACCTCGGGTATACGCCCCGACGCTCTGCCAATTGAGCTACCGTGTAATGGCTGCCAGCGCGAAATGCATTGCGACCCCGAGGTCGGGGGTTCGATTCCCACCTGTGTCGAAATTTTTCTTTCCTTTATTTATTCTTTATTTATTAGTAATAATCCCCACATGAGGTTTTCATGAACAAAAAGATTTAAATTAGTTCAACTCAAACTCAAGCTTTCACGCCGTATATCCCCGGAAAGGTTGGCAGAGGTACTGATACTTCCAAAAATTACGAGACACCGTCACCTAATTTTCAGAGTACTGACATATTGCTTAGCCAGTGCACTCACGTGATACGAATACACTGTTACATGACTAAGTACAAATTAGCAATGTTGATTCCTCATGATGTTTTCCCTCACCGTTAAAAACCATGATAAATTGACCACACATAAATAATTAATAAATATATACGGACATATTATACACAGATCAAGTTAGCTCCAAACTAAGTAAGACTTGTATTATGGAATGCTAACTCATACATACATAAACTCACGGCTATATCTCCCTAGAAGGAGTAGCCAGAGCTAAAGAATTATAAATTCCTCAGCCACTTTTGGAAGTTGAGTGGGGAAAAGATGGTAAAAATAAAGGTTTTTGGTGATCCAACCGCATCGCTCGAAAATCCAATAAAAAGCCCCAATACCCTTAGTCGCCGCTTACGACACCCGTGGGTAGAAAGGGGTTGCGACATTCTAAGCCGGCACTACACGGCAAACACTACAATGCTAACTAAACGATATATTTTACATTATATAATAAACAAATAAATAACACCCAAGACTCAGAAACAATTATTTAAGCTCATTACATAAATGTTGCTCTCAGCGGAGATTGAACCCGCAAGCTCCGGACCAAGAAGCTAGTTACCTATCCACTCGGCCACGGACGTCGACATATGACTTTAGAAAAGACAAATTGATGTAAGCCCGACCCGGGAATTGAAGTCACAACTGTCTGCATTGACGGGCGGTCGTTCTATACATTGGACGGACTATCTCGGCTGTACCCTATCACTTTTACAGATGTAATATTTTTTTAAAAAAATTGTTAGTTCAAAACTATACTTACTTACTTACTTACTTATACTCACGCCCATTATTCCCATTGAGGTAGGCAGAGACTATCGATCGCCTCTTAGTACGATCTTGACAAACCTCTCTTGCTTCCCTTACATTCATTATTCTTCTCATACATGCTCTTTTATTCTTCTCACTTCGGACCCCCGCCTTTATAAGAACGTTTTCTATCTGGTCAAGAAACGTTTTACGAGGCCGTCCTCTACTAACAATCCCATCCACATTGGCTCTATATATCTCTTTCGCTACTTTATTTTCATCCATCCTCTGTATGTGCCCAAACCACCTCAACATTCCTTTTTCTATCTTGCATACTACGTCATCTTTACTTCAAAACTATGACACTCGTTATATAACAAACTGAACTTCCTACAGACGCAGACAACATATTTACACTGTACTTTTCTACACAATCATTAGCAGAATGAATAAAAGTAGAACTAATACCTAGAAAACCATTTGATCTAAATTAATTATCGCTCGCCGGGTTTAAACAATGCACCACCGCATTGTTTTGCACAAAATACGCAATGTAATGTACACTAACTTAATGCATGGAAAACATGGAGAATTATGATACTACACTAAAAACAGCAACGCTGTTTTGAATTAATGAATTTATTTGAATTGAATATTCAAATATTACGAACTAGTGATTGGCCCTGGCTTTTTACATAATAAACGTTTTGTTTTTTTTAATAATGGTTTATTTAAACATTCTAACATCAGCTATCTAATAATAATAAAAGTTTTTATTCGTCTTTAGCACATACAAAAAACGGAAACATGACAAAATCAATAGGATAGAAGTATTAACTAAACCAACAGAGCTCGGTCTATCCACTACAAGCTGATGACTCTGATTTTCAGCTCTGACGGAACCTAAAAACTACATTACACATAAAACTAGTTAGAACTAATTTAAATACACATACACGCGCATACACACGCACACACACAACACCTTAGCCTATAGCTTATTTATATTTATTATTTAGCGACTTAACATAACAGCCTCAGCTCAGCTTCTTTGAACCAGAAGGTCAACCTGATTGTATCTTCTCTAGAAAAAAAACAAAATTAATGCCTACCGGGGTTTGACTGCCTAGGTAATAATACCAGTAGTTTTAAATGTACAAACAGATAAACAAATTTCATTAAATTATTTGTTTAATAATTGTTTAAACACTACGAGCGTATTAGTTCTGGGTATGGTTTCTCTTACTGATTTTACGTGTTCTATTTATAAAATACATTCATATCGCACAACAAAAAGAAAATGTCACTATCTACATCCCAATAAAATCATAAAGATACTTTTATTTTAAAAGGAAGATATTCTTATAGAAATCAAGTTATGCATACGCATTTAAATGGTTACGGTATAGCCTGTGGTAGTCAGAATAGAATAGAAATAGAATAGAAAACTCTTTATTGTACATCAAATATGGAAAAACAATTACAAATACACAGAATGAATTAACAAAAGTACAATTGGCGGTCTTATCACTAAAAGCGATCTCTTCCAGACAACCTTTGGATGGAGAGGTCAATAAATTAGAGTCATGTGAGATAGATGTACAACAACATGGTGAAACTGATAACTATGCGTTAATCTGCACAAACAATACAACAATCCAGTCATAGTTAAATCTAATAATCTAATCAGGTTGTAGGTTATTAGACCTTTCTTTATATTTCACTTGAGTATTTTGATACACACCTAAAATACTAAAATAAACAATGTTAGCATCCATAAGATCAGTTGCAGATTTAGCGTATTGTACATATCTTAAGGCATAGGGTTATGTCCAACACTAGACGTTTATGGACTCTTGATAATTAGGGAAGATTTCCGCAAAACAAGTAAGCCACTTGATTATGAATAATTTTGAAATTCCTGTCTTAAAATTGGAAATCTGTTTTAGAACTCGCTGCAGGAGGAAAATTTTATTGTATAGTTCACAAGTTTATACCAAAACGTAAAACAAGCCCTATTCTCACACTTTTAAACGTTGAAGTCTTCTTTCAGTTGAAAACTTTAGTTATAAAGTATCGTCTATTATATGCGAGTATAAATTGTGAGGTAGCTAGACGAAACTCCTTGAACTTTCGCCAAGAAAATATCTTTTGAAATTCAATACAAAGACCTCACTAATTGTTTATTTTATATTACACTTTATGATCGGTTTTATGAATATACAAAACTCGTGGTCGTATTTATTTTTGCTTTCAGTATTATTTTAATGTTTAACCGTTTTCAATTAATTTAAAACTTTTAGTTAAATTAGTTCAAATATATAGTGCTGTGTAGTGTCGGCTTAGAATAGCAGTACCCCAATTCTTTCGGCGGGTGTACGTAAGAGGCGACTAACGGTATTGGGGCTTTTAAGGGATTTTTATTTACTTTATTTTACCATCTTTTTCCCACTTAACTTTCCAAAAGTGGGTAGCCAGATCTAAGGAATTACAAATTCCTCCGCCACTTTTGGAAATGTAAATCTGTGTAAATGTAAGTCTGCTTAGAATAGCACTACCCCATTTCTTCCGGTGGGTGTACGTAAGAGGCGACTAACGGTATTGGGGCTTTTAAGGGATTTTTCGGCGATGCAGTTGGAGACCCATCACCAACAACCTTTATTTTACCAACTTTTCCCCACACAAGTTTCCAAAAGTGGCTGAGAAATTTCTTATTCCTTTGCTCTGGCTACCCCTTCTAGGGATTTATAGCCGTGAGCATTTCGAAACAGCACATCAACATCAACGATTGATAGAAGGAAAACATTTAATTGATGAATTTGGATGTTGGTCTATTTATATTTGATATTTATCACGGCTATAAATCCCTAGAAGGGGTAGCCGGAGCTAAGAAACTAGAAATTCCTCAGCCACTTTTGGAAAGTTGAGTGGGGAAAAGATCGCAAAATAAAGGTTGTTGGTGACGGGTCTCCAACCGCATCGGCCAAAAATCCCTTAGAAGCCCCAATACCGTTAGTCGCCTCTTACGCACACCCACCGGCAGAAATGGGGTAGTATTATTCTAAGCTGACACTACACAGCTAAAATTACTTTTAATTTAATCATTAACTATTGAAACACAAAGCCATCTTAGAGAAATTATCTTAATTGACGCCTAAAATATTTCTAAATATTTCAACATTAATTGCTTTTTCATACAAAATAACTAAATGGAAATATGTATTTGTACCAACTTGTTGATTTTTCGTCATCGTCATTTTCTTCGTCAATTTTTTTCGGACTACCACAATTTGCACATACAATGAGGTCCGAATCTCAGATTATATTCAAGTACATAATTATAAAACTATTTTGCAAGTAAGCAGAATATGCAGCAAATTAAAGCTAAGATTATAAGCGGAATGAAATGTTAATAGCAAATTAACTGAAATCACAGCTTCCACTGCCTGTGACACTATTTTAATTACTTTCTGACATGTTGCCAGTGTTTGACGTTAGAATAGCAATTTTTGATGATGCTGAAATAGTTTGCGCAATAAGTTTTTTAAAACGCGCGGTCAAATACCGGAATATATTAAAGTAAATACAATATTTTTCAACTTTACTTTTATACTTTATTTCTTTTATCTGATATTCCTTGACCATTCTTTACCTTTACCTTCACATACACGTTTTTATTCTTCGCTCCTTGGACGCTTGTCATTAATAGCAAACTAATGTTGTATCTTAATGTATTTTCCACTCCTACACTTGTATTACTGTCCACTTTGGTTTTATACACATCTTTCACCAATTTACTTTCAGACATCATCTCTGAATGCCTGCGCAAACATAGCATTTCTTATTCATTTTAATGTAATTAATAAATTAATGCCTAATCCTTTTTTGAATGTTTATTAAGTCGAATAATTAATGGTATTCGACTTCATATATGTTCGTATTAACATAATATTCACACCAAATTTTCTGTTTTCATAAATTCGCAAATACGGTTCATGTATTGCATAAGAGTGTCACCGACCCGTACTGTATGTAATTAGCAACATCATTAAATAGTAATTACTGAGACTTCCTTGCATGACGGTCTCCTGACGTCACACTTTTGAAAAATTACCCTTCACCGTTTTTTCGGGTAGTTTTAAAAAGCAATTATTTTGCAGTTGAATTTTAAAGTAGGTCGCATACATTATTAAAATATGTATTGTTTACTCGTAGTTTTTGTTTAGAATAACCCAGTAAGAGTAACAGAAGTAGTTATTAAAAGTAGCATTTCCTTGTCATGACTCCCTACATAAAGTGTTCTTATTAATGAACGAAACATGGACTGAGGTGAGGTGAGAAACGGTGAGGGAAAACATCGTGAGGAAACCCACATGGCTGAGTTGTACTTAGTCATGTGACAATGTATTCCTACAAAAACGGCGATAGGTCTACTCCCTATCACGTGAGTACACTATCCATGCAAAACGTGGGTACTCTGAACACCAGGTGACAAAGTCACGTGATGTTCAGAAGTATTAGTACCTCTGCCAACCCCTTCGGGGATATTCGGCGTGAACATTTATGTTTATGTTATGTTATGTTACATTGACTGAATCACCAAACTTTTATTTGACGCTATTGACTTATATTATGATATAGTTTTTTGATACAGTTACAAGAGTCATAAAAAAAATGTGTCTTTTATTTTTGACATGCCTTTGTTTTTTATTTAAAATCTGAGCGATGTATGTTCAGACTTTTTATGTATTAACTGAAAAAGATAGGCATAGGCAACTTAGCATAGTTAGAACCGTTTCTCTTAACATTTTTGTATAAGTACATACATACATACATATACTCACGGCTATAAATCCCTTAACGGGGTAGCCAGAGCTTTGGAATGATAAATTCTTCTGTCACTTTTGGAAGTTGCTTGGGAAAAAGATGATAATAATAAACGTTGTTGGTGACGGGTCTCCAACCACATCGCCCAAAAATCACTTAAAAAGCCCCTACACCCTTAGTCGCCTCTTACAATCACCCACCGGTAGAAATGGGGTAGTGTTATTCTAAGCCGACATTACACGGCAAATTACGGTACGGCACATTTTTGTATAAGTATATTTTTAATGCCTCCGCCAACCCTGATAGGAAATGATTACGTGAACGTATGAGTGAATTTATGTATGTTTGTATGTAGTAACTCTGCAAAAAAGGAAACTAAGCATTTCAATCTAAAATAAAAGTGTTGAACACGATATGATAAAAATGTAAAATCTTTGCGAACCCCGCAGACAGTCACGTCTGCTTTTTATAACTACAGCAAATGCTGTGACGTGTTCTATGAAAAACGAATACGGGTGCGAAAAACAGAATTCTAGTTCTTATAAGTTCTTTGTTAGGAAGATTTTACATGACAATCTTTATTTTACAATATCTACTTTCGAACTACACCCAAAACTAAGGAAATTCTGATATTGAACTTCTAGCTGCCCTTTTTTGATAGTAACAGCTGTAATATATTATATGTATATAATATGCACATAATCACACACACCACTCTCACACACACACAAACACACATGGAACACACTTTAGAGAAAATTAATTATATTTTATTTGTCCATACATATTTCTGTTACAAATAAATGCTCAGTTTATTTAATGAAATTTGTGAAACATATAATTGGCACGATAAATAGTTATATTTAAAAAATGCTTGTTAATAGATTAAGTGCTGTTTGCTTTACTCAATAATAAATAAATAAAGAAATATGTGTAGTGAATGTTTTTTATATTAATAAACTGCACAATAATCTCTGCAATTTATTTTGTACTAATTGCCTACCCCGGCGGTGATTATATTATTTTTTAGTGTCAAGGTTTCTGTAGCATACTCTAAAACATACAAAATCTTTGGAATCTTCCTCTCACTTCTCTGACTTATTTTATCTCTTGTATGTTCACCCCACTGATATTGAGCGTGATTTTCATTATTTCTTTAATGTTCTGAAAGTTTAAGAATAAAATACCCTAAAAAACTAAGCTGTGTTCAGAGCCTTATCAATTCGAAAAATAAAATCCTGTTCCAATTGGAGTCTTCACTTAAGATCATTTTGATTTACTTACACTATTTAAATCTAGTTTCATTAGTTATTTTTATATACAATGGCTGTTTTTTGACTTGCTGAAAAATTGCTAAAGTTATTTATAAGCTGTGTAGTGTCGGCTTAGAATAGCACTACCCCATGTCTTCCGGTGGGTGTACGTAAGAGGCGACTAACGGTATTGGGGCATTTTAAGGGATTTTTGGGCGATGCGGTTGGAGACCCATCACCAACAACCTTTATTTTTACCACCTTTTCCCCACGCAACTTCCAAAAGTGGCTGAGGGATTTCTAATTCCTTAGCTCTGGCTACCCCTTCTAGGGATTTATAGCCGTGAGTATATGTATGTATGTGTATGTTATTTATTAGCTTATATATAAAACCGAGTATATATCTTTATATGTACACATTTAAAGTTATAAGTAGTAGAAATAAAGGCTTTTTTTTTTTTTTTTTTCATTTTATATATTTTTAGAAATTGATGGCTCCTGCTTCTGGAAACAGACACTTTCTTATTAGGATACCGAGGTAGTTATTGGAAATCATATTATATTATCAGATTTGTGTGATATTATCGTGTATATTTATTTAGGACTATATTGAGCATTCCTCAATTTAAATCAGAACCCTAAAATGAGGCTTCGATAAAAAACGTAAGCAACAGCTGTTACTTGTACATGATAAATTATTTTCTTGAGAAACTGAATAATATGAATAGATATTTGAATAATTAAAACAAGTTCAAACTGTTTTTGCGTAAGAAAACATAGAAAATATCCAAGATAAGAAAAATACCCTGTTTTTTATAACCTAAATGATATGTAGGTCATTTGATAAGTTTTAAGATGATGCTAATTTGATAATAATTTAGATACTACGAGTAATATTGGGTGATATTGCAGAAGACGCATCACCCAAGATCCTTTATTGAACATTTTATTTTCTTACTAAATTAAAAAAAAAAACTTACGATTGTGCAATTTTTAAGTTATGGTTACACGTGTATGGGGTTAAAAGACGTGAGTATAAGTATGACTGTGAAATGCTAAATGGCCATCTAAATTAAATCTGACGGTCCGTGTAGGTAATTCTGAATATTTTTATATTATAAATGTCTCATGCTGTCAGCTTATAATAGAACTTCCAACCTTAACGTATAAGGCAACTAAAGAAATCTATGTATGGCTGTAAATAGTATTAACTATCAAAAACATACTATTTTACTTATTATAACTTCTCCCGGATACTAATGTATGCCGGCTTCTGTGCCGCTGAAATATATTAAAATATGCAAAAATAGTAAATAAGTTATTTATATAATAAATCTTTCATAAAAATCGGACAACCCGAATCGTCTTTTCACAAACGCAATTTAATAATTAATAAATATAAAGCTACAAATAAACAAATATATTTATCAGAAAACACAGAAAGAAAATAACATTGTATACGTTTCAGATAAAAAGCGTGCGAGGTAAATTCTGAGGGCAGTTAGGCGCTCTTCTGAATCCAGTCATGAGGGAATCGATCAATTTTAAATTCCAATTTCCCAGAATGCTCTCGAGGTTTTTATTGCGCCAATCAGGCCGGAATGCTAAGTATTTACCAACGAATATCTGATGTTTTGTGTATGACTTGAATATTGATATATTTCCTAGTAATATATTCAATTATTCAGATGAAAAAGCTGCTTGTTTTAGAGTATTATTTTTGTAGAAATTTATGCTGAAAATTGTGTAGATATTTTCAGTTATCGAAGAATCAGCTCGATTTTGTTATAGAAATAAACGTTTTTAAGTGAAACTTTTAATTTAAAGGTAAATTACGTAGCACAATTGGATTAGTTTTGTAGGAAAATATCTTAAGTAATTATTAAAAGTGTTTGTTTTTGGCTCCTCTATGTTCAGCAGTTTATTTATTTTAATTTTAAACCATCACTTTGCACCTAAATTGTTTTGGATATAAAATAGTGTTTTTGAGTAACTGATTACAAAAATTTATAATAGACGCAAATCATATAATTTTAGACGCTTTGAACTAAGAAAAAAGAAGAAAAAATACACAGATATTAACATTTAAATAAGATAGTTGAATACATTATCTAATCCAAAACTTGGCTAATAGGAGCGTTTCGGTGCAATTGCGAAATAGGCTTTCTTAGAAACTAACAGTTGAAGCCACGCATGAATGCATATACTCACGCAGTTAGTTCTCTTTGGGGTGGGAAGAATGACATCTTGGTAAAGTATTTACAATAATGTAAATTTTGGTTCATGGTACTTTAAATTCTTTACACTTATAACCTTTTTAGATTTTTTTCAATTTAATGGACTCTGTACTATAATTAATATTTGTAGGAGTATAAGTAATCTAACTTCTATCTATACTATAATAAGACTGCAACGAGGTCAAAACTGTACATTGAAGAATAAAAAATAAAAACCGGTGGAATATGTTTTATTTTCAATACTGAAGCCAAATTTGCTATTTTAAAAAAAAAAACTGTCTGTCTGTCTGTCTGTATGTCCGTTCATCACGTTAATTCCACCGGACCGATCTTGATCAAATTTGGCATGAATGTAGGTTATACACCTGGCCAACATATAGGATATAATTTATCCCGGATTTCGCAAGGGTTCCCACAGGAGCATAAAAAAACATAACTTTTATATGGTTCCCCATATTAACACGATTAATTTTTTCATCGACCGACTTTATCGGACTCTTCATTAATAGTCTTTTTGGAAAAAAATAGGGTTTCATCCATTTTCATCAAAATAATTGTCCATTTAATTGTTTGTCAATAGTATGACTACTAGATACATAGGATATCACAAATTTGAGACTTACACAAATGTCTGCGTGGCGTAGCGGTATACCGTTTGGTAAACACTATGAACGAAAGACCCATGTTCGAATCCCAGATGGTCAAAGTCTTTTTGCGAATTTTTTTTTTGCTTTTGTGTTAGGTTAGAATAATAGGATGCACTAATCCTTCTTTTTCACATTCAACTATGCGAATATGTATGAACAAATATAATTGAAAGCATATTGTATGAATTTTGCGTATTCATTTGGTAGGTTTGAGAATATGTTTATAGCTTTTGTTTTTTTAACTATTTTTAACTATTATTCTCATAGATATATAATGTTTTACTTACGCATAAATTAATATTCTGTTTAAGTCTCAGAATGCATAGTTTGTAAATAATAGTAACTCAATGTTAATTCAGTAACGCCATCTGTTGACCGATGATTGCAATCTCTCACACATCACGAACAGTCACTGTAGGGGGCAGCACCGGGTCGCCAAACTGCTATCCTTAATTACTCAAGATATTTTCATTTTTGAACATAGAAACTTGGTTACAAAATGGTTTGTTTCATGTTTCTTATGAACAATTAAAAAGGTTTTTTGGAACTCATCCCCTAAGAGATTAAAATATATTATACAGATTTTTGATCTATAAATACAATGTATCTAGAAATTTGAATCTTGATGCGATTGACTGATATAACAACTAAAAAAAGAAATTCATCCATCAATCAATCATGAGTATATACTAACGGCTATAAATCCCAAAAGAGGGTAGCCACAGCTTCAGAGATAGTAATTTTTTATCCACTTTTGGAAGTTGAATGGGGAAAAGATAGTCAAATGGGTCCCCAACTGCATCGCCCAATAATCACTTAAAAAGTCTCAATGTTATGTATGTGTAATAGTGTATGCTCTTTTATTCTTCATATTTCGGACGCCGGCCTTTTTGAGCACATACTCTATTTGGTCTAGGTATGTGTGTGTAAGGAAAAAAAGTTTTATTAAAAAAAAAATACAGACTTATATTACACAGATCAAATTATCTCCAAATTATGTACACTTGTTTAATGGGATAATATTTTCACGATATATTTAATATCATACAATACATATATAAATAACATCCAAGACTAAGAAACTATAATTCATGTTCATCATATAAATGTTGCTTATACCAGGATTCAAAGCCGCAACCTCCGGACCATGAAGCAAGTCACCTATCTACTCGGCCGCGGACGTCGTTACGTCATACATACAATTTTACAAAAACGATGTCTCGTTAACCTAACAGAAACTGTTACCAAAATTTACCTCACAATCGATTCCCAATCTACATACAAAGTTAACCCTGTAAAGAAACACAAAGACACGTCGCCCATAAATAACCCGAAAATGCAGATGTACGTACAATAGGCCACGTACCACGACCCCATGAAACAATATTGGCATGATGCAGTGCACGCTTCGACCGTGTTGTGCTCGATAAACGCTTTGATACATTCTGAATAGTAATACTGGAACAGCGTTCAAAACTATATAATGTGGCACAATTGATGTTTCTGTATTGTAATGCTTAGTCACAGTGCCGTGTAGTGCCGGCTTAGAATGCCACTAATTTTTTGCACACACATAAAGGTGCACGCCATTTATGCCCGAATCGGTTGGCAGAGGTACCAATACTTCTGAACTCACATGGCAGCGCCATCTAGTGTCCAGAGAAGGTAGCCACGTTTTGCTTGGACAGTGTACTCACATGATAGGGGGCAGGCCTATCGCCGTTTTGTACGAATACACTGTCACATGACTAAGTACAACTTAGCTATGTGGGTTTCCCCACGATGTTTTCCCTCACCGTTAACAACCATGATAATTTAACCACACATATGACTTTAGAAAAGGCAAATTGGTGTAGGCCCGACCCAGGATTGGAACTCCGGTCTTCTGTTTTTGGGCGGGTGTTCTACTCATTGGACTATCATGTCGTCTACACACGGGTGTCGTAATAGGTGACTAAGGGAATGCGACTTTTTTTACGGTTTTTGGGTGATGCGGTTAGAGACCCGTCATTAACGATATTTTATTTTCACCATCTGCTCCCCTATCAACTTTCAAATGTGGCTGAGGAGTTTCTAGCTGTGAAGCTCTGGCTACCCCTTATTGGGATTTATGGCCCTAAATATATGTAACTACCTATGTATGTTAGTCACAATAATGTGGAGAAATCATCATCTTCAGCCAATACACTTTTAGTATTAGACATTAGCTTCTCCTTGAAATCTCCATAAACATCTGCTCCTGCATTGTCCTCATCCGTTGTATACATAGACCCCAAATGCTCATCTCTGGATTCCCGAATTTTTTCTCGATTCTCCTTGTAGTATGACCCACTTTACTTACATGCACAGAAACCATTTTGATAAAAGGTCATAATTTCCAAGAGAAACTGTCATTTCTAATTACAACTTCTCTATACTAATCAAATAAATATTTTGACTATTAGTTTGCTCTTCAAGTGAGGCATAAACATATGTTTTGTGTGTAGATTATTTGTTGTTTTAGTTTTTACCACTGAATTTAAATGTATTGATTTTAAATAGTCATTCTTATCAAACGACAAAGTGATGATAGACCTTCAACAATAAAGAATTTAGTGTAGGGCACTGATTTTTGCTTCCGTTTGAAAGCAATCAGGAGGTCGCAAGATCGATACCAAGGGCATTAAATCTTACATTTCATTTGGTATTTACTCTCATTGGATATTGTAGACAATAAACACGCTAACTAAAAATTATCATTAGTACACCTAATTATCTGATAATAAAAATGACTTAGTGATTCGGAAGGTACATTAAGTCGTCTGCCCCTGCTTCTATCGGGGTAACAGTCGTGGGCTTGCCTAACGGATCTAGGCCAGCATGATAGTCATTATTAAGATATATATGTGTTTCAGAGTCCATTCTGGTTACTAAAAACACCAGGTGATAAAAAAAGGCAAGTGATCATAAAAACTTTCAGTATTCTTGCTACCCTTTCGGAGTTATGCGGCGGGCCCATTCAGTTAAGTATGTCTGTGGTGTAACTACTATCACTTAAGTTAAACAACTCTTTCAGGTTTCAGATTTTCGTCCCGCAGATTTTAGTTGCTACTTCGATTACTTCTCTTTTCGATCAAAGAAAGAAAGAAAGAATAAGAAAGGTTTTCTAGCCATGTCAAACAAACACAACACTTTAAAATACATAAATACATATGCTCACGGCTATAAATCCCTAGAAGGGGTAGCCAGAGCTAAGGAATTATAAATTCCTCAGCCATTTTTGGAAGTCGAGTAGGGAAAAGATGGTAAAAATAAAGGTTTTTGGTGATGGGTCTCCAACCGCATCGCCCGAAAATCCAATAAAAAGCCCCAAAACGACTAAGGAGTCGCCTCTTACGACACCCGTGGGTAGAAAGGGGTAGCGACATAATAAGCCGGCACTACACGGCATTTAAAATATATGGTTATCTTAAAATCATAACAACTAGCGTACTTAAATGAAACAACCATTGTTAATAACATATTTCATTGCGAGGATTCAGAGTTAATAATGTTATAAAAGAACACGTTGTTTTCCCGTTCAAACTAAACATCAAGAACCAACAAGCTCCTTCCATAGCTAAGTATCGGTATAACAAATATTGTTCAATAAAACACGCGTGCATGTTAGTGGAGGTATATCGCCTTTAATATACATTTGTGGTGCCAAGTTTGCTTAAACCATGGAGCGAACTAAATAGGGATAATATCTTACTTATTTTAAAACAGCGTAGTTCTGATAAAAGATGACATACATACATACATATACTCACGGCTATATTTCCCTAGAAGGGGTAGCCAGAGCTAAGGAATTAAAAATTCCTCAGCCACTTTTGGAAGTTGAGTGGGGAAAAGATGGTAAAAATAAAGGTTTTTAGTGATGGGTCTCCAACCGCATCGCCCAAAAATCCAATAAAAAGCCCCAATACCCTTAGTCGTCTCTTACGACACCCGTGGGTGGAAAGGGGTAGCGACATTCTAAGCCGGCACTACACGGATAAAAAATGAATGAGCTATATTATAGGCAGGTACTTTACTTTTATCAATATTGTATCATCTTAGACTACTAAATCTCAATTAAAGTATAATTATCTTGAACGTCTCAAAGAAAATAACGTAAAGTTTATCTATACTTATAATAAATCTGTAGAGAGGTCAATTCTGTACATAGAATATATTTTCAAAATAACTATCAGGTGGTGATTAGGGATCGATACTGATGCCAAAAATTCAATCAGTAAAATTTTTGTCTGTCTGTCTGTCTGTCTGTCTGTCTGTCTGTCTGTCTGTCGGTTTGTATGTTCCTTTTAACGAAACTTGGTATAATTATTTTCCATACTCCTGGGCATGTTTTTGTATACTTTCCAGCAGAGTAGTAAAGGGGAATTTTGGGAAATTTTGGGAAAACGGGAGAAGTTACTCCATTTTTTAAGCTTCCGTCGCGTGTGCAGCCTTAATGGTTTAACTTACAAAGAAATCATGTATGACGGAAATATTCTTCATAAAATTACCTAAAAAAAAATTCTCCACAGTTTATGTCTATCTTTTACGGTTGACTCACAATAACACGTGTAATTCCTGATAGCTTAGCAGTTCGGAACATTCTGATTATATTTGTTTACTCTTACGTTTGTAAACCTCACACTCATCCCCAATTTAAAAAAGGTAACATTATTACCTATTCAATAAAAAAAGAATCATAGAAATCGGTAGAGAAACACCGAAATTATACATAAAATAAGCCATCGCGCCCGTGACCAAAACCGAATCGTTACTAATTTACATATAACATACTAGATGGCGCCAGTAATTGCATCCTACAACACGTAATAATTTATTTTTTAGATTGTTATAAATACTTCATAGCGTTTTATTCCAAATTTTGCTACTAAACGGAAATACTGAACCGTTCATTAAAGCGCATTCAAAATCACCAAACTACACTGTTCAGGGAGTGCTATAAATTTAATAAATTGAAAACATTGCGCTGAATTTCACAATGCTTGAGCAGTGACTGCAGAAAGAAACCTCAGATATTTAAAAAAACAACGCTACCTTTGCGAAGCTGGGACGATCCACTAGTTTTAAAATATATGTATTTAAAAAGGAAAAGTGCATATGTGTAAAACAATAAATATTTGTCAGGACCTTTCAAATCGTCAAACTTAAAAACCTCGAAGAGGAGCCTGAGAAAACAATATGTGAAATTAAACATAATTTATGCTAAGGTGTGGTATAGCATTCTATTACATTATTTTTACCACACTTTTTTTTTATCTCAAAACTAACTTACAAACAACATTTAAAACTTCTAACACCACAATGACCAAAACCGTATCCTCTACATACTATTTCTGTGTCGACAAGTGTGCCCGGAGCACGCTTCAGCAGGCACACTTGAACGGCACACCTCATTTGGTATTCTCGCACGCATCCGGAATGTTAGTGCGGAATTTAAAACTAGATTATGTTCCCCTCTATGTACTAACTCTATGATGCTTAGTTTTACAGCCACTTGTGTTGTCTCAACTTGGTTTTAACGTATTCATCATTTTTATTTAACGGGTTTTTGGGGGCGAGTTGAGAATGTGAGTTTCTTATTATTCATATTTTTAAACGACTTCAAAAAAAGGAGTGTTCTCAATTCGACCGTATATATTTTTATTTTTTTATTTTTTTTTATGTTTGTTCGCCGATTACTTTGCCATTTATGAACCGATTTTGATGATTATTTTTTTATTCGAAAGAAAATACTCCCGGATTGGTACCATGATGGGGATATCAGGGTCTAATGATGGGATCCTGGAGAAATCGAGGGGAACCCTCAAATTTTATAGGCAAATGTACCGCGTTTTTCATATTTTCTGAACTTATATTGGCATTTGCTTCTGAAAATCATATTGTTATGCTGCTGAGCTGATGATGGAAGGTGTGGGTCCTCAATCACTAGGTATTAGGAAACAGTTCTTTCCACATTCTATATAGATTTATACTCCTCTTTGTAGCTGTTATGAAGAGAAGTACAGGTTCACTAAACATTTCTTTTGTAACCTACCTATATATTAAAATTCTCTTAAATTATTTTTGAGTCGGTGCCAGTCAAACAAAAGTAAATTCACCCTACTATCTATCTCTGATTATTACAATCTAAACAATATATATCTATCGCCTAACGTTTTAAATGGTAATACGTACAAAAATCGATTTACCCTACAACTACAAGGTACCCTACATTTTACATGTATATGAAGTGCGAAATACACACTTCTTATTATCAATTATTATCGAGGCTGGCACCGGCTCACAAATTAATTTAAGAGAATTTTAAGATTTAGGTAGGTTGAACTGACGCGTGTGGAATAAAGAAATTGCTAAGGTATTAATCACAGTACTCATATTCAATTAATAAAAAACACTAAAAAACACGCTTTTATAAGTGCACTTAAAAGTCAAAAATAAATTACGGGTCGTTCAAGTTGTCTCTATTTCTGGGCTGAAGTGTAAACTATGTGCTTTTAATTATAATATTTGATTGCATGGGGCGCTGGAGCAGGAAAAACTTTCTTGTAAACAAATACACGAACAAGAACTCTACATTTTGCCACTGTTGACTAGTACTTTGAACAGACTGTTTAATATAGAGCCTCCAACTAGTAGTGCTGCAACTCTAGTTAGAGTGCCGATCTCTGTAACCTGCTTCCCGAAACATCACTTAACTTGATTTCTTAGCAAGGTAAACAAAAAATCTTTCCTTTTCCAGCGCCCCACGCTTTTACAATCAAATATTATAATTAAAAGCACATAGTTTACACTTCAGCCCAGAAATAGAGACAACTTGAATGACCCGTAATTTATTTTTGACTTTTAAGTGCACTTATAAAAGCGTGTTTTTTAGTGTTTTTTAAACTACTATTTTATTTTATGCTTTTTAGTCTTTGCCAATGGCATATTTTAAACATTTATTTCAAATAGACGAATGAGCCCGCATCCTCTCCATCTCCGCCAGTGCGTCTGTATTGCATGGTGTCTTACCAGTCAGCTTAGAACAATCTAACAGGTGACCACTAGCCTTACAAACCTCCACCAACCCGGCTGGCCCCCGTGGTGAAGTATGGCTAATACCTTCCTCACGGAAGAGACCCCTGCCCAGCAGTGGGACGTTATGGGTTGGTAACGATTAAAACCATTAAAAACCATTAAAACCATTTATTTTGTCATAAATGTGGGTGTAGTTTACATAGATCTTCTATTGTACAATTGTATCCATACACATTTGACCCTTGCGGGTATACAACTTTAAATATTGAAAATGTGACTATATTTATTAACATTTTTGACAATTATATGATATTTACAGAAAAGCATTATTTAAAAAAATATTTTTTTCCAAATTAATTAAAATGTATTTTAAAAAAAAAACTGTGATGTCAAAAGATACTCTCAAAAAAAATAATATCAAAAAAAAAATTAATTATAAATTGAAACAATTTTAAAATACTATGTCATGCATATCAACAAACACATAATAACAGCACAATAGAAAAAAAAAATATGAAATATATGTCAAATATCATTAATTACATTATATTAATATTCTTATTCCTATCAAAAAATTCATTCATGGAGTAAAAACAATTTTCCAGCAACCAATTAAATAAATGTCTTTTTAATTTATTTATGGGTAACAGCTTTATTTCATCAGGTACAAAATTATATACCCTAACAGAGACTACACAAAATGATTTTCTGCTTGATGATAGTTTAAAATTAGGTACTGTAAGTTTATTAGGGTTCCGTAGCCAAATGGCAAAAACGGGACCCTTATAGATTCGTCATGTCTGTCTGTCTGTCCGTCCGTCCGTCCGTCCGTCCGTCCGTATGTCACAGCCAGTTTATTCCGAAACTATAAGAACTACATTATTGAAAATTGGTGCGTAGATGTATTCTGTAAACCGCATTAAGATTTTAAAATAAAATCTGAAACAAAAACCAAAATTTTTAGGGTTCCCCATACATAGAACTGAAACTCAAAATTTTTTTTTTCATCAAACCTATACGTGTGGGGTATTTATCAAAAGGTATTTGAAAATGATGTTGAGGTTTCTTATATCATTTTTTTCAAAACTGAATAGTTTGCGCGAGAGACTTTTTCAAAGTGGTAAAATGTGTGTCCCCCCCCCGTAACTTCTAAAATATGGGCATGATAAAACTGAAAAAAATATATGATGTGTATTACTATACAAACTACTAACGAAAATTGGTTTGAATGAGATCTAGCCCGTAGTTCTATTTTTAAACGTCATAAATCAAATTACTTACCTAATTTGGCTCCCATGATTTTCACACAAACGGGATTTTCTATATATATGATAGTACGGAACCCTTAGTGCGCGATCCGACTCGCACTTGTTTAAATTTTTTTTGGTTTTTCATTTGTAACCGTTGCGAATGATAACCCATATAAGCTGGTTCGAAAGTCTGAAAATTCTTTATAACATATAATGTTGCTTCGTAAATGTAAATACAGGCCAAAGGGAGAATTTTTATTTTTTTAAAAAGTGGTCGGCACGATACTGTCTGGTCGCTGATAGAACAGAGTGACCTTATACATTTTTTCTGAGATATGAAAACTGAAAGCACATCAGTGGAGTTTCCCCACAGTATCACTCCATAACGTAATAAGGAACCTACGTAGCCATGGTATGCCAATTTGCCAGCTTGTTCTGAGGATAATCTTACAATGCGACCTAGTGCATACACATACTTGTTTATTTTTTTGCAGAGAATATCACAATGTGATTTCCAATTGAGGTGCTGATCAATTGATATACCTAAAAACAGAAATGAATTAACTTTTTGTATTGTTTGTTCTTTGTATACTATATTCAAATTGGGAACTATTTTATTCGGGTGGGAAAATTGCATATGCTTAGTTTTATCACTGTTTAGTCGTAAATTATTTACTTCCATCCAGTTACCTATTTTACAAAGAGTCGCGGTCGCATGTTGTTCTAGTGATGTAAAACTATTATCTTCAATAACTGCAACGCTGTCATCTGCATAAAGTATAATTTCATCGTCAACTGATTTTGGGAGGTCATTAATATACAGTATAAACAAAAGGGGTCCTAATATACTTCCCTGTGGGACTCCATATTTATTTATACGGAAATTGGAATAGTACTCTTTAATTGTTATTGTTTTTTTATTTCTTGAGTGGCTTTGTATACATCGTATGCTAATATTAATAATGAAGTTCCAGTTCAAATCTTCCGGCTCCATCATCACCAAAGTCCAAATATGGCTATAATACGATCATCCATCATTAAGTTCCAGTTAATATCTTCCGGCTCCATCATCGGATGAGCTCGACAGTACCATATTATTGTATTCAGACCTTGAAACCTAACCGTAGTCAAGGTTCATTACAAGAACTTTCTAACAAGTCCAAACACGGCTATGATACGATATTTCATCATGGAATGCTAGTGCCTATCTTCCGGCTTCATCATCAGACCTTGAAACCTAATCATGGTCAACGTTCATTACAAGACCTTTCTAACAAGTCCAAACACGGCTATGATACAATCATCCATCATGAAGTTCCAGTTCATATCTTCCGGCTCCATCATCAGATCAGCTCGACAGTACCATATTATTGTATTGTCATCGAAATCACATACAACTGCCAATTTTCATAACGCTTTGACCTTTAGAAGATGGTTAAATTAGTTTTCTTAGATTTGATTACATAGTTACATACATACAGGTCGACATAATAAAAGCGTGTTAAAAAACGTACAATTTCGTACTTTTTAGTACTAGATTGTTTATTTTCGGTTGTTTTTCCAACTATGAAGTCGGTTTTCTTTTTGTTATTATGTAGGTATATGGTTTAAATTAATTTGGACCTTGGACAGGTTTGATCCAGGATGGTTGTGTACAGCCTCGGACAGAGATGTGTGGGCTCAAAATTGTGAGGCCTTTGCCCAGCAGTGAGAATTAAATTAGGCTATATAAAAAAATAATTTAAAGACGTAACATATCTATTATTTCAGTTCAAAATTATGTGATTATATTACAGTTATAACATTTGAAATAAAATATAAAAAAATGTTTTACTACTAAATACTTCTTAGAACACTTGGTCTGTAATTGAATATAAACAGTCGTTATAGATTATAAATATTTCTTCCCATGGATGATCGTACTACGTACGCGACTAAGGTAAGTTTTAAGTGATTTTTGGGTGATGCTGCTGGAGACCCATCACCAAAAACCTTTAAATTACAATCTTTTCCCCACTTAACGTCCGAAGGCGGCTGAAGAATTTCCTGAATTTGAAGATCTGACTGCCCTTTTTAGGGTTTTATAGCCTTGAGTATATGTATGTATTTATGGTCATTATAAATTTAGTTGGTTTAATATTAAGTTAAGATTTATATTGGGATATTATGGCAAAATTACCAAATTGTAAGATCAAAAAATTAACGAGCTCCAATTGCCACGTTTCACCGTCTTGGTCCCGGCTACTCTATTAACAGTAGTAGTTGGTCAAAACATACCATCCCACACGAGACCAGCGTGAGGGACTAAAGACCATCCTCCTATCAAGTTAGGCGGAAGCGTTTTAGTTGAAAGACATTATGAGCTGTGTAAATGATTATATTCTACCTATTTTTTACCAATTACAAACACAAAATAAAATATATCAAATAATAATAAAGTCTAACAAACTTCGCATAAACCATCTTTTTAGAATATGTTAGGTTTAAGAATCACTGCTTACACCGAGATCATTTTTAAAGTCGGTTAATTGGTTTTGAAGCCTATTGTTTGCCGACAAACAAATACAATATACTTGCCGTGTAATGTCGGCTTAGAACCCCATTTCTTCCGGTGGGTGTACGTAAGAGGCGACTAACGGTATTGGGGCTTTTAAGGGATTTTTGGGCGATGCGGTTGGAGACCCATCACCAACAACCTTTATTCTACCATCTTTTCCCCACGCATCTTCCAAAAGTGGCTGAGGAATTTCTGATTCCCTAGCTCTGGCTACCCCTTCAAGGAATTCACAGCCGTGAGTATATGTATGTATGTATATAAAATGTAAAATACAAAAACAAATCATTCCACTTTTAATAAGTAAAGCTACTTCCTTCAAGAAACAAAAACTAATATTCGAAAGTGTACAATTCGTTGTACGCAACAAAGGAACGTCATAAAAACCCGTCTTGCCGTACGTCTGAATCTGAACACGTAAATTGTGATATACTGCTAAAACTTATTTCGTACCAAGGTGGATTATTGTGGTAACGAGAACTTCCAACTGACATTGCAAACGGATGCACGTGCTGCGATCTCGATGCACTTAGTACTACCTACCTTTAGCAACAACTACGAAATGACTTAAGTGCTTTACATTTCAAACCAATTTGTATTCTATTTCTCAGTAGTAGATACCAAAACGACAGCGATTTCATCCAAGGGAGCAATTGGAATTTGGATTCGAAAAGGATTTATATCACATCAAATTTGTTGGAGTCAAAATGAGCTTTATGAAAAAGAATTATGGTTCAAAATGGAATGGAAGATGATTAACTTTTATTTGTAAGTAGTATCTAGAGAATATTTGTAGACTAAACTGTCGGATAGCAGACAGAAGAGAATGCGATGTAAGTAAAGGAATTCTTTTCATTTCGCAATTAAGTCTATTGAAATTTTAAACCACAGTTCAATTCGCTCAAAAGTTATGATATTTTGATGCTTGCTTGTAAAAGAAAATTCTTAAAATTTATGAATAACAATAGTAATAAATTCGTTTATTTCGGATGTTCAATTAGAAATGTTATTTTTCTCAAAGGGAACTAATTGAAAAAACACTTCGTCGTAATTTGATTCTTAGCGATTTCCGGCTATCGACGTAAACAAATAAATCAGGATTACTGATATTTTCGTAAAAAAAATATGTATTTTCTTTAATGTCTGTAAGTTGTTTGTAAACAAATAATACTTCTGCTTAATTTAATTGCTCGGTTTGAAATTATCATTTTTTTAAATTTGAAATATGATCACTAAATTTTAGTATAATAAAATTGAAACATTAGGTGAATATTAAATTTACTTTATTACAAATATGCTAAACTGTTAAATTTTGTTAAAACAGATTCTGAATGCAGGTCTTATATCAAAAATAGGACTATTTAGCTTTACTCTATCAGTACACAATAATATATACTGCAAAGTGTTAAGTGAGAAAAAAATATAAAATAAAAAAAATTAAGAAAAAAAACATTTTAAGAAAAAGTTTTTATTTAAACGCTCTAAAAAGAAGAAAATAAAATATTCCTTTTGGATTATACTAACAACTCCTCATTATACACAATTTATATATAATAATAAAAGCTTGTCGCGATGTTTACATACCTATCAACATTCCTTTATATCATAATAATTTGTGGTAAATCGAGCGACAAGCTTTTATTATTATATATAAATTGTGTATAATGAGGAGTTGTTAGTATAATCCAAAAGGAATATTTTATTTTCTTCTTTTTAGAGCGTTTAAATAAAAGCTTTTTCTTAAAATGTTTTTTTACTTAATTTTTTTTATTTTTTACTTTTTAGTTATCGCTGGCTATTTTCAAGTTATTATTACTCTCAAAATGCCCTCTCATTTGACACCCATATTGTAGAAGTAGACTAAAGGTAACTATTCCGCCATCCTGCACGGTCCGCCATATTGGATTCAGAATGACGTCATATTCTTTTTCTAGTCACTCTTAACTAGCCCTTTCATTTGATACCCATATTGTAGAAGTAGACTAAAGGTAACTATTCCGCCATCCTGCATGGTCCGCCATATTGGATTCAGAATGACGTCATATTCTTTTTCTAGTCACTCTTAACAAGCCCTTTCATTTGATACCCATATTGTAGAAGTAGACTAAAGGTAACTATTCCGCCATCCTGCATGGTCCGCCATATTGGATTCAGAATGACGTCATATTCTTTTTCTAGTCACTCTTAACAAGCCCTTTCATTTGATACCCATATTGTAGAAGTAGACTAAAGGTAACTATTCCGCCATCTTGCATGGTCCGCCATATTGGATTCAGAATGACGTCATATTCTTTTTCTAGTCACTCTTAACAAGCCCTTTCATTTGATACCCATATTGTATAAGTGGATTAAATATAACTGTTCTGACATCTTGTATGATCCGCCATATTGAATTTAGAATGACGTCACATGTCTTATCATATATTGTCATCCAAACAAAATGCGTCCACAAAATTTCAGCACAAACGGTTGAATATATCTACTTCAAAATTGAGTTCAAAGATTTCACCCGAACACACAAACATACATTGCAAGTTAAATAAAAGCTTTTAAAATATTATTTTTTTGTGATGGATCTCCAACCACGTCACCCAATAATCACTTATAAAGCCGTAATATCCTAAGTCGCCTTCTTAGAACATTACATACATACATACTCGTACATACATATACTCACGGCTATAAATCCCTTAACAGGGTAGCCAGAGCTTTGGAATGATAAATTCCTCAGCCACTTTTGGAAGTTGATTGGGGAAAAGATGATAATAATAAACGTTTTTGGTGATGGGTCTCCAACCACATCGCCCAAAAATCACTTAAAAAGCCCCTATACCCTTAGTCGCCTCTTACGATCACCCACGGGTAGAAATGGGGTAGTGCTATTCTAAGCCGACACTACACGTACATCGGCAAGAGCATTAACAGATAGAAATAGGGTAGTAGTAGTAAGTCGAAATTTCACAGCTCGCAACAAATTCGTACAAAACTAGCCGTACAAATCAACAACGCGGTACCAAAGTATAACAACATTAATTAGCACATAGCTGATAAAAATATCCGTTATATTTTGCTACACATACATACATACATACATATACTCACGGCTATAAATCCCTAGAAGGGGTAGCCAGAGCTAAGGAATAAGAATTTCCTCAGCCACTTTTGGAAAGTTGAGTGGGGAAAAGATGGTCAGATTAAGGTTGTTGGTGATGGGTCTCCAACCGTATCGCCCAAAAATCCCTCAAAGCCCCAATACCGTTAGTCGCCTCCTATGATAAAATAATAATATAATACACACTAAATATATGAGTTATATTATAATATAACATTCCCCAGTGAATGTGTTGGAAAAATAAAAGGGGATTGTTACTAATACTAGATATATATAGTAGTTTTAAAACCCACGTATATAGCTGTGTAGTGTCAGCTTAGAATAGCACTACCCCATTTCTACCGGTGGGTGTACGTAAGAGGCGACAAACGGTATTGGGGCTTTTAAGGGATTTTTGGGCGATGCGGTTGGAGACCCATCACCAACAACCTTTATTTCAACATCTTTACCCCACGCAACTTCCAAAAGTGGCTAAAGAATTTCAAATTCCCTAGCTCTGGCTACCACTTCAAGGGATTTATAGCCGTGAGTATATCTCTGTACGTCAAATCAAATCATGTAAGGCAGTAAAACACGATGTAAATACTATACACATATATGATATTGGCGGTTCAAGTCCATTTGTCGAGATCAATGGAGAGAGACAAGATTAACGGCGTCGTGAGGCGGAGCTGATTGGCCTCGTAGGATGCTAAGCCATTGTTAGATCTGCTCTGTGGCTGTGTAGGCTCATTATCTTTGGTGATTCATTGGGACCACGTGATACAGATATGCTGGATTGATTGGAAAGAGTACTTGACATGTGATTTAGTTAAGTATCGCTAATTTTTAAGTATATTTTTTTGTGTTCTGGTATGAAAAGTAAATCCACGTTTTGTGAAGGGTAGCAAATTTATTGAAACTGTATTTGATTGCAATTTAATATGTCTGATACTCTGATGAATAAATGTTAGAGTTTTAATAATAGTCTGCCATGTATTTCAGGCTTATCTCTTTCCCACTTAGATTTTATTGAATTAAGAACAATTATTATTAAAAAATGTATAAACGCTGTTCTGTAAAAAAATTATACGCACAGGGTTGATGGCCATTAGGGTTTAAATTTATTTATATAAAGCCGACCACCGAGACAGCTGCCGAACTGTCTACTGCTCGACAATGACTCGTGTTGAGTCGAAACGCGTCGCATGTTTGTGGTTGCCTGTGGTTTTTGCTTGCGGGTGTGTGTGTGGTGCATTGTCTGCTTTTCGATTTCATGTAAGTGGGAGGGCGGGCGGTGCACAGTGCATGTTGCATGAAGACTGCAGGTATTATTTAGCGGAATTAAGCGATGAAGTTTATTAATATTAGTATTGCTATGGATTTCCGCAAAGTAACGCCTGATTCAATCCAATATCAATTGATAAAGGTTTGATACTGTAGATGGGAGTAGGACAAAAACGGTCCTTTATATAAAAAACTTTGCAAATATGCATTTTTACATACATACATATCGCACTCTCAGAACGAAAAAGGTTCAAGTCCAATGATAGTGATAGTGAGTTACAATCATAGAGAGGCATAAAAAAGTATGCTCTAAAACAAAGGCCCTTATTGTTATAGGACGGAAAATTCGCTATTCTGTTTTTTTAACAGTAAGTGCCTTTGCTTTAACTATTCATCGGATAGGACATACTTTTTTATGCCTCTCTATGATTGTAACTCAATATCATTATTTTTGGACTCGAGCCTCGTTCGTTTTGAGAGTGCGAAGTGCGAAATTGGGTTGTTCTATTCTAAGCCGACACTACACAGCTAAATTAATTAATTAATTCCATTTATTGAATCTTTTTTTATCAATGTACCATTTAAGTATGTCTTGTCTCACTCATACCTAATTCTACATTTGCCCATTAGTCATGTCAATTAAAATATATAACCACCTTCCAAACACGTTAGAAAATATAGAACCATATGCAAAATTCTCAACAAAACTAAAAATTTTCTTGATCAGTAAGTGCTATTACAGCATAACAGAGTACTAAAAATAATTTTGGGATGAAAAAGTGCTAGAAATGTCCAATATTACATGAAAATGTATGTGCTGCAAAGTTTTGCTTGTGTATATATTTGTTTTATGTGTGTGTGAGAATGAATGTTATAATTCCTTCTATAGAATTTCCTCCTCCTCTCCTATAAACATAATAAACATAAACGTTCACGCCAAATATCCCCGAGGGGGTTGGCAGAGGTACTAATACTTCTGAACATCACGTGACGTTGTCACCTGGTATTCAGGGTACCCACGTTTTGCATGGACAGTGTAGTCACGTGATAGGGGGCAGGCCTATCGCCGTTTTGTACGAATACACTGTCACATGACTAAGTACAACTCAGTCATGTGGGTTTCCTCACGATGTTTTCCCTCACCGTTAACAACCGTGATAAATCCTCCTCTCCTATTTACCAATTTAGTGTTATTGTAAAATAACTTAAATATAAGAAATTGCTGTGCACCACCGGGTCTTCTACGTGGAACCATGAATTTATCTATCTATCTATCTTCTATACTATAATAAGACTGTACCGATGTCAAAACTGTACATTGAAGAAAAAATATTAAAAACCGGTGGAATATGTTTAATTTTCGATACTGAAGCCAAATTTGCGCTTTTTGAAAAAAATATCTGTCTGTCTGTCTGTCTGTATGTCCGGTCATCACATTAATTCTACCAGACGGATCTTGATCAAATTTAGTATGAATGTAGCTTATACACTTGGCCAACATATAGGATATCATTTATCCCGGATTTCGCAAGGGTTCCTTCAGGAACATAAAAAAAACATAACTTTTATATGGCTCCCCATATTTACACGATTCATTTTTTTTATACGTTTTATTGACTTTATCAGACTGTTCATTAATAGTCTTTTTGAAAAAAATAAGGGTTTCATCCAGTTTTATCAAAATGAATGTCCATTTAATCGTTTGCCAATAGTATGAATATTAGATATATAGTTTATCAAAATTTTGAAGTCAACACTAACGTCTTCGTGGCATAGCGGTATACCGTTCGGTTAATACTAATCGAACGGAAGACCCAGGTTCGAATCTCGGGCATCGCAATTTTTTTGCGATTTCTTTTTGTTGCTTTTGTGTTAGCTTAGAATAAGAGGAAGCACTATTCCTTCTCTTTCACATTCAACTATGCGACTATGTATGAATAAAGATAATTGAAAGTATGTATGAATTTTGCGTATTCATTTGGTAGGTTTGAGAATATGTTTATAACTTTTATTCTTTTAACTATTTTTAAACTAATATTCTCACAGATATATTGTGCTATACTTACACAGAAATTCATATTTTGTTTAAGCCTCAGAATGCATAGTTAGAAAATAAAAGCACATATCTAAATTTTATTTTAGTACCGCCATCTATTGACCGATTACTGATTGGCTGCAATCTCTCACACATCACCAACATTCATTGTAAGGGGCAGCACCGGATCGCCAAACTGCTATCCATACTTACTAAAGATATTCTCATTTTTGAATATAGAAACTTGGTACAAAATGGTTTGCTCATTATTTTTATTACAGTTAACAAGGTTTTTTGGAACTCACCCCCTAAGGGATTGAAATATAGTATACAGATTTTTGATCTATAAATATACGGTATCTAGAAATTTGAAACTTGATGCAATTGACTGATATAAGGCAAGACTAAGACAAGAAGACACTACAAAAAGGAATATTTGTAATTCATCCATCAATCAATCATGAGTATATACTAACGGCTATAAATTCCAAAAAAGGGTAGCCACAGCTTCAGAGATAGTAATTCTTTATCCACTTTTGAAAGTTGAATGGGGAAAAGGTAGTCAAATGGGTCTCCAACTGCATCGCCCAATAATCACTTAAAAAGCCTCAATGTTCTTTATATCTCTTACAACGCCCACGGGAATAAAAATATAAAAAAACAGAAGTTGAGATAGTGTTTTGGTATATTGGATGTAAATCGGATACAAAAAATGTAGTCCACGCGGACGTAGTCGCGGGCAAAAAGCTAGTTCATTAATAAGAACTGTTATACACATTGTGGAATGCAATAAATGCTTGAGTATTGAGTACATTCTACATTGCCTCCTGCCTATTTTTATTGATAAAGATCATTTTATTCAAAAGTTCTATGTAGGCAGAGACTATCGATCGCCACTTTGTACGATCCTGGCAAACCTCTCTAGCTTCATTCACATCCATCAATCTTTTCATACATGCTCTTTTATTTTTTACTCTGCCTACCCCAATGGGAACTAACGGCGTGAGAATATGTATGTATGTATGTTCTATGTCCTGTAGAGAGGAGACACCGAATGAAAATAGTCACTTAATATTCGGTTGCATACTACTGCAACCAAAATATTAAAAAATCACAATAATACGACACTAAATTATAACTCCGTCAGAAGTTTACGCTACAACAATACAAAAGAGATTAAATGCCAAATCGATAGCTCACGGAAATTGACAATCTAAATTAGTTAGCAGTCGACGAAGTCAGGACATTAGCAAATTAATCCTAGTTGGTACGCCAACCGGCCCCGGAATGTGGTACTGGCAGAAATGAATTTTCATTAGCCAGCTTATTGGAAACATTTTCACATGCTAATCAAATTCCGTTTATGTGCATCAAAACGCAGTTTATATTAGTTTCGTAAACAAATTTTGTAACATAATATCTGAGGGAGTTTGTTGAAATGAAATGAAATGAAATAATATTTATTTGCATGGCACATGGAATCAGATCTTAAAGGTAATTATAGTACATGTTCCGTCAAGACACTTGACATACAAATCTAAAATTAATTATGTTCTTTTTTTAATTAAACACACACACATTAATAAAATCTATACCTAATCAATTTAACTTATAAAATGTCATACATTTTAAAGAAGCTAAAATTAAAACAATAGTAACCAACTCAATGAAAAAAAAAAGAATAATATAAAGGATTAATTTATATCAATGTCAACACACACACATTAATAAAATCTATACCTAATCAATTTAACTTATAAAATGTCATACATTTTAAAGAAGCTAAAATTAAAACAATAGTAACCAACTCAATGAAAAAAAAAAGAATAATATAAAGGATTAATTTATATCAATGTCAAGTTACTCACTTAATAAATTATAATAATATATTTTTATAAAACATCTTTAAAATTGAAATATTCATTTACGGAGTAAAAACACATTACAGTTAACCATCGTTTCAAATTTTTATGAAATAAATTATTATTCATATATTTTATGTGCTGGGGGACCTTATTATAAATTGAAATGCACATTGAATAGCAATTTTTTTTACACTGACTGGTCCTGATGAATGGTACTGCTAATCGTCCTGTATCACAAATGTTGCCATTACATAAATCACATGCTTTTTTAAATTCATCTGGATATTTCCTAACAAATGAACAACTCTCATAAATATATATGCAGGCCAGAGTTAGTACATTTAGCTTTTTGAAAAGTGGTCTACAGGATTCATAAGGTCTTTTTCCGCAAATTGCACGCAATTGTTTGTTTTTATAATATATTTATTTGATCATATATTTTGTAAAGAATATTAAAATGGTTGTTTTTTTTTATATTTTGAGAGTTTTGTTTGTTTTTTGAATATTTTTTCGCTAGATACAATAATTCATTCGATAACTATCAGTACCATATACATGTATTTGTTTCGTTTACTTATCGCATAAATGGCTACTCAACAAGTTAAATTAATTACTCAATCGAAAACTTCAACCCTGCGTCATGTGACCAATAAACCTACTGTGAATTAAAAAAAACTAACGCATCTTTTAAAATTTGAAAAATTAATACAATAAATAGTCACCAAAAATCATATTCCTCTATATTCCTCTCAATTTCACCATCTGCTTTAGCGCTACATATAATATTAAACATGTAGTAGGAAATAATTTGAAAGATATCAAATAACTCATCGATGGAACAGCTAGAGTTAGTAGTTCTGCTCACGAAGTAGAGTCGACTCCCAGGCTAGACTAACATTGGGTTATTGGCCACGGAATATTTGTTTTAACATCATACTTTATATGAGATATAATTTTATTTTACATAACACGTTATTATTACAGGAAAAAAATTACAATACATCTAGGTACTTGGAATTTAAAAAAAGTCTCTTACTACCACCTTCCATGTCATACATAGAAAATATCTAAGTAAATAATGGAAAGGGATAAATTTATAGTCAATGTGGTTTGTTTATAAGGGACGACCTTTATAAATTCATTAAGATCAAAAAGACAATGTCTTAAAAGAAACAGGTTCAAAAAGTTGTTCCCAAGTTCGAGAGTTTTCCCAGAATCGTTCTAAATGGTGTAAGATATACTCTTCTTATCCCAATGGGAACTAGTGGCGTAAGTATGTATATCTAACCAAGTAAAATATAGCCGAATTGGGTTATGCAAATCTGTAACGATTATATTTATGAATAAATAAATTTAAAACTATTCTAATTTATCTATTTAGTGTACGCACATTCAAAATAAAATGTCTCACCGCAGTGCGAGACTTCAATAAAGGATATATAGTTAGTAGGATATATAAAATCATGTCATAATTTTCCATTATTTATTACTTGTCTTGTTGTTTTTATGTTGTGCTTATCATATTTAAATCTAGCCCCTTTCCCTTTTTATTTGTAAATAGTCTTCATTTTATTTGTAAGTTACATTAATGTTATTAAATTAAAGAATAATAAAAAAGAAACCAAAAAAAAAAAACTATATTAACTATATATTCTATACTAATATATTTCTTAAGTTGAAATCTCAACTGATTATTTAATATCATGCTGTGTACACAGTTTTTTGGTATTATGTCCGAATTAATTTTGGTATTATTTTTAAATGTTTTATACTAATGCTATGTCATAATACTGTTTGTGTGCCGACTAAATAAATAAATAAATAAAAAGGCTGGCGTCCGAAGTATGAAAAATAAAAGAGCATGTATGAAAAGATTGGTGGGTGTCAACGAAGCTAGAGAGGTTTGTCAGGATCGTACGAAGTGGCGATCGATAGTCTCTGCCTAACCCAATGGGAATTAATGGCGTGAGTATATGTATGTATGTCTAATTTATCTACAAAACGCTCATGTTAAACCCGTGGCCACACCCAAGCAGTCGCGAGTCACGTATGCCCGTTATTGCAGCGGAGCTCGGTTCGTTCGAAATTGTTCCTTTTCGCATTACGAATTTATCGGCGCGAGCTCAACTACTATTTCGTACTTAACGCGATTTATGTTACTTACGGAGTACTTGCTCGATATTCCTTCGGTTTATTTCGGTGATGACTGACAAGTTTATCCTGAGATTGGGCGATAGCGGTAATTTTATTGAGGTGTAATAAAAACCATCCAAGCAAAGCGTAGGTTTAAATCCCGAGTAGGGCCTACAATTATTTGTCTTTTACATAACATAACATAAACATAAACGTTCACGCCGAATATCCCCGAAGGGGTTGGCAGAGGTACTAATACTTTTGAACATCACGTGACTTTGTCACCTGGTGTTCAGAGTACCCACGTTTTGCATGGACAGTGTACTCACGTGATAGGGGGCAGGCCTATCGCCGTTTTGTACGAATACACTGTCACATGACTAAGTACAACTCAGCCATGTGGGTTTCCTCACGATGTTTTCCCTCACCGTTAACCAACCATGATAAATTAACCACACATATGTCTTTAGAAAAGACAAATTGGTGTAGGCCCGACCCAGGATTTGAACACTAGTCGTTTGCACGATAGCCGAGTGTTCTACCCACTGGGCTATCACGGTTGCTAATTTGTAATTTGTAATTATAATTTGTCTTTTCTATAGCCATTATGTGGTTTAAGTTGTCATGGTATTAATGATAGGGAAAAACTAACACATTAATATCGATAGCCAATTGGCATGATCTTTACAAATCTCTTTTTCTTCCCTTACATTAATTTATTCTACTCATACACATACATACATAAATACATATACTCACAGCTATAATTTCCTAGTAGGGGTAGCCAGAGCTGAGGAATCAGAAATTCCTCAGCCACTTTTGGAAACTTGAGTGGGGAAAAGATGGTATAATAAAGGTTGTTGGTGATGGGAAACTGCATCGCCCAATGTTCCCTTAAAAGCCCCAATACAGTTAGTCGCCTCTTACGTACACCCATCGGTAGAAATAGGGTAGCGTTATTCTAAGCCGGCGCTACACAGCTAAATACTCATACATGCTCTTTTATTCTTCTTTCTTAGGACTTCCACTTTCATAAGAACGTTTTCTATCTTGGAGAAAATATCGTGAGAAAATTTACCTAGATATGCTGTAGTTAGTCATGTGACAGTGTAGTCGTAAAACAGCTAAAGGCCTGCCCCCATCACGTGAGTGAACAGTCCAAGCAAAACGCGCGTCCTCAGAACACCAGGTGACAATGTCCTCGCCATTCCTCTGCCAAGCCTTTTGTTTAACGTTTCATATAATAGGCATAAGGACATACATACATACATACATATACTCACGGCTATATTTCCCTAGAAGGGGTAGCCAGAGCTAAGGAATTATAAATTCCTCAGCCACTTTTGGAAGTTGAGTGGGGAAAAGATGGTAAAAATAAAGGTTTTTGGTGATGGGTCTCCAACCGCATCGCCCAAAAATCCAATAAAATGCCCCAATACCCTTAGTCGCCTTTTACGACACCCGTGGGTAGAAAGGGGTAGCGACATTCTAAGCCGGCACTACACGGCTACATAAGGCGGCGGCATAAGGACAGTAAGATAAATAATCAAAATCGAGCTATGGGATGCTTCAATCAGACATATAATCTTACTGTTATATAACATAACATAGCATAACATAACCGTTACGCCGAATATCCCCGAAGGGGTTGGCAGAGGTACTAATACTTCTGAACATCACATGACTTAGTTACCCGGTGTTCAGAGTACCCACGTTTTGCATGGACAGTGTACTCACGTGATAGGGGGCAGGCCTATCGCCGTTTTGTACGAATACACTGTCACATGACTAAGTACAACTCAGCCATGTGGGTTTCCTCACGATGTTTTCCCTCACCGTTAACAACCATGATAAATTAACACACATATGTCTTTAGAAAAGACAAATTGGTGTAGGCCCGACCCAGGATTGGAACTCACGCCCTTCTGTTTTCGGGCGGGTGTTCTACCCACTGGACTAAATTAAGATAGCACTACCCATTTAATCCCATGGGTGATCGTCAGAGGAGGGAGACTAAGGGTATCGGGGTTTTTTTTGGATTTTTGGGCGATGCGGTTAGAGAAATTCTGATTCTGAAGCTACCCCCTTTTATTGTTTTATAGCTGTTAGTGTATGTATTCTACTTTACACTCGAACACTTGCCTCTTTATTTTCAAAAATACTATATATTTTTTGCGACTGTAAAAACCTTTCAAACTACTAGAAGACAGAATTTACTTTCTTAACTGATGATTCGTTTTTACAACGTCAATAACCATTGACATAAAGTACTAAACCAACTGTAACTGCAATGGGACACGAACAAGAAAAGTAATTATGGTGTTGTTTTTAAAACATACTACACAAAGACCTGCTGGGCAAGCACGAGCGTAATTTTATCGACACGATAACGGTTAGAATGAGATGGCTGTATGCGATACAAAGTAAGTGCGTAAGAGATGGCTGCTCTATCCCACGCGATAACTAGTTTAAACATGGCTCATGCTTGTTCTGCTGTGCAGTGTCAGACTAGAGTTTTGGAGGTTTTCAAGTTATTGTTAGGCTAAAGTTTATGTTTCATATTACTAATCATATAAACTTCTCGTCTTATTTAATCTTATGACTTAATTCATATGTCTAAACGTCTTGGATTAATGAAATTAAATACATATACTCACCGCTATCAATCCCTAGAAGGGGTAGCCAGAGCTAAGAATTTAGAAATTCCTCAGCCACTTTTGGAAAGATGAGTGAGGAAAAGATGGTAATATAAAGGTTGTTGGTAATGGGTCTCCAATGAATTACTGGAATTATTAATGGAATCACTTATTGCGAAATATAATCAAAGAATACTAGAACATGTGCCGTGTTTCAAATTGCAAAATTAGAGATTTAATTATTCTGTCTGTCATACATTCTAAACAAAATTTATTATTTCTGAATGTAGAGAAAACTTTAAAGAGAATTGAGACGGAGAAGGAACATTCCAGTTTAAGTCATAGAAAAAATCTATTAACAAAACGTCTTTGGAGTTAAAAATGAAGTTATAACACTGTTGATAAATGAAGTTATACATACCAATAAACGAAGTAATAATGATACGTAGGGAAATTTTGATTATAAATATTATTACTGGATTTATATACGATTATGATGGATCTACAACCTATCTAGGATCACGTTAATATCTACATAATAATCAGCCTCTCAGAACTTCTCGCCAGACTTCCCAGGATTTGCAAAGGTTTCACATTGTTATGTGTATTACAAATTGATTGTGTCTCTATATACATACTCACATACATATAATCACGGCTGTAAATCCGTAGAAGGGGTAGCCAGAGCTAAGGAATTAGAAATTCCTCAGCAACTTTTGGAAATGTGAGTGGGGAAAAGATGGTAAAAATAAAGGTTGTTGGTGATGGGTCTGCAGCCGCATCGCCCAAAAATCCCTTAAAAGCCCCAATACCGTTAGTCGCCTCTTACGTACACCCGCCGGAAAGATGGGGTAGTGCTATTCTAAGCTGATACTACACAGCATAAATGAATAATAAATGTCTTTATATATTTGTGTTAAATTTAGTAATTATTAGTTTAAGTATAGAATAAATGTTATATCTTGCTTCGTACGGCGTAAACGTTTGAGTTGAGTTTAGTAGTTAGAATGTCATATATTATATACATACATACATACATACATATTCTCACGCCGTTAGTTCCCATTGGGGTAGGCAGAGACTATCGATCGCCACTTTGTACGAAACAAACCTCTATAGCTTCATTATATAACATGTCGTATTGTAGAGATCTATAGAGCCAATGTGGAAGGTAATGTTAGTAGAGGACGACCTCGGAGGACACATTTGGATCAAATAGAAAATGTACTCAAAAAGGCAGGTGTCTGTAGTACGAAGAATAAAAGAGCATGTATGATAAGATTGATGGATGTGAATGAAGCTAGAGAGGTTTGCCAGGATCTTACAAAGTGGCGATCGATAGTCTCTGCCTACCCCAATGGGAATAATAGGCGTGAGTATAAGTAAGTAAGTAAGTATGAAAAGATTGATGGATGTGAATGAAGCTAGAGAGCTTTGCCAGGATCGTACAAAGTGGCGATCGATAGTCTCTGCCTACCCCAATGGGAACTAACGGCGTGAGAATATGTATGTATGTATGTATGTATGTCGTGTTGTATTATTTTAAATCGCAATACACACTTAGCACGAAGGGCCGCCGACAAAGCGACACTACCCGGCGGCCTGTATGAAAAGTGTATGTATAAAAATGTCTAACCTAACCTATGTATGAAAATAAGACCGTCAACCAAAAGTTGGCGAAGATGTTTGTCGGCGGCCCGGTGGGTTAATGTGTATTGCACTAAAGACAGCGCGAAGCCCGCCATCATAAACATATATATATATATATATATATTAGGATCATTTGACTCTAAAACCTTATTTACAATTTAAACCACTAAACTAATACATGACGCATTGTGATCTCCAATTCACTTGACTGAAGCCGTCTTAAGTTAAGAGGACGGCACTTCACCGCTCGTCAATGTGTTCTCGAGTTATTGCTTTTAATACGAGGGTTTCTGCCGTATTTACTGTGGGACGAATTATGTTAGTATCCGATTTCGTAGTTTTAGCTGTTGGTTTTTAAATTTTGTTAAGATTGTCTGAAATTTTAAAGACGACTAATTGACGATGACGAAAACTGAAATTAGCAGATGTAGCATTCACATGAATTTTTTTCCACACATACATTATACATACAATTTTTTGTTAAATATTGTGCGTTAGACGGATGTATGATACACTTTCCCATTAATTATACATACCTATATATACATTATACCAGTAATGAGTACAAAAAGGTTAGCCTAAGCCAACAAAGGAATTAAAAAGTATATAGAGATAAACGTGGAGAAACAAAAGATCGTTGTAAATTAGTTATTTTGCATACATACATACATATATGTAATTATTATTCATTAGCTGCCATTTAGGTAGGCAGATACTATTTGGCGAAGACTAGATAGTAAAAAAAGAAATAAATAATTGTTGGTGATTGGTCCCGAGCCACATCTACCAAAAATCCCTTTTAAAGCCCTATACCTAAAGTCATAGACGACGTGATAGCACAATGGGTAGAACACCAGTTAACGTGCAAGCGACTAGTGTTCAAATCCCGGGTCGGGCCTACACCAATTTGTCTTTTAAAAGACATATGTGTGGTTAATTTATCACGGTTGTTAACGGTGAGGGAAAACATCGTGATGAAACCCACATGGCTGAGTTGTACTTAGTCATGTGACCGTGTATTCGTACAAAACGGCGATAGGCCTGCCCCCTATCACGTGAGTACACTGTCCATGCAAAACGTGGGTACTCCGAACGCCAGGTGACAATGTCACGTGATGTTCAGAAGTATTAGTACCTCTGCCAACCCCTCCGGGGATATTCGGCGTGAACGGTTATGTTATGTTACCTAAAGTCATATGGTACACTACTCATAGCCAACAATTGAATACTCGTAGTGTAATTTTAAGCCAATTCAACACAGCACTATACAAGCGATAAAACAAAATTGTTTATACTTATCCGTCTTTAAAGATACACTGAAATGAAAACCAAACATTTAAAACCGAGGCAAACACATTTCCACAAAAACAGAGTAAAGATAAACAGTCATTGCGAGAGTAAAAGGCAACAGTAAGATATCTTTATTGAGAGCTTTTAAAAGCCGGTAAGAGTAAAAGAATGTAACCGATACGGCAAGCGGGAGGTTGTAAAAAGTCAGCGCCAATTCGTCATAGCTTGGTGTTCATTTTATTTCCTTAGAGTCCGCTTCGTCACTTGTATTTTGTGTTAAATGCTGGGCTTACATGGATACAGGGTTATATATTTATTATAGCTAAAAATTCAAAGTCAATGGGCAAGCCTATCCCGGTTTTGGAAATAATACACTGCTAGATGACTAATTACAACTCAGCTATGTGGGTTTCCTCACGGTGTTTTCCCTCACCGTTAACAACCATGATTAATTAACTATACATAAGTCTTAAGAAAAGACAAATTGGTTTAGTTTAGGGTGTTCTACATATAATTATGTATAAATTTTCTCTGAATTTACCTATTTCATAATCAATAATAAAAATATGATAATACATGATTCAAAGAAGAGGTATGATTGAATTAAATAAATCTATGCTATAAATCTATGCTTGACTATGCTTAAATTTACGAACTACTATTTATAAAGAAATGAGAATAATGCTTAATCTTCTGAATAACATATCTTGTCAATAAAATGTGCAGCATGTAAGACTATTCTCCCATGCATCTTCACTTCAGGCATCGTTGGTTTCTCTGCACCAGAATTTAATATTACCTCGCGAACGAAACTAGCGTTTCTGTCCTATACATTAAGGTTTATTTCAGAGCGATATAAACAGCAGCGTGTGTTTTTAGTTTTCATTGCTACGTCGGAATATGACGATGAAATTTGAAATGTAAGGACAATTGAGTGGAGAGTGCAAATGTATGAAGCGTCTTTCTGATACGAAAGCGCGGTGTACTTTTTACTGGAACACACATTTTATACTTATTTCTTTTAGTTTGCTTCCCATTTTATTTTCTCGAAATTATGCTTCGGTTGGCTTATTCGTACGTTGTTTATTATGTAGTGTATTTTTTGCTCTTTTGTTTAGTTGACGATCTCTTACCGCGGAAGTCTTGCAAGACAATGTTACTTGTGTGTTCATTTGAATAATAATTAAAAAAATATTTGGATTGAATTCACAGGATTATAAGAAGGCCAGTAACATTAAAAGTAACTTGCGGAATACGTTTGTGTTTGTTAGGTTTACTTGTGTTTATAAACGTTAGTTTTTTGTTACAGTTGACATCTTAAAATGAACTAGATTACGTTGAGTAACCAAATTCTACCATTTGTTACTTTGTCGCTGCTAAAAATATAAATACCACCTTATGTCGTTAGAGGCAACTAAAAGAAAAAAACACATCTTATTTATCATTGCACAGTCATTGAAGAAATAAAAAAATAAGGTACTTACTTATTAAATTTATATCTTATTCTTGCTATAAATTGCTATCCTTTATTTAGCGTGAATTCTTTAAACATGCGTATTAAATTATGACACTGACGGTGCTTAATTTTTAAACTATCTTATTTTTATCAAAAAAGAACTACATACATACATACATACATATACTGAAGGCTGTAAATCCCTAGAAGGGGTAGCCAGAGCTAAGGAATTAGAAATTCCTCAGCCACTTTTGGAAAGTTGAGTGGGGAAAAGATGGTAAAATAAAGGTTGTTGGTGATGGGTCTCCAACCGCATCGTCCAAATATCAAGGGATAAAAGCTCCAATACCGTTAGTCGCCTCTTACGTACACCCACCGGAAGAAATGGGGTAGTGCTATTCTAAGCCGACACTACACAGCAGTACAAAAGAACTCTCTGTACAAAAACAGGTATTAATAGCACGTGATGAAAATAGTTTATTGGAATGAGAGGCAGGTGACTAAACAGGCTCAATATCGCCGGTCGCACAAAGCGGACACGAGTTTCGGACAAACCCACCTCGCTGCATATTCAATGTGGATCCCTAGTTGTGGACCGAGAGCTGAATGAAAAAAAAAACTTAGGTTAAAAATAATATTGGGTTGGATTTCTGTGTAGTGTCAGCTTAGAATAGCACTACCTCATGTCTAAACATAGGCGATGGTAAGAGGTGCGTAAGGATATTGGGGCTTATTGAGGGATTTTTAGGCGATGCGGTTGGAGACCCATCACCATCGATCTTTATTTTACTACCTTTCCCCCTCCCACATTCCAAAAGTGGCTCAGGAATTTCTTACCTATGGGTTCATAGCCGTGAGCATATGTAGGTATGTTCAAAATAAGGAGTTTAGATTGGTATTGCAGCATTACTAAAATATTTAAAACAGCGAGGCTAAGGAAACATTTTAAAATTAAAGTTCACTTATTCAAAGTTAGTTCTGGTATGAGAAAAAAAGTGAGAAGACTGCCTATGAGTTTAGTTTCTTCTTTCTTCTTATTTCTTCTTATTTCTTCTTTCGTGATGGTGTACAAATATTTCTCAATCTCTTTTGCAAGTTGCGTTGGGAAATGGGTTAGTGCTATTCTAAGTTAACGTTTGAAATATATTTTTTGTATTTTTTCTTTTAAATATAATATTTACCGTGAAGTGCCGGCTTAGAATGACGCTACCCCTTTCTACCCATGGGTGTCGTAAGAGGCTACTAAGGGTATTGGGGCTTTTTATTGGATTTTTGGGCGATGCGGTTGAAAACCCATTACCAAAAACCTTTATTTTCACTATCTTTCTCCACTCAACTTCCAAAAGTGGCTGAGGAATTCATAATTCCTTAGCTCTGGTTACCCCTTCTAGGGAAATATAGCCGTGAGTAGTATATGTATGTATGTATATATGTTTCTTAAATATAAGGTTTTAGTGACACAAGCTCCCGGCCTAGAATCACGCACGATCGCCCAAACGATACACAGAGAGGACACAAGGGAACTTTAACGATTTGCATATTCAGTACGTACCTTATTGAGTTCGCAAGAGTGATTAGCTTTGATTTAGTCTTTGGTGATACAAACCACTCTTCAAGTTTTGATTGTTTCGCGGTAATGTTACTTGTAACTTGTTCTTTGTTGTTGATTGAGTTTCTCAATGTGTATGGGAAACTTTAAATTAAATGCTTTGTATAATTTTGTAGAGAAAAAACTTTGGCTTGTTGGGTATTTGAATGTTGATGACATATAATAATACTTAGCTTTATACAGAAATTTTTCAAAAGCTATGTTTAAAAAAATATATATTAAAATATATATTCGATGAACATTATTTATTTTTTATTCGTAAAATTTTCAAACCTTTGTGTATCTTTTCAAAAAGAAAATATATGTTTTAGAATTTGCGTTCTGTAAATGTAGGTTTTGTTTTGAGGCTTATTAAGTGATTGTCTGGATGATGCGTTTGGAGATCCATTACAATTCTTCTTTTATTTTATAATATTTTTTTTGTGTTTATAGCCCTGACTGTATTTATTTATGGTATAACATAAGTATTTAATGTACAACCTAAAACCAGAGAAGTATTTAACACTATATTTTTAACAACCCTTACCAATCCTATTCAATGTGAATTTAATTGTTAATTCTATGGGTCATCGCAATAGAAACACCAGCACTTTTAGAGATTTGATTGGTAAAAGAATAATATAAAATATAAGATCTTTCACGATGGTTTTTCCACCCATGCCAAAAAATGAATTTATAAGCCCTAGTATTCATATAAATTTCCTCTTACGATACCCACAAAATATAGAATGCTTTTCTTTTCTTATTCCAAACGATCAATTAAAATCTACAGTATACCAAAATTTCCTCGTTCAACACCAATAGATATAAATTAATATATAATTTTATTCTTATCCGACAATAAACAAAAAAAGTATACATTAACGCCATAAAACTTTAAGAATATCTTCGTCTTCAAAGTACTTTATGTCTTAATTTAAAGTGTAAATCGAAAACTCCAGCTCTGTATACTTGGACTCGTAAATTGAAAATCGCAGTTTAAATTAAATAATTTTGCTTGTTTCAATGTGACGATGAAACTGTAGCTCCATTGCTGTGAACGATAGCTATCTTCCATTACGTTTCAAGATGAATGCTTCAGTCTGTGAAATATTATTATAAACACTGTACAAATATTATTATGAGACTAAATATTTTACGTTTTCTTCTCCTTTTCAGGGTTCCGTAGCCAAATGGCAAAAACGGGACCCTTATAGATTCGTCATGTCTGTCTGTCTGTCCGTCCGTCCGTCCGTCCGTATGTCACAGCCAGTTTATTCCGAAACTATAAGAACTACATTATTGGAAATTGGTGCGTAGATGTATTCTATAAACCGCATTAAGATTTTAAAATAAAATCTGAAAAAAAACCAAAATTTTTAGGGTTCCCCATACATAGAACTGAAACTCAATTTTTTTTTTTATCAATCCTATACGTGTGGGGTATCTTTCAAAAGGTATTTGAAAATGATGTTGAGGTTTCTTATATCATTTTTTTCAAAACTGAATAGTTTGCGCGAGAGACTTTTTCAAAGTGCTAAAATGTGTGTCCCCCCCCCGTAACTTCTAAAATATGGGCATGATAATACTGAAAAAAATATATGATGTGTATTACTATACAAACTACTAACGAAAATTGGTTTGAGTGAGATCTAGCCCGTAGTTCTATTTTTAAACGTCATAAATCAAATTACTTACCTAATTTGGCTCCCATGATTTTCACACAAACTGGATTTTCTATATATATGATAGTACGGAACCCTTAGTGCGCGATCCGACTCGCACTTGGCCGGTTTTTACGCCTGTAGTTGATAGCATTTTAAAACAAAGAAAGAATTTACTGTATCGTGAAAAATTGCAATGAATCTACCCTCTAATTTTAAATCTATATTAAGGTTTTACTAACGTAAACATCTTACCTTGAACAATAGATCAGTTTCGGAATATCTGATATTACAATACTACTTATTTTAATTGCTATGATTTATTTTAAATTTGAAACTTAGAGAATTGGGAAACTACTATCAGCATTACTGTTTGATCAAATTAATTATGGGAAATTACTTATATATATACTATATACTTATTATATATATAAATATATATATCGTATAGTATAGCCGAAATGATAGTCCAATGGGTAGAACACCCGCCTGAAAACAGAAGGGCGTGAATTCCAATCCCGGGTCGGGCCTACACCAATTTGCCTTTTCTAAAGTCATATGTGTGGTTAATTTATCATGGTTGTTAACGGTGAGGGAAAACATCGTGAGGAAACTCACATAACTAAGTTGTACTTAGTCATGTGACAGTGTATTCGTACAAAAACGGCGATAGGTCTGCCCCCTATCACGTGAGTATACTGTCCAGGCAAAACGTGGGTACCTTCTCTGGACACTAGATGGCGCTGCCATGTGAGTTCAGAAGTATTGGTACCTCTGCCAACCCCTTCGGGGATAAACGGCGTGAACGTTTATGTATATAGTATAAGTAATTACCCATATATATACATATAATCACGTCTTAGTTACTACTGGGAAAGGCAGAGACTTTCGATCGCCACTTTGCACGATGCTGCCAAATTTCTCTAGCTTCATCTACATTCAGGAGTCTTTTCTTGATCTTTTATTATTCAGTCTACATATACCTATATGGGGCATTCAATCAGAGATTGCATTCAATCAGAGAGAGGGGGATCAGCGTTATAAATTTTTATTAATATTTTTCTCAACTCAAACCAAAATCTTGGTCAAGTAATCATTAAATTTTCTGATCATCAGTTTGGGCAGGTGGCCAAAAAATTTTCAAGCTATGACTAACCTATTTTGGTGTTTAAATCCGTGGGTATTCTACATATTTATGTATTTTTACCTCACTTCTGTTTTATTAAACGACTTCAAAAAAAGGAGTGTTCTCATATCGACCGTATATTCTTTTTCTTTTTTTTATGTTTGTTCGCCGATTACTTCGCCATTTATGAACCGATTTTGATTATTATTTTTTTATTCGAAAGAAAATACTCCCGGATTGGTACCATGATGAGGATATCAGGGTTTGATGATGGGATCCTGGAGAAATCGAGAGGAACCCTCAAATTTTATAGGCAAATGTACCGCGTTTTACATATTTTCATAACTTATATTGGCATTTGCTTCTAAAAATCATATTGTTATGCTGCTGAGCTGATGATGGAAGGTGTGGATCTTCAATCACTAGGTTTTAGAAAACAGTTCTTTCCACATTCTATGTAGATTTATACTCCTCTTCGTAGCTTTTATGAAGAGAAGTACAGGTTCACTAAACATTTCTTTTGTTATGTTATTGTTACCGTGAAAGTACCATGAGACCAGGATCTGATGATGGCATCCCAGGAAATCGACGGGACTGTCGAAACTCACAATCATGTGACAGTGTATTTGTTAAAAACGCCGATAGGCCTGCCCTGTATAACGTGAGAACACTGCTTCAGCAAATCGTGGGTAAAATAGTATTTTCTAAGATTTTCACGATTGCACATTATAATTGAAACAACTTTTTGATTTTCGGATATTTTAATCGCGTGTTATTACATTATTTTTAAAGCCCGACGTTTTGAAAACTTTTCAGTTATCATGGTCACGGGAAGACTGAGGTGTTATTTGTCATTATACAGTACTATAAAATTATTAATACTAACTACCTTCACAAAATTTTAAGTTACATTTGCGTTTAATATTTGCTATGTACAAAAAGAGCTAATGTAAATCGTGGGTACTCTGAACAACAGGTGACATTGTCACGTGATACTCAGAAGTATTATTACCTCTGCTAACCCCTACAGGGATATTCGGCGTGAACGTTTGAGTCTTTCTTGAGATGTAGAATTGTAGACCATGGCCTTTCGAAGGATTTTAAGAACAATGTAAGTTTACATATGGTTGAGCCTATTTAATACCGGAAATACGAAGAATAATACAGTAACCGTCGCTTCCTCATCCGAGAGGCATCTTTGCCAGGTCTACCCATCTCTAAAACTCGTAAAATAAAACAATTTTAAAAAAAAGAAAACCGACTTCATTGTTGGAAAAACCACCGAAAATAAACAATCTAGTGCTAAAAAGTACGAAATAAGTTTTTTAATTTAATATGAGTACTGTGATTAATACCTTAGCAGTTTTTTTATTCTACACGCGTCAGTTCAACCTACCTAAATATTACAATTCTCTTAAATTAATTTAATTCTTAAATTAAAATTAAATTAAATTAAAATCCGTGGGTATTCTACATATTTATGTAATTTTACCTCTCTTCTGTTTTATTTGTAACCATGTATCTTCTTTTGCTTAGAATGCAAATAGTCAATAAAACTCAGAATCAAAATCACCAAAATTAATCAAAAGACCAAATAAATACGAATTAACAAGAACGGTGCTCCGTGATTTGAAATTATGACACTCTAATAGTGATGGGACAGCAGCGATGTTCCATATCGATAAACAGGTCATTAACGACTATCAATGTCGGCAGGACTAAATTGACATTCGGTTGATAATCGATTAACACTTCACTTACTCTGATTAATTTGCAATTTAACGTTGAAATTGTGGCCCGCTTAGCGGTTTAGCTGTTTGCTGTTGGTAAATGAAAACGGGTTTCAAAGAAGTGGTTTTTTGTGGTGTGTAGCATATTTGGTTATTATGACAGAAAGTTATTTTTTTGTGAATTCTCGTACTTACAAACTCATATAACAAATAACTCATCGTTCTATAACTTATTAACTTTGAATACATACATAAAATCACGGCTATAAATCCCAAAAAGGGGTAGCCAGAGCTTTAGAATAAAAAATCCTTTAGCCACTTTTGGAAGTTAAGTGAGGAAAAGATAGTAAAACAAAGATTTTAGTGATATGCTGTGTAGTGTCGGCTTAGAATAGCACTACCCCATTTCTTCCGGTGGGTGTACGTAAGAGGCGACTAACGGTATTGGGCCTTTTAAGGGATTTCTGGGCGATGCGGTTGGAGACCCATCACCAACAACCTTTATTTTTACCATCTTTTCCCACTTTCATTTCCAAAAGTGGCTGAGGAATTTCTAATTCCTTAGCTCTGGCTACCCCGTATAGGGATTTACAGCCGTGAATATATGTATGTATGTATGTTTTAGTGATTGGCCTCTAACCAATTCATATAAAAATCACTTCAAAACCCCCAATATCCTGAGCCAGCTCCCTACGAATACCCACGGGAAGAAACGGGTTACTGCTGTTTTAAACTGGCACTACACAGCAAATTTTAACAACAACATTTTTCCCTCTCCATGAAGCCTGTAGTGTCGGCTTAGAATAACACTAACCCATTTCTTCCCACGGGTTTCATAAGAGGTGGATTATTATTTGTAGAATTTTTTTTGTATATGAGACTTGATGCTGTTCAGTTTTAATAAATAATAAGTGTTATCAATGCAAGGGTGTTGGAAAGATAATGATAAGAATTTTTTATCTGCATCTGAGGTAATTTTTTTTATTCTAGTTTCAGAAAAAAACTGTCATAAATAAAACGAATAAAAGTTTATCTATGTATATATTTGAATCACATAGTCAAGTCCCTTCCCACGTTCGCCCTTCAATCTTATATTCGCGAAGGTGTAACCAACGCCACCGGATGTGATTATTGCTGTAGCTTTGGTTTTAGCTACGTCAATGGCTGATATTCCCTGAAACAGATTAATATTTTATAACATATAATAAACGTTCACGCCGTTTATCCCCGAAGGGGTTGGCAGAGGCACTAATACTTCTAAGCTCACATGGCAGCGCCATCTAGTGTCCAGAGAAAGGTACCCACGTTTTGCTTAGACAGTGTACTCACGTGATAGGAGGCAGGCCTATCGCCGTTTTGTACGAATACACTGTCATATGACTAAGTACTACTCAGACATGTGGGTTTCCTCACGATGTTTTCCCTCACCGTTAACAACCATGATAAATTTTATTAATATTTTATGTAAGTTCATTAAATGAAGCTCAAGGTTTGTCAGGATCGTATAAAGTGGTAATGCATAGTCTCTGTCTACTCCAATCGGAACTAACGGCATATGAATATTTATCACTATGCTGTGTAGTGTGGCTTAGAATAGCACTACCCCATTTCTTCCGGTGGGTTTACTAAGAGGTGACTAAAGGTATTGGGGCTTTTTGGGCGATGCGGTTGGAGACCCTTCACCAACAACCATTATTTTTACCATCTTTTCCTCACTCACATTTCCAAGAGTGGCTGAGGAATTTCTAATTCCTTAGCTCTGGCTACTCCTTCTAGGGATTCACAGCCGTGAGTATATGTATGTATGTATGTATGTAAGTGTATTTTTGTGATAAAAAGTAATAATAGTGGACTGGACATGTGAGTTTGCCGCTACGTGGTATAAATTTGTCTTTTCTTCAGTCATATATGTGGTAAATTTATTATAATTGGCAATGGTGAGGGAAAACATCGTGAGGAAACCCACATAGCTAAGTTGTACTTCATCAATATGTGTAATCATGTGAGAGTGTATTCGTACAAAACGGCGATAGACCTGCCTCCTATCACCAAGCAAAACGTGGGTAATCTGAACAGCAGGTGACAATGTCACGTGATGTTCAGAAATATAAATACCTCTGTCAACACCTTCGAGGATATACGGCGTGAACGATTAGAAAATCTTGTAAAAAATTAAGTTATTCTGAGTATGCTGTCATTTGTGTCGTATTTTTTTTAAACATAACATAACATAAGCGTTCACGCCGAATATCCCCGAAGGGGTTGGCAGAGGTACTAATACTTCTGAACATCACGTGACTTTGTCACCTGGTGTTCAGAGTACCCACGTTTTACATGGACAGTGTAGTCACGTGATAGGGGGCAGGCCTATCGCCGTTTTGTACGAATACACTGTCACATGACTAAGTGCAACTCAGCCATGTGGGTTTCCTCACGATGTTTTCCCTCACCGTTAACAACCATGATAAATTAACCACACATATGTCTTTAGAAAAGACAAGTTGGTGTAGGCCCGACCCAGGATTTGAACACTAGTCGTTTGAACGATAACCGAGTGTTCTACCCACTGGGCTAACACGGTTGCACGATTTTTTTTTAAAATTCGTCTATAATTATCATTTACCACATCATGATAAGTGACTTTGACTGGAATTACTGCATATGACAAGTAAGAACGTAGACATATAAAATATGAAACGATAATCAACTCACCTTAATAATTTTTAAACCGGTATCGTTATAAAATACATTTTTAATTCGAGTTTTGAAAGGTATCGATGATAATTTGACATCTTCAACATAAGCCAATATACTATTTACACTAGATCCGACTTGCAAATCTTCACATTTTGCAGTTATAATTGAAAGAAAAAGGATTAAGTAAAATATATATTTCATATTTGCTGCGTTGCTTTGTTATGAATGTTTGAAAAATATAATCTTTGAGTCGACATTTTGATCTGATAACTACTTAATCATAATCTTTACAGATATCTGCTCTTGAAGTTATCAGGAAGATAAATATTTTTTAGAGACTATGTGACTAATATTTTTTGTTACGAAATTATATATAGATACATAAATACTCACGGGTATAAATCCGTAAGGGGGTAGCCAGAGTCTCGAAATAAGAAATTCCTCAGCTACTTTTGAAAGTTGAGAAGGGGTAAGATGTAAGAATAAAGTTTGTAGGTGATGGGTCTCCCACCGCATCGCCAAACAATCACTAAAAAGCCCCAATAACCTTCACAAAGCACACACACACAGTCACCTCTTACGAACAACACCCACGGGTAGAAATGGGGTAGTGCTATTCTTAGCCGACACTACACAGTGTGCAATATTTGTATGATAACGATTTAGCCCTAAGTATAACTTAATTATCGACAGAATTTGGATTTCATTGCCTAACAAATACTTCATATATGCCATTCATATATAAAATGAAATCTTCTCACTTCGGACCCCCGGCTTTATAAGAACATTTTCTATCTGGTCTAGAAACGTTTTACGAGGCCGTCCTCTACTAACAATCCCATCCACATCTCACGATTCGAAGTGAGAAGAATAAAAGAGCATGTATGAGAAGAATAATGAATGTAAGGGAAGCAAGAGAGGTTTGTCAAGATCGTACTAAGTGGCAATCGATAGTCTCTGCCTACCCCAATGGGAATAATGGGCGTGAGTATAAGTAAGTAAGTAAGTTTATATAAAATGAACCGCATGAATTTTACAATCATAGTGAATCTGCCTATTTTTATTTCTATCAATGAAAAAAAAATTTCATACGATGCACATTTCGGACCCCAGCTTATTTCAGAAAATACTCTATTGGACCCAATATGATTCCTGCTAAATCCTTGATTGGTTCTACAAAAATAACCACACAAAATACATGGAAATAAAAACAGTTACAAAAAACGCGTCGGCTTATTTTATTTCATTATTATATCGTGAGAGGCCGAAAAAAGTTGAAAAGGCCATTATCGCCGTCGCAGCTGCTGGTAATGTGTCCAACTTTTGATAAAGCCATCGTTTTACTTACTCTTTGATATAAGCTCTATTAAGAAGGTTTACCGTGTTTTTTACAAGAGGCGCATATACATTTTTTTTTAATATTATTATTTACTCAATTTTAATTTTGATGACTAGACCATTCTAGAAGGACTTTTTTATGATAGATGGAAATGTTCGTTTTTTAGTAGATTGTCTAACCTAATTAAGATACTTTAATTCTAACTCATTGTCAATATTTTCCTGTAAACTCGTTTTATGTGTGTCATACTCGTATTAACCTTTCATTCATTATAATACCGAAGATACGACACCAATAAAGCACGAAAAACGGCCCGGCAAAACAGTGTTTTTTTATATGGTAAGCACTGTTTCACTGACAGGCGCGTGCTGGATCTTGCAATAAATAATAGGTTTTAAAAAATGCGGTAACGTCGATAATTGTAGAAAAATTAATATTTAATTGTCAAACAGTCTTGTCATTCTCGCGGTCCACTTTTGTGCGTTTAATTTGTATGGAGTGCGGCATCTTGGTTATGTATTGTTATTTACCCTCTTCAATTATATTGGTACTGGTTTTATTTTGTTTCTTTCTTCATTCTATACCCATAATAAACATAATAACATAAATATAAACGTTCACGCCGAATATTCCCGAAGGGGTGGGCAGAGGTACTAAAACTTCTGGACATCACGTGACTTTGTCACCTGGTATTTAGAGTACCCACGTTTTGCATGGACAGTTTACTCACGTGATAGGGGGCAGGCCTATCGCCGTTTTGTAAGAATACACTGTCACATGACTAAGTACAACTCAGCCATGTGGGTTACCTCACGATGTTTTCCCTCTCCGTTAACAACCATGATAAATTAACCACACATATGTCTTTAGAAAAGACAAATTGGTGTAGGCCCGACCCAGGATTTGAACACTAATCGTTTGCACGATAACCGAGTGTTCTACCCACTGGGCTATCACGGTCTATACCCATACTCAGGACTTTATAGCTGACTTCGACTGGGAAGAATATTGTCAAAACGGGAGATTGGCGATGGGCTACATCACACTACCAACGTAAAAGGTTCTTCAACCCAAAATCGTCTCTTACGATACCTACTCGAAGAAATAAATTACTGCAACTTTCCATAGCAAAACAAGTCAAAATGTCATCAAATATCTTAGTAACAGTTAGTATTTCAAAAATCAATACAACCCTGTTAAATCTGAATGTATATGAACCAAAAGGAAATGGTTGCAGCTTAATCACTATTTAATTACTGCGAAGTTCAGGCGCGGGATGAGAGGTGACGTCATTAACTCGCGGTTTTGTTTCGACTTGACACTTTGTATGATAAAATTGTTATACGAAATGGTATCTTATTATTAATAGGATGTAAAGGCGAAAATCGAACGTTATTTCTATTATCCTTTTACGCTAAGAGGTTGGAAGAATTTGGAATAGGAGCAAATATACAGTAAATGGGGATATAAGTATTATAGACGCTAGAAAGGCAGAATGTATTAAGCGCCATTTCATAAAATGTCCACCAGAGCAATTTAAAGTTTAATTTTTTTGAAAAAAAAATCATATTTTTGTAACTATGGCAGATATTGCTTTGAAAATGAAAACAGTTATAATTGAAAAGATTTTCCATGTATTCCTGTAAAAATAAGAGTTCTAAATCTTCTATTTACAAAAATAAGGGACATAATACGTACGCATCTAAAATCTCGGTCAGGTAAAATTGGCTGAAGCGACATCATATTTTTCGATTATTCCCATGCAAAATAGGTTTATCGACCAATTAGATATGACCACCAGAGGGGCAAAATGTTTTAATTATTTTACGTTACTTTAAATATTCCATAAGAACGAAATAAACAGACTGTACAGAACAAATGTATCATAGCAGAATGTCTTATGGCGTGAATTAACTGGTATTTGGACATAATATTTAAATTTTATTAATATATAAATATACTTATTTTTAGTAATGGTTTTATTGCAATATCAATATTATTTTAAAGTAACAATTATATTTTAGCTTGAATCTTTTTTGGTCGTATTCCTGATAGGATACATACTTGTTTTGCCACATTAAAAAACGTTACAGAAATACGACGCATAAACATTATTATTAAGTACTAGTGGATCGTCCCAGCTTCGCACGGGTAGCGTTGTTTTTTTAAATATCTGAGGTTTCTTTCTTCAGTCACTGCTCAAGCATTGTGAAATTCAGCGCAATGTTTTCAATTTATTAAATTTATAGCACTCCCTAAACAGTGTAGTTTGGTGATTTTGAATGCGCTTTAATGAACGGTTCAGTTTTTCCGTTTAATAGCAAATTTTGGAATAAAACGCCATGAAGTATTTATAACAATCTAAAAAATAAATCATTACGTTATGTAGGATGCAACTACTGGCGCCATCTAGTATGTTATATGTAAATTAGTAAAGATTTAGTTTCGATCACGGGCGCGATGGCTTATTTTATGTATAATTTCGGTGGTTGTAATAATGTTACCTTTTTTAAATTAGGGATGAGTGAGAGGTTTACAAATGTAAGAGTAAACAAATATAATCAGGATGTTTCGAACTGCTAAGCTATCAGGAATTACACGCGTTATTGTGAGTCAACCATAAAAGATAGACATATACTGTTGAGGATTTTTTTTAGATAATTTTATGAAGAATATTTCCGCCACACATGATTTCTATGTAAGTTTAACCATTAAGGCTGCACACGCGACGGAAGCTTAAAAAATGGAGTAACTTCTCCCGTTTTCCCCAAATTTCCCAAAATTCCCCTTTACTTCTCTGCTGGAAAGTATACAAAAACCTGCGCAGGAGTATGAAGAATAATTGTACCAAGTTTCGTTAAAATCCGTCGAGTAGTTTTTGTTTCCATAAGGAACATACAAACCGACAGACAGACAGACAGACAGACAGACAGAAAGACAGACAGACAGACAAAAATTTTACTGATTGCATTTTTGGCATCAGTATCGATCCCTAATCACCACCTGATGGTTATTTTGAAAATATATTTCATGTACAGAATTGACCTCTCTACAGATTTATTATAAGTATAGATAATTTCATTTTTCAGTCTTCATTCAGTTTTTCTTGACCATAAGATCGTATAAAATATCAGGTTTTCTTATCAGTACATACATACATATACTCACGGCTATAAATCCCGAGAAGTGGTAGCCAGATCTAAGGAATTAGAAATTCCTTAGCCACTTTTGGAAACTTGAGTGGGGAAAATATGGTAAAGTAAAGGTTGTTGGTGATGGGTCTCCAACCGCATCGCCCAAAAATCCCTTAAAAGCCCCAATACCGTTAGTCGCCTCTTACGTTCACCCACCGGAAAAATTAATCAATAAACTTAAGCGGGTACTTATCCTAAAAAAAACAGTCCTGTTACTTAGGGTAAAAAAAACAAATCATATTAAATATAGAAGCATCTAGAAAGCTTCATCATCATCATCTTTAATATCAGTATCTTGCAAAGTCTATTTAGCATTAAAGTATTCTTCATTGTATCTCCGTGGGATGGCGAATGTCTTACAAAGCTTCAATAAATCTCCATGTTTTTATTTTGGGTGTTTTTGTTTGCTGTGTAGTGTCGGCTTAGAATAGCACTACCCCATTTCTTCCGGTGGAAGTACGTAAGAGGCGACTAACGGTATGGGGTTTTTAAGGAATTTTTGGGCGACGCGGTTGGAGACCCATCACCAACAACCTTTATCTCACCATCTTTTCCCCACTGAACTTTCCATACGTGGCTGAGAAATTTCTAATTCCTTAGCTCTGGCTACCTCATCTAGGGATTCATAGCCGTGAGTATATGTATGTATGTTTTTGTTTTAGGATAGGGAGTCTGTTATTGTATAAGTTATCTTCAAGGCGTCTGTTTCTACTGATAACTTCTTCTTTTTCTGCAAAAGCAGAGTCGCTCATGCCATTTTTTATTACAATGCTTGACATGTTCTCTTTAAAAGTTAATATTCGGACCTTATTGATTTTACCAGCAAGATTGTTTTTGAAATATTTATCAGCTATAAAGTCCCAAGCCTGGATTTGGAATTCTTTCTCGCCAGCTCAAATACTGTTGCCCATTTTGTGAAGGCGCAAAGACAATCATGTTTTCTACGCTTCTTTCGATTTCAGCATGAACACTGTCTTGAATAGAATAGAATAGAATAATTCTTTATTGTACATCAAACACAAATTTACAAAAGAAATTATCATACAGTTTACAGTGAGGTACAATCGGCGGTCTTATCGCTAAAAGCGATCTCTTTCAGACAACCTTTGGAAGGTCTACAAGTATAGAACTGTCTACAGTTATAGAAGTATGACCCGGAAGCAGAAAATTCATTCGTATTGTTTTAATATATTTACATGCCTGCACCGCTGTGTGAACCGCTGCAAAAACAATTTTGTTGCGATTTTGCCCACCGCAAAACTGTCACTATACACAAGTAAATTCTTTACCGTCTGCCGTTCATCAACCATTTTAATATATTTTGTGAGGATAGTCGCAATTTCATTACCACCTCGTTTCCCATCAGCTTCTCCCCATGTGTAACAATATACTTCTTGTGTTTGGCTTTTGTACCAGGCCACTCAGAAAGTATTGCGAAAAAAGGTTTTAATGTAAAAAACCCTGGCCGGTTGTAATGTATACTGAAAATATGAGTCTTTATAAATAAAAAAAGGTACGCCAATTTTAAAATTTCTCTCTTTATTTTTTACGAGCTATTTTAAATTGTCGTGTCTTACTGAAAAATGAATCTGAGCCGGGAACATTTTCGCGCTATGATTTTTTACGATTTCAAATGTCGCTTAAAACCAGACGAATCATACGATAGACTTCAAATGGCGTTTATGGATGAAGGGCCCTACAAGGCAACCGTGTATTGTTGGTATAACGAATTCAAGCGTGATCGATTAACTTTGCGGGATGAAGAAAGAAGTGGTCGCCCTCTAACGGCTGTTTCGGATGAAAACGTGGTGGAAGTGAAAAATTTTATTCATGACAATAGGCGAATAACGTATCTAGAGATTCAACACATTATGCAGATTGGATCGCGAAGCGTTCATGAGATTTTACACGAACATCTTCACGTGAGGAGGATAGTTTCACGCTGGGTGCCACACTACCTCACCGAGGTACAGAAACAGGCCCGGGTGGAATGGTGTCTTGATATGATTAATAAATTTGATGCTGGCTCGTCTCGGCGTATTTACGACATCGTTACAGGTGATGAGTTCTGGATTTATCAATACGATCAAGAAACGAAGCGCCAGTCGACGGTTTGGGTATTTCAAAACGAAGCGACCCCTACCAAAGTGAAGAGATCTAGAAGCGGTGGGAAGATTTTGATCGCAAGTTTTTTTTAATATGACTGGCTATTTGGTGTCAATTCCTTTACAAGATCAAAGAAGTATTAACGCAGACTGGTATACTACTAAATGCTTGCCAGTAGTTTTCTCACTTGTGAGCAACAACCGACCAAACACAGGGCTCCGCGGGCTACTGCTTCACCACGACAACGCGCCCGCTCACACCGCGCTCAAAACGACGGACTTCCTGAACAGCTCGCCCCGGTCAAACTCTTGGGTCGCCCTCCTTACAGCCCTGACCTGGCACCGTGTGACTTCTTTTTATTCCCTAAAATAAAAAATCAATTCAAAGGGATACAATTTTCATCGCCGGAAGATGCGCTGTCAGCGTTTCAGAGGCTGTAAAATGAGGTGTCTGCGGCGGACTGGAAAAAGTGTTTTGAAAACTGGTTTAGACGTATGAAACTTTGTACAGATGCTGGTGGAGAGTACTTTGAAAAGATTTAATAAAAACATTTTTACCCATAGAATATTTTTTTTTATTTTCGCAAAATTTTCTGAGTGTCCCACGTATATGGTCAGATTATAACCTGAATATTTGCGAGAGCAAGTAAGTAACTTTTAGACATTTTGTTATAAGTACGATGCTTTGGGCCTGTAAATGATGATCATTTGTAATAATTGATAGGTACCGAATAATTATAATACCAACGAAGAAATCAAGTTCTGTACCTACGTAATCACACTGCGCAGACGGCGCCAAGTGGCACACCAACACACGCCCTCTCCCGATGAAGCCCCGCGGGTGGCTGAAGCGACAGTTTTTCAACCACTCCTATTTATAATATTAGCGTTTTTGAGCAATAAAGCTTACGTATTACAGTCTAACGACCATATTCTGGTTTGTTAAGGTTCTTTTGAATTGTTTTATGTCGCAAATATAAATTATTTACAGATCACAAAAACAGCTTAAGTGCCAATTGTACCATAAGACTGATTCAAGTAAACTTGTATTAACAGCCAAAAAAGTGAACAAAGCCGACGGGCAAAATAGTTTATGTACCAGTGAGCTTAAAATACAAACAAGTAAAACGTATTAACTCACAAAATGTGCTTATTGAAAGAAAGTCATTTTGGTTTATATCAATTATTGTTTATGACACAAGCAGGTAAAAATGCTTAACTGAGTAAAGATTGAAAATAAATATTTGATAAAAATGAATTAACGCAAAGTCTTTAACTATTTCAGGAAGGGTAAATTGTTTTATATTCCTTTCTTAACCTAATGTATGTTTGAACTTACAAACCATATAAAAGGGTGGTTGTTAATACAAAAAAAAGTAGCATTATTTCCAAAATCACCAACGTATTAAGCGCCAAAAAAGTGCTCAGATCAAAACGAGACCCACACCATTCGAAAGAGAAAAATCAGGCGATTCTAACGATGTATATAACTCAATTTCACCAAAAGTGGCGCTTAATACATTCTGCCTTTCTAGCGTCGATATGATGATTGAATTTTTGATATCATTTAAGAAATTAGATTGAAGTTCTTTAAGTTGCATTATGAAATTATGTAATAATGTAACATTTATGTGATGAGCATAAATGATTGTTTCTAAGTCTGAGGTGTTATTTATATGTATATTATAATATCGTTCAGTTAGTATTCCATTATACAAGTTTTACTTAGTTTGGGCCTATCACGACCTGTGTATTATGTCCGTATACTTATTTTCCATGAACTAAGCCACGGATGTCATCAGTTTGTTTTAAATTCTAACATACATATATACATATACTCACGGCTATAAATTCCTAGAAGGGGTAGCCAGACCTAAGGAATCAGAAATTCCTCAGCCACTTTTGGAAGTTGCGTGGGGAAAAGATACTGAAATAAAGGTTGTTGGTGATGGGTCTCCAACCGCATCGCTCAAAAATCCCTCAAAAGCCCCAAAACCGTTAGTTGCCTCTTACGATCACCCATGGGAAGAAATAGGCTTTAAGCACGATAATTCTTCGTCTAAACTTAGATCTGTTAAACTGTAATTCCCGTCTTAAGACAAACAACGCATAATTTAAACAGCCCACTTAATACTCGTGTAAAGCTTAAAATTCTCATTGTAAATTATCAAAAGTACGTGGCTCTAATACTTAAGAATCTCAACGAACTTCGTTAAAGCAATAAAAACAACAAATTTCACATAAAATAACACCAGCCTCCTTACTTTAGGCTCTGGGGAATTTATTCTCTGTCTGCTTTAAATCCTTGTTTATATGGGTATGATAACATTGTTTTTGAAAAGCTTTAGTTTTCATATAATATTTTTGCAGAGCAGTATTTTTAAGGCAATGCAAAAAGAAAGGTATTATATTAGCTTTGTTTTTCTAACTTTTATATTTTACGTTGTTTTGTTAGTATTCTGTACGAGGTTATGAATCAATACGTTTTTCGTTTATTTCTTGTTTTTATATTCTCAAACGTTCACGCCGTATATCCCCGGAGGGGTTGGCAGAGGTACTAATCCTCTGAAAATCACCCGATGTTCCGCACCCTGATTATGTATTTTTAGCGACCACGATTGTGTCGCAAGTTGCAATATTGTCGCTGTCAAAAGTGTCAAATCGCATACGAATTTATGACATTGACAGCGACAATCGTGCAACTTGCGACACAATCGACAGTCGCAAAAGATACGTAATCAGGGGGCGGAGTACTCACGTTTTGCTTGGACTGTGTACTCACGTGATAGGGGGCAGGCCTATCGCCGTTATATACAAACACACATTTGTTTGTGTCGACTTAAAATAGTAGATATCCATTTCTTCCCGTAGATGTCGTATGTTTTGGGCAATTGTAGCTAAAAACCTATCACAAACCATTTCTGTTATACAACCTTATGAAATTATGAAGTTTACCCTTTTCGGGATTCATAGCAAAGAGTATAGGAATAATTTACCGTGATATGGTATCTCCCCTGTCACGTGGGTGAACTATCAACAAAACGTGAGTAATTTGTGCACAAACTGTTACCATGGGACAAATATGTCACGTAATGATCAATTATTGGTATCTCTGCCTCCCTTTCAGGGATTTACAGCGCGAATGTAGAGTTAAGAACAGGTAAAAGCTACTTGTGTAGTACTTTTTTACAGTTACATACATATACTCACGGCTATAAATCCCTAGAAAGGTTTGCCAGAGCTAAGGAATTAGAAATTCCTCAGCCACTTTTGGAAAGTTGAGTGGGGAAAAGATGGTAAAACAAAGGTTTTTGGTGATGGGTCTCCAACTGCAACGCCCAAAAATTAGTCGCCTCTTACGTACACCCACCGGAAGAAATGGGGTAGTGCTATTCTAAGCCGGCACTACACGGCCAGCTTTACAGTTACTAAAGTACTATTAAATATTCGTTATTAAAGTTAATGAAAAGAGCAATACTATATACATCACAACAGCATACTTAAAAGAAATGAAAAAGGTATTGTGGTACAATATCATGTGGAATTTACAAGATCACCTCCGCCACACCTTTTTGCCAAGGCAGAAATAACAAATCTTATGTCTCTGCTAACTTTTTGCATCCGTTAATGTAGTGCACGGATGATTTACTCAGTATAATATGGTGCGGCCTCTTTTCAAAGAAATTTCTTATTCAAACTGCCTTTTCAGAACTTTGCTCTTTTATGAACAACTTTTTTATCCACGAAAAAGATCGCCCTTTTCATTCATGTTTTTATTCTAAGTTTCTTTTTAATTCACTTAGACTATATTATAAATGTATCATTAAAGCTTGATTTAATATTAAATACACGTAAAAATTTCATTTCTGTACTATATTTTTATTTTGCTTAGAATAGCACTATCCCATTTATTCCGGTGGGTGTACGTAAGATGCGACTAACGGTATTGGGGCTCTTAAAGGATTTTTGGGCGATGCGGTTGGAGACCCATCACCAACAACCTTTATTTTACCAACTTTTCCTTACTCATATTTCCAAAACTGGCTGAGGAATTTCTATTTCTCTAGCTCTGGCTACCCCTTCTAGGGATTTATAGCCGTGAGTATATGTAAGTATGTATGTATATTTTATTTTGTTTGATAATTAAAAAGTGCCTTGCCAATACTATTGGTATGAGTAAAAATCAAAATGGTTAAATTATTCGATTCACACTAATAATGGACTTTAACCTATTCAAGGAGTATAACTGTCAGTAGACTCAGAATTTATGGTGTCCAAAAAATAATTCATTACTTATACTACTCATTTTGCCGTGTTCGGCTTAGAATAACACTACCCCATTTCTACCCGTGGGTGAACGTAAGAGGCAACTTAGGGTATAGGGGCTTTTTAAGTTATTTTTGGGCGATGTGGTTGGAGACCCGTCACCAAAAACATTTATTATTACCATCTTTTCCCCAATTAACTTCCAAAAGTGGCTGAGGAATTTCTCATTCCAAAGCTCTGGCTACCCCTTTAAGGGATTTATAGCCGTGAGTATATGTATGTAGGTTATACTACTCATATTTCCTGTAAAGGTATAAGAATTCGGTATGCAAAGTTTTACAAAAGTGGTGCTGATTACGAAACCATTTCGAGATATTATGTTTTTGAAACATATTTTCTTGAAATTAAATCAAACAAAGCTAAGATGACCTTCAGCGTTATGTCAAAGACATTCGTTCTTGCAGTTTATTAATAAAATATCGAAAATCATAGGTTTGTTTAGTATAGTATCGTAATAATTTCATTAGGGATCACAAGTTCGTGAAATATTTTGCAATTAGCAACATTTTTACTAAACATTTCGCTTTATTAGCATGTCGCTACGTGATATTTTCGATCGATGACGTCATTAAGTACAAAAGTTGAACAATCTTTAAAAAATCATAACTTTGCAATTACTCATTTTAAATGAAAAATATTAAAATGAGTTTTTTATTTTCGTGTTTACTATCAAATATAAATATTTAATAAATACCAAAAAAACACTTCACACCGAATTCTTTCAATCCAAAGCCACTACTTTTTAGGATATTACCTTTAAGTAACTTAGCAAATTTCCATAGTAAGGTAAAAAGTACAGATTACTAGTACACAATGTTAAGATGTTCTGCAGAGCAAGCACGAGCACTATTTTATCAACACGATAACGGTTAGAATGAGATGGCAGTATACTATACCACAGATTATACGATACTAAGTAAGTGCGTAAAAGTTGGCTGCTTTATCCCACGCGATAACTAGTTTAAACATGGCTCGTGCTTGCCCTGCTGATGTATGTTGCTTAATCTCATAACTACTTAACAGATTTGGATATAATTCGGTACACTTATAGTTAATAAGATAATTTTGATTTTTGGAACTTTGGAAATGGATGGTTGATAACAGAAGTATTTATATAACACACTTCCTATTTTAATGAAAAACGTATTGCATAGCACTGTAATCAACAGCTAGTTTTTAATACCCCCAAGTCCTTTTTCTATATTTGGAATAAATAGATCTCCATAGTTGGTAAGCTTCTGGTTTCGGAATAGGGCCCATTTTGAATTCTTTTCCTAAGTACAACAATTGGATATTCTCCTTTCTGCTTGGCTCCCATTTGAATTGTAATAGCGTGTCGTTGGCGGGAGTTGGATTCCTGGAAAAAAAATAATATAAGCAGAGCTTATAAACAATGCGGAAAAACATCATGAAACAAGGCACATGGATGAATTGATACTTAACTATAAAGAACAGACAAAAAGAGAATAAACCATTAAACATTAAATACATACATACGTACATATACTCACGGCTATATTTCCCTAGAAGGGGTAACCAGAGCTAAGGAATTATAAATTACTCAGCCACTTTTGGAAGTTGAGTGGGGAAAAGATGGTAAAAATAAAGGTTTTTGGTGATGGGTCTCCAACCGCATCGCCCAAAAATCCAATAAAAAGCCCCAATACCCTTAGTCGCCTCTTACGACACCCGTCGGTAGAAAGGGGTAGCGACATTCTAAGCCGGCACTACACGGCATAGCCGGCACTACACGGCACGACATTAAATACAATAATTTTATAAAACAAAACATATACAAACATGAATCAACTGAAGCTGAATATAATGGAGGGTTACTAGATAAAATTTTTGTGTTGCAAAGCAACAACGCCTCGTAAAAAGGCGTGTGTTTGAGTCCTGAGTCAGGCCCACACCAATGTTTATTTTTAAGGTTATATGTATGGTTAATTTTTCATGTTTTTTAACGGTGAGCGAAAGCAGAGGATTGCCACATGGCTAAGTTATATGATGTTCAGAAAGGTTATTATGTCTACCAGCATTTCGGTGATATATTGCGTAAACGTTTTATTCTAGTGTGATACATGATCGGTTTTTTGTGACGGATAATCGGTTTTTACTATGTCAAAGTAGCGCTAGTAAAGTCTCATAGAAAATTTAAAAAAAGTAAGTATAATGAACACTATTTGGTATGTGCTGTGTAGTGTCGGCTTAGAATAGTACTACCCAATTTCTTCCCATGGGTAATAGTAAGAGGCGACTAAGGGCATCCGGGCTTTATTAGTGTCTTTGGGCGATGCGGTTAAAGACCCATCAACAAAAATATGTATCCCCACTGAACTTCCAAAAGTGGCTGAATTTTTTTCTGATTCAGAAGTTCTGGCTACCCCTTTTAGGTATTATACCTACCCCATTATAGGCGTGATATGTATGTATGTATTTTATCACAGTTCACTTACCCATACTTCGCAAAGTTGGCAAACAGTTTAGAGAATTTATTAATAAATGCACGATCCTCCTCATTAATTGGCAAAGGAAATATCCTTCCCTCAAAAAGGTACAAGACGTCATCGCCATGAAATGCTCCACTATAGTCGTGAAATTTGCTTATTAACTTCACGGCATTCCTTTGCCCCTCATATTCAAAATAATAATTGTACACAGGTAAATTTGAACTCTCCAAAAATATCTCACTTTCCAATAATGCTGGCACTTCGAAATGTATATCTGAATACAGCTCTGATATGTTCATTAGGGTTTTAAAACTTATTGGCTTATCCCCAAAATAAAATTTTTGGACTTTATCGGAAACCAATTCCATTATTTGTCTCGAAGGAAAATCTAGATCCGAAGCAAATTTGTTACCCTTATTAATATGTGCTAATGTTTTATCTGTTGCTTCTTCTAGAAAATATATTCCTTCACGGTTGTTTGTACCATAGATCACTGATACGTTTTTACGATTTATACTTTTCAGCATGTTGTACGGCAAATCTGTTACTACTGCTTCAACTCCAGGTATTGGTTTTTCAACGCATGGAAGATAATTAATATCTGGTTCAAAATAGTTTCTCAATGGTCTCTTAATTTCAACTTTTACTAATTCATCAACTTCAACTGCAGATAGATACTTGTAGATTTTGTTTGGATCTTTGGTTTTATTATACCCTAATGCTTGCATTAACAGATTCGCTGAAAATATTGGATCCCTATCGACTGCCCAGTTTGCAATAGACGTGCCGCTTTGCAAAATTGCTTTGTTGAATAAACCATCGGTAGTAGGTGATGCTACTAGAAGACTAGCACATGCAGACCCAGCGCTTTCACCAAATAACGTGATGTTGTCAGGATCACCACCAAAAGCAGCAATATTTTTCTTCACCCATCTCAAAGCTGCGAGTTGATCTTTTAATGCTGCATTGCCAGGGGCATCTCTTGTTCCAAGACAAATAAATCCCAAAGGACCAACGCGATAGTTAAAAGTAACTAACACCACGTTATGTTGAACTAAAAAATCAGGTCCATACAACCATTTTCCTCCGTTACCAAATAGAAATTTACCACCGTGTATATAAACCATTATTGGGATTGGTCTTTGTGTTTTGATGGGAACGTATACATTTATTTTCAAACAATCCTCGTCTCCTATATATCCAATAGGTATTTTTTGGGGACAAAATGAATGTTCATCGATAGCCTTCTTTACTCCTTCCCATTTCGGAGCAGGTAGTGGAGCCTGAAATATATTTATATTTAAATTATAAATGAACAAATTTGTTTTTTACTTTTTTAAATTTTCATCATTTATTAATTCCTATTATTTAAACCCTTCCTTTCTTAATCTTTTGTCTTTTTGAGCGATATAGTTAAAACCTATCTCAACCAGTTTTAAAAGTGCAAACTCATCCTTTAACACTTATTTGAAATAAAGTTGCTAAAAAACCGTTAATTTCAGCTTCTTAATAGCTACTTTTCAATAAAGTTACATTTGTAGTTTAATCACTTACCATAATAAAAAAATAACATATGTTCACGCCACTAGTTCCCGTTGGGGTAGGCAGTTACTCTCGATCGCTACTTTGTAAGATCCAGGCAAACCTCTTTAGCTTCGTTTACATCCATCAATCTTTCATACATGCTCTTTTATTCTTCACGCTTCAGAGGCCTGCCTTTTTGAGCACACTCTCAATTTGGCCCAAGTGTGTCCTCCGTGGTCTACCACGACTAACATTATCTAGTTTAATTAATCAAACCACATTAACTTTTTATTTAACATAACAAGAATACTTGCCACAACAAGTTTTTTAACCTTGACCTTGTTCTTAAATTCTATAAAAACGTCGTTGTTGCAAATAGAACCTACTCATATATAATAACGAGATATATGCACGCAAAGCGAATTATTAGCAGTAAATCACTATTACGGCAGATGTTTCAAGACTTCATAAGAAAATTTATGCTTTGAGGTCTAGGACCATAGTTTTTGTCATCATCAGCTATTACACATGCATATACTCACTGGTATAAATCTCTAGAAGGGTAGCCATGCTGGTATTATAATGCTCTAATACCGTATCTAAGTGCTAATCTAAGCCCAAACTACACAGCATTAAACGTCCACTGCTGAAAGTACTCCTTATCCAAAAACCATTACACCCAGCAGTTTTGTGCTGCAAGAAAAGGTTTCTGGAGTTTTTCCCCTAATAAAAAGATTTTAGTCTTTAACATATATTATGAGCTTTACCCGTTTATTTTAAATATTCTAATTATAAATTCACAGTAAATTAAAAACATAATACATTATTATGTGATTTTTAATGCTTTATATCAGGCAATTGGCCTTTGATAGTCCTTGCCATCCAAATAAAATATTGACGGCGTCATTTCTGCATGCTGAATGAATTAATTTAAGCAGACCAATCACCTTAAAAAGGTGCTAAGACAGAAAATTACGGGAAAAACTGCTTGAAGTAACTCTTCTTTTTTAACGTCCTACTGTAAAACTAATCTTTCGTTCAATTTACAGTACAGTACAAAGGAGAAACAAAACTAAGATAAAATTGTAGCTAATCAAAAAACCCTCACCTGAAACCGATGTTTTGTGTCTATTACTGCGTACGGTATACCATGATATTCATACATTAATCCATCTGAGCTTATAACTCCAGTTAATATTCCTTGATCTATTTTCACTTGGGGGCTTGGAGTCCGTAGAACATTAATAGCTAACACTGGCAGAAAAAACAAATTCGTAAGATCAAATAACTCCATATTTACAAAATAATGAGACACATTATATTACGCTGAAGTTTAATTGGTTTATAAACTGTTTAATTTAAACATATTGTTATTGTAAGAACCAAGTTTTCTATTGAATACGTCAGACACAGTCTCGGTTAATCTCACAAATGCTTCTATAATGTTGGTAGGAGCCATGATGATGTAACCAAATCAATGGTTCTTAACATGTTTAATAAATCACAAATATAACCGTGTGACGTATGCCAAATAATGGCGCGTTTTAATAATTTTTATCTTTTTTTTTATAAACATTATTTTGACTTTGCCGTTGAGTGCCGGCTTAGAGTGCCACTACCCTTTTCTACCCACTGGTAGGCGATAGGTTTTTTTAAATGGTTTTTGAGCGCCGCAGTTGGAGACCCACCACCAACGATACTTCTACCATCTTGTCTCCTATCAACTTCCAAATGAGGCTGATGACTTTTTAGCTCCTAAGCTTGGGCTACCCATTTTTGAGATTCACGGACGTGAGTGTAATGAACGTTATTTATTAAGGTTACTGAGCTATTTTAAGTCAACACTACCATTTTAGTTTCTAAAAGTAGGTTATAAAATTACAAACATACCTTACATTATCATAAACTATCTTGATAAACTCATTGCATGGACGTGGGAGAAAACGACTCGAATTAAATTCATTAACTACCTTTATCACAATGAAATGAAGTACTCAATTACATTATTAGAGTTTTTAACGTTCATTATCTGAAATAAGTCACATTGTTGTTTAGTAAAGAGCTTATTCCATTTGTCTGAATGAAGACGTCTGAAAGCCACAGAATCTGAATTCAGACTAGTGGAATAACTTCTGAAAAGTAGACAAATTGTGTAGTGGAATAACAAACGTCTGCGGCAGTAACTTCGAAGGACGTCTGAATTCAGAAACGACAAAGTGTAATGGAATAAGCTCTTAAACGAAAGAAGAGATCGTTTTGCGTTTTGATTCTTATTGAACTCGATTTGGCATAAAATACATCCGTACGTTTACTCATTTTTATTACACGAAAGGCTGAAAGCTGTGTAGTGTCGGCTTAGAATAGCATTTCTTCCTTGGGGCGTATTGGGGCTCTCAAGGGTTTTTTGAGCGATACGGTTGGAGACCTATCTCTAACAACCTTTATCTCACCATCTTTTCTCTACTCAACTTTCCAAAAGTGGCTGAGGAATTTCTAATTGGTATTTATAAATATAATATTTAATATATCGTTGAATTAGGGGTTCAGCCCTAACCCTAAATTAAATGACAATCGCAAAAAGATATGGGATGGTACGAATAATCTCTTCATTATAAGATTTAGCATTAAAAAAAGGACCCTGAGAAAAAAAGCTAATTTAGTTAAATCATATTTTAGTTACAAACCAAACTTTTGGTTCATGATTCTCGTTTGTTAAAAATGTCAGCTATATTGTAGACTTCCTTATTTTTGACAAAGAGTCCCAAAGAGACAATATATTTAGTCAGCGCGTTTATTTCATACGAGAAAATATGGCCTGTTATTTTCGGTATCATTTTTATAATGAAACATAATTCATTTTCGTGTACAAACGTTTTCACATGTAATTCCCTTCTCATTTGTTTTGGAGACAACTTGTTAATGTGTTTTCTACATATGCTTGAAAAATGTAACTTGTGTTCCCAGATGAAAATCTGTTTTAAACATAAGTTTGCCCATTATCAACAATTCCTTATTTAAACTTCGTGCTCTCTTAACAATTCTTTATTTCTAGCATCTTGTCCCCTGTCAACTTCGAAATGTGGCTGAGGAGTGTCTGACTCTAAAGTTCTCGCTACCCCTTTTTGGGAATACTGACCATGAGTTTATGTAAAGGTATGTATATTTCCCTCTCTTATAATAGTTTTCAAACTTATCATCTATTACATATTTCAGGCAACATATGTCACTGACATTTGTCAATTTGGTGAAATAGGGGCTGGGTGACAATATTGAGACGTGATGTTCGGAAATATTACCTACCTCTGCCAACTCTTCCGGAATAAAATAATGTAAAATTTTGAGTGAATAATAAACTAAATTAAAAACACTATAATGTGTTTTCAAAATCAGCGTCGAAGATCTGAAGCGAGTAAATTGCTGATAAGTATCGCGTTTGAGACAAAAGAGGTTGGCAACAAAGAGGCTGGACTATAGTTTTTTAAAATGGAGTCTTTGGAAGAAAATCTTGTGGTCCAAGTGATGAAAGTTTATTTTTATTGAGTATTTCAGTAACTTTTAAGCTAAAAAGAAACCGCCTTCACAACCGTTTGACGAACGTCATAATTTTCATACAAAATTAGATAAATCAATTAAAGCACTTCGTATTTATTTTGTTATTTTGTAATCTAATATATAAAATTCTTGTGACACAGTGTAAGTTACCATACCCCTTCCAAACTCGACCGATTTTTATGTCATTTTATATGTATATTCAGTAGGTCTCAGAATTGGCTACTATCTATTTTTTTTATCCCTTAGTGATAAGGGTACCATATTTTTTTATTTATAGATTAGTAATTCCCTTGTAACATTTATTATGGCAAAACTATTTTTTTACTAATTTAATATTTTATTATATTAATAGCCTTGGAACTTCAGAGATACCTACAAAACTAAGCTCTTGGCTACAAATTTCAAAAAGGAGAAGAAAGGGTTTTTTGACTTGAGCACCTTCTCAGTTGAGAGGTTTCTAAGTCACTTCTGTTACTTAGCGGAAGTTAAGTGGGGTTAGGATTGTAAAGCGAAAACATAAACATAACATAACATAAACGTTCACGCCGTTTATCCCCGAAGGGGTTGGCAGAGGTACCAATACTCCTGAACTCACATGGCAAGCGCCATCTAGTTTCCAGAGAAGGTACCCACGTTTTGCTTAGACAGTGTACTCACGTGATAGGGGGCAGGCCTATCGCCGTTTTGTACGAATACACTGCCACATGACTAAGTACAACTCAGCCATGTGGGTTTCCTCACGATATTTTCCCTCACCACCGTTAGCAACCATGATAAATTAACCACACATATGACTTTAGAAAAGACAAATTGGTGTAGGCCCGTCCCAGGATTGGAACTCACGCCCTTCTGTTTTCGGGCGGGTGTTCTACCCACTGGACTATCATGTCGCTAAAGCGAAAACTAATTGGTGATATGCATCCAATCTTGTCTCATTGTCTAACTATCACTAAAATGCAGATTTATAAATTTCTAATATTTTCAATATTTTTTTATATAAATTTCCATGAAAAAAAAATGATTTTATTTATTTTGTACCGCCCGGAATGCGAAGGCTTGCTGGAGGCTCTGCTTGCTACACAAAAGGCTACCGCTGTCACTGACATAGTCTGTATGTCCTTTTAGCCGAGAGACAAAACATAGAGTTTCCTTTTATTAACTCTATTTGAAAAATATCTCTGAAACTGTATTATAGTTCTATTATGTTTTCTGCAATACAATATAGTTTACTACTGTTTTGATTTAAATCACTAAAACGATCTATTGCTAGAATCTGTTTCAAGGGAGACGTATCAAAATCAAAATCATTTTCATTTGCATAAATGTGGTACATGAAGATGTTGCATTATTATAATCGGTCCATCACACTTAACTATATGCTAGCATGCAAATATATACATTAAAAAAAAAATCGAAGCTTTTCGCAATGTCGACGCCGACGTACGATTTGAAATAAAAACTTTCTGAGAATAGCATTTATATGTTTATCGTTTCATTTAATTTTCATATCAGCATAGCTAGTACTAGCAACCTTTTAACTAATATCGAGTGCTATAAGACAGCCATCTCTTTTGCTCTTACATAGTATCTTATATTTTTATATCATTCTTACTAATATCGTGACGATAAAATAGCTAGATATCCTATACTATTAAACCTGTAGGGCAAGCACGAGCCGTGTTTAAACTAGTTATCGCGTGCGATAAAGCAGCCATCTCTTACGCACTTACTTAGTATCGTATACTGCCATCTCATTCCAACGCTTATCGTGTCGATAAAATAGCGCTCGTGCTTGCCCGGTGGTGAATTGCTAACTTTGCTTACTAAAAATCCAGACTCAATATGGTAAATTCTGTTGATTATTGTATCCGAAATTGTAGGGAATGTATCTTATAAAATTAACTTAAAATTTAACAGCATATTGTATTTTCTAAGATTTTCACGATTGCACATTATAATAAAAACAACTGATTTTCGGATTTTTTAATCGCGTGTTATTGCATTGTATATTGTAGCATATTGTAATTCATGTAAAAACATTCCAACGCATTTCACCACAAATTGAGTATGAAAACGAGACATCCCCAACCCAAAACCCTTGTAAATCAGCACATTAAATATAAAGAAGCACTCCAATTGAAATCTCGCCAAAACTTGGAATTTTTCAATTAACATCGTCTGTTTTAGTAATTTTCAATCCATTATCAACTCGTCGCGAAGTTTGATCAAAACAAAATCTTTCTCGGATTGCCACTAACGAGTAAAACGGCCGGAGCAATCCAAACTTTACGGCGACGTCAATCAGCCGACTTGAAAAACAAGGTCGATCCAACCGGAATACAAACAATTGGAAAATAGGAATTGTTAAATTTGTTTCGTCAACTCCCGGAATCGCTGAGCAACTTTGCGGCTCTCGGAATGGCTAAAGTTTGCACCATGCTTGTCAGCGATGTATCACTATTAATATTTCGTATGGGAACGTAAGATTGATACATACTAATACATCATTTAATTTGCGACTCAAACAAGGTTTGTATAGTACGATCTTATTATACAAACCTAGCTACGGCAGCCAGGGTAGTCACTTTTGGATGTTGATATGGGTCACCATTAACTTCGCGAAACAATCGCTTAAAACTTTCAACCCTTAAATCGCCTCTTACGACACCCACGGGACGAAATAGGTAAGTACTTTTCTATGCCGATTTCCTACATCCCTATGTTAAAGAAGTCGTTAATAATAAATATTATTAGTTATTTTGTCTAATAGATATAACACATTATTATTTTTCAACAATTTTGTCATTCAACTTCCAGAAAAAGCGTATGATTTTAGACCTATCAACCTTCCTTTCAAAAAACTAGTGCTTTCACAAGATCCACCACAAAATAATTTAAGAAATAAGAATGTGAAATGTTTGTTTAACTCACTACAAATTTATCGCAAAAATACCACCCGAAAACTTTGCAACACTACACTTATAAATATAATAAAAATAAACATTCGGGCCCCTTATCCTGAACAAAAGGATGGCTGACGTACTGATACTTTTATTTTACAGATTTTGTGCAAATACACTAACACCTTTCCGAGTACAGCCACGCAGGTTTTTTCTCACCGTTTCAGACTATATCTGTCATTGAAATGGATCAGTATGAGAAAATCTGAAACTAATAGACAAACGAGGATCTGATCCTAGGCAACATGTCATAGATTTTAATAAAAAGAAAAATGCATTCATACATTTCAAACAAACTTATATATAGTTTAGGAATCGTCACCGGAATATTTTGATAAATTAAACTTGAGGATTTCTACTAATAAATAGAGGAAAGAAAAATTTCGACACAGGCGGGAATCGGACCCGCGACCTCGGGTGTACGCCCCCGTCGCTCTGCCAATAGAGCTACCGTGTCAATGGCTGCCAGCGCGAAATTCTTCTATCCTTTGTTTCTTTTACACGTTTAAGTAGTGAGTCGAAATTTTTCTTTCCTTTATTTATTCTTTATTTATTAGTAATAATCCCCACATGAGGTTTTCATGAACATTAACATTCAAATTGGGGATTTCTATTCAGATAAGTGCTATTCTAAGTCGACAATCCACGGCAAGGACACATAGTTCCAAATATCACTTCTAACATTAAACATAATCATCAGAAACTCCAAAGAAGTGTCAGCGAGAAGGCCTGACATTCGTAATTTCCATTTCTTGATTGGAACTGCGAGTGTGCACCTGCGCCGTTGTTTGTCAAACCTGACAGGCCTATATCCCCTATTTTTGTGACGTCACTATTACTTTATGTATTCTGTATGGTTGTTATAGCTCAGTGGGTAGTACAATCGCATATTACGTTGCGTGGGTCGAAAACCCGAGTACCGATTTTGATTACGCGTCTCCTGCATGAAAAACGTTCATTCTACCACTCAGCTATCATGGTTGATATATCCTATCAGTATTGAATTTAAAAGCAACCGTGATAGCCCAGTGGGTAGAACACTCGGTTATCGTGCAAACGACTAGTGTTCAAATCCTGGGTCGGGCCTACACCAATTTGTCTTTTCTAAAGACATATGTTTGGTTAATTTATCATTGTTTGTTAACGGTTAGGGAAAACATCGTGAGGAAACCCACATGGCTGAGTTGTACTTAGTAATGTGACAGTGTATTCGAACAAAACGGCGATAAGCCTGCCCCCTATCACGTGAGTACACTGTCCATGCAAAACGTGGGTACTCTGAACACCAGGTGACAAAGTCACGTGATGTTCAGAAGTATTAGTACCTCTGCCAACCCCTTCGGGGATATTCGGCGTGAACGTTTATGTTATGTTATGTTATTATTGAAATTCCCACATTAGTATTTCACCCTTCACGTCACCCAACCCCGAAACCTCATAGCCAAGTATATAATGACGTAAAATTACAACTAGTAACTAGGGGTCTATAAAGTCTTCATGAGTGAAACTTTACTCTCTAAGAAAGTTTTGGGTTCGTGTGCTGACTGTAAACTTTGTTGGATGTTATGCACCAGTCCTGAGGCAGTGCATGTGCTACGTTTTATCGTTTTAACTTACTTCTACGTATAAGTTTTTATACTTTTCGAATAGAATACGCTATATTTTTGTTAAGAAAAACTATGTTGTATTTATAGTTCCTTGTAGTACAGGTGTTTACTCCCACAATGTTTTTATAAGAGTTGCGAAGGAATGTTGTTATTTTTTGTTGAGAAAAACTATGGTAAGGCCATCAACTATTGGTTGTATAACACTATTTTGAGAAGTGTCATAATTCTATTTATATATTACAATGTCAAATACATAGCTAGTACAAGCGACCATTTAAATAGATATCGCGAGGTATAAAACAGCCATCTCTTTCGCACTTACTTGGTATCGTATACTGCCATCTGATTTTAATCGATATCGTGATAATAAAACAGCTCTCGTGCTAGGCCTCCTGGAATTCAACTAGAAAATTTTAATAATACTCGCTGAATGGCACTCAGGCTGTTGCCTCTCTATCGTTTGTTACGCGTTTTGCTCGCGAAACGTGACAAGTTTTCATGCATGCAGACTACGTTCAACTATTTATATAGGGGACAAGATGGTGAAAATAAAGTATCGTTGGTGATGGGTCTCTAACCGCATCGCCCAAAAACAACTTAAAAACCCAATACTCTTAGTCGCCTCTTGCGACACCCGTGGAAGAAAGGGGTAGTGCTATCCTAAGCTGGTCTATGCGGCAAAAGAAAAACAATAAAAATATTAAGAAATCAGTTGAATTCCGAAAAACAACCTGGATTGAATCGCATTGCAAATAAGTTAAAGTAAATTCCATCGGTAAATTCATTATATCACAGCATCGTTATAATTAACGTAGTTAAGAACATACATGTTCTCCGCGCACGTTCTACGAATACGAATGAGCTAGGGGAAGTTTCTACAAAGGTCTCATGTATATACTCAAGCTGAGAAGTTCTAGTGGAGTTGGCAGAAGATACTAATTACAGAATTCTTTCAGGAAAATATCACATACTTGGTTGGGATGTTTAAATCTTTATGAAAACCGTTTTTAGACAACTTTTGGTTTGATTTAATAACGCCTATTATGAAGGTGTCCAAAAAGTTTGAGATTTTACAGCATGCAAATAAACTAAAGGTATTTTAGAATTATGTATCGAAACACCATTGAATATTTGTCTTAGCGCTTTTGTTCTAAATATTAAGAGATTCTTGGCATTCCGTTTTCTGTGTCTTTTTCTTCATCTTAAGGTACCTCGTTCAACAAAAATTTAAACAAAATTAAAACTCAAAGATAACACTAAGAATAATAAAACCACTAAATGTGACAACGGAAATGATCTCATTAAGCCAAGTAACAATGATATTAAAGATAAAAAGGAAACAAAACTTTCCGGAACAACTCCAGAGTGACTCGTTGAGAATGAAACGGCAATTTTGGTTGCGACAAAAGTGTTATTGTAAGAAAAACTCGAGACAATGTCCCGAAATTTCAAGTGGTAATGAAAATTAAAGTGTTACACCAAAAGTGTATACCAGGACCGCCCCGTATACGTATCTTTTACTTACACTGCTATTGTGTCGCAAATTGCAAAATTGTAGCTGTCAAAGACATACAATTTTATGACTATCTCTTTTTATAATTAACTCAAAAAAGAGGCTTACTTTTTTCAATTCCGAGGCTCTGGCTACCATTTTTTTGGGATTTATAGCCGCGAATATGTGCATTTTTTTAAAGGATGGTAACATTGGTTGTTTTTACTCACCATAAAGGTTGACTGGAAGAAATCGCGTTAAGGCGATAAGTCCGCCTTTGTGTACTAAGTTTTAACTTTCTGTACTTTTGTAAAAACATTATATCTAGTCTGTATGCAATAAAATGTTCAAATAAATAAATAAATAAAAATAATTGATGGAGAGAAAAGTTAAAATTGGAAATAGACCTGTAACTACATCACCCAACAATGTCTTTGTTAGCCCCAAAACAGTAAGTCGCCTTTTGTGAAAAGAAGCGGGAAGAAAAGGGTAGTGCCAAAATAAGCCGGCATAACACAGCTTAAACGATGTTCAGTTAAAAGCTACATATGTTTGCCTAAATTGTAATATTTTCAGGTAGAAGGCTTGTGACGCAACCTGCAACACTGTTGTAGAAGTTCACAAGGTAATCTGCTCAATAATAAATGAGAAGGACGAAGTTCGCGCCTCCAACGCTCTAGCTTTCACGCTTAAAAACTTCCGTAGCTCATGTCAGGTTTTACACAGAAATTTAAACCTTATTGTTAAGGTTCTAGGGGTGAATTTGGTATGTAAGTTTCTTGTTGAATTTTCTGGTGCTTGAATTAGATATGTGTTAAAAGCTTAATGCAGCTAATAGTCAACTGGCTTTGCAGCCCGACACATATTTTTAAACAAACAATAGACGATACTACTTAATTACTAGAGTTTGTTTTGTTCTAGTTAGTTATCTTACTGAGTTTAATTTATTTGAACGCTATTTTAGCGTTAATTTAGTAGCGGTATATAGCGGTGTTTTATGTCTGTTATAAGACCTATTAAACAAATGCCATTGGGACTCACAGGTCTAGGTTTAGTGTCGTGGAAATCTTCTACTATCCTTTTGAGTTCGATTGCTTAAATTGGTAGAGGAACAATTAATTATAAGGCTAATAGTTAATAGTTCATGTGCTTATACGTACTTATACTCACGCCCTTTATTGCCATCGGGATAGGAAGATACTATCAATGGCTACTTTGCACGATCCTGACAAAACTTACTTGCAACTCTCACATTAAGTTTATTTAATTCTACACAAGCTAACATTTAACAAGAAGAAATAAAATGATTTTGAAATATATGCATAAAGACAAGCAGTGAATCAAAACAATAATCCTAAAGTGAGGCTCACTAATATTATTAAATGGTAACAATTAAGAATAAGCCCTGGCGACCCCGAACAAGGTCCCTCATTCCTTATTCATGGTCCCTGCTTATGAGATGCAAATACATTACTGAGCAATAACACTACAAAGTACATTAGACACAGTAAGTAAACTTCAATATAAAATACAATGGAGTCAATAGTATGAACTTTCAGTAAAGTTTTATTCTTAAACTTAGCCGTGGGTTTATGTACAGAAACTTGCTTTAAGCTCCAGAAGCCACCTATTGATTCCTGGAAAAAGCTACTGTTCTGATAGAAGTGTTTATTAAGTTTTCTAAGTATTGTACGTGGTCACGTTATGTTCAAAAGTACTAGTATAGTATTTCTGCTACCCTTCGGAGTAGTTACTGTACAATATTCAATTGATAAATTATTCAATATCATAATTTTAATTATTAGAATAAAACACTCTAGAATTAAACTTTGGGTATCTTACATAATTGCTTTATCAAAATTTTAATAACTTAGCTGATTTTTGTTTAATTAGTTTATATTTGCCATACTGTTTGATTTTAACCGCAACACTGAGTTCCGCGGTCACTTCTGTTGCGAAGAAATGTGCTGTACTTACTTAAGGACAGCACATTTCTTCGCCAATTGGGTGGGGATTGCATTAAGAACCTACGATCATTGAGGCCAGAAAGTTCTGGAGTGCCAGAACTTACCAAACGCCGCAGTGTGGGTAGGCCTCCCATAATTTTCCCATAAGCCGAAGGACGAACCGATCGATGTATAGATTCTTTTGGGAGTCCGATCTCCCACCGCGGACGTCTATTGGCTTCTTAAATTTATTAATTTCCTTAATATATCACATTATAATAGCGACCGTGATAGCTTAATGGGTAAAACACCGGTTATCGTGCAAATGACTAGTGTTCAAATCCCAGATCAGGCCCAACCAATTTGTCTTTTCTAAAGACATACGTGTGGTTTATTTATCATGGCTGTTAACAAACCCACATGGCTGAGTTTTACTTAGTCAGGTGACAGTGTGACGGTGTACAAAACGGCGATAGGCCTGCCCCCTATCACGTGAGTACACTGTCCATGCAAAACGTGGGTACTCTAAACACCAGACGATAATGTCCCGTGGTGATGTTCAGAAGTATTAGTACCTCTGCCAACCCCTTCGGGGATATTCGGCGTGAACTTTTATGTTTATATTATAATAAAAGATTATGAGAACGCTTTTGGATCAATTAAATAAACTTTCCAAGTAAATAACTGATTATTACTTTGCAAAAATCTTGTTTATTTAAAACTCGGATTGTTTCAGCTAAAACCAATTTTAATCTTGCAATAACTTAAATTTTGATAATCATATAAGTGCCACAAAAATAACCTACACAAAATTAACAAGGAGTTTCCCGACTGTTCTGTAAATTATTTGACGCGATTACGTACACCATTCATCGCCGACCCTCTCTTTATGGGCGAGGATCACCAGCTATCCCTTAATCGTCGCCAAACCGCTTGGACCTAAATATTTACGTTTCCTCAACTCTAATCATACGTTTATTACTTACGTCATTGATATTGTCTATTTTAAAACCGTTTTTATGATGTGGGATTTAGAATTTTCACACTGATTCATTTTGACAGTTTGTGTTATATGTAATTTTGTGGATTTTAAGTGATAATAGAATGATGTTTTATGGTCTTGAGCCACATTACCAAAACCAAATTCTTTATTTTGCAATAATCTATTTACTTAAATTTCCAAAGTCGTTGAGGAATTATTCAATTCTGGTTAGGTATCCCATTTTCGTATATATATAATAATAATAATTGATAAATGTTTATTTGCAAAGATGGCGTAAGAAATAATTATATATGATTTATCCGCAATATGTTTTGTGTTAAAACCTAGTTCATTCGGTTTTTTATTGATAGATAAATCAATAAAAGTAAAAATACTCTATTTAACACAATAAACATACGATACGTTTACCAAATCAAATAGTTTTTTTATTTAATACCCAGATACAGTGCTTTCATGTATTTTAATTCAGATATATATAAATAAAATAAATTATCACTTATCAAAATAGTTGCAACGTCTTGTGCTTCCTTTCCATTGACCAAAATTAAATACTATGTTTATTTTTCCACTTCACGAAATATGAATTTTTAACTTAATTTAATTAAAAGTACATATAAATCAGTAGCACTTGTGTGTAAAACCTCTGTATGCGATCACGACTTACCAATGGCCTTTATAAACACAAACTACCAAATACCCAAACGTACACGACAATCTATTAAAACCGACTACAACGCCGTTATCGCGGACTTAGAAGCTATAGACTGGTTGGCAGTTATTTCCTCCTCTGATGTCAACGTAGCTACCAACAAATTTGCAAATATCATTAAAACCTCTATCGATAAACACACGAAGCGTGTAACAGTCAGTCGATCTATGTTCAGCTGTAAACCCTGGATAAGCCCCGGTCTGCTTCGTTGTATGAGGAATAGAGATCACCTGCATCTGAAAAGCAGAAGGTCGCCAAATAATGCCACAGCGAAACTTATCTATACAAGGTATAGAAACTTTTGTAATAATTTACTACGTAAAGTTAAAACTGCATACGAATATAATCTACTCAACGAAAGCAAACATCAACCTAAAAAACTATGGAACGCTGTTAAGTCGATCTGTGAATTATCATCTAAACACCATCCAGCTAATAAACTCACATGACAACAAGGGAGGGAAACTGAGTCTCTAAACCAATGCAATAACTATTTTGCGACCGTAGGGACTAATCTTGCAGATAAAATAATTAAAGAAATTGGAAAAACTGAATCTGAACTTGCAGCTCTGGCCAGAACCTTAACAACCCCCGTCTCATCTTTCTTTCTTAGACCTACAGACCCCCATGAAGTCTTAAACTACATTAAAGAACTGCGGAATGAAAGCGCACCGGGACTCGACGGTATCAAAAATCCTATCCTAAAAAGCATAAGTAAAACCATTATTACACCTCTAACGCACATATGTAACATGAGTCTTTCGAACGGCTGCTTCCCTGATATCTGGAAAACAGCCGCAGTTACACCAATTTATAAATCTGGAGACAAAAGTATCCCATCAAATTACAGACCTATCTCATTGCTTTCTGTAGTGTCCAAGCTGCTTGAAAAAAATGTTAACCGTCGGCTCATGAACTACCTAGAGCATCATAACCTGCTTTCTCCCTTTCAGTTCGGCTTCAGGCGTGGACGCTCTACTGAACACGCAGTCACTTTATTGATACGGTGTCGATCCCAATACTCTCTGAAAAGTTAGAAAATCTTGGAATAAGGGGACAATCTTTAAAATGGTTTCAAAGTTATCTGGCAAATCGTAAACAACTAACAAAAATTGAAGGTATGGTCAGTGACCCTTCTCCTATTGACTTCGGAGTGCCACAAGGCAGTATCTTGGGGCCAAGTTTATTCATAATCTATATGAACGATCTGCAATTGGCAGTACCACGATCGAACAAAACTAATACTGTTTGTTATGCCGATGACACGGCCATGATCTTTGCAGGTGATAACTGGGAAGAAACATTTAGAGAGGCTGAAGAAGGCCTGCGCAAAGCAGCCAACTGGCTCTCCATCAATCTGCTAACACTTAATGTAACGAAAACGAAATACATAAGTTTTCATAAAACTAAAGCTTCTCAACCTAACTTGGATAGCCTACTGATAATGCATACCTGTCACCCACTGACAAATGTTTGCTCCTGTGAAGCGATTGAAAGAGTGAACTCAATAAAATATCTGGGCATAGTAATTGATGAAAAATTAAACTTCGCGAAACACATCGAATATGTATCAGGTAGAGCGAGGAAACTGATACACATAATGCGGTTACTTCGCAAAGGTGCAAGTAAAGACATAGTCGTACAAGTATATACGGCGCTTTGTCAATCGGTTCTCGGTTTCTGTATTCTTTGCTGGGGAGGATCTTCAAAAACTAACATGCTTGTGTTAGAGAGGGCCCAACGCTCAGTTCTCAAGGTAATGCTGAATAAACCAAAAAGATTCCCTACCACTGTACTGTACAAAGAATGCCAGGTTCTCTCTGTACGTCGACTTTATATTTATAGGGTATGTTTGCTGCAGCATCGTCAAATTGTCAACTCACCAGATTACAATAAGCTCCTGCAAAAAAAACATTTAGAGTAAATGTGCCAGCAACTACCACGCGATTTGCACAAAGATTTTCAAAATTTCTTATTCCACTTATATATAACCAGGTCCTAAAATACTGTGACTTAAAATGCGCTACAATGCAAGAGGCGAAGAAAAAACTGAAAATGTGGCTCTCTAACTTAGAATATTTAGAATCGGAGGATTTATTAAATATACCCCAATAAATTTAACAAAAAATATTTATATTTATATATATATATATACATAACATTTGAATGTATATATGTGTTTGTATATGTGTACATTATATATACGTATATGTATATTACTTTATTACATTATATTGTTTTATTATAACATAATTTTATCTACTTACATAAGGTTATTTATACTATGAATACATAATTTTACATAATATATGCAACATACCAAACGATCTCATATGGTTGAGATTCACTTGTTACTTGTTACAATTTTAGCTCATATTATTTATTTTATTTTAGTTTTAACTTGATAATAACTTATTATGCGCCACCTGAGAAATCCTGTCCACAAGCAATTGTAAACCGCCTACCTCGTCTCCCGCGATACAGGCATTGCACTAGGCACTAGGCAGGGGACACCGACATCTTATTTTGTAAAATACTTACCACCTGTGTACCAAACGCCTAATTGTTATTACCATTTTAAATTAACGAATACGACTGTTGTTTGTTTTTACTGGTGTAAATAAAGATTTTTTCATTTTTTAATTTTTCAACTTTAATTATTATTACTATTTACTGATATAACGATCATTTTTTACTGACATTTCAATCAAAATTCGCTTTATAACATTCACAATTTGTGAAATGTATAAATTATTATTATTCCATAGCAGAACTTTTAAACCATCGGATTCAATGATTAATTATTACAAGTTCCACGAAACGTTCTAAAAATACGATCACAATAAGAGCAATATAATAAAACGTGTGAAAGCTGTGCGGCGAAACCACAAATTAAATAGTGGTGGTGAAACGTGAAAATTCGTAAAATTGCTACACGAAATATAAGGAAAATAAACTTTCCTCTGATACCAAAACTCATTTAGTTGGCTTTGAGTATACATACATATATTCTTATACATACATACATACATATACTCATGGCTATTAATCCCTAGAAGGCGTAGCCAGAGCTAAGGAATTAGAAATTCCTCTGCCACTTTTGGAAAGTTGAGTGGGGAAAAGATGGCAAAACAAAGGTTGTTGGTGATGGGTGTCTAACCGCATCGCCCAAAAATCCCTTAATAGCCCCAATACCGATAGTCGCCTTTTACGTACACCCAACGACGGAAGAAATGGGGTAGTGCTATTCTAAGCCAACACTACACAGCTATTCTTATACTCATCCCATTAGTTCCTAATGGGGTATGTAGAGACCATCGCTTCGCCTACATTCATTAATCTTTTCATGCATAGATACACACAAAACACACGCACGCCAATAATGCCTATTAGAGTTAGTAGGATTCGTATATGGATCGCTACTTCGTATGATCTTGGCCAACCACTTGAAATTTATTAAACAACTAAAACTATTGTTTTTTTATTCAAAAAACATATCATTCATAATGCCAAATTTTTTATTGCTACTCATTTTTTCGGTAAAATGGCTTTTGGCGACAAATATTTGTATTTCCGTTTCGTATATCAGGTCTAAAAGAGTTCTAAAAACCGCTATATGGCAAAGGATGCTTAAACATGCAACTTTTGCACCGAAAATGGAATGATTAAGTTAACAAACGCTTTAAGCCAAAAGTACAAAAAAAATAACTTAATGAAGATTCGTGTGTTTTATAATCCACTTGAACAACGTAGCGTTTTGCTCGCGAATTCCAGCTCATAATATTTTAACACTTGCAGTACAAAAATTTGAAATTTCTGTTAACTTTTAAGTCAATGATATACGGTTTACAATCGTGAAAAGAATATGGTTAGTCCTAAGAGATTACCTTACATTTAACAGTTTTGAAATAGAAGGCAATGTAAAGAGAATTTATTAGTAGTTTTGGAAGTCCCGTTAATCATATTTAGTGGGTATTCTGTAGTTAGAATATTATATTACTGATTCGCAAACTTGTCATATTATTAGTTAAACATTATTTAAACGACAACCGTGATAGCTCAATGAATAAGGATTACGTCCGTGATACAGACAGGCGTGGGATCAAATCCCGGGTCGGGTCTATACCTATTTGTCTTTTCCAAAGTGTGGTTAATTTATAATGGTTGTTAACGGTGATTGAATAACATCTTGAGAAAACCCACATTGCTGAGTTGTACGAAGTCATTCGTAAAATACAGCAATAGGCCTGCCCCCTATCACGTAAGTATACTGTCGAAGCAAAACGTGGGTACTCTGAACAACAGGTAACAATTGTACGTGATCTTCAGAAGTAATAGTAACTCTACCGACTCCTTTGGGGATAAAGGGTGTGAACTTTTGAGTTCTAAGGGCAAAATGTAAGTAGGAAACATAGGACGAGTAAGTAACGTACGTACGTAGTAAAATACGAAAGAAGAAGTCAAACTTGTGTAAGAAAGGTTCCGGATCATGAAGTCATGTAAAATCCATGGGAGCGCTCTATTTTTTTATTAAAATTTGATATTTAGAGAGTTCGATTTCACATTACTTGTAGTAATAGCAGCATAAAAAACGAGCGAAAAATTTGTGAATTAAGAATGCTTCTCAAATCAAAATTGAATAAAGAAATCGTATGATAAAATTGTACTAAGAGGTAACGACGTCTATTTTTCAAAACTCCTTGATTGCATATTTCAACGCACCTGTGAAGTGAAAGTGATATTTGAGATAAATTGCCTTCCTAATGAAATGATTAGAGTTGACGAACACAATTTTTCTTTGACACTTTTCGTTTATTTCTTTAAGAGTACTCGATTTATTTTTATACTTACATACATAATCTTTGCGGCTTCTGGTGCCAAATAAGGAGTAGCCAGAGTGTCGGAAATAAATATTTTTTAGCTACTTTTGAAAGTTAAGTGTTAGTGTGGAAGGTTATTAAAATGAAGAATGGTTGGTGACTGGTCTCCAGTCATATTACCCAAAATACACTTAAAATGCCCCAAAACCCCAAGTAGTCTATTTCAACAACCGCAGGGTGAAATGAGTTATACTGACTGGGTTCAACTTAGCCACGTGGGTTGCCTCTCGAGGTTTTCCCTCACCGTAAACAACCATTATAAATTAACCGTTAAAATGAGTTTCGATTAGATTATATTTAAGAAAAGATAGAAAAAGGAATGTGAAGATGGTTTGGGAATATAGAGAGGATGTATGATAGTAAATTGGTAAAAGAGATCTATAGAGCCAATGTGATATTGAGCCAAAGACGAGCAGTACGACGAGTAGCGAGGGCGACTCCGAAGGGCACATTTGGACCAAATAGCGAGTGTGCTCCTTTAGTATTAGTATTCTAAGCCGGCACTACACGGCAACATTAATGTAATTAAATTACTGAAAAAAAAGACCTTTTAATGACATAGTATTTTCTAAGATTTTCATGATTGCACATTATAATTAAATCAACTATTGATTTTCGGATATTTTAATCGCGTGTTATTACATTATTTTTAAAGCCCGACGTTTCGAAAACTTTTCAGTTATCATGGTCACGGGAAGACTGTGGTGTCATTTGTCATTATACAGTACTATAAAATTATTACTACTAACTAACTTCACAAAATTTTAGTTACATTTGCGTTTAATATTTGCTATGTACAAAAAAAGCTAATGTCATCTGGAGTCTTGCTAGTGTTCTTCCCTTGCTTAGTTGTGCTAATGATCGGGTTCCAAGCAGGTGGTAATTGCCAACCATCATCTCTATTGAAGTTTGGATGTTTCTTTATTTCAATAGATTCGCGTATCATTCTAGGTATCAATTGATTCTCTTTTGCTAGAATTTTAGGTTTGTCAAAACGCTTGTGGTGGTTTAGCTTACCGAAGGTGTGTTCACACAAAGTAGATCTTCCAGGACGCCTATTCTTCATGTCAGCAGTATGTTCTTTTACGCGAGTAGCTACACTACGCTTTGTTTGTCCGATGTATGAAAGACCACACTCACAGTCTAGTTTATAATGACATGTTTACTAAACAAAGAGTGGACAAATAACACCACCTTATTTTTTTTTATATATTAATTAATCATGTTTAGTGTAGGCCTTAACTGAAAACCAGTGTTTTGCCACTTGGCAATATCAAGCACTGAGTTAGGACCTAGTTTGTGTTACCATAGCACTAATTTTAAGTTTAAAAATATTGTTTTTTTTTTTTCTTTATGTATTGTTTTTCATATTGTATGTGGTGTTATGTTAACATAAATAAACGAGTTATTTATCTATCTATCTATATATCTTTCTAAATTATAAGACGATGTTGTTAAAATGTTATCACAAGCAAGAAAGTTTTATCACCCATTTCCCACTTCCCACTACAACATAACCTACATTTTCTGAAGTAATAGCTGTGAGAAGAGTTATGTAGAGAAAAAATATTAAACGAGAAAACTGCAAAATTCTTGCGCCAGTTCACCGTCACCTAATCGATATTCCGAGCACTTAATCCTACCTTGGGTAGTCTCATAAATTATACTATACAGCTTAAAATAGAAGCAAACTGAGATTAAAATATAAATTTTAAACTGCTCCTTGTCGCATGAATAGAAAATGCAAACTTCCCTTATAAATAACTTTTAGTTCTCCCAGGGTCATCTTTTCACTTTAATATTAATGAAAATGCCTATTCAAGGGGTATCGTAAATTTGTTTTATTTTATAAGACGGGTTTTCGGCACAATTGCCTGTTATCTTTGCGCTGCTGTAACTTTTGCGAGTGGAATTAATGAATTAAGTTTTATGCATCTGTATATTGTTTACTCGTATTACATTGTTACCAGCTTCAAATTTAAAGGAACATTGTTGGTTCAAATACTGAATTAAAATCTCTGCGACTTTTCTAAAGTCTAATTTTTAGCTGCATAGTGTTGGCTTAGAAATAGCAGTACCCAATTTCTTTCGGAGGGTGTATGTAAGAAGCGACTAACTAAGGGTATTGGGGCTTTTAAGGGATTTTCGGGCGATGCGGTTGGTGACCCATCACCAACAACCTTTATTTTTACTATCTTTTCCCCACTCACATTTCCAAAGGTGGCTGAGAAATTTCTTATTCCTTAGCTCTGGCTACAGCATCTAGTGATTTACAGCCGTGAGTATATGTATGTATGTATGTACAAGCTTTAAATTTAAAGGAAAACTCTCAAGAATCTAAGACTCAAACCTTCCCGCCGTATACCCTCAAAGGGATTGGCAGAGGTCCTAATACTGTTGAACTTCATGTGACAGAGTAACCTGGTGTTCAGAGTACCCACGATTTGCTTTGACAGTGTACTAGGGTGTCTTTAAGGAAAACGACTAGTCATACATACATACGTACATACATATTCTCAGGCCGTTAGTTCCCATTGGGGTAGGCAGAGACTATCGATCGCCACTTTGTACGATCCTGGCAAACCTCTCTAGCTTCATTCACATCCATCAATCTTTTCATACATGCTCTTTTATTCTTTTCAGTCATATTAGGGGTTATACTAAAAAATATTTTATTTCTTGTACTCCCCTTACATCCCCTTATCTCATGGTATCGCTTCTTATTTGCTCATTTTGTGTAGTTTAAATAATGCTATTTTTGCGTAAATGAAAGTTAGGGTAAAATATGAAAACATATTATATTATAAATTATTTAATCATTAATAGTACACTTTAATAACCCCAAGTTTTCTTACGATACTTTTTATATATATTCTTCCATAATTCGTAGCTTTTTCTCTTTGGCATAGGTCCCATTTTGAATTGTTTATCTATGTATAAAAATTGTATGTCACCTTTCTTGCTTGGCAACCATGTTAGAGGTATGTCGTTGTTGTCTGCTGGGGTAGGATTTCTGAAATAAACAGAAACAAAATTATTTTTAATACATATTATACATATAATATCAAATACAAATGTTTATATATAAGGTTTATAAGAGTCGTTTAGTGTCGGCTTAGAATAGCATTACCCCGTTTCTACCGATGGGTGTACGTAAGAGGCGACTAACGGTATTGGGGCTTTTAAGAGATTTTTGGGCGATGGGTTTGGAGACCCACCTTTACTTTACCATCTTTTCCCCAATCAATTTTCCAAAAGTGGCTGAGGTATTTCTAATTCCTTAGCTCTGGCTACCCCTTCTAGGGATTAATAGGCGTGAGTATATCTATGTATGTATGTTTATAAGAGAAACAACAAAAAATGTATTTTAGTTTAATAAGTAAATACTCTGATATTCTACTGTGTTATACAAGTATTACAAGTATAAGAACTCGCAGGAGTGTTGTTAAAATAATATATTTTATTATTTTACGGACTTTGAAACTAAAAGAACTGATTGTCTTCATCAAAGTAAAGTAGAAAGAAAATTAAAACTACCACATCCCAAACGTCTTTAATTAGTATATAAGAGAACTTTAAATACAAATCCTAGTAATGCAACCGTAATTCACGTATTCGTTTCAATATGTTTAAAATTTTCTTACCCGTATTTCGCAAAGTTTGTCCACATTTTTGTCATCCTGTTGATCATTAACTGATCTTCACTCTTTGTTGGAAATGGCCATATTTTACCATCAAACAAATAAAGTACCTCATCTCCATGAAACGCCCCGCTTACATTTTTATAAGAACTTAAATATTTAACTCCATTCCTTCCACCATCGTAGTTAAAATAATAGTTGTAAACAGACACATTTGGATTATCCAGAAGAACTTCACTTTCCATTAGTGCTGGCATTTCGAAATATAAATCAGAATAAATTTCAGATACGTTCAAAATCGTTTTCAAACTAATTAGCTCATTGCCGAAGTAGAATTCGTTAACTTTTTTAGCTACAGATTTTGCTTCTTCTACTGATGAAAATTCCAAATCTGATGCAAACATATACCCTTCATTTCTTTCTCTAAGCTTTGTTTCATTTTGTTCCATTAATAAAAATATGCCCTCTTTGCTGTTAGTACCATAGATTACAGAAATATTCTTTCTGCTTGAAGAAGTAAGTAAATTGTAAGGGACATCACTTACAACCGGGTCTATACCAGGAATAGGTTTCTCAATACAAGGTATGTGTATAAGTTCTGTTTCAAAAAACACATCCTTTGGTTTTTGAGTTTTTGCAACTATCAAATCATTAATGGGGACTTTTGATAAAATATCATACAACTCATATGGATCTTCAGTTCTGTTATATCCTAATACTTCTACCAGTAGACTAGAAGTTTTCACAGGATTTCTGTTGATTCCCCAATTGGATGTTGACGTTCCACTTTGTAATATCGCTCTATGAAATAAACCGTCTGTTAAATTACTAATCACCATAAAACTAGTCGATGTACTGCCAGCACTTTCACCAAACAAAGTTATATTATCAGGATCTCCACCAAATGCTGCTATATTTTCTTTCACCCATTTCAATGCTGCTATTTGATCTCTCAATCCAGCATTCCCAGGTGCTTCATTTATACCTAGACAAATAAAACCAAGAGCTCCTAATCTGTAGTTGAAAGTTACAAGTATAACATCATGTTTTACTAAAAATTCTGGTGAATATATTACTTTCCCACCACTGCCTATTAGAAATGCACCTCCGTGGATATAAACCATTACTGCTAAAGGTTTTTTAGCATTTACTGGCACGTAAATATTTGCTTTTAGGCAGTCTTCCTCCCCTGTAACGCCAAGGACTGGAGATTTCTGTAGACAACTGTGGTGCTCGTCGACTGCCTTGTACGTTCCTGTCCATGACGGTGGAGGTAGAGGGGGCTGAAACAAATAAACAGACCTTTTAAATTATTGTTATACGTATAACACATACACTTATAACTCAACTCAAATCAAACATTCACGCCGCCTATCCTCGAAGAGCAGGTAGAGGTACCAATATTTCTGAAGATCACGTCATGTGATTTTGCTCTCACTTATCTCATAACAAAAATTAGTTTTGTATTAAAAAAAACAATATTATGGGTTGATTGTTAAATAAAATGTTAATATGTGCCCCCATCGCAACATAAAAAACATTTTTTTTAAAAAAAAGTAATTTTGTAAACAAGAAGGCAAATTTATTTATTTATTAAGGACAAACAATGGTAACAAATTTTATACATACATTGGTGATAAAAGACATTAAATGTTATTGTCAATTCGTTACTTTGACGTTTATCACGAGGACAATTAAAATTAAAAATAACTTTAATATATGAAATTAAACCTTACGTTTTTAAAGCTTTGAGTTATTAAATAAGTTCGATTAATAATTTTTATTCGACTCGATAATTAATTTCCAAATGTTTCATAATTAAAAATAAATACATGAATACTCCCCAATACGAGTAGATTTCATTACTAACTTTTGGAAGCAAAATGATATGAATATTTCGGGAATATTTATTGCTTATATATTCCGTCTTTGTTTAAGTTACCAGCAAGCTTGTACGAGTGGAATGTCAAGTTAGTCGATTGAATTAAAATCAGCTCAGTTAATATCTTAATAAGATACTAAGAGGCCTGGCATAAGCGTTATTTTATCGTCACGATATCGGTTAGTATGAATTGTAGAAAAAAACTCTTTTGTTATTAGATCTACGCATAGCATAAACAATATTGACTTAGATGTTGACATATATAGTTCTAGTGCACATTCTATAAGTTCGGCTCTGGTGAATCAGTTCTTTGAAAGTTAATTTGTTTTATGCAATGTAATTTAAGATATATGTTTTGTTATGTTTTGCTGCTTTGTCCATTTTTTACTTTTGTTTACCACGGTGATGTTAAATTTGTTTTACGTTTACTGTGCGCAAAATGCTTTATTGTGATTTATTATTGTATAATCCATTTAGATGATAGATAGTAATATGTGAAAACTTGTAATTGGCATTAAGTTATATATTTTGTTTTAGCTATTAAAATATTAGGCTGTAAGTTTTCCGAAGAAAAATAAAATAAAAAATGAGATGGCAGTATACAATACTAAGTAAGTGCGTAAGAGATGGCTTCTTTATACCATTCGATATCTAGTTAAAAGGTCGCTCGCACTAGCTATCCTGATCAGATTTCACGGTATCAAAACTGCCACTAAACCATATACAATGGACTAAACAATAGGATAACTGTATAATTTGCATTTGCATTCACATTCGCGTATTTCGGGAAGGCTTATTCCGTTTATCCACCTTAAAACAGCCACCCTAAGTCGGATATTCGGATCGTATCCTCCAATCTACCCTTAATGGGGTGGATAATCGTAATTCATAATAATATGTTTCTTCCGATTTTTCACCCCAAGTACAGAACAGAAACATACACAACACAAACCCGGTCCAAGAAACTTCGTGAACATTAAAATACTTAGATATACATACCTATCTAGGCATTCTCCTACTATCAGTTTGAGTAGGTTATCTGGGTGGGAAGTTTTAATTTAATATTTAGTGTTTAAACAAATGACGTAAAATAATCTTAAATCTAAATTGCAGGTAAGCACCTGTAGGATTGGGAGGTAGTATTTGGGTAAAAACCATTTAAAATTACCGTTGCGACACATGTGAATTGAAATTAGTTCTAAGTTAGTTTTAAGTGTAGGTAGATGGTAAGTAGTCTTAAGGTTTGTTCAGAGCTGAAAATCGGAGCTATCTGCTAGTAGTGGATAGACCGAGCTCTGTACCATTTTGGCTTTTATTTTGCTGTTATACGCTATTATTAATACTTATTTCTTATTGTTTGTTGTCATGTCACCATTTTTTGTATGTGTTAAAGACAAATAAAATATTTTATTATTATTAAATGAAACCATAATAATAAAGAAACCCTCAACAAAAAAGTAACAAAATTAAAACTTTGTGTATTTCATTACTGACACACAATAACAGATTAATCTATACTTATAATAAATCTGTAGAGAGGTCAATTCTGTACATGAAATATATTTTCAAAATAACTATCAGGTGGTGATTAGGGATCGATACTGATGCCAAAAATGCAATCAGTAAAATTTTTGTCTGTCTGTCTGTCTGTCTGTCTGTCTGTCTGTCTGTCTGTCTGTCTGTCGGTTTGTATGTTCCTTATGGAAACGAAAACTACTCGACGGATTTTAACGAAACTTGGTACAATTATTCTTCATACTCCTGCGCAGGTTTTTGTATACTTTCCAGCAGAGAAGTAAAGGGGAATTTTGGGAAATTTGGGGAAAACGGGAAAAGTTACTCCATTTTTTAAGCTTCCGTCGCGTGTGCAGCCTTAATGGTTAAACTTACATAGAAATCATGTGTGGCAGAAATATTCTTCATAAAATTATCTAAAAAAAATCCTCAACAGTATATGTCTATCTTTTATGGTTGACTCACAATAACACGTGTAATTCCTGATAGCTTAGCAGTTCGGAACATCCTGATTATATTTGTTTACTCTTACGTTTGTAAACCTCTCACTCATCCCTAATTTAAAAAAGGTAACATTATTACCTATTCAATAAAAAAAGAATCATAGAAATCGGTAGACAAACACCGAAATTATACATAAAATAAGCCATCGCGCCCGTGATCGAAACCAAATCTTTACTAATTTACATATAACATACTAGATGGCGCCAGTAGTTGCATCCTTCATAACGTAATGACTATTTTTTAGATTGTTATAAATACTTCATGGCGTTTTATTCCAAAATTTGCTATTAAACGGAAATACTGAACCGTTCATTAAAGCGCATTAAAAATCACCAAACTACACTGTTAAGGGAGTGCTATAAATTTAATAAATTGAAAACATTACGCTGAATTTCACAATGCTTGAGCAGTGACTGAAGAAAGAAACCTCAGATATTTAAAAAAACAACGCTACCCGTGCGAAGCTGGGACGATCCACTAGTTATTTCTATATTTATCGCATGCAAAGACTTCCCATAAACAAAACTATTTTCAGCTCAAACAAGTAGGTATGTATATCTTCACGAAGTTTCTTGGACCGGGTTTGTGTTGTATATGTTTCAGTAAATGACTGTACTTAGGCAGGGTAGAAAATCGGAAGAAACTGATAATATGAATTAAGAATATCCTCCCCGTTCAGGGTGGATAGAAGGACGTGAGTTTCCGAATATCCGTCTTAAAGTGGCTGTTTTAGGGTCGATAAACGGAATAAGCCTTCCCGAAATACGCGAATGTGAATGCAAATGCATATTATACAGCTATCCTATTGTTTAGTCCATTGTATGTGGTTTAGTGGCAGTTTCAATACCGTAAAATCTGATCAGAATAGCTAGTACGAGCGACCTTTCAACTAGATATCGAATGGTATAAAAAGCCATCTCTTTCGCACTTACTTAGTATTGTATACTGTCACCTCATACTAACGGAACGGGACGGAATAAGCCTTCGGGAACTTATATTCACATTCAAATACGCGATGTTTAAAAACCAACATTTGTTAAATCACAAATATGAAAAAAAACAAATTGTATTATTGCTGCCTTTCTAGTGCATATCATTAATAATATAACGCTGCCTTATTTTAAATACTCATAAAACAATATGCACCATCTTATCAACCTGATAATAAGCAGGTAACGAACGTGCTTTATCTCGCTACTGTTTAGTCCGCGACAAAGTCCATACATACGGGTGAATATTTTATAACTGGGCAAATTCAGATCAGTTTTTTAAAAAAAATATTTATCTGTTTATTACAATTAATGACTATGTTTAAATTGAGCATATATTTACGAATATAAATATGTTTGAGACCCGCAAGTTTAATGGAAAATTTGCCTTTTATAAGCAAATTTAAAAAATCTGTATACAGGAAAATGACTGGTCCCACAGGAAAATGATGAATGAACGAATAATCATGTAATTCATTCATGTTTTTCCTGTTTTTCATATCATTATACTATAAGTACGATAAAACTTTGTTAAGGCTTATTCTTGACTTATTACAAGTAAGCAATACTCTCAATTCAGTTCCCGTTTGAATAATATATAAAAAAACATGGTCTCCTCAAGAAATTAATTCTTATTTATTTTCTGAGTAAGACTTTATTATATTCAACGGGGTGGCATTTAGTCACTTGTTTATGTTTCTGAATGCCTTTTGTAATTTCTTTAGCTGTTATTTACATGCATATACCCTGGTGAGAATAAAAACATGTTTGAAAAGATTAATGGATATGAATAAAGACAGGGAGGTTTGCCAGGATAGTTCAAAATGAAGTTATCTGCCTATTACAATGGAAAATAATGGCGTGAATATATATGTAAGTACATCCTTAGTATCTCTGTTACTAGTCTGTTGAGTGCCATTAGTTCCCATTGAGGTGGCAGACACCTATCTCCACTTTCTAAGATCCTAGCCAACCTTACAAGATTTGTCTACATCATCTGTGTTTTGCCCTTTAATTCTACACACTTTAATCTGCAATTTTAAGCTAATTCTCTATTAAATCATTTTTTTATTCTGTTTTAAAATTACCATCTACATTGGCTATAATCTCCATATTTATCATAATATTTAAAACAACCATCCTGTACCTGTCTCCAAGCGCTTTCCCTTGTAGGTTCCTTTTATGGGAGTATTTATTTAACTTCGTTTCTTCCTTCAGAAAATCTAAGGGTAAGGTTTTCTTAACCCTTCACAGTTTGAACACCGTTTTCCCTTTCAAATTTGGCTTTGGGAACGGGATAGAAATCACCTTCTCTTTGAGAGGCAAAAGCTATAAAACCTTCATTTTGTTAAGGTTTCTTTTTCGCTGGGTTACTCTTATAAATGGAAAGAAAGAAGAAGAAAAGAAAAGACATTAAAATTAGCTGCTTCTTTAGTTGCTGCCGTTGCCTGAATATCGTTATTCACACTGCACCTTTTACGAAACACACATTTTGTTACGCGATCAGATAATCTTTTATTATTATATACTGAGCTGTTTGTGTTTCACTACTGGGGCAAAAACCTTTTTTTTCTGATAGATCTCATCTCTGTTGCTTTCACTCTGCTTTCAAGCTTCTTATGCCAAACCAAACATTTGCTGCCATAAATAAGCGTAAGAATAAAAAAATGCACCATGCACTGCTATTCATAACATAATAACATAAACATAAACGTTCACGCCGAATATCCCCGAAGAGGTTGGCAGAGGTACTAATACTTCTGAACATCACGTGACTTTGTCACCTGGTGTTCAGAGTACCCACGTTTTGCATGGACAGTGTACTCACGTGATAGGGGGCAGGCCTATCGCCGTTTTGTACGATTACACTGTCACATGACTAAGTACAACTCAGCCATGTGGGTTTCCTCACGATGTTTTCCCTCACCGTTAACAACCATGATAAATTAACCACACATATGTCTTTAGAAAAGACAAATTGGTGTAGGCCCGACCCAGGATTTGAACACTAGTCGTTTGCACGATAACCGAGTGTTCTACCCACTGGGCTATCACGGTTGCTATTCAGTACCCCATTTACGACATTACCCTTTTTCACTTTTCTTATTGCATGATAGTCTTAAATTTTTGGAGTGATAGTGATATTATTTTTTGTACAGGAGCCTCTGGCAAATGCTTGTGATATCTGATAAATTGTTACTCATTCTTATTGTTCATGCTGTACATCTTCAAAATGGTGGTAGTAGAGTTTAGAACTTGTGAGAATTTTTAAATGTGTTTCTTTTTTTAATCTCTTACACTGCGATATTTTAGCTGTATCTGCCAACCCTCATTAGGAAAAAATATCGTGAATGTAGGTATTAGTTTTTCGTGAGTCTTCTTCTTTATATTAGAAAAACATAATATTTTAACGTTAATAAGCGAATTGATTTAAGTTTGTTATAGGCAATATAATGTCCCTGAAAGAAAGGTAACGCAGTATAGAACCTTGAATTCATCCTTAGTTTAAAACAAATGTGTTTACCAGCTAGCATCACTGTCTGCATAGCTAAATTAAATCATTCACTTGTATTCACTTGCAATTTTGGATTAATCTTTGTTTCAATACTTAAAACCCATAAAATGTACTGTTAATTGTTCTACAACACTAATACATTATATCCATATCCCTGGATAAAGGGGTGATATTCAAAAAGTAGCACTATGCAGTTTTTCTTGTTCATTAGAAACATAACTAGTCATAATCCTGGCTGGATGTCATTTTCCTGATTTGAATATGACAGGAAAATGACGCCAGGAAAATGATTTTTTAAGATAAAAGTTTAGTTTACACGTAAAATCATGCAAAAAATGAGGAAAATGTATCAAGGCATAGGGTAGTATGAGTAAAAACACCACAAAATGTGAATAATCATGTTATAACTTATTCTTTGATCAAAATAATTGATGACAGACTAATGACTAAAATAGCGGTCACGGCAGGAAAACAAATGGTTCACATATATTATTTCGATCAGGGAAACGAAAACGCGAAACTTGTTGGAGTGGCAGAGGTCAGTAAAGTAGCACCTATACCATGCACTATGGCATGCTCACCGTCATTTTGCTTATAAAGATTCAAGTTCAAACAAACTTTACACAGGATAATGACGCGCATGAGTGTCGCCAGAACTTTTTTTTAATAAAAATTGGAAAATGTTTATGCAATATGTAGAAAAATACTCATGAATTAAGATGACATATTTTGTCACCAGAATGTTTAAACGCAAATATAATATTTATATTCATATTAATTATTTTGTTGGCGTAAAGATGAGAACCAAGTAATGTCCCCTGACAGGAAAATGACTATTTACCCTTATTTTTGAAGTTTTCACTTAATTAGAATCCTGTGAAAAGCTCCGAAGTTTGGTGCGCAAGTAGAATATTAAACTGATTTCCGGTTTTTAATGTTATTACAAACATTACTTAGAAATAAATAAGAAAAATCCCCCGGGCCCCGTTTTGGCCGGTTATAAAATATTCACCCATACATACATACATACATGTACTCACGGCTATAATTCCCTAGAAAGTATAGCCAGAGCTAAGGAATCAGAAATTCCTCAGCCACTTTCGGAAAGTTGAATGGGGAAAAGATGGAAAAATAAAGGTTGTTGGTGATGGATCTCCAACCTCATAGCCCAAAAATCCCTTAAAAGCCCCAATACCGTTAGTCGCCTCTTACGTACACCCACTGGAAGAAATGGGGTGGTGCTATGCTAAGCCGACAGTACACAGCATACAAGTGCATGCGGCAGTGACAAAGTAGTGCCGTAACAATTGCTTGCTATGCTCTCCCCTACATATCCTCAAAAACTCAATCTTTCAAGCAGTTTTCTGAACATCATGTGACATTGTCACCTTATGTTCGTAGTACCTAAGTTTGGCTTGGACAGTGTACTCATGTGATTGGGGGCAGGACTATCGAAATTTGGTCGGAATACGCTGTCACATGACTAAGTACAAGTTGGTCAAGTTGGTGTCCTCAAGATGATTTCCTTCACTGTTAAAAACCATGTTAAATTAACATTTAAATTAATAACATATCCCTAAGCCATATTTGTTTTGAGTTTTATACCTTTATAAATCTCAGTAAAATACGTGTTAATGTAAACAAAATATATTAAATTGTCGAAACTCCTGTCTTCGAACACATCGTTTATTAAAACTGGTTTAGTAGTTAAACAGTGGAAGCAGTCTTTATTCAACTGGGTTTAAAATAATTTCATCAAAGTTAACGTGATAATTTAAATTTAGGATAGATGTATGCATGTTTACCGGGATTGTACGAAATGGCGATCGATATTTACTGCCGATATGTATGTCTGTACAATGGATTCATTTATTATTTTATGCCACTTAAAGGCGGCGAAGAGGTGATCTATCTACTTTGTCTCCCGCAAGCGGAGATTTACATCCATTTGTAGACTTCTACGCGTTTTGTTGATATTATTCAAAGAGAATGACATTATCGCATTCTCTAAACGAAAGAGGCTCAACTCAAAAATAGTGATATTGAGTTACATTCATAAAGAGGCTTAAAAGTTATGTTCTAAAACAAAGGCACTTATTGTTTTAGTGTCAGAAAATTTGCTATCCTGTTTTTTTAACAATAAGTGCCTTTGTTATACTATTCATCGGATTGAGCATACCTTTTTATGTCTTTCTAGGATTGTAACTCAATATCACTATTTTTGAGTTGAGCCTCTTTCGTTCTGAGAGTGTGATTTGTACTTTGACAAACGCAAATGGTACATAAAGAACTTTCTTCACTTTAAATTGATAAAAACAGATATAATAAGCGTAAAGTATACAAATAATTAGCTTTTGTAACAAAGAACCAGTGACTGAGTGATCATTACGAAGATCGTTACTTGCATTATTAGTAGATAAGTTATAAGAAATTAAAGTGTTATGCGTGGTTTAACCACAGATTTAATATTAGGGTAAATGTCTAAAATAATAAAACATATATATATATATACGCCTAATATACTCAATGGGGTTGGCAGAGGTACTAAATCTAATACTTCTGAACATCAAGTGACATTGTCACCTGGCGTTCAGACTACCAACGTTTTGCTCGGTCAGTTTACTCACGTATTAAGGCCTTTCGCCGTTTTTGTCACAAGACTAAGTACAACTCAGCCATGTGGGTTTTCTCGCGATGTTTTCCCTCACTGTTAGCAATCATGATAAATTAACTACACATACGTCTTTTTAAAAAAGACAAATTGGTGTAGGACCGACCCGGGATAAGAACACTAGTCATCTGCACGATAAGCGGTGTGCTACCCACTGAGCTATAACGTCGTCTCTAACTCCAACTCTCCAACCGCATCGCCCAAAAATCTCTATAAAAGCCCTGATACTCTTAGTTACCTCTTACGTGGGAATAAATGGGCTATTGCAATTCTAAGCCAACACTAGACAGAAATATAAATTAATTAATTAATATGGACACTTTCTTCAAAAAGATTATTATAAATGTTTAGCGATCTATATTTACCATAAATCACTTTCCAAACTTTATAAATTTAGTTTATAAAGGACGAACTCGGGAACCTACCTGGAATCGTTTATGTCTATTAACAGAAGCGTATGGTATTCCTAAATACTCGTAAAATGTTCCATCAGTACTTATTTTACCAACAACTTCCCCTTGATTTAATTTCACCACAGGACTGGGCTGTTCTACTAAATTTGTAGCAAATAAACTGAATAACACTAAATACTTTACACTCGTCGGCATTTTATTAACACTATTTTTCTTTTGCGGCACTTTTAAACATTTCCAAGCATTCTCAATATGTAACCGTCTAATTACATGATTGTAAATGAACTTACTACTCTAGATTAAAACGTAATATAATTACACACTTTTAACTAATCAATTACAGTTTAAATATTTAAAATCGACATAAAACAATCTGATTCTAACCTAAACACAACACAAATGAAATGGAAACCAACCAAACATATGATTTTAATACAAACAATTTGAAACGGTCAGCGAGTCACATTTGTACCGACCAAAAAATGACTTTTGAATTTAGTCGGGTTATATTCTTCTGACATGCGTGTTGAACGCCGCAGCTTGACCTTCGCACGGTTTATGTTTTTGTGACGTAAAAGTAAGGACCCGTTATCTCATAGTTATCTCGTTTTAGTTGATTGAACTCTATTCCAAGGCAATAAAGGTCATTTTATTCGCAACGCGATATGAGGCTTAATGATAGGAAATTGATGATAACTGGTACCAAAATTTACAGTCACTGCGTTTTTAATGCAAATTTCCATAATTGTATTAAGGTTTTTTTTATTTTAACTAGCCTACGAGATAGCTTATCTTTAAATTTTTGAGTTCCAGATTCAAATATTCTCTAGTATATTTTCTTACGTTTTCTATCAAACAAAACAACGGGTAAGGAACAAAATTCTCAAAAGTGTTCGTTTTCTGCAAATCTTGCGGAGATATTCGTCTTCTATGGTTTTGACAAATAAGTTTGAGTTAAATATAGAATGACATCATCGATATTACCGGTACGATCAGAGTCGAGGTGGATTCTAAGGCAAAACCAAAAGGACCGAGAGCCTGGGTAATGTCTAAAAACTCTCTTGAGTCACATGACTATTTTCATTTGACTTGTAGAGTAAAAGAATGTGATTTTCATATTAACAATCACTTTACACGAACGGAAAGTTAAGCAATTTTTTTTTGTTTTATTGTTGTGTACTTACTCATTTACTAACACTTTCGCCTATGAATCCCAATAAGGGGTAAACAGAGCTTCTGATTTAATCGTTTAACAACTTTTGCCGTTGATTGTGGAAAAGAAACATGTATAAATGTAATTGAGAAGCCATATCGGCCAAAACCTAATTTTTAAATGTTCTAAAAACTAAAGTCAACACTACACAACATCATGGTCAACTAATACATTATAATAAACAGATAAATAAGATAATTTATTTAATATTGTTATTTTTTACCTAAAAAATATAATCCGGCACGACAAAGTCTGAATTTAGTTATTAATTCTATGACCGTAAGTCATACATCACGATCCCAACTTTCATCCCTCATCATGATTAATATATTTGTAGTAGTTATATTCTAGTTACTTGCCTAGTTTTGTCTGGTGTAATGAAACAACTGAAAATCGAATGAATAAAATAAAAATAAAATAATCATTTATTTCAAAGTAAAAAGATAAATCTTTGTTTTTTGAACGTCAAAAGTCAACTTAATTCTAAGTTTACTTCGGATTCGGAAGGTGTTTTGTTGAGAGAAGAACCCGTAAGAAACTCGTCAACACACATCTTTTTTTACGTCCATTACAATTTTGGTGTTAGCCCGGAAACATCCTGCACAGAGCCCTGATGACACCAAGCCACTTCATCATTAATGTAATCATTAACATTGTAATAGGCTTTCGAATTTCTCTTCGAATTGACATAGAAATTAATGCTATTTTATTATAATGCAACTCCGATAAATAAGTGTAACTCATACAACATCTGGTACGTGTGTATGTCGTTTTATATTGATCGCCATATAAAAAGGTTCCAAAAGAACTCATTGTATTTCAAATTTCATTCTTACATAACCTTACAGCCAACTTGAAAAAACTAACTACAGAATTTAATTAGTTTATAAAATTATTACAAACTTTGAACATGTATTAACTATTAAAAATATATCTAAAAAATGTAAAATATATTTTAGTTACTCCTATTATACATATTTACACTATACATAAATATTCTCACGGCTATATTTCCCTAGAAGGGGTAGTATAAATTTCTCAGCCACTTTTGGAAGTTGAGTGGGGAAAAGATGGTAAAAATAAAGGTTTTTGGTGATGGGTCTCCAATCGCATCGCCCAAAAATCCAATAAAAAGCCCCAATACAATAAGTTGCTTCTTACGACACCCGTGGGTGGAAAGGGGTAGCGACTTTCTAAGCCGGTACTACACGGCAAACCACCATACATATTTATACTACATATACATATTTACACTACCAAAATACACTCGCGGCTATTAATATCTAGATAGAGTATGCATAGTTAGTATCGGAATAAAAAAATAATCGGCCAGTTTCGAAAATTGAGTGGGTATAACATTGTAAGCTAAAGGTTTTTGGTGATAAAAAAGCCATAATATCCTCAGAGTTCCCTCTTACGAAAACGAATGAAAAGTAAAATATAAAATAACATAAACGTTTACGCCGAATATCCCCGGAGGGGTTGGCAGAGGTACTAATACTTCTGAACATCACGTAACATTGTCACCTGGCGTTCAGAGTACCCACGTTTTGCATGGACAGTGTACTCACGTGATAGAAGGCAGGCCTATCGCCGTTTTGTACGAATACACGGTCACATGACTAAGTACAACTGGCACTGACTCAAAAATTACAAACGTATGTATTTCCGGTACACTAAAAATTATTTAAATTTATCACATACATACATACAATGGGGTAGCAAGGTGGGGGATTTCGGTCCAGTGTATGCTCAGTAAGCGGAAGAGCTATCCAGCACACCCACCAAATGCCCTACCGCAAACGTCCACGTCGTGCACCCTGGTAATACCGAGCCATTAACAGGACCGCTTAATACCAACAAACCCTGTGGCGAAAGTAGCTAATTGCGGAGGGATTTCCCCACCCGTCCCTAATCCCCCATTCCATATTTAATTGCAAGTACGCATTTATTTAGGTTCAATCTATAATCCCGTTTCTACATATGTAAAATAGTCTATTTCAGTAAACTACAGCCTTATATATATATAATCACCAGCATCTCTTTCCTTTTTTTCTATACACATATATATATATAGATAAATTTATATATAATAAATCTACACGAGTTAGACTATCTCTAAAAAGTCAAAAAAATTTCCAACATGGCGCAACAGAAAAAAGAAGTACTACCCCAGGAGGGTACGGCCTGCATCAGCGGTCGAGAATCCCTCCCTGGGTCCTGCTTGCAGGATCCAGGCTGCCCCTCGTATTCTGGGGGGGGCACAGTTACGCCGAATGTGGGAGAGAAGGTGAGGTCACCGACGAAAATTCCGGGACCATTTGCGGGACCCTGCAGCAGCTGGGAGACCGTGACTCTCAGAGAGTCAAAAAAATCGATGCCTCGAAGTCGCCAAGCGCACGAGGCACAAGGACCCATATCCGAGTCTGGCTCCAAGAAGAGTAGGAGAGCGAGCCGACCACACCGAACTGGCGCCTACAGACGCCGACAAATGAAAAAAGCGGTGGACCTCCAGAAGTCGCAACCGGATCGGACCACGGAGACGGGTGCCCATGGTGCCCATATCCGGACTCCGGTCTTGGAAGCGAGTGATGCTGCCGCCACTTCCGGTGCGGGACGGGGAGAACCCGCGCGGCAGGGCCCCCAACCCAGGTCGCCTCCACGTGCTGGTCCGCCAGTGCGAGGGGCGCGGCCGGGACGGGGAGCCTACCGTGGACGTCCTGCACCGGACAGGGGTGGTAGACGTCCCACTGAAGGAGCGCGTGGAAATCGGGACAATTTCTCTGGACCGAATCCACAGCCGTCCACCAGTACTTCAAAGGCCCCTGAGCCCCAGAAAAGAGACCGACCAGATGACTCTAGGTCGCCGGCTCAACTGGAGGCAAAGAGGCCAAAAAAAGGGGAAAAGAAATCATATGCGGAGGCCACAGTCGATCGGGCCCATCTTGATGTGGCAATAGTCACAGCAACGAATCGGGATCTGACCCTGGAGGAAGCCGCATACCTTAAAGACCAGGTGAACGAGAAGCTCTACGCTGAGGCGGACTTGGAGAAAAGGCTAGGGCCTGCTTTCCAAGCCTGTCCCAGGCTTGTTGAGGGAGCTCTCCGTTTCTGGTGCGAAAGTGAACGGACAGTGAACTGGGTTCAGGAACTGGCTGATTGCACACTGTTACCCTCGGGTGACAAGGTGCAGATGGTGCTGCAGTCAGACATTCCCACGCGAACGCGGATAGCCCTATTCCTGCCAAACTACACCGGACCTCTGAAGAGACTGCACTCTCTTCTGAGGTATCAAAATGGAATGTGGTATGACCTCGACTTGTGGTCCTTATATAAGGCCACGAGGGTTTGGGGGGACAATCCTGGTGTGTTCCTCACATTAGGGCTACCACGTGACCAGGTTGAAAAACTCCTGGCGCGAGATCGCAGCGTGGCGTTCGGTTACGGTCGGGTGCACGCCAAGTTTATCCTTGCAAAAGGAAAACTTGGAGACATGCCGGCCAAACACCACGAGGCGACTCCGTCAACATCCACGAGTGACCAGCCGGATGCTCCCTTGGCTCCTGACCAACCAGGGCCCTCCACACACCAACCAGTGGAGGAGGAGGTCGAACCGCTCCAGAGAGCAATGGACGAGCTGTGCCGGTTGATGAACGACAACCCTTCCCCAGTGCCGTGGCTTGACTCTATGATGACATCGTCATCACCAGCTGAGTCACACGCACCAACCCAAAAGGAAGAGGAGGAGGACATCGGACACGATGCTCCCCAATAATATTCAAATCCTCCAAGCAAATCTCCAACATAGTCACGCGGCGACGGCTACCCTACGCACAGTGTTGGAGAAAACCCCAAACATCATCGCCCTGATTCAGGAGCCGTGGATCAGAGGAAACCGTATTTGTGGTCTCAATAATACCGGAGGTAAGTTGTTTTATGATACCACATCCCAAACACCAAGAGCCTGCATACTCATTCCTAATCATATGCAGGGTTTGTCCCTTATGCAATTCTGTTCTAGGGACCTGATCGCTGTCAAGATCCAGACAGCTGATTCGGGCCTACCAGAGATGGTGCTGGCCTCCTGCTATATGCCCGGCGATGCTGAGGACTGCCCACCAAAGGAGCTAGCTGAACTTGTGCGGTACTGCGAGACGCTCCGAATAGAGATCGTCATTGGGGCTGACGCGAACGCACATCACCCGCTCTGGGGGTGTCAGAAATCAAATTCCAGAGGAGAGGTACTATCAACATACTTATTCTCCACTAACCTAAATGTAGCTAACGTAGGATCTGAACCAACATGGGTCACATCCCGAGGGCAAACAATAGTAGATATAACCTTAGTTAGTAGAGGAGCTTCTCATCTTGTAACGAATTGGCATGTGTCTCAAGATGTAAGTTGCTCCGACCATAGGCGAATCTGTTTCGATCTATCTAACCAATTTCCCGAACAGCCATCCAAACGTAACCCACGGACAACGAATGTCCTGAAATATCGTACATTACTGAGAGACGAGTTAACCTCCGCAACCGCGCCAAATCTAGATAGTACAGTAGCGATTGAAGACAATGTCAAATTTCTCACTGATGCTATCACCAAATCTTACGAGGCGTCCTGCCCCCTTAGGAAACCCACAACTCCAGGAAAAGAGTCTAGTAGATGGTGGGATGGGGAACTCGAATCTATGCGCGGTGAACTCCGTAATCTCTTTAACAAAGCCAAAAACTCCAGAATACCAGATGACTGGGAGGAATACAAATTATTCCTAAGAAAATACAAAAAACTTACTAGATCACGCAGAAGGAAAGCTTGGCGGAAATACTGCGAATCAATAGAATCAAACAATAAGGCGGCGAGAATCAGGAAACTCCTGGCTTCAGATAATAATCTCACCGTAGGGCCGTTAAAAAAACCAGATGAAACATACACTACCACACAAACAGAAACACACAAATTGCTACTGGAATGCCACTTCCCAGACTGCCGTCACACTGATGAAGTGTACTGGCCAGAGGAACCAATCAGCAACCCCACGAACATAGATGTATCCCAAGCTGAAAAAATAGTCACACAAGATAGAGTTGAATGGGCAATCAAAACCTTCAACCCCTTCAAATCGCCGGGACTTGACGGCATAATTCCGGCACTACTACAGTGGGCCAGAGATATCATCACCCCGTGGTTGGTGAAACTTTACCAATCGTGCATTGCGCACAGATATACCCCCCTACCATGGCGGGAGGTTAAAGTGACCTTCATTCCCAAACCTGGAAAATCTGACTATACAGACCCCAAATCCTTTAGACCCATTAGCCTAACTTCTTTTCTCTTAAAAACACTAGAGAGACTCTGTGACAGGTTCATTAGAGAGGAGATATTAACAAAAAAGCCCCTACATACTCAACAGCATGCCTACACGAAGGACAAATCAACCGAAACAGCTCTCCACAGAGTTGTTTCCAAAATTGAATGTGCTCTCAGCACTAAGTTGTCCTCATTATGCACCTTCATAGACATTGAAGGTGCCTTCGATAAAACTAATATCCCAAGTATCAATAGAGCCCTGGAAAAATTCCATGTTAATCCCACACTGCGGGGCTGGATAGTAAACATGTTGAAACTCAGAGCGGTACAAATAACTGTTAATGACACCAACAGAGCGGTGGTGACAAGGGGTTGTCCTCAAGGAGGTGTTTTATCCCCACTGCTCTGGAACATGGTGGTCGACTCACTCATAAAAAGACTAAACATGCAAGGCTACCTAACTATTGGCTATGCAGACGATCTCACGATTCTCATAAACGGAAACCATGCGAACACCCTCTGCAATCAAATGGGTCACGCTTTGAGGGTGGTTGAAAAATGGTGTAAAGATTTTGACCTACACGTCAATCCTAAGAAGACTGAACTAATTCTCTTTACTCGCAAACGGAAACTACCGCCGTTTGACCCTCCTAAGTTGTTTGGCACGCAACTTACTTTATCCAAAACAGTAAAATATCTAGGAATCACCCTAGATGATAAACTTAACTGGAAACCACACTTAGAAAAGGTAATAAAAAAAGCCAGCGCAACCCTTTGGCAATGTAAAAGAATCTTGGGTAAGAACTGGGGACTCAAACCGAGAATCACACACTGGCTTTATACCACTGTCATCAGACCGGTGATAACCTACGGAGCTCTGATCTGGTGGCCAAGAATGAAACTTGTTACAGCCCAACATGAATTAGACAAGATGCAACGACAGGCTTGTCTAGCAATAACGGGCTGCATGTGCACTACGCCTACAGCCGCATTACAAGCCTTACTAAATCTCCCCCCACTGTATTTATACATACAGCAAGAAGCAGCCATCTCTGCTGTAAGGCTACAAAGAGCAGGACACCTAAGTAACGACTCCAGAATCCTACATACTGAAATACTCACAGAAGCGTTGAAAGACCAGCCCCTACTGGCCGCTCCGTGTGATAGGATCACCAAAACTATTAGATCCAAACATAACTATCGGGTTATACTTGACGAAGAAAAGTCAGACTTCTCTGGCCCTAAGGAGTTACGTGTGTATACTGATGGGTCTAAGACCAATCAAGGCACGGGGGCTGGCACACACTCCCTAGATCTAAATATAAGAATATCAAAAAGCCTGGGCCAATATAATACTGTTTTCCAGGCCGAATGTCTTGGAATCATCCAAGCTGCCCAGGCCATAAAAGCAAGAAAAATCTCAGAAATGACCATAAAAATTATATCGGACAGCACTTCTGTCCTGCAAGCCCTCAATCGAAGCGAATACACTTCAGGTCTAGTCCTGGAATGTCACCAAGCCTTAGAAGAAGTGGCGCAGAACAACAATATTATCCTGCAATGGATAAAAGGCCATAGTGGGTCCTTAGGCAATGATGCGGCTGATGAGCTGGCTAGAGGGGGATCGGCTATGTCTCTGTACGGACCCGAACCCATAATACCTCTTCCATTCAATCAGCTGCGCACGTGGCTGAGGGAACGCACACAAACCCTAGCAAACGCGTGTTGGCAAGGCACGCCTGGCTGCAGACAGTCTAAAGAGGCAATGCCAACTCTTAGAAAAAATCTGACCAGATATGCCTTACGCCTTAGCAGACCAAATCTACGAACTCTAGTGGGTGTTATCACAGGGCACTATGCCCTAAACAAACACTTCCACACTCTAGGCATCACCGACAGCCCTCTGTGCCGTGCGTGCATGGAGGCGGACGAAACGGTCACTCATGTGCTCCAGGAATGCAACGGAGTAACCGATATCCGAAATAACACCATCGGATCCAAAAAGTCGCTATCAGAGGCAATGGCTGACCTGGATAAGCTTTTGTCCTTCTGGTCTGAATTAGGTTGGGAAACTTAAACTGCCAAATGGCCCACGTACAATGGCCCACCTCGTAGCTGGGTTAAGTGCGGAAACCTGAGGCGGTTAGCGCCCAACAATAATAATAATAATAATACATACATATACTCACGGCTATATATCCCTAGAAGGGGTAGCCAGAGCTAAAGAATTAGGAATTTTTCAGCCACTTTTGGAAAGTTTAGTGGGGAAACGATGGTAAAATAAAGGTTGTTGGTGATGGGTCTCCAACCGGATCACCCAAAAATCCCTTATAGCCCCAATACCTTTAGTCGCCTCTTACGTACACCCACCGGAAGAAATGGGGTAGTCGTATTCTAAGCCGACACTACACAACAAATTCATTCAAAAATTTTAACTACTGTTGTTATTTGTAGATAGTAACTTTTCTTAACCAATGTTATTTCAAAGAAAGTTTGTATTTCATGTCAACATAACTGAAAGCCAAAATCCTCATTTAAAACAAAGACATCATACTTCCATAAATGTCATTTCTTCACACACAGTATAAAGACGAATGATATGTCATTCTTCTGTCACATCATTAATAATAATAATAATAATAATAAATTTATTTATTTAGGCAACGAGACCCACGTGTTAGTAACAATTTCCTTAGGCTATGTTAGTGACTAATTCTATCTTACGCTATGCTACATTATTTACAATATCTATTTATTTACAAAGGAGGCTGATACAGTGGAGCACATAGTGCGAGTCCAGCCTCCCCGCGATGAGTTGCAGGATGCTGTTGGAGCTGCCCCGCACCCTATCGAGCAGTGAGGCTGCTCGCAGGCGCATTGTCGCGAAGAAGCATTGAACTCGCGCCTCGGCGAACATGCCGGACGCACTGCAGAAGCGGGGCAGCCTCATCAACACCCTGAACGCGTTGTTGTACTGCACTCTCAGTGCATGGTACTGACGCTGCGTATAGTTCGCCCACAGGGCGCATGTGTAGAACGAGGTGCAGTACGCTCTAAACAGCGTCACCTTTACTGCGCTCGTACAACGCGCAAACCTGCCTTAAGCCTCTTTTCTCTCATGATTAATGAAATTATTACTCCGAAACTCTTCATTATGGCGTCACATATATCATTCAAATTTACAGTATTACAAGTTTAACTAGAGCAGTATTTTATTCAAATATGGATTTTAAATGAATGAGAATCACAATATAATAATATTGTTAATTATAATGATATTTTAAATAGAGGACGGCCAGTAAGACGTTTGAAAACCAAATTGAAATAATCTTGCAAAGGTGAACGTCAAGTGAAAAGAATAAAAGAGCATGTATAAGAAGATCAAGTAGATTGTTCTAGGTGCCGATCGATATTATCTGTCTACCCCAATAGGCCTGAGTATAAGTAAATCAGAATATTATGACAATATCCTTCCGAGCTTAGTGGGCAGAACACTGCCTACGGTGCACAAAATCATAATTTCAAATCAAGAAGCACTTACGTGTTCCCTATCGCCGATTTGTTTGATTACACTATCATGACCTTCTCGATGGTGTCTCGTCACGATGTTATCCCTCACTGTCAACAAACACAATTATTTTCATTGAACATCTGTTAATTACTAATCTATACTTATAATAAATCTGTAGAGAGGTCAATTCTGTACATTAAATATATTTTCAAAATAACTATCAGGGGGTGATCAGTGATCGATACTGATGCCAAAAATGAAATCAGTAAAATTTTTGTCTGTCTGTCTGTCCGTCTGTCTGTCTGTCTGTCTGTCTGTCTGTCGGTTTGTATGTTCCTTATGGAAACAAAAACTACTCGACGGATTTTAACGAAACTTGGTAGAATTATTCTTCATACTCCTGGGCAGGTTTTTGTATACTTTCCAGCAGAGTAGTGAAGGGGAATTTTGGGAAACTTTGGGAAAACGGGGAAAGTTACTCCATTTTTTAAGCTTCCGTCGCGTGTGCAGCCTTAATGGTTAAAGTTACATAGAAATCATGTATGATGGAAATATTTTACATAAAAGTGTCTAAAAAATATCCTTGAACAGCATATGTCTATCTTTTATGGTTGACTCACAATAACACGTGTAAGTCCTGATAGCTTACCAGTTCGGAGCATTCTGATTAAATTTGTTTACTCTTACGTTTATAGTTCTCTCATTCATCTCTCATTTTAAAAAGTTTACATTATTACCTTTTCAATAAAAAAATAATCATAGAAATCGGTATAGAAACACCAAACTTATACATGAAATAAGCCATCGCGTCCTGTCGTCGCACGTGTATACTGAATCGTGCTATATGGATTATTTTTTTAGTAATGGTTGCTCGGGCAAAAGATAGCCGTGAGTATATGTATGATGTATGCAAAATTTGTAACTCTGTTTGTTTGTTTGCATGGGATTATTTTCGGAGATACTGAACCTTTCATTAAAGCGCTTTCACAATCACAAAGCTTCACTATTCAGGAGTGCTATAAGTTGCGCTAAATTTCACAAAGGTTGAGCAGTGATTGAAGAAACCTCAGATATTTTTAAAACTACGCTACCCGTGCGAAGCTGGGCCAATCCACTAGTTAATAATAATAACATAAGTAATTTTACTTTGAAAAATATACATTGGTAAAGGACTGACTCAAGACAATGTTTAAAAACTTTTAAAAACAATTACCAAACACAACTATACTGTTATACTCGAAGAGGAACAGCATGACTACTCCAATATTAAAGAGGTGCGTGTATACACAGACGGCTCCAAGACCAACCAAGGGACTGGAGCCGGGGTATATTCACAAGACCTCAATATTAAAATTTCTAAAAGCCTAGGTCGACACAACACGGTATTTCAAGCGGAGTGTCTTGGAATAACCGAGGCGGCCATGGCAATCAAAGCCCGAGATGTGTCCGATATGCATATCAGAATCATCTCGGACAGTGCATCTGTGCTGCAGGCTCTGGATCGCTGTGAATTCACCTCAGGGCTAGTCCTGGAGTGCCACAGAGCTCTTGAGGAAGCAGCTCGGAATAACACTATATCACTACAATGGATAAGGGGCCACAGCGGCTCCTTGGGTAACGACGCTGCTGACGGATTGGCTAGGGGGGGTTCGGCAAGGGATCTATATGGTCCTGAACCGATCATACCCCTACCCTATGTACAGCTTCGCGCATGGCTAAAAGAACGCACTCACTCCCTCTCCAAGATACACTGGCAGGAGGAGCCCGGTGGCAGTCAGTCGAAGGAAATCATGCCAACCCTTGACAGGAAGCTGACCGGGCGCGCCCTGCGACTAAGCAGGAAAGATCTGCGGACAGTGACTGGAGTACTCACAGGACATACCACACTAAATAAACACTTATACACTATAGGCATTACCGACAGCCCCATGTGCCGAGCGTGCATGGAAGCTGACTAAACGGTTGCTCACATGCTCCAGGAATGCACTGGGGTAGCCGATATCCGCTATAACACGATAGGAACCATAAAGTTGCTCCCAGAAGCGGTAGCTGACCTGGATGAGCTACTTGCCTTCTGGACGGAATTAGGTTGGGAGAATTAAATGACCACTTGGTCCATGTACAATGGCTTGCCATGCCGGGCTCAGTGCGGAAACCCGTGGCGCTTATCGCCCATCTAATATAATAATAAGTACTTCAGACGTTAACGTTAAACTTTAGAGTTCTGAGTTGAGAATAGAAAAAGGCATGTTACGATGGTTTGGGCGCATAGTAATATATGTAAGTAATGAGAGAAAAGAGAGGTCCAAGAAAAAAGTGGTCAGTTTTGCATGCCATCACATAATTAATTAAGAAGAACTATTAATACTACATCAAAATAAATAACTATTGTCGTCCTAAAAATCTTCTCCTCCTCCTTGAGAATTAGTACCTCAGTCGGCCCTTGGATATCTGTATAAATTATTTGACGTATATTTTTTCCTCCAAGCCGGCACACATAGATTTATAAAAAGTTAGAAAGTCAACAATGTTGGAAATTAAATCATGAAAAATACAGCAGCATCGTTCTAAACGTACTCAAGATAAATAAAGTGTTCAGTGTTTTGATAAAACAACACGGACGTTATAAATGAACAAGATATGAAGGGCTAAGCTACGCCGTCTATCTATCAACGTCGCCCGAGTGCGGAGACACGTCGAGATCCTTAGATTTATAATACCCTGGTACTTTTGGGGAACTAAAGATTATCTTTGTCGCTATAAAGTGAAATATCTTCACGCCTTCTGCTGTTAAAAGGTAGTAAAACTAGAAAGCATACTCTTTATAAAAAAATGATAAGGATTCCTTAGTTGGTAAAATAGTTTTCACTCTTAGAGATGAATTTGATAATACGACACCCTTTTTAAGAAAGAAAATGTCTTTCAGAATATTTTGTCTACTAAAGATAATCTCCATCGCTATAAATTGAAAGATCTTTTTGAACTCTTCAAAAGGTGGTATAGCGTTTAAATATGTTTTTACAGCATCGTTTCATAAGTTACTCCGTAGTTTATATCGCAGCTTTTTAGAATATAGCATATATTACGGCAACAACAGCCCGGCTAGTACGAGCGGTGTTTAAGCTAGTTATCGCGTGGGATTAAGCAGCCATCTCTTACGCACTTACTTAGTATCGTATACTGCCATCTCATTCTAACCGTTATCGTGTCGATAAAATAGCGCTCGTGCTTGCTATACAGGAAAACATAATAGCTTTGAATAGCATAAACCCATTTCTAAAGTGACTTTGGATTAAGTGATTGACAGAAGCCCTGGCTATCCCTTTTTGAGATTTATAGCCGTCAATATATTTATGTCAGTGATGAAAAATACATTGATATTTACAATTTATATTTCAGCTTTCATTATTTACTTTTACTGAGATATCTTCTTGATTACTTAAGAGTATTTAATTACTTCCAATTTTTTAAGAACCTTTCTTAACTTTCTGCTGTGTAGTGTCGGCTTAGAATAGCACTACCTCATTTCTTCCGGTGGGTGTACGTAAGAGGCGACTGACGATATTGGGGTTTTTAAGGGATTTTTGGGCGATGCGGTTGGAGACCCATCACCAACAACCATTATTTAACCATCTTCTCCCCACTCAACTTTCCAAAAGTGGCTGAGGAATTTCTAATTCCTTAGCTCTGGCTACCCCTTCTAGGGATTTACAGCAGTATGTATAATGTATGTACTTTCTTAACAGAGCATATATTATATTATTGAGTGTAATGTCGAAAAAAAAAATCTGAAGTTTATTGATCAAACTTTCTAACAAGGTGGAACTCGTATTACATTTATACTGGATGGATTATGTGATGGAGGCGGTTGCTTTACTGCCCCAAATAACATTGATAATGATTGTCATTCTCCCTTTCATGCATTAATTGTAAGTCATGCAATTATATTTATATAAATACATACATACATATACTCACGGCTGTAAATCCCTAGAAGGGGTAGCCAGAGCTAAGGAATTAGAAATTCCTCAGCCACTTTTGGAAATGATAGTGGGGAAAAGATGGTAAAAATAAAGGTTGCTGGTGATGGGTCTCCAACCGCATCGCCCAAAAAATCCCTTAAAAGCCCCAATACCGTTAGTCGCCTCTTACGTACATCCACCGGAAGAAATGGGGTAGTGCTATTCTAAGCCGACACTACACAGCTTAATATTTAATAATTTTATTATTAATATTTAATAATATTAATAATTATATTTATAACTTTAATTACCTGACGTGTTTTAAAGTTTTGGTAATTTAGGGTTATGGTTTTCTGGTGTACCTTTTACGATCTATTTATTCTTTTCAGATGTTAATTATTATTTTTTACTATCATATAAGTACACTGTCCCAGAAAAACGTGGGTACTCTGAACACCAGGTGACTTTGTCACGTGATGTTCATAAGTATTAGTACCTCTACCAATCCTTACGTTGATATATAGCGTGCACGATAGAGTTATATAATATAATAAATCTTTATTCAAAGCAACAGGGCTCATATTGTTAGTAACAAGGCTTATCAACTATGTTAGACACCTTAAAAATACTTAATACTACTTTTACCTAACTATTATATTTACATTGAAGGTTAATACAATGCCATATATAAGGCGAATCCACCCTATCCGCAATAGCTTGCAGGATGTTGTTGGGGCTGGCCCGCACCCTCTGCAGCAGGGAGTATATGGGTAGGCAAATTGGCCGTATTGGTATAATTGATTAAAAATAAAACAACGACATATTTTACCGAAGTTTTTTACGAAGGAACTGAGGGATCTGAGGTTTCACCATCTTATCTCAACACACTTTCAAAACTTCTAGGAAGAAGTTTTACTAACCATTCCGCTAGTCCTACCAAAAAAAAACAGCAAAAAATCTTAAAGTTGAACATATACACATTCATATACTCACGGCCATAAATCCCAAAAAGTGGTAGCCAGAGCTTCAGAGCTGGAAACTCCTCAGCCACATTTGGCAGTTGATAGGGGACAAGAAGGTAGAAATAAGAAATCGTTGGTGATGGGTTCCTAACCGGATCGCCCAAAACCCACTTAAAATATTGTCATAGCGTTATTCGCCTCTTACGACACCCATGGGTAGAAAGGGGTAGTGGCATTCTAAGCCGGCACTACACGACAATAGATGAGGTATATTTAATAATTTTATACTTACACAGCAACGGCCATAAAACTCCCTTTCAATGAAATCATTAGTCAAATATGAAAACAGTTCAGAACAGTAATTAAAAACCTCACTCTTGAACTCTCATCAAAAATTTGGATAAGGCCGAAATAATGTTTCGCCAAAGTTAAACTTTTTTTAATACTCATGTGAGGTTGCGATTCTGTATATTTTAAAAGGAAGGTATTTTTGTATTGAATTTGGTTTAATTGTGCAGTTTAATGATATTGAATATGTATTTTTGACATGAGTATTTAGGTGAGATTACAAAAGTTTTATGCACTATTGAAAACCACCTAAGCAGTTTGTTGTAAGTTGTAAAGTAGATTATGATGAAAAGAATGGATTGTGCTAAGTTTACATTTTAAATATTGGAGCAAAATAATTACAAACACAATTGTCATGTTCAATTTCATATTACTCTCTCCACTATTATTAATACTATTTCTAATAACTCAAAACATGTGTGTCAAAGAGTGAAATCAGATAATAGTTATTATTCCATTTCATCTTAACTATGTTCCAGCTTATTGTTATTATTTCTTTGTGTCACAATAAACTTTTTTTGTTTTACAATTAATATCTCAAAACCGTAATATTTTTTATCATAAATCAATATTCCGGGACTTAGTAACGAAGACAGTACGTGTTTTATCCAAAATACATACATACACTCATACTATTAGTTCCCATTGGGCAGACAAATATTATCCTGGCAAATCTATCAAGCTTTGTTGAAATTTTACACGCTTGAATTCTTTAGATTATTCTCTATTAGTTTTATCCAAGTTAAAATAAAAGTTTATTGCAACATATTTTTAGCAATTTATTAGCCCAGATAAGCCTGAAACTATTTTTTTCAAAAAACATTGTAAACTTTAGTATTATTTGGATAAAAAGACCCTAAATATCATGTAAAAAATATAAAAAAAATAAATGCCTGAACGATTTTCAGGAAAATGACCGTCCTATATATAGGACAGTAGGATCTTCTTCTCAGTCGTAACACTCTTGACAGAGTGGTCGTGGTCGTCATTTTGGTTGGGTGACCCGCCGCACAATTCGTCGCCATTCCTCTCTGAGGGCTGTTTTTTTGGTGCATTGGTACAGGGGGTCATCCAGCGCTGCTTTTATTTGGTCCGTCCATCTCATTGGTGATCGACCACGCATTCGGGTGCCCTCTACTCCGCCCTGTACCACCAGTCGCTCGATTGACATGCGCCCGCGTCGAGATATATGTCCGAAGAAGGTTAGGATACGAGCTTGGACTATAGACGATAGGCGCTGTTTGACACCTAGTTCTTGGAGGATTGAGTCATTGGTACGGAACTCTGTCCACGATATCCCAAGCATTTTCCTCCAGCACCACATCTCAAGAGCATCAATCCTCTTCTTCTCGCTTTCCCGAAGCGTCCATGTCTCTGCAGCATAAAGGAATATGGGGAACACAAGCGCTCTGACTAGCCGGATCTTTGTGGCTTTGGTGATGTTGCGGTTCTTCCATATTTTCCTAAGTCTGTCCATAGAAGACCTTGCAATCGCCATTCGTCGCTTTATTTCGTCCACGCATCCGCCAATGTTGGATATCAGCGCTCCCAGATAGACGTATGATTGTACAACGTCACAATTTGCAATTTTCGTGACTTCAGGCATGTTGTTGTTGGCACGATCCACAATCATCATCTTCGTCTTACTGCGATTTATCTTAAGGCCAAATTCCAAACTGACACTTTCCATCTTATGCAGCAGGTCTTCCATATCTCGCATACTGCTTGCGAATAGGGTGATGTCATCTGCGTAGCGCAGGTTCGAGATTCTCAGGCCACCGATTGCGATACCGTCCATCCAGTCTTAGAGGGAAATTCTCATTATCAGCTCTGTGTAGATGTTGAACAGAAGCGGAGAAATAATGCATCCTTGACGGACTCCCGCACTAGGGTGGAAGTGGTCTGAAAGCATCTCGTCTGCTCTCACTGACGCAGTCCCATTCTCGTAGAGGCGTCTCAAAAGGTGCACAAGGTGTGTTAATGTACCCATCTCTAGCAGAGTTTTCCAAAGTTTCGGCCATTTCACTGAGTCAAACGCCTTTGAAAAATCAACAAAGCAAATATAAGTGGGCTTGTTAAATTCTCTGGCTTTCTCGATGATCTGGCGCACAGTCAGGATTTGCTCCCGGGTTCCTTTTCCTTTTACGAAGCCGGCTTGTTCGGGTGCAATCTCTTTGGATAAAAAGGTCTTAAGGACAGTAGGATAGTAGGCAGTAAATAATTGTTGAGAAAATGAAGACAAGGCTTGTATCAATAAGTTTTATTAGAAAAAAAACGACAATACAAACGGTTTATTTTCATAATAGCGTGAGGTGTGTACTCTCACGATTGTAAGTTAGGTGTAAGGAATATAAAAAAAAAATAAGTGTGATAGGATTCAAAGCATTTGACGCATAATCCAATATCACATTTTTTGCAGCGAGTCAAACATTTTTTGTGACATTCACGGCAGCGTGTCTGTTTTGATTGAGGAATAACCAAATGATTTATTTGATCTTTTCGACTATCGGCATGTTCATGTTGAGAAGGTCGACTTGGGCCTCTTTTTGGCAAACCTTACGGTTTGATTCTATCAGAGCTGTGGCTACTCTTCTTCGGCTTCTACTAATAGATAAAGGATACATAAAGGAAAAAAAATATATCCGGATATACGCCCCCGTCGCTCTGCCAATTTATCCTTAATTATTAGTAATAATCCCCACATGAGGGTTGCATTAACAAAAACATTCAAAACTATTTATTCATTGCCTAAGGGCGCAACCACTTAGAACAATAAAATAAAAAGCAAAGACAAATTTCACCAAAATACTCTTTTTTAAAATATTACAAAACAGTTTTGCTGTGCAGTGTCGGCTTAGAATAACACTACCCCATTTCTACCCGTGGGTGATCGTAAGAGGTGACTAAGGGTATAAGGGCTTTTCAAGTGATTTTAGGGCGATGTGGTTGGAGACCCGTCACCAAAAACATTTACTATTACCATCTTTTCACCACTCAACTTCCAAAAGTGGCTGAGGAATTCCTCATTTCAAAGCTCTGGCTACCCCGTTTAGGGAATTATAGCCGTGAGTATATGTATATATGTATAATGCTTGTACATACATACAATAATATAAATGCTTACAATGTGCCAATACATGAAAACCCAGAATAAGCAGTCAATGAGGGAGCACATACGTGCTAAAGTGGGAACATTGGTACGGCTCTCCGCCAGTTATTTGTTACCGGCGAGCAGAAGCAATAACCAACAGTGAGCACACAACTATTGCTGTATTTCGGGAAATTGCACTCACTGTATTTATTATTGCTTTATAAAATTCAGACAAAAGCAATGCATTGAAATTTAATGTAAAATAGTTGGCCTCAAAGTTACAATACATACATGCATACAAATACTCACGGCTACAATTCCCTAGAAGGGGTAGCCGGAGCCAAAGAATTATAAATTCCTAAGCTACTTTTTGAAGTTGAGTGGGGAAAAGGCGGTAAAATAAAAGTTTTTAGTGATGGGTCTGCAACCGCATCGCCCAAAAAATCCAATAAAAAGCCCCAATACCCTTATAATTTTAGTGAATTGATTATTTTTTTTGAAATCAAATAATTTGTAAGGTCAACATCTTTATTGTTTAATTTTAGGTGTTCTTTCTATTTTCCAGGACTCAGAGTTCGGAACAAGTTTCTATACAGGTTGCATCTATAATGATTTATATGAGATGATAGAGACCTGCAGATGTCTACCGTTCTATATCCATAAGATTAATAAATGTAATCACAATCTAATTCATAGAGAATAGAATAAAATAACTTTTTATTGCAAATAAAACGCAAATTTACAAAAGAAATTATCAAACAGTTTACAGTGAGGTATAGTTGGAGGTCTTATCGCTAAAAGCCATCTCTTCCAGACAATCTTTGGAAAGTGAGATCGGTATATTAGTTATATATATGTACATAAAAAATAAATCGTAAAAGGTAAGAAGAGGTAGACATGCACACATACATACATATACGGCTACAAATCCCAAGAAGGGGTAGCCAGAGCTAAGGAATTACAAATTCCTCAGCTACTTTTGGAAATGTGAGTGGGGAAAAGATGGTAAAAATAAAGGTTGTTGGTGATGGGTCTCCAACCGCGTCGCCCAAAATCCCCTAAAAGCCCCAATACCCTTAGTCTCCTCTTACGACACCCGTGGGTAAAAAGGGGTAGTGACATTTTAAGCCGGCACTACGCGGCAACTTATGCATATTCTCACGGCTATAAATCCCTTTTGCCAGAGCTTTAGAATCAGAATTTTCTTCAGTCACTTTTGGATGTTTCTAAAATAAATGTTTTTGGAGATGGGTCTCCAACCGCATCGCCTAAAAATCACTTAAAATGAATACATTGATTTGTATATATTTTAAATAGGGGCAGGGTATGCAGGACAGTAGCCATGTTGAATGTAGTAATCATCGTCATACTATTTTCACATATACGAGTATTATGTACATATTTTCAAAAATAACGCAAAATCGGTCACAAACGTAATAACATCGTGTCGAGTTGTGTCAGCACAGAAGATATTAATCCTTTAGCATTTTCTCAGAGTCTGCGGTGTCTTAGTGTACGGGGCTTTATAAATAAAACGAAATGGTAATCGCAACAAGGTTATATCAAAAAGATCTCTAAAATCACTTAGATCAAAACGCCACCGCATAGCAACTAAGTCGAATGCAAATTACCAAAGAAATCAATTCAAGAGGAGTTCGTTTCAGCAGAAATTAATGCGGCATATTGAAGAGTCTCCTTGACAGCTAAGTTGTCTTCAAAGGTTTATACACTTGCTACATTTGCGTATTTGGTAACCCAGAGAGGGTAAAAATCAGCATGGACTTCAGAAGGGCAAGCACGTGCTGTTATACCTTGTCTCTGTATACAATAATGCTTACATCATCCCTTTTAGCTTACAGTTAGTTCCTACCCCTCCTACATCCATTCAGTCTACTATATTCCATCGTGCCATTCAGACCATTATTCTATTGTAATATTTAAATAATATAATTAGTTTAATCTCAAATAAATCTTTTTTTTAAAAAAAACCTTAACGACGTCCAGTATAACAGAGCGCTATTTTATCGACACGATAACGATTAGAATGACATGGCAGTATACTATACTAAGTAAGTGCGTAAGAGATGGCTGCTTTATCCCACGCGATAACTAGTTAAAACACGGCTCGTGCTTGCTCTTCAGGAAAATATAGTAAAGCAGGTATTAACTAACGCATTGCATATTGTCTGTGTCTTTTCCGCCCCCTGATTCTGGTTCTGATCTTTGGCGACCGTCGATTGTGTCGCAAGTTGCAAAATTATCATTGTAATATCAAAAATTTGTTTGCAATTTGACAGCTTTGACAACAACAATATTGCAATTTAAGACACAATCGTGGTTGCAAAAGATACGAAATCAGGGCGCCGTTTTATACGACGATAAGCCTGCCCCCTACTATCACGTGAGTACACTGTCCAGGCGAAACGTGGGTTCTCTAAACACCAGGTGACAATATCACGTAATGTTCAGAAATATTAGTACCTCTACGAACCCTTTCGGAGCTTTTCGGCGTGAAGGTTTGAGTGAGTGTTGTATTATTTGGCTAATATCAAAATATCATATCTGCCGCAGAGAAAAATGCCATAAGACAAGAACTTCTATAAAATTGGTTTCTCAGCTCAAGTTTTTCAAGTATTTATTCATTTATTTTACTTACTTACTTACATAATTATACTCACGCCCATTTTTAGGGTTCCGTAGCCAAATGGCAAAAACGGGACCCTTATAGATTCGTCATGTCTGTCTGTCTGTCCGTCCGTCCGTATGTCACAGCCAGTTTATTCCGAAACTATAAGAACTACATTATTGAAAATGGGTGCGTAGATGTATTCTGTAAACCGCATTAAGATTTTAAAATAAAATCTGAAAAAAAAAACCAAAATTTTTAGGGTTCCCCATACATAGAACTGAAATTCAAATATTTTTTTTCATCAAACCTATACGTGTTGGGTATCTATCAAAAGGTATTTGAAAATGATGTTGAGGTTTCTTATATCATTTATTTCAAAACTGAATAGTTTGCGCGAGAGACTTTTCCAAAGTGGTAAAATGTGTGTCCCCCCCCCGTAACTTCTAAAATATGGGCATGATAAAACTGAAAAAAATATATGATGTGTATTACTATACAAACTACTAACGAAATTTGGTTTGAATGAGATCTAGCCATTAGTTCTATTTTTAAACGTCATAAATCAAATTACTTACCTAATTTATTAATTTCACTGAAATACATAACAATAATTTTACAACGAACTACAAAAACTTGTATATTACTATGTTACCTACCTGCTGCTAGTGCTGCTACGGAACCCTTCATTAGCGAGTCCATCTCGCTCTTGGCCGCTTTTTCCTATTGGGGTAGGCAGAAACTATCAATTGCCACTTAGTACGATCTTGACAAACCTCTCTTGCTTCCCTTACATAAGACAATCTTATTCCCACATAACTTCCAAAAGTGGCTGAAAAATCTCTTCTTCCAAAGCTCTGGCTACTCCTTCTAGGGGTTTACAGCCGCGGGCATATGTATGTATGTATTATTACGAATTTACTGTCATGATTAAATTTGCACTTCCCGTTCCAAAAGTGCAACAGTGTAAAATAATAATAATTAAAGGAAAGAAAATTTTCGACACAGGCGGGAATCGAACCCGCGACCTCGGGTATACGCCCCCGTCGCTCTGCCAATTGAGCTACCGAGTCAATGGCTGCCAGCGCGAAATTCTTCTATCCTTTATTTCTTTTACACGTTTAAAAGTAGTATTTGCGTTTCCTACCTCCGATTTTTTACAAATTCGGAAGGAATTATTTATACTTTATTTATTAGTAATAATCCCCACATGAGGTTTTCATGAACAAAAAGATTAAAATTCAGTGTAAAATAATTTTCTGATGCTTATGTAGTTTTGTAGTATTTTTATCATTAAATGGTTAGTTGCACGATTTCTGTTAATAAAAATGTACAAAATGCTAAAAGTGGGTTTTCCGTTAGTTGCATTCTTGAGGAATCCTTACTTTTTGTTTTGTACTTTTGCGATTGGTGAAAGTCATAAGTAGGTGCGATTCACAGACATGTATACAGATCTGTGGTGCGATTATAATAGAAAATAAATGTGAATATTACATTGTAATAAGAAAACCCTTACTGTATTTTCACAAGAACTGTTTGCCGGAACACTATCAAATCTTGACATCTCATTTATAATTGATAACTTTTAATTAAAGTAAAGTAAAAGTAAACATAGTTTCGAGGTTGTAGTTGTCTGTTGTGTAGTGTCGGCTTAGAATAGCACTGCCCCGTTTCTACCGGTGGGTGTACGTAGGAGGCGACTAACGGTATTGGGGCTTTTAAGGGATTTTCGGGCGATGCGGTTGGAGACATCACCAACAACCTTTATTTTACCATCTTTTCCCCACTCAACTTTCCAAAAGTGGCTGAGGAATTTCTTGCTACTCCTTCTAGGGATTTACAGCCGTGAGTATATATATGTATGTATCTATGTAATTGTTATAGTGTCTGAAATTTTATTATAAATCATTGAGTGATATTCGTTTACTGATTAACGATTATATTATATTGAAGATTTATATAATAATTTTTGAAATTAAAATAACAATAACATTTTACATATTTATACACATACTCACGCCATTAGTGCCCATCGGGGTAGCACATCGCCACTTTGTACGATTCTGACAAACATACTATTACATCCTATTAATATTATATATGTGAAAGTTTAGATGTTTGAATGTTTGTGTGTTTGAGGTAAAAAAACTTCTTAATTACAGAATGTGAATGAATAAAATTTAGCAGAATGCTAGATAATGACCTAAATAATAACATAGGATAATTTTTATCCCGGAATAAATAGACCAATAAAATAACCAGGCCTGATTGAACTCAGAGTAACGGAAAAAAACGCCTAAAGTTTGGCATAAGCAAATTTACAGTACGAAGTCTGTCGAGTCAGCTAGTTTTACACATAATCAAAATCAAATTTTAAGTAAACTCCCCAGGATTCGAACCCAAGACCTCTAAAGAGAAACCGCATGAAATCTTCTTCTCTCAGATGTCCTTCAGCTGTTTCTTCTGAATTAGACCATCTAAAGAAACTCAAGAACAGCACTCACATCACGAAACAGATGTTGTAGAGTGTTGCGGTTGAAATGTTACTAGAGCCCTTACGTCTTCGTAATTAAGGATGTTTTTCGCATGGCAAGTCAAAGGTCCGCGGCACTCGGCTTGCTTTGAAATTTTCTTTAATTTTTAACACAATTTTGTCTTTTCAATCCTTTTTGACTTCTTGTATTTCTTGTAAAAGAACGCTGCAACTAGTTCTAGATTTTTCTATTTGAAAATTAATATTTATAATTCAAGAATTTATGAATCAGTTGGCAATTTAATTTTGTAAAGTTAATACGTAATATAAGTTTCATTTCACTTTCACTTAAAACAATTACATGTAAGATTGTAAAAGCCCAAACTGAGTTTGTATGAAAAATAGTGATGGTGGATACAAAGAGGTTTTGAATAAAATACTGAAAAGTCGAATCAACCTCCAACTCGAGTGGAGAAAAGATTGTGAAAAATGGATACTGATCCATTCCTGTGTTTTTCCTTGAATATTTTCTGAAGACTCACCTATAAGGGCTCATTTTACAATCTTTCCTCCACTAAACCTCATCAAGTGGCAATAGTATGCCTAGTTCTGAAGCTCTAGCTATCTCCTTTTAGGGTTTTATAGCCGTGAGTATAAATTTGTACGTATGTCTTATATTATAAGCCTTAGTTTGAATCAACATGTGCGAATATGCATAAAACTCAAACGTAGCAACATAGGCGTACATAATCAAGCAAATGGAAACTTTCAGTAGTTCAAGTTTCTACCAATCCCGATGGGAATGGCTAAAGTAAACGAATGATCCTACATTTAACTAATTCATAGGCTAAGACGTTCGATTTAGAATATGGCTCATCGTAATATACATACATGTACTCACAGATGTAAATCCCTAGAAGGGGTAGTCAGGAAGGGGTAGTAAAATTCCACTGCCATTTCGGGAAGTTTAGTGGGGAAAAGATGGTGAAATAAAGGTTGTTGGTAATGGGTCCCCAACTGCTTAATAATACCCTTAGTTACCTCTTACATACACCCACGGATAGAAATAGGGTAGTGCTATTCTAAGCCGACAATACACAGCATAACATATACATGGCACATCATAGTAATACGTGCTTCTATTTTAAATCTATCGGAACTATGATGCATTTTCTATCGAAAGGTGATTGGTTTAGTGGAAGTGCACTTTAGCATGTCACTCGCCATGCTCAAACCTTTGCTGTTGAATATACGGAACCCGATAAAGAATTAAAATCATGCTAAGAGCTATATCCCAAAAAAAAACACTAGAACCTACTCACATATACACAAACACACACACTCACACGCGCGTAATCACAGTCAAAAGCCGATTAATTAAACATAAGTGTACACTGATTTAGTACATACATACATATACTCACGGCTATAAATCCCTAGAAGGGGTAGCCAGAGCTAAGGAATTAGAAATTCCTCAGCCACTTTTGGAAGTTACGTGGGGAAAAGATGGTAAAGTAAAGGTTGTTGGTGATGGGTCTCCAACCGCATCGCCCAAAAATCCCTTAAAAAGCCCCAATACCGTTAGTCGCCTTTTACGTACACCCACCGGAAGAAATGGGGTAGTGCTATTCTAAGCCGACACAAGACAGCTATTCTAAGCCGACACTACACAGCTAATGACTGATTTAGTATAACAGTATAAACAAATTATCATACATAACATTAGTTATCATACTCCCATAGTATTTTATTCAAAACCCATTTGTACGGATAACACCTGACATATATTAACACAGATTATTCTTAATCTAGCAAGGTTGTCAGTGCATCGTCCAATCTTTTTATATTGTCATGTATGTATGTAGTTTTCTTGATTAATAAACTTATACTTATAAATAAAGAATAATACCTCCGTAGTTTGGAAACGCAAACACTACTTAAACGTGTAAAAGAAATAAAGGATAGAAAAATTTCGCGCTGGCAGCCATTGACACGGTGGCTCAATTGGCAGAGCGGCGGGGCGTATACCCGAGGTTTATTTATTCTTTATTTATTAGTAATAATCCCCACATGAGGTTTTCATGAACAAAAAGATTTAAACTTATACTTACTTAAGTCGCATTAGAAAAAAGAAAAACAAAAACTTCAAATTAAAAACTAAACAGAAATATTAAATATTATTATTTTTTATTTAAAAAAGAACCGCCTTCAAAAATCCAACTGAAAAGTATAAAATAATTTTTATTTATTTTATTATGTACAACTCTATTCAACTTCTTCTTTTTGAAGTCGGTGCCAAACCAATTTTCATGACAAAGAAGAACGAATATTAGTGGCCCGCCCAAGTTGAGTGAGTTCTCCACCCCATCAGCGTATGTCATCCTTATAAACCTTCCTTTTTAATCAATTAATAAAAAAAATCGCATCAAAATTCATTTCGTAGTTTTACAGATAAAAGTATACATAAGGATGTCCCTATATCCCAGACAGGGAGAGAGAAAGCGACTTTGTTTTATACTATGTAGTGATTTAGATTCTCGATCATCTTTTTACAAAGTGTTAGAAGTATTGGTTGTGCCAACTCGGTACATGCATGTCTCTGTCGAATTGTTAATTCCGTTAGTTTGAAATCTGATAATCTTACATAACCTAACCTAACGTTAGTTTACTATCTCGCTATCTATCTAAAATTATAATTTACTAGTATTTACAGTTTTACGGTGACATGTATAGTATGATAATTTCTCTGCGGAGTGCGACGCATGCACACCAGGCTAAGCACCGCTCACTGTCCCCCAATTCCATCCTTTATAAAGCGACGTCGTTGCGAGCGGATGAAATTTCTTGATTTTTGAGCGCGATTGTGTTACCTACTGTTGTTGAGGCACTATCGATTGATTTATTATTCGTATGGTTTTCTCTATGTAGCAATTTTCATTTTGGATTTGTCTGTTTGGCACCGACTTCAAAAAGAAGAAGTTGAATAGAGTTGTACATAATAAAATAAATAAAAATTATTTTATACTTTTCAGTTGGATTTTTGAAGGCGGTTCTTTTTTAAATAAAAAATAATAATATTTAATTTTTCTGTTTAGTTTTTAATTTGAAGTTTTTGTTTTTCTTTTTTATTTTATACTTTTTAGTGATATGTTCTTAAATCACTCTGAGTTTTTTTAGTGAATTAGTGATAGTTTTTTAGAGATTAGTTTTACTGTCCGTTTATTTTATAGTTTTTTAACAGGTAGTTATAATATTTGTTATTATGACTTTAGCTTACTTGTTACTATTTTGTTTACCTGCGGGCCTAGATAGAAAATCAAAGGATGCTTTAAGGAAAAGTCGCGTAAGGGAGAACAAAACACCCATCGAAAAAAAACAAAGACTTCAGCAGGGCAAGCACGAGCCGTATTTAAACTAGTTATCGCGTGGGATAAAGCAGCCATCTTTTACGCACTTACTTAGTATCGTATACTGCCATCTCAGTCTAACCGTTATCGTGTCGATAACTCGTGCTTGCCCTTCAGAATGAGAGAGATCGTCAGCGTGCTGCTCTTGCTGCCGAAACAGATGAGCAAAGAGAAGTTCACCTATCACAAATGCGAAGAAACACTCTTATATATATGTAGCGTTGAGTCGTGTAAAATCCCTTGATGAGATGGCTTTAAGTGATATAGATTCAAAGAAATTACTTAACCATCCCCATGACGAAAGAGCCTTGATTGAAATGACCAGGATGAAAAACATAATGTTGCAATATATATTTTTTTCTTCAATATAATTAAGAGTAATTTATTCATGTTTTTATATACTTTATTGTTTAATAATTTAGTAAACATACATAACATAAACGTTCACGCCGAATATTCCCGAAGGGGTTGGCAGAGGTACTAATACTTCTGAACATCACGTGACTTTATCACCTGGTGTTCAGAGTACCCACGTTTTGCATGGACAGTGTACTCACGTGATAGGGGGCAGGCCTATCGCCGTTTTGTACGAATACACTGTCACATGACTAAGTACAACTCAGACATGTGGGTTTCCTCACGATGTTTTCCCTCACCGCTAACAACTATGATAAATTAACCACACATATGTCTTTAGAAAAGACAAATTGGTGTAGGCCCGACTCAGGATTTGAACACTAGTCGTTTGCACGATAACCGAGTGTTCTACCCACTGGGCTATCACGGTTGCTTAAGCTTAATTTAGTAACTCTGTTTATTACTAATAAAAAAACTTTATTAACATATATTGATAAATCTCTGTCTAGTATTGATAACTTTACATACATACTTATATTTCAAACTAAGAAACCTCCTTTTTTTCGAGTTGGTTAAAGAACTTAAACCTTCTCCTGAATGTAATAACATAAACTGATAACTCTTTGTCTAATAATATCTAAGAACCTTCAAACTTACATACATACTTATAGGTGAAACTCAGAAACTCCTTTTTTGAGACGGTTAGATCACTAAAACCTTGTCCTGAAAGTAACAAGTAGTTTTCTGAAAATCGCATCCAAATAGCTTAAGCGAAACGCGAGATAATCGCCGACCAACATACATACATGCAGGTCAAACACAGAACCTCCTTTCTTCTAGAGTCGGTTAAATCACTTAACCCATCTTCTAAATGTAACGAATACTTTTCTGAAAACCGCATCCAAATAGCTTAAGCCAAACGTGAGATAATCGCGGACCAACAGACATACATACAGGTCAAACACAGAACCTCCTTTCTTTTTTTGGTCGGTTAAGGCACTAAAACCTTCTCCTAAATGTAACGAATACTTTTCTGAAAACCGCATCCAAATAGCTTAAGCCAAACGTGAGATAATCGCGGACCAACAGACATACATACAGGTCAAACACAGAACCTCCTTTCTTTTTTTGGTCGGTTAAGGTACTAAAACCTTCTCCTAAATGTAACGAATACTATTCTGAAAACCGCATCCAAATAGCTTAAGCCAAACTTGAGATAATCGCGGACAATTATACATACATACATACAAACAATCGAACTGAGAACCTCCTTTTTTGAAGTCGGTTAAAAATCGGAAATATACACTATCCAACTTCCAAAAAGACTGTAAAAGCTTTAGTGGGCTCTTTTTACAATAAGTAGTTTTGGGTAAAGATACAGGTTTAAGTTATAGTACAACACAATAACATTTTAATTAGTTTCTGGCATACAGCAGACAGTTTGTAGTAGATGTTATCGGTGAGTATGTAGGTACGTACGTAGGTAGGCAAATTGGTAGCGAACTATTGTGTGAAGCGCTTTTGTTTCACGCTGTCATATGTTAACATACGGGGCTATAAACATACATACATACATATTCTCACGGCTATAATTCCCTAGAAGGGGTAGCCAGAGCCAAGGAATTATAAACTCCTCAGCCACTTTTGGAATATGAGTGGGGAAAAGGCGGTAAAATAAAGGTTTTTGGTGATGGGTCTCCAACCGCATCGCCCAAAAATCCAATAAAAAGCCCCGATACCCTTAGTCGCCTCTTACGACACCCGTGGGTAGAAAGGGGTAGCGACATTCTAAGCCGGCACAAGAGCATATAAGACAAATATATAAAAGCATAATTTAAAATAGTTACAGGAATTCTAACAGGGAAGAAAAAAGTTTGTATTTTCTAAAGTTACAGGTATATCTTAATAACTTTTGGTTATTTTTAAAAGGTTTTCTCCAACATTAGCCATGAGTATATGTGTATACGTATTGTTTAGTGCGTTTCATTAAAGCGCACTTGCAGCTGTGTAGTGTCGGCTTAGAATAACACTACCCCATTTCTGCCGGTGGGTGTACGTAAGAGGTGACTAACGGTGTTGGGGCTTTTAAGAGATTTTTGGGTGATGCGGTTGGAGACTCATCACCAACAACCTTTATTTTGCCATCTTTTCCCCACTCAACTTTCCAAAAGCGGCTGAGGAACTTCTAGTTCCTTAGCTTTGGCTACCCCTTCTTGGGATTTACAGCCGTGAGTATATGTATGTATGTATGTATGCACTTGCCTGAAGTCTGAAGAACATGACATGTATGAAAAGATTGATGAGTATAAATGAAGCGCTAGAGATATGCTGGGATCGAACGAATAATTGATCTATATCAATAAAAATCCCAAGAATATGCCATCAGATTCAGCTATCTGAATCGGTAAAAATGGGATTTTTACTGGCATAGCATAAATAAATACATTTATGCTTTTATTTTTATATGTTTTTAATGCAATATTGTTACAATAAATTGATATTTTGTATTTTGTTAATAACAATGATAAATCAGTAGGTAGCCTCAGGCAGAAAGTCAAAGATTCGATTTATTTTCTCATTCCAACTTAAGTTTTTAACAACGGCACTTTAATAACCTTTTCCACCTTTTGTTTTCTCATTCCGACTTAAGTTAAACTAAACAACGGCACTTTAATAACCTTGTATACTTTTTATTTTCTCATTCGAACTTAAGTTAAATTAAACAACGGCACTTTAATAACCTTGCCCACTTTTTATTTTCTCATTCCAACTTAAATTAAATTAAACAATGGCACTTTAATAACCTTGCCCACTTTTTATTTTCTCATTCCAACTTAAATTAAATTAAACAATGGCACTTTAATAACCTTGTTCACTTTTTATTTTCTCATTCCGACTTAAATTAAATTAAACAATAGCGCTTTAATAACCTTGTTCACTTTTTATTTTCTCATTCCAACTTAAGTTAAATTAAACAACGGCACTTTAATAACCTTGTCCACCTTTTATATTCCCGTTATAACTACTATCAACATACATATACTCACGGGATTATTTTCCATTGAGGTAGGCAGAGACTATCGATTGCCACTTTGTACGATCCTGGCAAACCTCTCTGGCTTCGTTTACGTCCGTCAATCTTACATACATGCTCTTTAATTCTTCATACTTTAGACGCCTGCCTCTTTGAGCAAACTCCGTGGCCGTCCCTTACTGACATTACCTCCTAACTACTACCAACAAATTCGATAAAACAATAACATTCATAAATCTATACCGAGCTTATTGTTGTATGATAAAATATATTGTATGGAAGATCATTATTTGCAATTTGGCGGTTATACACCGGCGCATATTAAACTTTAAATTGGACGTACAATGCGGGGCGGTGTAAGTCTGCATTAGAGCTCCCATGAGAGAAGTCGATCGGTTCTGGGTATGGTTAAAGGAGACGCGGTAAGCAGAGCGGATTTTATATTTTGTAAATGGGTATTGGTAATTTGAACTTTTCAAAAAATTTGTTATTGTGGTTATTATACAAAGAAACGCGAATAACACTGAGATTTTGAAGTTACTGCTACTGTAACTTATTTATGGTAAATTGGTAATACTGGAGCCGAGTAATAATACATATAATAAAATACTGCACTGAAACACGAGAAAGATTCATATATATTACAATAAGGGTTCCCCATTTACATTAATTTGACGAAAACCTAATTTTTAATTACAAAAACTATATTCATCACAACAAAAAACCCACTTAAGAATCTTGACGGAGTTATCGCGTAATATACTTACAGAAAAAACATACGGTCGAATTGACAACCTAACGTTTTTGAAGTCTGTTGTAAATAAAAATGGTAATGATAAAAATAAATCTTTCTTGACATAACACAATAAACAATTTAATTCAATGCTTTACTAGCAAAACCTCTCCACCCATCACAAAGTCCACAGCCGTTCCGCCGCCATATTCTACAGGGCTGGTAACAAAGTATTGCTGCAGTTTCGTGCATAATTCACTTTATTACCTCAACGGCTCCAAGACACCCCACTTGACACAATTTAAGAGTTCTACGCCTGAACTTCTAACACTTTGACAAAGTTGCTTATTTGAATTAATATTTTCTTGTGATATAAACACCGCTGTCTGGTATTTTGCAAAAGTTGTACGAAAAGAATTGAATTTAAGTTTTCTTAAGTTATGTGTTTGGTTTTTTTTTTGCTGTGTAGTGTCGGCTTAGAATAGCACTACCCCATTTCCGGTGGGTGTACGTAAGAGGCGACTAACGGTATTGGGGCTTTTAAGGGATTTTTAGGCGATGCGGTTGTAGACCCATCACCAACAACCTTTACTTTACCATCTTTTCCCCACTCAAATTTCCAAAAGTGGCTGAGGAATTTCTAATTCCTTAGCTCTGGCTACCCCTTCTCGGGATTTATAGCCGTGAGTATATGTATATATGTTTTTTTTGCAAAAACAACCGTGATAGCTCAGTGAGTAGAACCGCCCTCGCCTATCATGTAGACAGGCGTGAGTTCAATTCCCGGCCGGTCCTACATCAATTTGTCTTTTCTAAAGCGAAATTGGAGTGTAGTTAATTATGATGCTTGTTAACATGAAGCAACCCACAAGACTATTTTCTTTGGAAGATTAACAGATCAATACAAACCATATAATAATTATTATGAATACACAATGCCATTTACAAATCTTCACCTATAGAAAAATTACATATTACTTACAGAACTAAAAGATTTAGGTATAAATTAAATAATTATAATGTTGAGTTTAGTGGAGAAATTACACAGGTCTGCAATGGTTTTCCCCTTTCAGTTTTGATGACTGATTTGGATAGATTTTGGGGCGCTGATTACAGGAAAAATATTTAAAAAATTCCATCACGTCAGGTTTTTTAGTTATTTAGCATCGTTTAATTTTTCCAAAATTACCTAGGCCTTCCTAGTTTTTAAATAATATTTTATTTAAATCGATTCGAATTAAACAAAAAATGCACTGAATGCATTAGACACTAATTAATGAGTTCTAATAAATATAAAATTAGTTAAATAAAACTTAATTAACTAAGTGACATACCTTTATTATAAAAAAAATAGGATTTTTGAGTCATTTCTAGTAGACTTAATGTTTTTTTTTATAAAAATTCACTTAAATCGTTAGAAAAGAGTTAATGAAGGTAGATGATATATTTTTTGTATAAATAGCAATATCATTTTTTCTACAAATCAGTACTTCTGTGCAATTCATAACGCTCACTTGAAAAATGTCATCGCGAAAGTGTTTAAACTCTCCGGACAATTTTTGCTACTTTTGTGGGCAGTTTATGCTGAGAAAACAGCAGCAGAACATTACTGAATTCATAAGTAATGTTTACAATATGTATTTTGGCCTAACAATTGCCAATCAAGATTGACAGTGGGTCCCACAGCTTTCGATGAAAAATTGAGTGAAATTGAGTTAGAAGCCTGGAAATCTTTTAAGGAAGTAGTAAGACATTTCCTAGGAAACCACAAAAGCCCAAATTATGAAGAAATTGTGGAGAAAATGATTGAAAATTACGGAAAAATGGGATGTTCGATGAGCATTAAACTTCATTTCCTTAATTCACATTTGAACTACTTTCCTGATAACTTGGGAGCTGTAAGTGAAGAGCAAGGCGAAAGATTTCACCAGGATTTGAAGGAGATGGAACTTCGCTATCAGGGAAAGTGGAATAAAACAATGATGGCAGACTATTGTTGGCTGTTAAAGCGAGATGATGCAAGTCGCAATTTCAAGCGAAAATCTCACAATCGGAGCTTCAGTGAAAAAAAAGCAAGATACCACAAAAGTATTTGATATTTTTATTTATTTTTTTATTGTCCCCCAAATATATTTTTAATGTTTTAAAGTCATGTAATTGTTTCTAAATTGTAATAAAAAATAAATACTCAAATAAAGTCGTGTTTTTTTTCAATTTTACAAAGTAGGGATTTTTCAAAAAACTGAGGGTGATAGAAAAAAACCAAGTACATATTCGTAATATACGCACCAAAATACCCCAAGATCAGCATTCAAATCCAAAAGGGGAAAATAAAAGTTAAAATTTGCAGGTCTGTGTTATTGGCCGAAATGTAAATTAGTTAATATTTTTCTTACTCTTGTAGTGCTTGTATCGAAAATATCTAAATCTACTATTGATTGACTAAGTTGTATTAGTCATGTGACAGTACATACTTGCAAAAAAGTGATAGGCCTGCCCACTACCACGTGTTGAAACTGTCCAAGCAAAACGTGGGTACTCTGAACACCAAGTGACAATACATACATACATACATATACTCACGGCTATAAATCCCTTGAAGGGGTAGCCAGAGCTAGGGAATGAGACATTCCTCAGCCACCTTTGGAAGTTGCGTGGGGAAAAGATGGTGAAATAAAGGTTGTTGGTGATGGGTCTCCAACCGCATCGCCAAAAATTTTCTTAAAAGCCCCAATACCGTTAGTCGCCTCTTACGTACACCCACCGGAAGAAATGGGGTAATGCTATTCTAAACCGACACTACATAGCAAGAGACAATGATGTCACAAGATGTTCAAGACTAAAAAACTCTGCCACCCCTTTGTTGATATATGGCGTGAACGTTTCAGTTTGAGTTCAACTTGCTAACTTATACTCACGCACGTTAATCACATTGGGGTAGACATACCCTATCGATCGCCGCTTTGTACTATCCTAACAGATCTCTATTGCTTCTGTCTTATTTATCATTCTTCACATACAGGCTCTTTTTTCATATTTCGAGTTTTGTTAGTTGTAAATCTATTTTTTCACTCTTCCTCTGGCTATTCAGTGGTCAGTATACCGTGTATTGTCGGATTAAAAAAGCACTGACCCAATTTTCCCCATAGCTGACGACGAGGTGACTAAAGGTGTTGCAGAGTTTCTAATTCTTAAGACCTGGCTACCCATTATACAGTCGTGAAAATATCTGTACACAAGTAGCAAGCTGTGATCAAGTGGTCTTATATGTTTTTTTTCTATGTATTAGCATAAGTCTTATTGTATCTTTACTGAATAAACTATATTTGATTTGATTTGATTTGATTTGAAGCTATCTAGTTTCAAATTTCTGGTATTTCAACAAATTATAGTAATATGACATACATACATATACTCAAGGCTATAAATCCCTAGAAGGGGTAGCCAGAGCTAAGGAATTAGAAATTATTCAGCCACTTTTGGAAGTTGCGTGGGGAAAATATGGTAAAATAAAGGTTGTTGGTGATGGGTATCCAACCGCATCTCCCAAAAATCCTTTAAAAAGTCCCAATACCGTTAGTCACCGCTTACGTACACCCGCCGGAAGACATGGGGTAGTACTATTCTAAGCCGACAGTACACAGCAGTAATATTGTTATTTCAAATCTCAAAAATCAGAGACAGTTAAAAAAACATATCCCATTTAGATAACTGAGCTTAACGAATTAAGAAAACTCAATGTAGAAGTTAATGAAGGTCCGCACTAAACGATTATTATGTACACAGAGTAACGAAGTGTCATTTTACACATCCAATAGGTGTTACGTTGGATATGGCATGTGTTTTTCAGAAGTTGTAAGTAGATTGAGAAATGTAGTAGAAAGATTCGTCATAACCATTCACGCCGAATATCCCCGAAGGGGTTGGCAGAGGTACTAATACTTCTGAACATCACGTGACTTAGTCACCCGGTGTTCAGAGTACCCACGTTTTGCATGGACAGTGTACTCACGTGATAGGGGCAGGCCTATCGCCGTTTTGTACGAATACACTGTCACATGACTAAGTACAACTCAGCCATGTGGGTTTCCTCACGATGTTTTCTCTCACCGTTAACAACCATGATAAATTAACCACACATATGTCTTTAGAAAAGACAAATTGGTGTAGGCCCGACCCGGGATTTGAACACTAGTCGCTTACACGTTAACCGGTGTTCTACCCATTGAGCTATCACGTCGTATAAATAAATTATAGTGTTCTTTCCTGCATTTTTTTACAGGTTTTCAGCCAGGTGATATAAGATGGGGCTACACTACAGCATAGAGATACTTTTATATCATGGTCTTATTATTTTTTTATCCTTTGATTTACCACCTTTTCCGGTTTTTTATTTTTTATTTTGAATAAGCGTGAGTAGGTATGTATGTTTTAAATTTCTAGACCTCTACTTTTCGTACATGAATGTAAAGCTGACGATGACGAGCCATCATTACGATCTGCATCAACACTGCACGGCCGTGAGATAAACTTGTTACACTGTCACCCGCTTTATATTGCTATCTGCAGAGCAAGCACGAGCCGTGTTTAAACTAGTTATCGCGTGGGATAAAGCAGCCATCTCTTACGCACTTACTTAGTATCGTATACTGCCATGTCATTCTAACCGTTATCGAGTCGATAAAGTAGCGCTCGTGCTTGCTCTTCTTTCCCTGTTTTGTAAGGATCACGACTAGTCACGACTAAAGGTCTGAAATTTAGCCTAGGGGTAATACATAAACTTTAAGTTTTTTAAACCGGGATAGGTAGAAAGTGCTGAATGATAGTCTTTGCCTATCCTAATATGAACTTATGGCGTGAGTATAAATATGCATTGTTATTTTAGTAGTATTGTTCAAAATGAGGGGTTCAATTTTGTTTATGTTCTGTGTTATGAGCTGTTTAGTGTCGGCTTAGAATAGCACTACCCCATTTCTTCCGGAGGGTGTACGTAAGAGGCGACTAACGGTATTGGGGCTTTTGAGGGATTTTTGGGCGATGCGGTTGGAAACCCATCAGCAACAACCTTTATTTCACTACCTTACCTTCCAGAAGTGGCTGGGGAACTTCTAATTCCTTAGCTCTGGCTACCCCTTCTAGGGATTTATTGCCGTGAGTATATGTATGTTATGACTTTAGTATTAAATTAAAATTCTTTTTTTGTATTCCACATGTCATTACGATCTTACAAAGATATTTTTAGTACCAATGTGGACCCATCATCAAATGTGGATCATCTAATGTTTAATAATTAATATAGAAACATTGCTCTCATTATCAACGCCCACCATCAAAAGATTTTATTGCAAAGCAGTGTCTTTTAGTAAAAAATATATTTAATTTTTATAAATGTAATCCATAATTGCCTCCGTGGTCTAGCGGTTAAGCGCTTGGTTTCAAGTACGGAGGTCTCGGGTTCGATTCCCGAGGGGTGGTAACCTTACAATTTTAATTTGTATGATTTAACCCAGTTTGGAAGGATATTGCAGGCCTGAATCACCTGATTAAGATGATTCCGTGCTTCGGAGGGCACGTTAAGCCGTCGGTCCCGGCTACTATTACGGTAGTAGTCGTTAGTCTGCCAACCCGCAATTGGCCAGCGTGGTTGACTATGGCCAAATCGCCCTATATAGGGTAGGCTCGAGCCCCTTGGTGGGGACATATATGGGCTGTGAGAAGTGAGAAGTAATCCATAAACGAATCTATAGGCAAAAAACTTTTCCAATTTAGTATTTTTATAAATTTTTACTATCTATGAACATCAAAACCAACTAACAAAACTTAAAGGTAACCAACAAAATTACTTTTTCAATACCAGAAAATACTCAACAAAATCCACATGTCATTCCAAAACGCTCCCTAAAAACTAATCAACTCGAAATAAAACAGAGAAAAAAGCGGCAAGTTTATTCTCGCTATAAAATTGCGAGAAACATATGCTTGAAACTACGTTCAAATATATAAATATGTAATAGGATGTGTTGTAGGGTACCGGGTATATTTTATGGAGAGAGTCGGCCTCTCTTTTTGCAATGCGAGCCAGAAGGTGTCTGAAACCCTTCATATTTACGATGAGGGCGTGATCAGAAACGTAATCGGCTGTAACGTTATTCTAGATAAATCGTTTTTGATTCCAATTCGTCTTATTGGAAAATGTTTTCGGTTGCGCACAATTATGTTGTGAGTATGATTTGCTTCATTAAATGAGAGGTTTTCCTTTTTTTCTTTTTTTCTTCTTCCCTGTTCTCAGGATAGATGGCGCCAGACTTGCTATGTTACTGGTAGGAACGGAACGTCACACCGTTTTTCACACTTGGATGTAATGATATCGTAAAACGGAACGTACATAAAAACGTTCTGATTTGAAAGTCTAAATAAATATCAGTTTAAGCCAAGATAGCTTAAAAGTAAATAAACAAAGATGGTATTTATATTTAACATTATTTTTGTTGTTTTTACTCGCCAAAAAGTTACTCTATGGTGATGTGACACATGTTTTTAATGTTGACATTGGCGAAATTATTGTGGCAACACGATTGAGGCCACGTAGAAAAAAATTAAGTAAGTAACGTAGTTACATCAACGCCATCTACAGAGCTCTAGGAAACTATTTTGTTTTTTTATTTCTCAAAAAGAAAACCTCTCATTATGGACGATGGTCTGAAGATGTATTGAGTTATAAGGTTGACAAGATTAGTACTTTTGTCGTTTGTAGTATGTCTTAAATGCATGTTCAATTAAAACTTGTTTATTTCCATTAGAGCTAAAAGGTATCTTCTAGCGTTAGTAATGAATCGTTGTTTTAAAAATCCGGTAAAATAGTTAGGTTAGTAGTTCCTTATTTTCAGATCTTTATTTCTTATTCAGTAACCAGTAGTGGTAAAAACCTTAAATTTATATTTTTTAAAATATAATTCCATTAAAGGTATATGACAAAAAGTAAATAGCTTTTCGCAGAAGTTATAGGTGTATCTAATAGATCGATACTATCTACTACTATCGATACTAACTATACGCTTGGGTTAACGCGTTTAATGGAGAACCTTCCATAGTGATTTTTACACCTTATATTAAAACCTTTTGGCAAGACCAATATTTATTGGTGCTTGGCTATGACTACAAGTTTGGTTGACATCATTTGAACAGCGTAGAATGAGTTCAACAGGAACAAAAAAATACGCGATAAGGGAATATAATCGAAGTCGTATATAAAAGGGTGTCAATATTCTTCAGTCTTACTTTGTATTATAAAATAGAAGCTATATTATTAAAATAAAACAAGGCAACTACCTTAAATTAACCATTACGTTCTTTTTTTTTCATCGATCCTTTCATACATGCCATATTTAAGAAAGACTTCTTAAGAAAAACTACTTTTTTAGTATTTATTTATTTTATTTCTTTTTATTACCGTTAATGTTGTAATTTGATCTCAATTTTAATTTAATTTTAATTTATTTATAATATCTTTGTTTATTTTTCTTTTTGAAATTGTTTATATACGAACTTCCATTGAATCAAATTAACATTATTTTATTTTGAATCTCAGTCAACTGAGCCAGTTTAAGTAGTGTTTGCGTTTCCTACCTCCGAATTTAAAATTAAACTTAACGTTGAAAACGCCTAACTATCACATAATTTAAATCTTTTTGTTCATGAAAACCTCATGTGGGGATTATTACTAATAAATAAAGGAAAGAATTGACACGGTGGCTCAGTTGGCAGAGCGTCGGGGCGTATACCCGAGGTCGCGGGTTCGATTCCCGCCCGTGTCGGATTTTTTCTTTCCTTTATTTATTCTTTATTTATTAGAAATAAAATCCATGACTAAAAAAATACCATTTATGCACATAATATAAATATTGACCTTAGCGGGATTTGAACCCTCGACCTCCGGAACTAGACGCTAATCACATAAAAATTCGGCAGCGGACGTCGTCAAATTAATAATGGATAAGATTATCACACAATTTATTTTTAGTTTTCAATATTCAAATAAACAGATACCCACATTTTCGTATAATAGGGTGGGATTCGAAAGAGGAGGGTGGGTGTAAAATATTCAGCAGGGTAGGGTGGGTGAAATAAAACCGCTGTTGTCATTTGAAATGAACTTGAGATGTTAGAAAAATATCTTGGTACTTTAGAATACTTGGTGGATAAAAGTTATTTATTAGCTGAAATAATAACAAAATCATTTAAAGATGATTATTACCATTTTTCGATTTGAATTTGTAATCATTGGTTTAACAAATACTTTTATTCAAATCTTGATACATACATACATACATACATAAACTCACGGCTATGAATCCCTTGAAGGGTAACCAGAGCTAGGGAATCAGAAATTCCTCAGCCACTTTTGGAAGTTGCGTGGGGAAAAGATGGTGAAATAAAGGTTTTTGGTGATGGGTCTCCAACCGCATCGCCCCCACAACCGCATCGGCGATAGGCCTGCCCCCTATCACGTGACTACACTGTCCACGCAAAACGTGGGTACTCTGAACATTAGGTGACAAAGTCACGTGATGTTCAGAAGTATTAGTACTTCTGCCAACCCCTTCGGGGATATTCGGCGTGAACGTTTATGTTTATGTGTATTGGGAAAAGAATGAGAGAACCAAAAATGATAAAGTTTTCACTTCTGGCTATATCTAGCTATATCTAGCTTTATATCTAGGGATTCATAGCCGTGAGTATATGCTACGGTTTTAACTCTCAAAAAAAGTAGGCAAAGCCTTAAGAAAGGCAAAGATGGCAAAATAGGGAATTTTAATTTTTGGTGGTAGGTGTCCACCCTCATAACCCAAAAAAACACTTAAAAGCCTCAACATACATACATACATACATACATACATATTCTCACGCCGTTAGTTCCCATTGGGGTAGGCAGAGACTATCGATCTATATCGAAAAGCCTCAAAACCCTAAATAAACGCAAATTAAGAAGTGGGTTAGTACTACTCTTAGCTGTCACCACACTTCATTATATAACTGTGGGTACAGCAAATATATACTGGCCAGTACACCCTGCTGTGTATTCTAGTGTATCCCTGTGCGTTTTGCACAGTACTCCCCTCCTAGTCGATAGACGATGTATCTCTTTTTTAATTTTTAGTTATTTTATTATTCGGCGATGTGGCTCGCCACTCATCACGCCGTGGTTCCTCACGGGGCGAAAAGTGGGCTAAAGAGACCCGCTTTAGTACGATGAATGTGTGTGGAGGGATGCATGAAAAATTAGATGAAGTATGTTTGATTATGGAAGAAAGAAAACTAGATTTTCTTTGTGTAAATGAAACGAAGCGCAAGGGAAAAGAGGTTTCACAACTTGGCCCATTTACAGCTATCTGGTCAGGAGTTGCCGAGAGTGACAGAGCTTGCCAAGGCGTGGGACTTCTGATATCTGAAAGGATGGCTAAGTGCATGAAAGATTATGCGTGTGTGAGTCCAAGGCTCCTATGGATAAAGGTGAAGTTAGGGCTTGTCCGGATGCGCATAATTTGCGTGTATGCTCCGGACATGTCTAGATCACTATCCGAGAGGGAGGAGTTTTGGAATCTGTTAGACGATGTTGCGAATGGGTGTGATGAAAATGAGAAAATTGTTATGTTAGGAGATTTTAATGGTTGGGTTGGTGTGTCACGCAACGGTTGTGAAAGAGTTTTAGGAAAGTTTGGTGATAAAAGAGTGAACGAGAATGGTGAGAAAGTGATTGATGTATGTTTGGAGAGGAATCTTTGTGTTACGAACACGTTGTTTGAACACAAAGATATCCATATGTATACTAGACAGAGGGGAAGCGAGAGAAGTATGATAGATTTTGTGGTAGTGGATGAAAGGCTAAGAGCAAAGGTTGTTGACACCAGAGTCCATAGGGGCATTAACGTTGGCACAGATCACTTTCTCGTTATATCACGATTTAGGGGTCTGTGCACGCGTTGGCGTCACAGGCCTAAAGTGTCAACAACGGATTTTGCGAGAATAAAAGTGGAGAAATTGGAAGAGGATGAAAATATTAGAGATGAATATATGAAGAAATTGGACGACAGGCTAAGTTGCGTGGAGATGAAGGATGAATTTGAAATAGAAGAAGTATGGGATGTGCTCAAATCGTCAATGGTTGAATGTGCGACGGAAGTATGTGGATTGAGTAAAAGAACAAATAGACCACCAACAAGTTGGTGGGATAAAGATGTGAAAGAGGCAGTTGGAGATAAGAAGAAAGCTTGGTTAGATTTACTAGCGATTAAAGCTAGTAAACGAATGGATGCGAGAGTAACAGATGATGTAGTGAAGAATAGTGAAGATGAATATAAGAGAGTTAAGAATGAGGTTAAGAAGAAAATAGAAAAGAAAAAGCGTGATTTGATAGAATGGTGTGAGAGGAAACTCTCTGATAATTTCCGGAATAACCAAAAGTTGTTCTGGAAATATATCCGGAAAGAAAAGGGAGTTTCCCAAAACACGAGAGTGAATGTAGTGAGAGATGAACAGGGTGAATTGGCGACGGATGAAAGTAGCATAAGACGAGTATGGAAGAACTATTTTGAGGGACTCTTTGAAAAAGAGGATACATCCATTTCTTCGCCAATCGGCAGTAATGTTGATTGGAACGACGTTATGGGTGACTTTAGTGACAGTGAGATCAGTATGGAAGAAATAATGAAAGCAATGAAAAGTATGAAACTAGGGAAAGCGGCAGGGTATGACAGGATAAACACTGAAATGCTGAGGGCTGGTAAAGGGGTGGTGGCTTCCTGGTTGTACTTCCTTTTCCAAAAATGCTGGTCGAGTGGCAAAGTGCCACAAGACTGGTGCAAAGCGGTAATTGTGCCTTTATATAAAGGAAAGGGCTCACACCAGGAGGCTAGAAACTACCGTGGAATTAGCCTACTCAGCATTGTCGGTAAATTGTATGCAAAGGTTTTGATTGAAAGAGTGATGAATGAAACGGAAGATAAAATTTGGGATGTGCAAGCAGGATTTAGAAAGGGAATGGGATGTATGGACCAAATCTTCTCTTTAAGGAGCATCACCGAAAAGTTCTTAGCTAAGAACCGAAAGGTGTATTGCTCCTTCATTGATTTAGAGAAGGCGTATGATAGGGTGGTAAGAAAGTGTTTATGGGAGGTGTTATCCAAGTTCGGTTTGGGGAGTCGACTTATACGTGCACTGGTATCACTCTATGAGGATTCCAGTGCATGTGTGAGAGTAAACGGGGAAAATACTGACTGGTTCGGGATCTCTCGGGGTGTCCGACAGGGTTGTGTAGCTTCCCCGTGGCTCTTCAATTTGTTCATGGATGACTGTTTAACAGAGTTGCGTGAAAGTGATTATGGATTGAGAATGGGTGGATCCATCATTAAATGCCTCTTATATGCCGACGATCAAGTGCTACTTGCATCATCGGTGGAAGAGCTGCAAGAGATGATGAATATTGCATGTGCGTCTTTTGAGAAAAAGGGAATGAGGGTGAATGTGGATAAAACAAAAACTATGGTTTTTGAGAGAGAGGTGAATATGAGGTGAATATGACCGAATCTGTGATTGAGATTAATGGTAAGAAAGTGGAACAAGTGAAAGAGTTTGTATATTTGGGAAGTTTGTTTACTAGGGATGGAAAGTGTGATGAAGATATCGAGAGAAGAGTGAAAAAGGGTAATGCGGTAAATGGAGCACTGGATAGTCTAATGTCTAGTCAGTCGGTGTCTGCAAAGGCCCGAATGGCTGTGCATGATGCTGTCCTCGTTCCTACGCTTATGTATGGCAGTGAATGTTGGGTGTGGCAGAAGAAGCATGAAAGTAGAGTGAATGCAGTAGAAATGAGATCCCTCAGAAAAGTGTGTAATGTAAGGTTATGTGATCGTGTGAGGAATGATGTGATTCGTGAAAGGTGTGGTGTAAAAGATGTTATTGTAAGAAAGATAGAAAAAGGAATGTTGAGATGGTTTGGGCACATAGAGAGGATGGATGACAGTAAATTGGTGAAAGAGATATATAGAGCCAATGTGGAAGGTAATGTTAGTAGAGGACGACCTCGGAGGACACATTTGGATCAAATAGAACATGTGCTCAAAAAGGCAGGTGTCCGCAGTATGAAGAATAAAAGAGCATGTATGAAAAGATTGATGGATGTAAACGAAGCCAGAGAGGTTTGCCAGGATCGTACAAAGTGGCGATCGATAGTCTCTGCCTACCCCAATGGGAACTAACGGCGTGAGAATATGTTATGTTATGTTATGTTTATTATTATTTTTAATTTTTTTTCTTGATTTAAATTTAATGCCATTTGTATTTTTTATCTGACGTTGTGTTTAATTAATTTTAGATATTTTATTCATATATTTTTATTTGACATTTATATTTAATTTATTGAAATTGTAAATTATGGATTTTATTATCTGAAATAAATTATTTGATTTGATTGATATCGAAGAGCTAGGAGGTTCCTGCTACCAATAGTAAAGAGGGACTATAGTGTGCGAACGAGTTCACTGTCTAGTAGTAGAGTTTTGTGTGAGCAGTGAGGCAGAGTAGCAAGCCAGTAGATGCTCGGTAGGATGAGTAGAGTAGTTTGGTAAGGTAAACGAGGAGTATAAGATGTGGGTAGATTGTGAAATGTAGTAGAAGGATTCGTTATGTTGTTGTCGGGGGTCACCAATGCGGGTACAGCAAAGATATACTGGCTAGTACACCCTGCTGTGTACCAACTTAGAATTGTATTTATGTTTAGCTAGAGAAACATTTCGATACCGCGATGTATGATTTTTTATGACGCTGCTTGTGTGCGAGTGAGTTCGCCGTCTAGTGGTCGCCACGTAACCATTAGCACGTCTCTATGATATGTTAAAACATATGCATGTAAGAGCCAGTGAAAATTCAAAAGCGAATAGTAATACAATAAATTAGTACAAAGTTTGATCAGAAAGATGTGGAGTACGCCAGCTTTAAATATTTACTAGTGCAGCCGGGGCCCGAATTATAGGGGTTCCGTACCGTTAGTTATTGCCTAGAGATTTTTAGGGTTCTACGCCGAAAGAGTTCGACTGAACTTTCTTAGATTTATTTGCCTATAAAGTTGGCAACGATTTAGATTTTCAGTCCGTTTTGTTAGTAGTTTGAGATATTATTTTCACAGTTGATTTGCTATGTATAAGTAACATACATATTATTATATTCACGGCCATAAATCCCTAGAAGGGGTAGCCAGAGCTAAGGAATTAGAAATTTCTTAGCCATTTTTGAAAAGTTTATTGGGAAAAAAGATGGTAAGAAATGGTTGTTAGTGATGGGTCTCCAACCGCATTGCCCAAAAATCCCTTAAAAGCCCCGATACCGTTAGTCGCCTTTTACGTACACCCACCAGCGGATTAATATTTTTCTTCAGTAGACTTTAGTAGTAGGCAAAAGATAGCGCAAACCAGAAAGGTGTAAAGAAACAAGCAAATACAAGATTTTGCGGTCATTCAATACCATAGATCAGTTGGCAAAGCGACGGGGCCGTATACCCGAGATAGTGGTTTCGTGTCCCGGCTGGTGTTGAACATTTGCTTAATTGACTAGTAATGATTCCCACATGAGGTTTTCATGCAAATCAAAATATAATATATATATTTGTACTAATTGTATTATGTATTGTATTACTATTCACTTTTGAATTTTCACTGGCTCTTATAGCATATGTTGTAACATATCATAGAGACGTGCTAATGAAGTCTGGTGACAGCTTAGAATAGCACTACACCATTTTTTCTGCGGGTTTACAAAGAGGCTATTTAAAATTTTGGGGATTTTAAGTGTTTATTGAATGATGAGGCTGGATAGACCTGTCACAAGGCGTACTTTATATTTTTGAGTATTTACCTAACTCCTTTTGAGACTTATAACTATAACCGTGAAAGAAATTCCTCAGCTTTTTTGAAAGTTGGATGGGAAAAAGATCAAAATAAAGGTTTGTGATGGGTATTCTACCGCATTCCCCAAAAATCTCCTAAAGTCTCTTACGAACACCCTCGGGAAGAAACGGGGTAGTGCTATTCTAAACAGGTACTACACAGCAACTTAACCGTGAATGATTGTACGTATATATCTACGTGTAATGGAAAAAGAGTTTGCGAAAACCACTAAAAAAAGCCCCATGTCCTCATTTGCCTCTTACGAAATCCATGGCACAAAATTGGTAGTGATATTCTAATCCGGCAAACCACGGCAATTAAATACCAGGAGACTCAATTACACGTAATACTAAAAAACAATACTTTCGATTCATCGACCCTTTCGTGAATAATCGGTGTAAAAAATATTTCATATATGGTAATGACATCAATTCGCTTTATTTTTTTATAAATACTTTATATTTAAAAAAAATATACATACATACATATATACTCACGCCGTTAGTTCTCATTGGGGTAGGCAGAAACTATCAATCGCCACTTTGTAAACCACCACCACTTTGTAAACTGGCAAGCCTCTCTAGCTTCGATCACATTCATCAATCTTTTCATACATGCTCTTTTACTCTTCATAATTCGGACAGCTGCCTTTTTGAGCAGATGTATTAACTAATCTAAACTTATAATAAATCTGTAGAGAAGTCAATTTTGTACATGAAATATATTTTCAAAATAATTCACAGGGGGTGATAACTTATCACTGATAAGTGATCGATGCTGATGCCAAAAATGCAATCAGAAAAATTTTTGCCTGTCTGTCTGTCTATCGGTTTGTATGTTCCTTATGGAAACAAAAACTCCTCAACGGATTTTAACGATACTTGGCACGATTATTCCTTATAGTCCTAGGCAGGTTATAGAATACTTTTCAGCAGAGTAGTGAAGGGGAATTTTGGGCAAACGAGAGAAATTACTCAATTTTTAAGCTTCCGTCGCGTGTACAGCCTTAATAGTTAAAGTAACGTAGAAATCATGTGTTGCGGAAATGTTCTTCATAAAATTATCAAAAAAATATCCCGCAACAGCATATGTCTATATTTTATGGTTGACTCATAATAACACGTGTAACTCCTGCTACCTTAGCAGTTCGGAGCATTCTGATTATATTTGTTTATTCTTACGTTTATTATACTCTCATTCATCCCTCATTTAAAAAAGTTGACATTATTACCTATTCAATGGAAAAAGAATCATAAAAATCGATATAGAAACACTAGTCCGGTCGACAGGTGGTTTCAGATAGAAAAAGGTCGGAATTTAATGAAACTTGGAGATGTTGTTCAAGGATGGTTAATTAACATTTTGTCAAGTTTTGGACCTCGAGGACCCTGTGCAAAAAGAGGAGGGGGGGAAGAACTGCAAAAATCTCGACCTTTCGTCAGTTTTTCGTCAATTACCTTTTTTCCTTACATCTTACGGCAAAAGCATTCAGAAACATTATGTAGTACCTGAAATTATCTACAATTTGAGTACTCGCATATGTCTGTATGTCAATTCCTTACTGAGATATGGCGCTTCGCAGAAAATATTTTTTTCCGAAAAAAGCAGAAACCAACCATATTTCTTATTTTAATAATAATAATTGTTGTTATTATGGTCTGTAATTTTGAACCCCCCCAATCCCCCCTCCCTTTCCCACCTAACCCCAATTCTCAAAAGCTTATTTTCTACTGTAATTTCATACCAACCATATATCATGTCGGTAATATTGGTATTGACATTAGTTACTTTTTAGACCGATTTTCCCTCTCCCTCTCCTTCCCTCCACTACATAATTGTTCCAGGGTAGGTAAAAAAAGACGTAGTCCTTTCGTAAACAAAATTAATGGTATTAACAAAATAAAGGTTTTGACAAAGTATACACTAGAGGCAACAGAGATATTGTTGAAAGGTCTCTCATACATAGTAGGTACGCATTTGTACTCATTACAGTTCCTGTCGAGATTTTTTAGACGTTGGTTCTGCTTCTAATTGCTTGTCGTCCTCCTGTACAATCAGGCTGTTAAGGACGTCCTCGCCGTCGTCGATTCGTCGATTATGTCTGACGAGTCCTCCTCGTTCAAATCAGTTGCAGGGGCGTTTTTGCAGGAGTGGCCTGTGCAGTACTTGCACATAGCTGAGCATCTAAGACCTGCTTTCTTGCAGCTGCAAGCTCCGGTGCTACAGCCTTTGCTGCACTTGCAGGAAACAATTTGGAGGATGTTATCTGGCGCAGCATTTTTCGTTGTGGGGATTGGTAGTACCCCTCGCGTGGTTAGGCTCCAGCCCCAAACTGATGGGCGAAGTTCATTACCTAACCACGCTTGTCTTGTACTTGCTGGTAAGTGCGGAGGGAGTGGTAATTGGCAGCGTGTCGGTGCTGTGCTACCACCTTGTCGGTGGTAGGCGGGCTAGTTCCAATTTAGCCTTAAAATCGGTACCGCAAGTCGTCAAGGTTGTCATTGTCAATATTGCCTACATAAACTACTACCAGGAACTTTTCTCCAGCGTCCTTGATTTGCTGAGTGGCGTTTGTTGTAAGAAACGGAGCCACTACTGCAGAGAGGGCGGTATTCTTCATATAGGTGCTGCAAATTTTGTTCTTCCCCAATCCATACGGTGATGACGTGATATCCCACCCACTCACTGCGTGGAGGAAAAGTATATCTTTGGGAGGAAAGGAACAGGAACTTGGTGAGTAGAGGACACTAGGACCACCACCTCTTCCACTTTTCTGAAGATAGATGTTCTTTATGGACATACCCAATGCCGTCAACAGAATAAGTATGTCCACATCTTCAACAATAATAATGACGCTGTCGAATTCGCTAGCTTTTGATATGGCGGTGTTGACGATCAACACGTCGCACTGTGGGCAGGACAGGTCGGTATCGGATCGAAAATATATAACTTCATGAGTTTTTGTCCTAAAGTGATGAAATTTGGTACATATATGCAGTAAGGTATGGATATTCAAATAATGTATAATTTCTAAAAAAAAATCATTTTATTTTTTTATTATTTTTTTTATTTTTTTTTTAATTTTCACGCAAAATGAGTGCAAACTTCATAATATACCCTCGTTATCAATAAATATAAATTAATTTTGAAGGGTGGTAAACCGCAAAAGATACCGATTTTCTGTTCCGTCCTTTATAACATTCTTGCTGATATTTTCCAAAACCGCAAACATCCGCAGCTGACTTTTTTTTTCTTGTGTTATAGAATAGTTAGACTATCAATTAACACAAATTGTAGCGCGTGGGGAGACGTGGGTAATAATAAAAAGCTTCGACGAAAAAAATAAATCAGTGAAACATATGGTATGTCACTTTTTAAGTACCTACTGAAACATTTGTCGTTTTTTTAGAAATCAAAGACATGTATTGTAATAAACATGAAATAACCTTTCCAAAAATGTATAATAATGCATATCTGTACCAAATATTTCTTTCACAATATAGTTTTGAAATACGTGTACACAAAGATATAAGTTTGGTACTCCTGTGTTGTATATACTTTCTACACATGAAAAATAATGTAATTTTGTGCAATTTTGTGAAAAAACCTAATGAATATTATGTTATAATTATTAGAGAACCTAATAAAATAACCATATTAGACAAATTATGATATTCGTAAAAAGTATTTTCGATATGCTCTTGTTCTACCTTTTTCCACAGTGCGTCGGCGTCTTCATTTGCTTGCTTCACTTCGACGCTAGCTCACGCTGAATTTCGGAAAAAAATATTTTCTGCGAAGCGCTATATCTCAGTAAGGAATTGACATACAGACATATGTGAGTACTCAAATTGTAGATAATTTCAGGTACTACATAATGTTTCTGAACGCTTTTGTCGTAGGATGTAAGAAAAAAAGGTGATTGACGAAAAACTGACGAAAGGTCGAGATTTTTGCAGTTCTTACCCCCCTCCTCTTTTTGCACAGGGTCCTCGAGGTCCAAAACTTGACAAAATGTTAATTAACCATCCCTGAACAATATCTCCAAGTTTCATTAAATTCCGACCTTTTTCTAGCCAACTCCACTTCTTGCGACTTGTCGACCGGACTACACCAAAATCATATACAAAATAAGCCATTGCGCCCGTGACTAAAACCAAATCCTTACTAATTTACATATTAAATACTAGGTGGCGCCAGTAGTTGGTATAGTTTCTTTTTTAACTCGCTTATATTAGTTTCACCTGTATGTATGTATGTTACCAACTCCTTTAAACTCGATCGATTTAAATTCAAATTTATACACTTATCGAGAATCAGGGACAGTATAATATTTTTATAGTTTCATCCCATTATCCTGATTAGGGTCGCCAGGATTAAATAATTTCAAATAATTCAGTAGTAAAAAGTAAAAAAAAAATAGATTGAAAAAACTAAAAAACACGCTTTTAAAGCACAACAAACTAAAAAGTGAAAAGTAATTCCTAATATAAGCTGAAAACGGTAATGAACAAAACATACTGATATTATTGTGAAAAGGCGTGGGGCGCTCTGTGCCATATTTTTCGTCTATCAAGCTAAGTTGTTATAAATACTTCATAGTGTTTCAACTCAACTTGAAAATTGGAGAAACTAAACCGTTCATAAAAACGCATTCAAAATCACAAAGCCACACTTCAGGAGTGCTATAAGTTGCAATCATTGCGCTAAATTTCAGAAAGCTTGAGCAGTTATTAAAGAAATCTCCGATATTTAAACTACATCGCTACCCGTGCGAAGCTAGGCCGATCCACTAGTTAATTATAATAATAAAAGTAACGTAACAATAAAGTGTCTATTTAGTTATAACTTGGCATCGGCACTCAGTTAGAAACAATAACCAAATAGCATAAAAAATTCAAAAATTCAAAATTCAAAATTTCTTTATTTGATAAAAACAAGTGTTTGTAAACAATTGGTTGGGGTCTTCTTTTAAGCTTAAAGCCTGTGTTAGAAAACCCCGCTCGTCAATAGAATACATGAAAGAAAGAAAATAATTAAAATGAAAAATCATTACATAACTTAAATTAAAATTAAAATCAAAATCACAATCAAAACTAAAATTAAATTAAATTATTTTATCTTCCTTATGCCTAGGTTAGTTAATACAGAAAGCCACTATTATTATATTATATAAAGGTAGGTAACAAACGATTGTAAGTGTGTGTGTGTATGTGTGTGTTTGAGTGTATGCATGTGTGTTCATGTGTATGTGCGTGTGTGTGGGCGTGTATGTGCGTGTGTGTGGGCGTGTGTGTGTGTGTGCGCGTGCGTGTGTTATATATTCATAAAGTATTCATATTTAAGTTATTATTTCTAGTATAGCCTCTGTTTCATTATAAGTTTTTAGTTTAAGCCATTTAGTTATAGTCACTTTGGATTCATAATATAATTTATCATAAATGTTTAGCTCTCTATTAATCCTATTGTATAGCATTGATGATCTTACGTAATATTGCCTTTGTGCAAAGCTGGTTTTCGTTCTAGGGATAGTTACAACAATATCTTTCCTTCTACGAGAATTGTTTGATTCATTATAATCTATTGATTTATGCTTTTTTAGGCAACAAGTTAAGATATATAATTGCCTTATTGAGAGAAGTTCGCATTCCTTATAAAGAGATGTGGTAGAGAACATACTAGTTTTAAAATACATTATTTTAATTAAAGATCTCTGCGCTCTCTCCAAGTCTATTAGATACGTTTTGGCACAACCACCCCAAACTGTTATGCAATACACCAACACAGATTGCACCAGGGAAGTGTAAATATAATTCAAGATGTTATTTGTGGAATCATGTACTCTAGGTACCACGTAACGCAATGACTTGAATACCCAGGATAGTTTCCTTACCCTGTTAATGACATGCTCTAGATGAGAATACCAGGATAACCTCTGGTCCAACACAACACCCAAGTATTTGACTTCTTTCACTCTTTCAATTCTAGAACAATTACATGATGTGTTAGAAATTGTGGGATCTCTGACACAATTGTGTATTATTATATGAAAATCGTCACCGTCAGCATAAGTGCGCAAGGCTGAAATGAACCGGCTAACATTAGTCCTCAAAAACTATTTAATCCCGATTTTAATAAAGAACTAATCCCATGAGTGATTCCGCATTTCCATCTATTTTTCCAGGAAACCAGAGGCCCGATTTCATAAAGCATCGAACATCCAAGCTAATAAATTAACCACATGAGGTTTTCATGAACAAAAAGATTTAAATTATCCAAGCTAAGTCTAAAATTAGATCAACGAGAGTCCATTTTTTATATATTTTTTTATGTAGCCCTTATCATAGTTTCCCACTGCTGGGCAAAGGCCTCCCCCTGTTGAGTCCTTACGTCCCGGCTCTGTGCCACCTCCGGCCACCCCGGCAAAAACTTATCTAGATCGTCCCGCCATCTCAGCCGAGGCCTGCCCCGACGCCGGTAACCGTCTTGTGGCACCCAGTCTGTGGCCATCTTCGCCCATTAAAAAATTTAACAACCATGATAGTCTAATGGGTAGTACACCCGTCCGTCAATATAAACAAGCGTGAGTTTAAATCCTGGGTCGGGCCTACACCAATGTGTCTTTCTTAAGTCATATATGTGTTTTTAATTTATACATACATACATACATATACTCACGGCTATATTCCTTAGAAGGGGTAGCCAGAGCTAAGGGATTATAAATTCCTCAGCCACTTTTGGAAGTTGAGTGGAAAAAAGGCGGTATAATAAAGTTTTTGGTGATGGGTCTCCAACCGCATCGCCCAAAAACCCAATAAAAAGCCCCAACACCCTTAGTCGCCCTTACGACGACCGTGGGTAGAAAGGGGTAGCGACATTCTAAGCCGGCACTACAAGGCAATTTTAATTTATCTTGGTTTTTAAAGCCGAGTGAAAACTCAATAAGGACTATGTTGTACTCTGTCATGCGACAGTGTATTCGTACAAAAACGGCGATAGACCTGCCCTCTATACATCATATGCCCACTATATTCAGAATACGAGGTGACAATAATGTAGCGTAATATTTAGAAGTATTATTACCCTCCGTTACCCTTTCAGGAATGCAAGGCATGAAAGTTTGTACATACATATACTCACGGCCATATTTCCTAAGAAGGGGTAGCCAGAGCTAAGGGATTATAAATTCCTCAGCCACTTTTGGAAGTTGAATGGGGAAAAGATGGTAAAAATAAAGGTTTTTGGTGATGGGTCTCCAACCGCATCGCCCAAAAATCCAATAAAAGCCCAATACCCTTAGTCGCCTCTCACGACACCCGTGGGAAGAAAGGGGTAACGACATTCTAAGCCGGCACTACGCGGCACATGAAAGTTTGTGTCTTCAATAAATACCATAGAGAACTTATGTAAACAGAGCGGAAACCAAACTTACTTTAGTTTAAAATTCAATGCTCTGATAGTATTTTCTAAGATTTTCACGATTGCACATTATAATTGAAACAACTATTGATTTTCGGATATTTTAATCGCGTGTTATTACATTATTTTTAATAGCCCGACGTTTCGAAAACTTTTCAGTTATCATAGTCACGGGAAAACTGAGGTGTTATTTGTCATTATACAGTACTATAAAATTATTAATACTAACTACGTTCACAATTTTTTTTTTTTTTTAAATGTAACTTAAAATTTTGTGAAGGTAGTTAGTATTAATAATTTTATAGTACTGTATAATGACAAATAACACCTCAGTCTTCCCGTGACCATGATAACTGAAAAGTTTTCAAAACGTCGGGCTATTAAAAATAATATAATAACACGCGATTAAAATATCCGAAAATCAATAGTTGTTTCAATTTCAATGCTCTGAATTTTGATGTTCATACATTTGCTTCGGTTGAGTCAGTGGCATGGTCAGTGGTAGTAAACTGAACCCATTACATATAATGACATTCTTTGATTCTTCTTTATTTATTTACATACATACATACATATACTCACGGCAGTAAATCCCTACAAGGGGTAGCCAGAGCTAAGGAATTATAAATTCCCCAGCCACTTTTGGAAAGAAGAGTGGGGAAAAGATGGTAAAAATAAAGGTTGTTGGTGATGGGTCTCCAACCGCATCGCCCAAAAATCCCTTAATAGCCCCAATAACGTTAGTCGCCTCTTACTTACACCCACCGAAAGAAATGGGGTAGTGCTATTCTAAGCCGACACTACACAACAAAATATAAAATATTTATTTAAGTACTCTATAATAAATACAAAGTACACATGAAAAATATTAAAACATTAACGCACCTACACGACAAGAGGACATTACAAGTAAACAAAGGCACCGTTACTCTCGCTGAACATAATATAACGTCGCGTTCTTAACTTTTCACCGCGTTGTAACGAGTTTTTAAGTTTGTGGCAAAGCGAGAAATGTCTTTTTTCTACTTTTCGGAAGCGGTGCAAGTTATGAACTTTATTTTATTTAAAAGTTTAGCAACTGTTCAAATTTAAGCAAATTTTGTCTTTGTATTTTGCCGTGCAATGTCGGCTTAGAATACCACTACCATATTTCTTCCCATGCGTGATCGTACTAGGCGTCTAAGGGTATCAAGGCTTTTTAAGTGATGACGAAGAGACCTATCACAAAAAATATTTATTTTACAATTTTCAAACTTAATTTCAAAAAGTAGCTTAAGAGTTTTGGCTACCCCTTTGTCCCTACAAAGGATATTAATCCCTATTAATAGCCTAGATAAGTATATATGTATTTAGGCTCCATTTCTCAAATGGAGGCATTACTGAATTATTATAATATTATATTTAATACTGTAATAGGTTTTTATAATTAATGAAGTAATGTTTCCAGTAAATCCCGGGTCGGGCCTACACCAATCTGTCTTTTCTAAAGAACTGTGATGTTCAGTAGTATTAGTACCTCTGCAAACCCCTTCGGGGATATTAGGAGTGAACGTTTATGTTATGTTATGTTTCCAGTAAATCTGTTGTAGGAAGTAATATCGGTAAACGACCACCCCAGCTGACGCACAAAAAATTAGGTTTGTATCGAAATATTAATGATTTTATTTCAAAAGGTAGACTAACGCAGAAATTTTTATAATATGTTTCAATATGATAATAATTATTTCTTTGTTTCTTGATTGAACAAATGAATTGACCATAACCTCCTTGCTATAGAAAAATACTTTTAACGACCATCATTATAAAATTAAACAAATCTATTTATATAAGAGCGCATATTAGCATACATGTCAAATATTAAGTATGGTAAATTCACCCCGTACGTTCCCATTTAGGTAGGCAGACACTATCGCCACTTTGTACGACCCTGGCCAACCTCTCTAGATTCGTTTACATCCAAATTTTTTTTCATATTTCAAGGCCTTTCTTTTTTAGAACAATCTCCATTTAGTGCAAGTGTGTGTCCGCGACGTCAAGCGACGTCGTCCGTATTACATTACTTTCCACATTGGCTCTATACATATCTTTTATAAATTTACTATCATCCATCCTCTTAATGTGCCCAAACCATCTCAGTAGGCCTTTTTCTATCTTTTTTACAATATCACGTTCACACTGCACCTAATTATGAAAAATAATAGCGTGAGTATATATGTGCATTTACACTGCAGCTTTCTCAAATCATGTTATATTTTAATCGATCGCATAACCTCGACGGCCCCTACGTAAAGTATCGTAACTGCAAAAATCGAAATTTCTGTTTTTTGCATATGTAAAACGTAATAATGAGTAACTATGATGTACATTAATTATTTTTTGTTTTTATACATTTTTAAGACCCTTTTTCAATTGAATACTGTCGAAACTGTACAAATTACGCGCCAAAAACTATATTAAGTGGCAGATTCGACAGTATTCCCTAAGAGCGCTGCGCGGGCGCGACTCGAAACTACCAGACTCGACAGTTTTCTCCGGGATGTGGCGGGGGAGGACACATTTACCTTTTTTCAAGTTTTTGTTTACTTAATGAATAAAAATGAATGGTTGAGGTAAACAACTAGTCAATTAGGTTACAAAACCAAATATCAATAAGTGTGAGAGTTGTGAGACTGTCGAATGTGAGTATGAAGCTCAGAAACCTGGTAATGGAATGGTAATGGAATTAGCTTTTTACGTGTGGAAATCATAAGTTTTCATCAAATTATTTACACTAGTAAAATGATACATTGCTTATATAAGTAATAAGTGCCTGATTTATGATTAAACTTATAATTAAATCGATTCTAAATCAATTCACGTGGCGAGTTTTTAGATTAACGCAGTAAACTATCGAAAATGGCAGTTTCAATTGTGTTCTTTTAAAAACATATTTTTTCTCTATCGAAACTGCCATTTTTGATAGTATACTGTGCTCTCATTAAGCACTAAAATATCGAAAGTGGTATTTACGATGGTCTTCTGCGATTGGAAGAAATCGAATCTGCTACTTGCGATAGTTTTTTACGATATTAATGAATTGCCAATGTACTTCCGATTTTTTTAAAAACTTTTGTTTTAGTAAATAATGGAAAAAAAAATCGGCACCAGCGGGTATCGAACCCACGACCTCCGGGTATACGCCCCCGTCGCGCTCTGCCAATTGAGCTATAGTGTTAAGTGGCTTCTAGTGCGAAATTGTTCTTTCGTATGTTTCTTTTACACTTTTTAAGTAGTGTTAGCTTTCCCTACCTCCGATTTTTTTTAATATTGGAAAGGTCATTGTCTACCTTTACTGATAGAACGCAAATGTTGAGAACGCCTAACTTTTACATTATTAGAATATTATTTTGGTTCAGTGTATTAGCTTCTTTCTGGAATTATCAAATTAAAAATAATCTTTAAACTCAAACTTATTTAAGTTAGTAAAATTAAAATAAAAGTAATCAAATGGTTTTTTTTTTTTTGTGAAAAAGAAAATGAAAATCTCATGTGGGGATTATTCGAATAAATAAATTAAAAATAAAAGGAAAGAAAAATTTCGACACCTTTCCTTTCCTTTATTTATCCTTTATTTATAAAAAAATAATCCCCACATGAGGTTTTCATGAACAAAAAAAAACATTCTGATTACTTTTATTTTAATTTTACTAACTTAAATAAGTTTGACACTGACATAGAATGGAGGTTTCTCAACGAAATTTATGAAGCCAGAAAATGCACATGTTTGTTCAGCAAACGAATTCCCAGACGAAACTCCCGACCGCGCAGAAGAGACCCCGGTTCCATCTCTCACCTTAGCCCAAGCTTTGCCAGTGAACAACCACCATCTTTAGATATTACAGACGTGCCGAGCGTTAATTCTTTAATATCAATATCTGATCCAGAAGAAATTAATTCACCTAACTCTGCTCAGGGCCATATCCCAGCCCTTAAAACAGGTTGTGAGCATAGGCACCTAAAAGTCTCCTGCCCATAGAGTTAGTATCATCCGTCATCATCATCGTATCAGCTAAAGCCTAAATAGACCATGAACGTGTGTGGTCGTAGGTCGATGAGGGTTGTGAGCATGCACATTATGCTCATATGGCTGGATCCGCGCATGACTTTGCTACGCGCAAACGAACTTATACATCTGATCCAGATCAAAAGTGAAAGCGACCTGGTGATCAATAGATCGACGTCCGAAGGAAATTGCCAAAAAATACTGTCCAAAATTTCATCGTTAAAAGCGGAAAAACTATGCCCGCGAAAAGAATGAAAAGTCCACCTGCAAACTGAAATATTCAAGAGCATTTACAGAAGGTGTAAGACAACATATTTTTTAAGAATGTTGGCAGCTGTCGGATCATGCAATGCAGTAGGAGTACATCAATAAATAGGTATACGGAATTGAAAAAAAATAAAAACGACAGAGGAACCCTCAAGGAGACAATTCACTAGAATATATATTTTACCTAAACCTTAACATAATACTGTCTAAGAAAAAAAGGGTGTGGCTTAAATTAAAATGTTTTGTGCTACCCTAGCTGCAAAAGACCAATTTATTAGAACGGCACAAAAAAAACTGGACTAAACTGGCGTTACTGGAAAGTACAACAGAGGAAGAGAGCGATAGCTCAATGGGTAGAACACCGGTTAACGTGCAAGCGATTAGTGTTCAAATCCCGGGTCGGGCCTACACCAATTTATCTTTTCTAAAAACATATGTGTGGTTAATTTATCATGGTTGTTAACGGTGAGGGAAAACATCGTGAGGAAACCCACATGACTGAGTTATACTTAGTCATGTGACAGTGTATTCGTACAAAACGGCGATAGGCCTGCCCTTTCTGTCCATGCAAAACGTGGGTACTCTGAACACCAGGTGACAAAGTCACGTGATGTTCAGAAGTATTAGTACCTCTGCCAACCCCTTCGGGGATATTCGGCGTGAACGTTTATGTTATTATGTTATGTTATGTTACAACAGAGAAAAGCATTTAAAGCACCCAAGGAAAACTGTCGCGGAAATGATTCGGACTATCTGTGACCATGTCTGGGCATTTCAACAAGTTGAGTCCCATTTCACAAAAAAAAACAGCAACAAATTATATCTTGACAATTCATTGAGATTTGCTAAGTGGTTTATTATGTACAAAGAGTGGCCAGAGTTAAATAACTACAGCAATCAATTCGAATGTTTTAGACATGAAAACCTCATGTGGGGATTATTACTAATAAATAAAAGATAAATAAAGGAAAAAAAAATTTCGACACCAGTTACAGCAATCAACCAGAAAATGGGCGACGATACCGTCAATAGTTAATGACAACATGACTAATATATTTTTGGTTCGAAAATAATGCTAGTACCTAGGTTTAATAAGATCTATTGTTTTATGAAAATAATTTTACTACTTATTTTTTATTACTTAAATCTGATAGTTTGTTATTACGAGTAACATACTCGTAAGACTGCTGAGTAAATAAGTCACTATAACATACATAGTTATTAGTTTTCAATAGTTATTAATTGCCCATTAGTTTAGACCCTAGAATCTCATATAATATTAATAATTTCTAAAATTATTCGTTATCTTTATTAATATATTTTATATAAGATAATTTTATTTTAAGTTAGGAAAGTTTTTTTTTCATACCTCAGTAATGCTAATGCAAGCAAATTTGTTCATATTATTTTCGTGCACCTGTTACTTATTACAATGCATGTTTTGTTACTATACAAAAACAACATAAAATCAAAAACCCTGTTGTTTTCTTGGTAGAAAAGTATCTTCATATCCGCATTATACCTTAAAAATGCTATTGAATGTACCAGTTTTAGTTACATCGTGACGAAGAATATTATTGTAATTACCACTTACTATACCTAGGCAATTGCAAATGACCTAGAATAATATCGAAACTACCACATTCGATAAAACGCCGCTTAATACTGACGAGGTATAACATTGAAAATGAAATATATAGAAAAAAAATATATATTTAAAATAACACATTAAGTAATTAAATTAAGTATAAAATAGTCATGTAATTTCATGTATTGTATTTTACAAAATGTTAGTATTTACTTTTAAAATCAATTTTCTAACTTTGAATTGCTCTCCTGTAAAGTTAAGGTTTTGCAGTTACGATACTTTACGTAGGGGCCGTCGACCTAACATTAAAAACATATTACAAACTTTCCCAAGCGGAGGGACTTCATGAATCTCTACTGAATTCACTCTACTTTCATGCTTCTACGTCGGTATGGTAGTGTGTGTTCAATTGGTTTTTATTTATTTAATGTTATATTATTTAATGTATCAAAAGTCAAATCTCAAAGACTCAAACGTTTCTGCCAAATATTCCCGAAAGGGTTGGCAGAGGTACTGATACTACCGAACATTACGTGACATTGTCACCTGGTATTTCAGAGTACCCATATTTTCGAAATGTTTCTTTCCTTTATTTATTAGTTACAATCCCCACATGAGGTTTTCATGGACCAAACATTCTAATTATAGATAATGAATGTGGATTATTCTCATAAAAAAAATTTGTTTGTAGTTTCGTACGAGTGAGTAAATAAAAATCAACCTCGTCTTATCGCTACTTTCCAAAACTTGGACCAGCAGAAAAAGGGATCCAAAGAAAATTACAGAAGGAAAAACGGCCTTACTTTCAATAAAACTGTCGTCTTTATTTAACAGGGCAAAAGTTATCTTCGCCGCCATTGTGCGAATACGAGCCTAAAAATACTCAACTGAGTTTTGTTTTACTCTGTCTTACAGCGATCATGTTTCATATTGATGTAAAATATGAACAATTTGTAAAATTCACAAAATTAACTAGTTTCTTACGTTTATATTCATACATACATATACTCACGGCTATAATTCGGAATTAGAAAATCCTCAGCCACTTTTGGAAACTGAGTGGCGAAAAGATTGTGAAATAAATGTTTTTGATGACGGGTTTCCAACGACAATACCGATAGTTGCCTCTTATGTATATTAAACCCACCGGAAGAAATGGGGAATCGCTATTCTGGTAAGATTATGTTCCATATTTTTCATCAATCGAACAACAAAAGGTTTTTTCATTATAACATACATACATATACTCACGGCTATAAATCCCTTAACAAGGTAGCCAGAGCTTTGGAATGATAAATTCCTCAGCCGCTTTTGGAAGTTGATTGGGGAAAAGATGGTAATAATAAACGTTTTTGGCGACGGGTCTCCAACCACATCGCCCAAAAATCACTTAAAAAGCCCATATACCTTTAGTCGCCTCTTACGATCACCCACGGGTAGAAATGGGGTAGTGTTATTCTAAGCCGACACTACACGACACGAAACACGACACACGACATTATTCTCAGCTTATAATTCTTATTATTAAACGAGAGAGGGTGGATATTGTGAACCAGCCTGTGTCGCGATACTAAAAGCTAGAAAATTGGTTCAGGCATCAAATTGAAGGTTTTCATCAGAAGTTTTACCAAAAACTCATATATTTTCCATAACTGGATTAGGTAAATTGTTAGCGATTTCTAAATTGTCAAAATTGGCCCATAGACTTTGCTGGAGTAAAAGCGCGCGCAAATGCGTCAGTCATAGCTTTTAGCATTATATTACAACACCCACGGGAATATAAATATAAAAAAACAGAAGTTAAGATAGTGTTTTAGTATTTTAGATGTAAACCGGATGCAAAAAATGTAGTCCACGCGGACGTAGTCGCGGGCAAAAAGCTAGTTAAGAATTATTTAACACTTTTAGTTAAACGTGCTTCAAAAGTTTGTTTTTCAGTATTTTTAAAACTTTTTAATATTATTTATATGGCATACTCATCGTTTGAAAAAAGATAAAGATACATGAAGCTATGGAAATGTCAACAATATATTCGTAGCTGTTGTAAACTACGCAATTCGTAGCCAAAAGTACAGCCGTGCTACCACTACGAGTCTACTATATTTGAAACGAAGCCCTTTTGCAGCCCTCTACAAAGTTCTTCCCATATTCTTATTGCCCTTGTAAATGTTTTTTTAAAAGACAGGTAGATGACACTGTGACCTTATGTTTGATTTCCCTGTGGACGCCGGGGCATGGATAGAGATGAAAACTGTCACTTAGTACTGCGCGGTGCGTGTGACGTCACCTTTTGAGTTATTACGTTTACGAACTGAATTTGAAACGTGTTTTGTGTAATTTGTTTTGCGGTTATGCTCAAAAAGAGTATTATTTATGTTTATTGTGGCTAGAACACTGCTTATCGAGCAGACGATGAAGACTCAAATCCTGGTTCGGGCCTACATCTATTTGTATTTTCTAAAGTGATACATGTGGTTTTATCATGGTTGTTAACGGTGAGGGAAAACATCGTGAGGAAACCCACATGGCTAAGTTGTATTTAGTCATGTGACAGTGTATTAGCACAAAACGGCGATAGCCTGCTCCCTATTACGTGAGTACACTGTCCAAGCAAAATCGGGTACTCTGAACACTAGGCAATGTCAAGTGATGCTCAGAAGTATTAGTACCTCTGCCGACCCCTTCTGGGATATAAGGTGTAAACGTTTGTGTTTGAGGTGAATTATTGTATGTAATGCAATAATCTTAAAAAGCGATGTGAGTTAAAATTAATGCCTTGGGCGGAGACACAAGAGTTACCGATTCCGTATTGGATCCCATACCTTTTTAGAATCATTAAGGTACTACACACAACTGTCTAAGCAAAGGTGGGTACTCTCAACACTAGGCAATGTTAAGTGATGCTCAGAAGTATTAGTACCCAGTGGTGCCAAGCCCTTTGTTGAATTGTTGTATTTAATGCAATAATCTTGTAAAGCGATGTAGGTTAGAATTAATAGCTTGGGCGCAGACACAAGAGTTACCGATTCAGTATATAAAGTATTAGTTTAAATGGATAAACCAGGCTTAAATGGCAATGCGAACGAATTAGTAGTTGAAATATATATACTCACGGCCATAAATACCAAAAAGGGCTAGCCAGAGCTTTAGAGCTAGAAACTCCTCAGCCTTTGGAAATCGATAAGGGGCAAGGTGATAGAAATAAATTACCGTTGGTGATGGGTCTCAAATCCCATCGCCCGAAAACCACTTAAAAAAAAATACCCTTATGATTTCGCCTCTCACGACACCCGTGGTAGTGAAAGTCAAAGCCACTATACGGTGTAGTAGGAATTGATATAATTGTAGTAAAATCAAGGATATTCGGCAAAAAGACGACTCAACATCGCTAAACAATCATTTTTAGTCAACCTTGGAAGTCAACGGCTTTTCCCACCCATTTTCTATAGGGTAGTTGTTGTTTTAAGCCACTATATATTAGAGTTTCATATAACTCAAAATTTACTACGAAATACCTGTTACCTTGCGTTGTTGCACGTCGATTGCACCTGTTGACATTTTATGGCAAAAACGTGTTAAAATTTCAGTGCTGAATAGCCCTAAAAACTTAGTTAGTCACTAGCCAGACAGAACTGACTTATAATACTTTACTCAAAATTTACTTGTAACACAAGATAAACTATAATGATTCAAGGATAACAGCAAACCATTTCTTTCTGAGGGTGACGAGTTAGGAAACTAAGTTATTTTTGCGTGATTTTTGTCCCATAGAGAACTACTTTTTTAATTATTAATCTTTTTCTATTTTCAATATTATACTGTTAAAGAAGCTGAAAGATTGAGAAATTGTTCTTAAGCACGGACTTACCCTTAGTGGTGTTTAGCAGCCATATGGCAGAAAAGAATCCACGGTAGTACCTTTTTTGTCAAAACTTATAGTAAACTTTAAATTGCTTTTGAGGTAAGACCGAAAAAAACATACTCTTTTGTCTAAAAATATTACATACATACATACATATACTCACGGCTGTAAATCCCTAAAAGGGGTAGCCAGAGCTAACAAATTAGAAAATCCTCAGCCACTTTTGGAAGTTGGGTGGGGAAAAGATGGTAAAATAAAGGTTGTTTGTGATGGATCTCCAACCGCATCGCCCAAAAATCCCTTAAAAAGCCCCAATACCGTTAGTCGCCTCTTACCTACACCCACCAGAAGAAAAGGGGTAGTTCTATTCTAAGCCAACACTACAAAGCAAAAACATCAAAAAATATTATCATTCTATTACGCACCATTATGTTTCAGAATTAGAATATTACCATATTTATAAAATCTTAACACTGTAATCTGACCTCACCACAATAAATAACAAGGTATAAATTTATTACCCCGTAAACATGAAGGGTGGTTGTAAATAGATGAAAACACCCCATAATAGCCCCGTAAAAACGAAACCGCTATTTACGTAAAAGTATAAAGGTGCTTTTTCATTATATTTGCAAAGTTCTTTCAGTAAAATATTTCAAAATAATGATACAGATATTCTCAGACTTACCCAGTGCATATCCTTTTTTTGTAACAAATTCATTTTTAAAGCACGTGATCATATTCACTGTTCACGCCATACATTACTGAATGGGTGGCGGAGGTGCTAATATTTCTTAGCAATTCAATATATTTTACCACCCGGTGAAACCACGTGGGACCACTAAACGGCACTATTTTCATACGCGTATAGGTATAATTTGCTGATACTTACTTACTTATACTCACGCCCATTATTCCCATTGGGGTAGGCAGAGTCTATCGATCGCCACTTAGTATGATCTTGACAGACCTCTCTTGCTTCCCTTACATTCATTATTCTACTCATACATGCTCTTTTATTCTTCTCACTTCGGTCCCTCGCCTTTATAAGAACGTTTTCTATCTGGTTAAAAAACGTTTTACGAGGCCGTCCTCTACTAACAATCCCATCCGCATTGGCTCTATATATCTCTTTTGCTACTTTATTTTCATCCATCTCTCATTTGCTGATACTTATGATATTAACAAATATAAAATCACGCCATAACTTTTTTGGGTGTCGAACCTTAACCTTCAAACGGGACCCTATTCTTAAGATTTCGCGGTCTGTCTGACTTTTTTCTGCCTTTCTTTAGGCTGTTATAATAAAACGCGATACCTAAACGTTAACGATAGCCGTATAGTGTCGGCTTAGAATAGCACTACCCCGTTTCCACAGATGGGTGTACGTAAGGCGACTAACGGTATTGGGGTTTTTAATTGATTTTTGGGCGATGCGGTTGGAGACCCATCACCAACAACCTTTACTTTGCCATCTTTTCCCCACTCAACTTTCCAAAAGTGGCTGAGGAATTTCTAATTCCTTAGTTCTGGCTACCCCTTCTAGGGATTTAAAGCCGTGAGTATATGTATGTATGTATTTATGTATTATAGATATGCTTTGTACAATTGTACATAACACAATTTTCAATCAAAGGGATGGCAGTATTTGCAATTATCTTAAACTTTACGATAATTTATTACCTAGAATCCACTTGATAAAAAAAAAGCTTTTGAAATATTCAGAATTTCGAAATTTTCTTTATGTACTGGTTCTATGCGGCAGTTTACTACGAGGCTATATTTTTTATAGTTCCGTTGTTAACGCAACACCTTATATCTGATAAAAGGATTCAATGCTATTTATGGCTATAAATCTTTATACACTACCATGTTTAGTAGCAATAAATCTACCATCGCTACATACAAAATCCGACTTTACAAAATTTATGATAAAAACAAACAATATAAATACCTACATTTACTCACGCCGTTAATTCCCATTGGAGTAGGCAGAGACTATCGATCGCAACTTCGTACGATCCTGGCAAACCTTTCTAGCTTCATTTACATCCATCAATCTTACACACAAATTCTTTTAGTCTTCATACTTCGGACGCCCCCGCCTTTTTGAGCACACTGTCAATTTGGTCCAAGTGTGAAAAAGTTTGGTACAATATACATATGCATGCATATAATCAGTTCTCATAGTTACCATAGGAGCTGGCCGTGATTATCCATCGTTATTTTGTAAAATCCTGAAAAATTTCTCGAAATTCATTTACTTTTATGGCATTTATATATTTATTTCGGAAAATCTCTGGTCTAGTATATCTGTTACTCTGATAAGGTATCAATCTTAACAAAATCTATTAACTTGTTGCTGTAAGGTACGTGGCTCGTTAGTTTATGCATCCACTAAGGTAAATTGAAAACGGATGTGGCTGAAGGAATCGGTCTGAATAATTAAAACAAAGCGGCAGACAAGCTGAAATTGATAGCATTCTACCTCGTGATCGTGGCTGGAATAAGCTTTTACTGTTTCTTTGGTTACTGTAAAAAATAATACATACATACAAATAATCATAGCTATAAATCTTTAAAAGTGGTATCCAGAACTGCAGAATAGGAAATTCTTTAGCCGCTTTTGGAAATTGCAGCCCAACAACCTAAGCTATTTACGAATACCCACGGGAAGAAATGGGGTAGTGCTATTCTAAGCTGACACTACATAGCTATAAAGCCATAAAATACTAAAATAATACAAAACGACTGAAAACGTAAGACAAAGAGCCGTCAGAGAATTAAATTTAGGAATTCCATAGCTACTTTTAGAAAGTTGACTCAAGAAAATATTGTAAAATGAAGCATAATTGGTGCCCAACAATCATTTCAAAAACCCCAAAACCCTGTGTCACCTTACACATACACCCACAATACACATCTATAGAAAGCATACCATAAAAAGCATTCGTTTTTGTTTAAATAAACAAAATAAAATTAATGAAGTTACCTTCCTATAAGCGTTTATAAAATCTGAAACTTGCTGTGTAGTGTCGGCTTAGAATAACACTACCCCATTTCTGCCGGTGGGTGTACGTAAGAGGCGACTAACGGTGTTGGGGCTTTTAAGGGATTTTTTGGGCGATGCGGTTGGAGACCCATCACCAACAACCTTTATTTTGCCATCTTTTCCCCACTCAACTTTCCAAAAGTGGCTGAGGAATTTTTAATTCCTTAGCTCTGGCTACCCCTTCTAGGGATTTATAGCCGTGAGTATATGTATGTATGTATATGTAAGTTACCTTCCTATAAGCGTTTATTAAAATTTGAAACTTAGTGGAGAAAGCTTCAGAATAATAATAAAAAACAGCCACTTTCAAGTGAATATGACGTAAATTTGTAGTTTTTCTGCGATCATACATATATACATATACTCACGGCTATAGATCCCTAGAAGGGGTAGCCAGAGCTTTGGAATGAGCAAAACCTCAGCCACAAGTTGATTGGGGAAAAGATGGTAATAATAAATGTTTTTTGGTGACGGGTCTCCAACCGCATCGCCCAAAAACCGCTTAAAAAGCCCCTATACCCTTAGACGCCTCTTATTTATTTATTTATTTATTATTATTAGGACCTTCAACAAGAAATACATAATTCATTTATAGTTTTTTACATTGGTATTACGGTAAACAGTATCAGTATGCATTCTTAATTATAGAAGGCCACAGCATTCTCTGGAAAACATGTACAAAAATTCATTACGATCACACACGGGTAGAAAGGGATAGTGTTATTCTAAGCCGACACTACACGGCAATTTCTGAGATCATTTCGATAGTTATTCTTAAAACTGTCCATCAAATATTTTTCGCGTCTTATTCCATATACAATACTACTCTCTCAAGGCATAAGAGTAGTGCTTTTCAAAGATGACTATTATTTTTCCCTTTGTATACTTGTAGTAAAAAATAAAGTTTGTTTGAATTTCGAAAAATTAGGTGTCTGTCTTTCTGTATCTCGTTATATTTTGATGTGGATATAAAAGTAGATTAATGGAACGGCAAATTACAGAAGATGATTTTTATTTCTAAAAGTGACATCTAGTTGAAATTGGACGAACTATTTCAAAATTGTTTAAACTTGTTTTTCAAGAATCAAGCTGTACGAACTGTGAAATTATCAGTACTCCGTTTGATGTTAGTTACATCTATAACCAGCAGATGGCGTAGAGCGTCGAATTCTGTTCAAAAACAATAAGCTAAATCAAATAATAATATGTTTATAAACAATGTCTACTAGTTATTTCTAGATCTATGATTATAGAAAAGAAAAAAAATCATCGGCTTTATTATTACGAAACCATAAAAATTACACATTATATTCGGAAAAATAAGCATCTCTGCCACCTGTTTGAGGTTTTACCGCGTAGAAGTTGAGTTTGAGCTGAAACTTGAAAATACTTTATGGTTCTTGAATAATAAGGTTGTTCAATTACTCTTACTAAAAAGCTGTAAAAGAAAAAATAAGCTGCAAATTGAAAATAAAATATCATTTTCAATATGCAAGTTAAGGTATTTCGATTAAGTATATCTTTATTCCTTTAGGTAAACTTATTTTGAGATATAAAAACACTTATTCAATGCGACTTTCATATTTTCAGTTTCAGTTCCGCGCTACTGCTGCCTGGTGAAGGACGTTTTTCAGAGAATCAGAAAATAGTTACGACATTTTCGTAACTTAGTGTAAAATAAGATCAAAATAAAATTATCTTGTGAAAGAAAGTTTCTTAAAGAAAAAATCTTTTATGAATCTGTTCGTTTAAAAATCGTTTGAAATGTGTAGGACAAAAATGAAACATCGCAAAAAGATCGAAACTTTTGATGTTCTAATAAAAAATAGTATAAGTGATTCGTTTATCAAATATGCACAAAATATATGTAATTTCAAGTTTCAGTGATGAAGTGAAATGATTGTTAATATCACATTAGATCCGTTGGAGCACATGTGGATGAACGTTGATGAAAACATGACTATACCTTTAGTGTCAGAACTGGATTTATTGTTTCAGCCTGAGCCGGTATTAATCACTTTATATGTGCCCCTTATTATTTTGTCATTAGTGTCAAATATACTTTTAATTGTTGTTGCTGTTAAATGCCACTATACCAAAAAGTAAGTATATTAATAGATATTATATAATAAAGGCCGTATAGTGTCGGCTTAGAATAACACTACCCCATTTCTACCCGTGGGTGATCGTAAGAGGCGACTAAGGGTATAGGGGCTTATTAAGTGATTTTTGGGCAATGTGGTTGGAGACCCGTCACCAAAAACATTTATTATTGCTGAAATGTAAGTAACACCAATACTATATTATTATTCCCTAGCAACCCTAAGTGTGGTGCCAACGGCCTTCTTTGTTTTCGCTACATATTGTCAGCACCAACCGGCTTTTCTAGACACGTTTTGTTAAAGGGCGGTTGAAAGTGTAAATAAGAAACTCCACTGACTTGCGACAGTTTTGAAGTATGTATGAAGATTATAGAAACTTTTTATTATTTTGTTATGAACCATGGTGTATTACATTTGCATTGTTTGGTTCATATTTTTAGATAAATCACAATTTCAAACACAAACAATAATTTGTTTCGGACGCCAGACGATACGTTACGTTCCCGTGAGTTACGTTTACCAAAAATATTTCTCAGTGGATGGGATTGTAACTCAGTGGAACTGTAGAGCCATATGCATATTGTAATTTGCTGGATTCAAAATAAATTTAATATACTAAATTTATTAATATATAAATAAATATAAATTTATTTTATAACCTCATTTATATATTTTTCCTTATCTATAAAAACCTATCTGGCTACTACTACGTACTACAGAAGCAACTAAGAGTGATTCATTTGTTACATTGTGGGACCAAAATTTAAATTCAACAGCGATCGCTTCCCTAAACCTTTTCTCCCTGAAGAATGACATGGTCCAGAACTATATTCTGGATTGTAACAATGTAAAAACACATGCACCAATTAAAAAATATTTAATAATTGTGATCAAATTATTTAACTGTTTCATTGAATTGAATAGAAGAATTGTTTTTGTTAATTTGTTTTATCTAAGAAAGATATTCTTTTAATTAATTATTTTTTTGTAATTTATAACTCACAGTTTAAGAATTTGGCGAAATTTGTTAGAAAGATTATTTTTGTTAATTTAATTGGCTTTTTCGCATATTTTATAACGAAAAATGTCATTGTTTTTTAAGTTTCTGATTGGTATCTTGATATATGTTTTAAAATGTACGTTTAAAATTGTAATGAAACAATATTTTCATTCCAGACTCTAAACAACATTTGATGTGAATCCACCTTAAGGTTTCCACTTAGAGACGAAAGTGTTCTACTGAGTTATTGTCCCGTGTAACATTACTCTAAAAATATTTTTTATTGCCAAATTTTACACATTTTACACAAAACAAAACAGCTTTAAGAAATATTTCAAAATCCTTCTTTTTGCTTTAAATATTTATGACTAGGGAAGTATCATAATGTTTTAGATAATGAAAACTAATTAGGATCGCATTAAACAAAACGTAACTCAGTAGATGAAAACCTATGGAAATAGAATGAAATTATTTTGTAACTCTGTGGAATGTTGAAATGCTCCCATCGAATGAAATAATTTATTTTAAACTATAATTAATAATACTCCAGTACATACTTCAAATTAAATATAAAAATTAGTTATTAATGGTTATAACAAAATAAAATTATGGAATATTAATGAACTTTTTATATTTCTAGAAAAAAATATTTCCGGATAAACCAAAAAAAATAAACGCCCTATTACCATCTTTTCCCCAATCAACTTCCAAAAGTGGCTGAGGAATTTTTCATTCCAAAGCTCTGGCTACCCCGTTAAGGGATTTATAGCCGTGAGTATATGTATGTATGTATGTATAATAAAGTGTATGTAAATATGTGTGTTATGTGATGTTACTTCTACTGGTTAATAGATTTTATTGATGAGAAATCTGTTGAAAGGTTTCGGAGCCTATATAGTAATTAAAAACATAAAAAGATACTCAGTATTCTTTTTCATGATATCATTAAATATGTTTACTCGGCCACGGGGCCGAGTGGATAGGTGGCAGCTTCTCGGTCCGGAGGTTGCGGGTTCGGAGTATCCCATAATATGAGTTTAACTTAGTTTATAAGCTAAGTGTATAATATGTCCGTATATTTATATGTTCATTCATTTTATTGAAATAAAATTATAGTTAGTTGATAGAAATAAACTTGAGAATCCTGCCACGATGTATGTCCCGAAAAACTAAAGAGCTTATTCCATTACACTTTGTCGTTTCTGAATTCAGACGTCCTTCGAAGTTACTGCCGCAGACGCTTGTTATTCCACTACGCAAATTTGTCTACTTTTCAGAAGCCCAGCGTTCTGAACGTTATTCCACTAGTCTGAATTCAGATTCTGTAGCTCTCAGACGTCTTCATTAAGACAAATGGAATAAGCTCTTAATGCCTTAAGACACTACTTAAACGTGTAATAGAAATAAAGGATAGAAGAATTTCGCGCTGGCAGATTGTTTCAATACGTATCCGTCCACTACCGCCCCGGCCGCCCGGTGGCTCAATTGGCAGAGCGTCGGGACGTATACCCGAGGTCACGGGTTCGATTCCCGCCTGTGTCAAAGTTTTTCTTTCCTTTATTTATTAGTAATTCCTTAAGAGTTATGTATGATAAGTTTTATGTTTTCGCCTTAGAATAACACTAACCTATTTCTCCCTTGGGTGTTTGTAAGAGGCGATGAAATATTGGAATGATGAGGAAATATTGGGGCTCTTTATTGATCGTTGATCGGTGCAGTTGGAGACCTTATTGAGGTAATTTTCCTTGCTTAATTCCAGAAGAAGACAAAGACTTTTTTACTGTCAAGCTTTGAAGAAGAAGAAGAAGAGACATTTATTCACATTTGAACTATTAACCGTGATAGCCCAGTGGGTAGAACACTTGGTTATCGTGCAAGCGACTAGTGTTCGAATCCTGGGTCGGGCCTACACCAATTTGTCTTTTCTAAAGACATATGTGTGGTTAATTTATCATGGCTGTTAACGGTGAGGGAAAACATCGTGAGGAAACCCACATGACTGAGTTGTACTTAGTCATGTGACAGTGTATTCGTACAAAACGGCGATAGGCCTGCCCCCTATCACGTGAGTACACTGTCCATGCAAAACGTGGGTACTCTAAACACCAGGTGACAAAGTCACGTGATGTTCAGAAGTATTAGTACCTCTGCCAACCCCTTCGGGGATATTCGGCGTGAACGTTTATGTTTATGTTATGTTTGAACTATTAACTACTACACCGTTTCCTTAAATATTAAAATTTTAAAAGAAACATAAAAAGTGATACAAAATAAAATAAAATAAATTAAACAAATGTGAATAGGTCCTGCCTCAGCTTATTTTTGTGCGTTTTACACACAATACTGATTTTCAGTCAGGACCCATTTGGAGTGACACATATAACATACATTTCATGCTACATAAAATGATTGACAACAAAATAATAGTTAATTAAAAACGAAATACAAAAAAGTTGATCAATAAGCTGGCCATAACCGCACACCGCACACCATAACTGCACTCTTACTATTAAAAAAAACCACATAATAAACAAATAAAGAAAAAAAAAATAATAAAAATAAATAAATATAATAATTGCATAGGTACACTCTTTAATGAAAACATATACATAAATACCGTGATAGCCCAGTGGGTAGAACACTCGGTTATCGTGCAAACGACTAGTGTTCAAATCCTGGGTCGGGCCTACACCAATTTGTCTTTTCTAAAGACTTATGTGTGGTTAAGGCCGGCGTCCGAAGTATGAAGAATAAAAAAGCATGTATGAGAAGAATGATGAATGTAACAGAAGCAAAAGTGATTTGCCTGGATCGTACAAAGTGGCGATCGATAGTCTCTGCCTACCCCAATGGGAACAATGGGCGTGAGTATAAGTAAGTAAGTTATGTGTGATTAATTTATCATGGTTGTTAACGCTGAGGGAAAACATCGTGAGGAAACCCACATGGCTGAGTTGAACTTGGTCATGTGACAGTGTATTCATACAAAACGGCGATAGGCCTGCCCCCTATCACGTGAGTACACTGTCCATGCAAAACGTGGGTACTCTGAACACCAGGTGTCAAAGTCACGTGATGTTCAGAAGTATTAGTACCTCTGCCAACCCCTTCGGGGATATTCGGCGTGAACGTTTATGTTTATGTTATATACATAAATACACATATGTATACATGAATACATATAATTATATCCTATTAAAAGTATAAAATGCACGTATATAATGATATATTTAGAATTCATTAACAATAAAGTATGAATATATAAAGCGTATACACGATATAAATTGGCAGAGATGTACAAAATAGGTTTAAAAAAGCATTTAAATACAAAATGCAAAATACTTTTCAAATTTCCTATTTCAAATGCAAAATACCAAATAGTTTTACGTTTTGTATTTCAAATGCTAAATGCAAAATAAGTATTTTCAAAATACTTTTTGAAAATAAAATACTTTTTGACTATATTTATGAGTATGCGTATCAATAAATTCTGTTGTTATTAATAATAATAATACTCACTTAAAATAATGTAAAAAAACTAGACTAACGAAAAGAAAAGGAAAGACTAAACAGTCTAAACAGCAATTTTCTTTATTTAATACGCTTTTCAACAATACCAGTTGTTCGAATAGATCATCATACGAAAAAAGTCTTTCTACTGGTGATAAACTAGGTAGGGATGTGTTGTATTTTAAATTTGGCGGCAATCGAACAGGCGCGGGTAATTCGGAGTAGCTGTCAAATGTCACTTTAACGTTTGCGCTGAAAGTGTCCATGCTCGCTAGCGTGAGCACTCTGAGCGCGTGGAATAACGTTTGTTGATGACGCGAACAGCCGAACGCACCCTCAGCGGCATTATAAGCGTCATTCGTTCATTTCATTTCGTTTGACTATTAATATTGCCTAAACTTAGTTATAAAGTATTTTGCATTTTGAAAGGTATATTAAAAATACAAAATACATATCGAAAGGTATTTCAAATAAAATACAAAATGTTTCTTACTAAAAGGCATTTAAATGCCAAATACAAAATAGGTATTTTGCATTTTGTACTTGCATTTTAAATAGAAGTATTTGAAATAAATCGCATCTCTGTAAATTGGGATATGTAGGATTAGGGTCAGGGTTCTTAACGACGTATGTTCTAGTGAGTGAGTAAGTAATCTTTAAGCTTGCGCTTAAACGTGTTCCCACTGCACACATCACGGATTGGTGAGGGAAGATCATTCCAGCATTTGGACGCTGCAAACTTAAAAGAACCTCGAAACGCAGCGGCGTATAGGCGTATAGGGGTAGCTATCTAGCTTTGGCTAGATAGCTACCCCTTTTTTGGACTTTATAGCTGAACTGTTTTACATTAATTGGTTTTTTTAATACTGATGACTCTTTTCAATGCTCAGCTTCAAATCGACTGCAAAAATTGGCTGAGTAATCATCCATATTTAATTTCTTGTTATCCCTTTTTTGTTGGGGAATTTGGATATGAGATTTTGTTTAAATGAATTATAAAATAAAGCACTTCTAAACTTATCATGTCATGCCCTACGGCACAGAGACGTGGCCTTTAACAATAGGCCTCATCAGAAGGCTCCGAGTTACCCAAAGGGCAATGGAGAGGGCTACTTTAGGAGTTTGACTACGCGATCGAATCCGCAACTGGGAGATCCGTAGAAGAACTGGAGTCACTGACATAGCCCGAAGTGTGCCAAACTTAAGTTACAATGGGCAGGCCACATTGCACGCAGAACCGACATCCGTCAGGGCTCGACAGTTCTGCGTGCAGACGACGCAGTGTGGGTAGGCCTTCCACAAAGAGGACCCGACGTCTTGGTCAAGGTCGCGGGAAGCCGATGGATGAGGGCAGCACAGGACCGGTCGTTGTGGAGATCTTTCGGGGAGGCCTATGTCTAGCAGTGGATGTCTATTAGCTAATGATGATGAGGATGAAACTTATATACTTACATGCATTATATATTCTTTTATAATCACAGCTGTAAGTCCCCTAAAAGGGAGTAGGTCGAGCTTCAATGTTATAAATTCTTCATATACGCTTTTGGAACTTGAGCAAACACAAAAATTATAAAAAAAATGAGTGATCATTCTTCGAAAAAATCGCCTAACCATCACCAAATCTTTTCTTAAGACACCTGCGGGAAAAAAAATGTGATTTCTAAGCCTTCCGTAGCTAATCAAGATTTGGTGATAAAAATAATTTCATTATGATGAGAAGTCGTAAAGAAATATAAAAACAATATTTGTTTTGATTGGAATGGACGAAGATTATTATATATTAATCATTATTTTGCACAATCATGGCAAACCTCTTGTTTCATTAACCTAATTCAATCTTTAAATATTATGAAGAGAAACACTTTGTTTGATTTATAAATAAGCTCAAAAAATGGTCGACTCATTAAAAAAAAAACCAATGGAAAGCTAAGACTTTCAGAAGCAATATGAGCTATATATTACCACGCTTAATATCATAGCGGGTAATCAGTGAAAAATACTTAACACCATCTGTGCGAAGCCAGATCGGACCACGAGTGAATTATAAAAGAAATCATTTTTGAATATTATTTATACACACGGTCAAATCATTAAAATCTCCTCCAGACAACCTTTGTATGCGAATTCTAACAACCCTGTCTCTAAAATAAATTTGCGCTATTATTCAATTTAATGTTTTCAGTTGAATTTTCATAAACTCTCGTAAAGTAACACTTTAATTCGTCAAGTTCTAATTAGGGTAGCTGCAATTACAATCATATTTTTAGTACATAATAATTTAGTAAATACCTTGTTCTTGAGACTATTTATTATATTGTTTTTTATTTATTTTTTTGTTTTTTATTTTTTATTTATTTATTATATTGTATATATATATATTGTTTTTTATGGTTCTGGCCATTCATGAGGATATATATATATAAATAAATAAATAGTAAGTCGTGTTCTTACCGGCGTTGGGTCAACCGCCTAACGATGAATTGAACGATTCTTCTATCGCACATTTTTATCGATCATTATAGTCTATTGACGTGCCCCACGGTTTTATTTTGGTCTAGTCTATGCCTATGTTTATAATGCCCACAACTGTATCTTTTTTATATTTTTTTAGCTTTTAGTACATTTATATTAAACATTGCAATGTAAGTTTAACATAAAGGCAGGCGTCCGAAGTATGAAGAATAAAAGAGCATATATGAAAAGATTGACGGATGTATACTGAGCTAGAGAGGTTTGTCAGGATCGTACGAAGTGGCGATCGATAGTCTCTGTCTACCCCAATGGGAACTAATGGCGTGAGTATATGTCTGTTAACATAAAACCCTTTAACTTTTACGTTTAAGTTTTTTTTTAAATTTGTAGTTTTTTTATTTCGCATTCTGATTATTAATTAATTTTTTTAATTTAATTAAATTACAGTGAACTGTAAAGTTAATTAAATTACAGTGAACTGTATTCTACTTAGTATTTTCTAAGATTTTCACGATTGCACATTATAATTGAAACAACTATTGATTTTCGGATATTTTAATCGCGTGTTATTACATTATTTTTAATAGCCCGACGTTTCGAAAACTTTTCAGTTATCATGGTCACGGGAAGACTGAGGTGTTATTTGTCATTATACAGTACTATAAAATTATTAATACTACTTCACAAAATTTTAAGTTACATTTGCGTTTAATATTTGCTATGTACAAAAAGAGCTAATGTTATCTGGAGTCTTGCTAGTGTTCTTCCCTCGCTTAGTTGTGCTAATGATCGGGTTCCAAGCAGGTGGTAATTGCCAACCATCATCTCTATTGAAGTTTGGATGTTTCTTTATTTCAATAGACTCGCGTATCATTCTAGGTATCAATCGATTCTCTTTTGCTAGAATTGTAGGTTTGTCAAAACGCATGTGGTGGTTTGGCTTATCGAAGGTGTGTTCACACAAAGCAGATCTTCCAGGACGCCTATTCTTCATATCAGCAATATGTTCTCTAACGCGAGTTGCTACACTACGCTTTGTTTGGCCGATGTATGAAAGACCACACTCACAGTCTAGTTTATAAACGCCTGCATCTTGTAAAGGGATCTGACATTTGATAGGTCTTAGAAACTGACTTATCTTTTGGTGCGGCTTGAAGTAGGTCTTAATGGAAGCACGCTGTAACACAGTACTAATTTTGTCTGTTACACCCTTTACAAAAGGTAGAGTTGCAGGGAGTCTTTCGACAGTAGGTGGTTTATCGGAGGAGCGGTGACGTTGGCGGGGCAATTTCAGTTTGTTGTTGTGAAGAACTTGTTTCACATGACTGAGCTCTCCAGCAAGATGGTGTTCTTCACAAAGATGTTTGGCTCTCTGAAACAAAGTTTTACCAACAGTAGCTAACTGAGATGGATGGTGGTGTGAGTCACCATTGAGGTACCTATCAGTGTGGGTGGGTTTCCTATAAACTGTGTGACTAATTGAGTTATCAGAATTCCTTATCAAGAGGACATCTAGAAAGGCTAAACTATTATTAGTCTCTAATTCCATTGTAAATTGGATCTTAGGGTTAATGGAATTAAGATGGTCTAAGAATGCAGAGACTATGTTTTTGGGTAGGATTGCAAACGTATCATCTACGTACCTCTTATAAACCTTTGGAGTGACAGGGAAGGATTTTAGTGCAATCTCCTCCAATCGTTCCATGAATATATCGGCTACAATAGGAGAGACTGGGGATCCCATTGCCATGTGGTGTAGTGTGAGTGCATCTTGTCCCCCTCTTGCCATTATATATTGTATGTTAGTCATAAGAATTGAAGCAGTAATAAACCTATATTCAACCAAGCAACACGTCTATAAATTCATATATTGCATGGCGACCCTGCCAGTGCGGCCACGCGGCTGCGCTGCGCACGAGTACAGAGTTTTTTATTATTATTAAGTGTTGAAGTGAAGTATAATAACTGTGAAAATAACAAGTGTTACGAAAATACTATAGTGCTAATTAAAACATTTCGACAAATATGTACATAGTGACGTGGTCCCGCAGTTATAATATGATACCACACCAACCAATATCCGTTTAAGTTGAAGAGACTCTTACTGAAGAAAAGTTATATTATTTCCAAGACTAAACATCATTATAATGAAAAGGATAATCCCACAAAAATATCCCAAACATACCAGTATGGACTGCAGCCGACTCACATGAAGTGACCCTCACATGGATGTCTTTCATTGGCAAGAAAATCTTGAAATGGCTGAATTATAAGACTATTAATGGTGCCCGTGTGTGAAAAAAGTTAAATCGCATTAAGGTTTAGTTTTATCGGTAGTTTATTTTTAAATTAGTATATCATTCCTAATAATTAAAATAGAAGTAGAACTAATATCATTATTTGGGTCAATTTTATTAATTCAATTAAAATATTTAATAAATAAAAACTGTAAAATAATTACTTTTTAATATAACAATATATTATTATACTTTGTGCACTTAAGAATCAATTTAAATTAACGTTGGATGGATAAATGAGATAAAAGTGATATGCAAAACGTAAATAACGTAGTTATTAAAAAAATGTGTTAGTGAATATTATGTTTGCATTGAATATGTTGTTAGCCTGTCCGATCTATGTAGTATTTATTGCAAAAATTTTTTTTTTTTATTATAATGTTGTACTTGATACTGTCAAAGAAAATGTGAATATATATTGTAAAAGAAAATAGTAAACGAGAATGGTGGAAATGAAAAGAAATCTGTTAGTAAAGTCAAATGAATTGATATTATTGAAAAAGATAAAAATGAGGTTTATTGAAGGATAAAGTTAAGAATTTAGGTAAAAAGAGGTGTTCTCATATGGCTGTTGCTAGGCTGATATTTACGTATGTGTTGGTACGGCGATAGAAGAGGTAGCGTTGCACACATATATGGCATGAAGAATTCTATGAAGTCATCGCTGTGTGTGGTATGATTGAGATGGTAACCTGATGTGATTGTTATGATTTAAAAAGGTAATGGAATGTAGCTAAAGTTAGTATGATGGAATTGAAAGTTTATGAAATGCAGTATGTAGTATGATAGTTTCAATTGATAAGTTTTTGATGTTCATTTGACTTGATCACTCAAATGTTATTTCGATTATTTACCAATTGATAACTAAATATGGAATGTAAAATAACAGAAGGTTTTTGAAAGTAGTATATAAAGCCATTCAAGGTACACCAAGGTTCAAAGCAGATCTCTGAATCCTTTTTATCTGATCATGACGCGGTTGAATATCCTTCGTGAAGAAAATTGGACACCAAAAGAGTGTTAAAAGAGAGAGACTGTAGAATAAGTAAATGAATGGAATAATTAAATGAAATATAGTAAAAATATTTGTACCTTGTAATGAAAAGAAATGAATGAATTATATCATGTAATGAATAATTATATTATGTAAAAGGGCGGCCGACCCAATAATAATATTAGTGTATCTTGATAAGAAATGAAATATAAATAAAAAATTAAATGACTTGAGATGGAAGCATGGTTGTCCACAGCTATTTTAAATATATGATAAAAATACAAGAGAGTATACTATAAAAAAATATCGAAATATAATAATGTTAATGACTATTGTGAAGGTGAAAAGTATAAAATATAGATATGTGGTAACAGTACTATGGCATGTATTTAAAAAGTAACTTGATTGTGTGATTACGCGGCAAATGGTTTGGCCTACGATTTGATCGATTTATTTCGGATTTTACTAATAGATTTTAATAGTTAAGTTTAATTAAATAGATAAACAAGTTCTTAAAGATATAAAATTAAATTTTATTTGATATTCCACTCTAATTGATATTATAGTACTTAAGTGAATAGATTAATGGATAATAATTTCTTTAAAAAAATATGTTATTTATAAATATTTTTTTATTTGCAAAGGGGGAAGGTGTGGTGTAGTGTGAGTGCATCTTGTCCCCCTCTTGCCATTATATATTGTATGTTAGTCATAAGAATTGAAGCAGTAATAAACCTATATTCAACCAAGCAACACGTCTATTAATTACATCATTGCAGCCACACCATCAGTCTGGATGTAGAATTCCTTATCCCAAAGAAAGTAGCCAGTTGTAAGGCAGTGCTTAAGTAATTCTGCATATTCTAAAGGTATGTCAGCATTTGTTAACCTTTCTGTGACAACTTCAACACAGTCTTGTATTGGTAAACTGGTGTAAAGCGACTGAACATCAAAGCTAAATAAATAAAGAATATAAATAAAGAAACATCCAAACTTCAATAGAGATGATGGTTGGCAATTACCACCTGCTTGGAACCCGATCATTAGCACAACTAAGCGAGGGAAGAACACTAGCAAGACTCCAGATAACATTAGCTCTTTTTGTACATAGCAAATATTAAACGCAAATGTAACTTAAAATTTTGTGAAGGTAGTTAGTATTAATAATTTTATAGTACTGTATAATGACAAATAACACCTCAGTCTTCCCGTGACCATGATAACTGAAAAGTTTTCGAAACGTCGGGCTATTAAAAATAATGTAATAACACGCGATTAAAATATCCGAAAATCAATTGTATTCTACTTGTCAAGCCCTTGTACTTGATACCCATGGGAGTGATGAAATAACATAAACGTTCACGCCGTTTATCCCCAAAGGGGTTGGCAGAGGTACCAATACTTCTGAACTCACATGGCAGCGCCATATAGTGTCCAGAGAAGGTACCCACGTTTTGCTTAGACAGTGTACTCACGTGATAGGGGGCAGGCCTATCGCCGTTTTGTACGAATACACTGTCACATGACTAAGTACAACTCAGCCATGTGGGTTTCCTCGCGATGTTTTCCCTCACCGTTAACAACCATGATAAATTAACCACACATATGACTTTAGAAAAGACAAATTGGTGTAGGCCCGACCCAGGATTGGAACTCACGCCCTTCTGTTTTCGGGCGGGTGTTCTACCCACTGGACTATCATGTAGTTATGAAATAAAAATAGATATAATCAGAATTTACAGCGATATTTAATAAACATAATTGTATTGTCACTAAAATCCAAAGTGTATACAAAATTTAATTAATTGGTTGACAGGAAAGGGGTAAAAATTTTAATAAATTTGACCCATGAAAGAAAGAAATAAAGAAAGAATAAAACTAACAGCATTAAGAATAAAAAAAAACAATCTCACGCCGCCGTTAGTTCCTATTGGGGTAGGCAGAGACTATCGATCGCCACTTCGTACGATCATGGCAAACCTCTCTAGCTTCGTTCATATCCATCAATATTTTCATATATGTTTATTCTTCATACTTTGGACACCTGCCGTTTTGTGCGCATTTTCTATAATTCATAAAATAAAATAACAAAGATATAAATGGTAAAGAAATATTGATATTTGAAAGCAGGAACTTTGAAGTAGACTTTTAACAAATAACCATCCAACAATACGAACAATAAAGTGAAGACGAACGTAAATAGCAGAAGAAAACTTAAAGTTCAATATACCCACGCGCAACGATTTTAAATGAAGATGGCTTTATAGTTTGAACATACATATACATATACTCACGGCTATAAATCTCTTGAAGGGGTAGCCAGAGCTAGGGAATTAGAAAATCTTTAGTCACTTTTGGAAATGTGAGTGGGGAGAAGATGGAAAAAAAAGGTTGTTGGTGATGGGTCTCCAACCGCATCACCCAAAAATCCCCTAAAAGCCCCAAACCGTTAGTTGCCTCTTACGTACACCCACCAGAAGAAATGAGGTAATGCTATTCTACGCCGACACTACACACCAATTTATACTTTGAACTTCTTTAAAATTGATTTCTGTAAGATTAAGGAAATTTATAATAAAACTTCACATATTATTAGGTTATCTGGAAGAGATCACTTTTAATGTTAAACAAACAAAATTAAATTCACCCTGCTATCTATCTCTTATCATTAGAATCTAAACAGTATACATTCTGTGTACTAAGTCTCGGGAATTTGTCAATAAAACAAAAAATACAAATTATTCATCTAAATTTATTTTATCGCCTTCAAAGTAGGCCCCATCGCTTGCAATACAACATCTCCACCGCTTCACCCAGTCTTCCATACATTTTTCATAGGCTATTTGCGGTATGGCCTTTAGCTCATTCAGCGAATTTTCTTTTATGGCTTCTTTCGACTCAAAACATTTTCCTCGAAGTGGTAATTTTAACTTGGGAAATAAAAAAAAGTCTGAGGGAGCCATATCAAGTGAATACGGTGCTTGGTCGAGAACTTTTGTTGAATTTTTCGCTAAAAACTCTTTCACTATAATGGCTGTGTGTGATGGTGCATATCATGGTGCAGCATCCATGAGTTGTGTTGCCACAAATCTGGACGTTTTCGGCAGATACTCTCACGCAAACGCTTCATGACGCCTAAATAATATTCTTTATTTACTGTTTCTCCCTCTGGAAGGAATTCGGAGTGAACCACACCACGGTAGTCAAAAAAAACTGTCAGCATCACCTTGATTTTGGAGCGACTTTGCCGCGGCTTTTTGGGTTTCGGCTCGTTTTCGAGACGCCATTCTGAAGACTGTTGGCTTGTTTGCATGTCGTACTCATAAACCTATGTCTCGTCGCCAGTTATTATACGTTTCATAAAGGTCGGATCCGTAGAAGCTCGGGAAACCGTCCATGTCTTCAGCGACATGCTTACGCTGCGCTTTTTGAACAAAATTGAGCTCTTTTGAAACTAGTCGAGCGGCGACTTGTTTCATGCCTAAAATGTCAATGAGAATGTTGTGGACGGACTTAAAAGATATGTTCACGTCACAAGCCCACTCTCTCAGACTCATACGTCGATTTTCGAGCACTAGCTTCTTGATTCTGTCGATGTTTTCTTTGGTCGTAGCGGTTGAAGGTCTACCAGAACGAGGCAAGTCTACTACTACTTCTCGGCCTTCTTTAAAAGCTTTATACCATTCATAAGCCCTTGTTTTCGATATTCACGATTCGCCGTAGGTATTTCGCAACATTTTTAGTGATTCACCACATGAAATATCATTCAAAGCACAAAAGTTAAGGCACACACTTTGTTCAACAATAATATCCAGTGTGAAAATCACCGAGGACTCAAAACTATGACCAACAAAAAATGTAGTTTAAAACAAATTAAATGACAGATCCCGCTCAAATTTTGCGCGCTAAATCAGTACAGTGCTACCAACATGCAATAAAAAAATTTGAACGACCTCTTTTACGCGGGTCTTTTTATTGACATATTCCCGATACTTTTTAGACAGAGTAGTATATCTATCGCCTAACGTTTTAAATGGTAATACATACAAAAATCTATTTATCCTACCATGTAGGTATCCTACATTGTACATGTACATGAAGTGCGAAATACACACTTAATATCAATTATTCACCAATTGGCACCGACTCCGTATTAATTTAAGATAATTTTAAAATAAAGGTAGGTTGAACTGACGCGTGTGGAATAAAGAAATTCCTAAGGTGTTAATCACAGCACTCATATTTAGTTAAAAACTTATTTCTTACTTTTTAGTTCTTGATTGTTTATTTTCGGTTGTTTTTTTCAAATTTGCAGTCGGTTTTCTTTTTATAAAAAAAATGTATAGGATTCAAGCCGTGACTACATGTATGTATATTTTATTAAATATGCAAGATTTATTTAACGCAATATTTTGGTTTCAGCTTAGATGTTGAGTTTTTATAATCTATCCAAGATCCTTGCTAAGTGATTCTGTGAAAAAGTTATTTTGGATCAAATCTCCTTTTCATGTTCAAATTCATTGAAACACTTTGTAACATCAATATAACGAAAAAGATGAAAGCAAATTTAGCGAGTTAAGTCCCAGGGGCCGACCTTGGACGACTTTGTACTCAATCCGTGATTATTTGAATGAAACACAGTAAAAAAGAAAGAAAATTCACCATAAATATGGCATAAATAAACCACATAACAAAGAACACTTCAATAAATACAAAATAAAATTCAAAATATATAAAGCAATAAACCGCAAATAGGACGATTTTCAAATGGACAAACAAACGGAGTTGTTTGCAAAGTTTACAGGCGTAATGAATAAGTCATTGAGTTAGTATCCCATATTAGATATCCATTTGTTTTGGGCTCTCTCGATCTGTTTTGTAAAATGTCCGTCCAACACTACATAGTTTAACAAAAACATAACATAAACATACGGGAATGGACCGGCATAACCTCCGTCGAACAACTGTTTCGGTTGGCTACTAATAAAGAGGAGTTCAAGAAGCTGACGGCCAACCTTCAGAATTGAAGAGGCACTTGAAGAAGAAGAAGAATAACATAAACGCTCACGCCGAATATCCCCGAAGGGGTTGGCAGAGGTACTAATACTTCTGAACATCACGTGACTTTGTCACCTGGTGTTCAGAGTACCCACTTTTTGCATGGACAGTGTACTCACGTGATAGGGGGCAGGCCTATCGCCGTTTTGTACGAATACACTGTCACATGACTAAGTACAACTCAGCCATGTGGGTTTCCTCACGATGTTTTCCCTCACCGTTAACAACCATGATAAATTAACCACACGTATGTCTTTAGAAAAGACAAATGGGTGTAGGCCCGACCCAGGATTTGAACACTAGTCGTTTGCACGATAAGCGAGTGTTCTATCCACTTACTACTACTGAAATTAGTTAACAATGTCCAAATTAGTGAGCTACAGCTCAGCAAATTCGAAATAAACATGCTTTTGTCCGTAATAACCCTTTATGTAATTAGAATTGTTTACAATAGCAACTTAATGTTTCTCCTATGGGGCATAGGCAGATGTAGTGCTATTTGCAAATACTTACTTGAATTATCATGATATGAACTTTACTTTAAAAAAAACATACTTAAATTTAAAATGTGGCCAAAAAACCTAATTTTAACTAAGTATTTTTTAAGATTTTCACGAATTCACATTAAATATAAAACAGCTATTGTATATCGGATATATTAATCGCACACAACACACAACACAGCACAACCAAGCAAGGGAAGGACACTAGCAAGACTCGAGATAACAAGCTATTTTTGTACTATGCAAATATTCAACGCAATTGTAACTTAAATTTAGTAAAGGTAGTTAGTATTAATAATTTTATAGTACTGTATAATGACAAATAACACCTCAGTCTTCCCGTGACCATAATAACTGAAAATCAATAGTTGTTTTAATTATAATTTTAACTAAGTTTAAATTACTAAATATTTACTGGGTTTTATTCCTGAAAATGGCAACCACAGCTACAGCTCGTCCAACAAGCAAAAAGAGAAAAACTGACTAAATCTAAATCACAACTTTGTTTGTTATATTTGGAGCAGGAAAATTTCTAATTAAGGTGGACTGCTTTCCCTTTTTTAGGTTTTTCAGAATCCCAGATTCCTAACTCGCCTTGTTCAACATTAAATGGTATGGATTAATATTAATACTATTTTAGACGAAATCACACAGTATTTGTATAATCTGCGGAAAATTTACTATGTTGGTGTTGTTATTACAAAGGATATCTTTAATGGAACAATGTAAACATGGGATGCTGCCAAATTTTTCGTTTCAATACATGAAATATCATAAAAGTAATATTGGACATAAATCAACTTTATATGTTTCTTTCAACATGAGATATTAAAAATAACATGAATTTTTTAAACAAACACTCCATTGTAATGAGATCAGTATACTATGCTCTATGTCAAGCCAATATATTGTATTGTATAACTTGTTGGGGTGGTGCTGGCAAAACTTTCATGCTACGATTAGAAAGAGCTTAAAGGACCATATTGAAACTCAATAATTTTCTCCCAATATATCATCCCATCGCTGATTTGTATACATTATGCAAAGTTCTAACAGTTCGTCAGCTTTTTATTTATCAAGTCATTAAGAAAAAACATTGCGAACTTAGTTATAATACTAAAAAAATGTTAGGTAAGAGGAAAACTTACGCCGTATGTCCATCACAACGTTTTTAAAAAAAGACAACAAAAAATTTTTACTGATTTCTCGGAAGCTACCTTTACAATCAAGTTAACTCAAAGCAATTCATTCACTACCAAAATATATATGTGACCAAAAAGTCAAGATTGGCTTTTGAAAAAAGATTATGCTCAAACCGAGACGTTATTGGTTGTTTTAATATAAGACTTAAAGATAAAATTTTATTTTTACATACTACAAAACATTCTCATATCTCATTATATTTATATACATAAGTATATATTTCATTTTATATATATACATATGTAATATATTTTAATACTATATATATGCAAGTTCAGCTGATGCTTATGCTTATTATAACCTACTTTATCTGAGATATATACCAAGACGAGCCAAGCGAAGCGCACGGGTACTACCTACCTTTTCTCGAAGCGCTTCGTCGTTTTTTTGAACCCTCATAACTTGAGTTTGGATTATGCTAGATCAACAAAATTTTCGGGATATATTGTCAATAGCAAACTTATTGAACATATTAAGTTTTAATTACATTAGCTTTTATACTTCAGATTTTATTTATATCTAAAAAAAGCTGATTTCGTCACTGACTCGCTGGTGATCATCAAAATTATTAAGGTATTTCCTAATGTCCTATAAAGCTGAAATTTTGTATGTAAGCTAGTATTAGCACACAAACAATAAAAAAATTATAAAACTTGTAACTTTCACCCTCCAACGAAAAAATTAAAAAAAATTGTTACAAACAACTTACAAAAAGAAAAGAAATCCCACAAACAAAAAACATTTTCATGTAAAACGTTGCCAAGACGAGCCCATATGACTCGCACTGTCAAAAAAGTTATCAGATCTCATGTAGAGCCAAGCTTCTAACACTACACGCCCTAACTCTACAAGGCCTAACTTCACAAACTCTACACCTTAGTCAAAATATGTGGCTTGGGCGTTCGTTACTACAAGAACTATTGTATAACACAAAAGTAATGAACAGTGAATTGAATTTTCACCTTACGCCGATGTGAATGTAACGAAATGGCCAAGCCACATATTTTAACTAAGGTGTAGAGTTTGTGAAGTTAGGCCTTGTAGAGTTAGGGCATGTAGTGTTAGAAGCTTGGCTCTACATGAGATCTGATAACTTTTTGACAGTGCAAGTTATATGGGCTCGTCTTGGCAACATTTTATATGAAAATGTTTTTGGTGGGATTATGTTTTCTTCAATGTGTTATGTTTATATACTATACGTTAGTTAAATGAAATGTCATCTTGTATAGAAGGGGGGGGGGGGGGGGCTGGTGATCTGTCATACAGGGAAACCTAGTATAGACACCAGCTCTCGCCACAAAGACTTATACTGTAAACTAATCATATTTTTGTGACTTACTTTAGCTTTTAGCGATATAAGCCACTTGTTACTTAAAGATTAGTACGACAAAGGCTTTATTGAACAAACTTTATTACATTTAACAAAAGCTCTTAACGTATTTATTTACGATAAAAAAGAAGTTTTATAAAATTGAAGGGTTTCACTATACTATACGATCCCTCTTTTTCACTTGTGTGAGTATCGTTAAAGAGCTTATTCCATTTGTCTGAATGAAAACGTCTGAGAGCCACAGAATCTGAATTCAGACTAGTGGAATAACGTTCAGAACGCTAGGCTTCTGAAAAGAAGACAAATTTGTGTAGCGGAATTACAAGCGTCTGCGGCAGTAACTTCGAAGGACATCTGAATTCAGAAACGACAAAGTGTAATGGAATAAGCTCTTAAAGGTGAGTAACGGACACATTCATACATTTACTTACGCCATTAGTTCCCACTGGGATAAGAGATTATAGATTGCCACTTTGAATTATCATGGCACACCCTGATCTTCATTTACGTTTATAAAATATACGAATATCGGAAGTACGACTTTGGAAAGTTTTGATAAGATAGTGTCAAATTGCCTTACTATGGTTCATAGTTTCATCAAAGCCCATATATATATTGTCTTTACCAAGATTCGGTCATCCGCGACGGCCTTGCAGGTTCGCAGATTTACAACTTCTACCTGATGGTTCGTGTAAGCACGATGTTCCGGATCTTACGAGGCATGAATTTATATGTTGATTCTACCCACAATATCTTACAAAACCGGTAATTTGTGCGGTAGTATTAAATCTAGAATGGTAGCCGACACTTACGATTTCTCGTGCTTTTCAAAGCGCAAAATCATCTGAGCTTTTTGATAACAAGATGAATGTTGAAGTTTCTTGTTTTTTCTCCTCTTTACAATTACTTTTCGAAGCAGCGGTACAGTCATATTAGTTTTAAATTTTCATTCTCAAAAGTTATATATTGAGTTTATCTACAAAACTGGATCAAATCACACAAATTTAATTTGAGTTTACCGGTTGGGAACAAAATCTTGTAATCCGCATCTTAACCCACCGCTCTCTCGTATAATTCCATGCATCTCCGGTGGCCAGATAGGGCGCCGAAGCAGCAAAATGTAATGTTTTTTTTAGATTTGACACGTACCGACGTGATTGGTCCGGCAAAGCCTTAGCTGACTGCCAACAATACGCTACACTTATGAAGTAATAATTTATCGAGGTTCGAATAAAGTAATGTTCTCTCAAATAACTTTATGTAAATCTTTATCAATCATAAGGGCTCAAAATATTTATGAACATGTTTGAACAAGGTTGATGTATTGGTTAGAATCAAACGTTTTCATCGCTTTTTGTTTGTGTTGTAATTAAAAAAAAAACAAGGGCTTTGTAAGTTAAATATGGATGCAACTTATACGTGAATTGGTATTTATTACACTCTATGAGGATTCCAGTGAATGTGTATGAGTAAACTGTTTTGGGATCTCTTGGAGTATCCGACAGAAATGATCAGCTACTTCGTGGCTGTTCAATTTGTCATATTTATCAAAATATTCATATTAAATATTATTCAACTCCAGTAAATAATTTATCGTATGGGTAAAAAAACTAGTCATTATTACTTCAGAATCTAATATCTTTACATCCCGACAAAATTTATATCTAGCGATGTAAAGCTAAATTTCTGATAGAAATTAGATAAATTCTTTCAAAATAAATTGAGTTGCCGAAAACCACGCAGAAAATGCGGATAATTTGATTTCCAAACTTTTTGCTCAGTGCTTACTGATTGAAAGTGCTAGTACCGAATTTGTGTTTGATAAGAGAAGAAAATGTGTAATGTTTCGTCATGCGCAAACATTTAGAATTTTCATCCAATCATTTAGAACATTTCTTCAAGTAACCCTGCTACCATTGAGATAATAAACCTAAATTACTAATAGACTTATGCTGTTTAATAATAAAAGATAAGTTCTTGAAACTTCAAAATAAATTAAATTATCAAAACAGAAAAATAAATCATGATATTCGAGCAAAATACAACGTTTCTTGTTTTTGTTTCTAACTAGCTATTAATTTAATTTATTATCCTAAGTTGTACAAACATCTAACCCTACTATAAAAAACCGTTATTTTGAGTGGTTTAATAGAAATTTTGTCACCTTTACCCGACAAAACATACATACATACATACATCCATCCTGACGTCCCTCAGCAGGGACAAAGGGCCTTGAGCAGATTTCTCCATCTGGCTCGATCTTGGGCAGCGGCTGCGAGATCCTCCCACTTCAATCCCACAACTTTTGCCTCATTCTCCACAGAACGTCGCCAGGTTGTTTTTGGGCGGCCTCGTTTACGTTTAATTTAATTTATGCAAATTGTTTTCGACTAAAACATTGTACCGTTCAATGAAAAAGCATGCTGTTTGTTAGTCAATGAAAACGCTCATAAAACACTGTTTTATGTGTAACTCAAACGTGCCGCCGTACATGCCCGAAGGGGTTGGCAGAGGTACAAATAATTCTGAATACCACGAAACATTGTGACCAGATGTTCAGAGTACCCATGTTGACAGTAATAGTGATTACTCACGTGATAGGAGGCATGCCAATCGCAGTTTTGTACGAATACACTGTCACATTTTCTCACGCTCTAATTTGTAAAGTAACTTCGTCGGTTATTTTTGTATAAAATTAATTACGTGAGGTAATTTTTTGTAAATATTTAGAAAAATGAATAGATTTGATGGGACTTTAATGTTTAGTGAACGAAATTAATACATACAATTTTTCGACTGAGTTATGCTATTAATATGTGATAGTTGCAAGAATCCCTGTTATATTAAGGAAAGGTTCGTTCTATTACTCGAAGAATTTAAGGGACACCGGACCGTTTGAGTCAATTCTCATCAATTCTCAATGGACCCTGTAAGCAAACTCACCCTTATCTTAAAAAAATAAATATTAACCCTTGAACTTTAACTTACCCAAACCCTAAAATAAAAATGCATTGTATTTGAACGTGTTAAAAGTGTTTAAAGGGTAAGTTGTATTTTATTGGAGTGTGCGTTGTTGGCTTAAAATAGCGCAAGACATCCTTCCAACTTTTTGTTTTATTTCAAGTTTTTTCTTATTATGACCATCCGTTCAGTACGACTTCCCATTCAACCAATGCCTATGCCACTGTGCGTGCTGTTAAAAGTTTATAATAATAATAAATAATAATATAGCTTTTTATTTCCGAAAACTTAGAAACTAATAACAAAATAAAACTTATATCTAATATTATACATTTCACGTAGTTACAGAATGTCTCTGATTTCGGTGTGCCTTACGGCAAAAGCCTCCTTCAACTCTTTCCACTGTTTCCTATCTGCTGCTACTCTAATCCAATGCGTTCCTACTGTGAGTTTTAGTTCATCCTCCCATCCCCCTTTCCTTCCTCTGCTCCTAATACCATCCCTTGGGTACCAAACTGTCACCTGTTTGCTCCATTTTTCTTTTTTGCATCGAAGCATGTGCCCAGTCCATCTCCATTTGAGTCGGTCAATATTTGATAATATGTCTGTCAATTTGGTTTTATGCCTTCTGGCTCTATCTTTTAGTTTCAAATTGAGCATGCTTCTTTCCATACTTTTTTGACATCTTTCTAGTTTTTCCCTATGGTGTTTTGTCAGGGCCCAGGTTTGGCAGCCATATGTGATGCAGGGTAGGATACAGGTGTCAAAAGTCTTCTTTTTGATTTTAATACTCATTTCTTTATTTTTCATCGCTTCTTTCAAAGCCCAGTACTTTTTCCATCCCGTCGCAATTCTTTGGTCTATTTCCTTTGACATTTGATCCTTTGGCGATATAATCTGGCCTAGATATACATATTCCTCTACATATTCTAGTTTTTGGCCGTTGTTTATTATTATGTCTGTGGGGGCTGAATTTGTCATCATCTTAGTCTTCGTTAAATTGATTTCGAGACCCACTTGCCTGCTTCTGTTAACTAAGGTTTGTATCATATGTTCCAGTTTCTTTGGGTCCTCTTCCAATATAACGAGGTCATCTGCAAATCTTAGATGATTCAGCCGTGTTCCATTTATGTTCAGTCCCAGGTGTTCCCATTCCAATTTTCTGAACATTTGTTCTAGCACTGCTGTAAACAGCTTTGGTGATAGTGGATCACCTTGTCTGACGCCTCTTTTTATAGGAAACACATCCCCCGTCGTTTCTAATCTTATACTCGCCTTACTTTCTTTGTAAACATTTCTTATCAAGTTTATGTAAGAACTTTCAATCCCCTGCTCTCTTAGACTTATCCATACATATTCATGTATGAGGCTATCAAAAGCCTTAGAATAATCTATAAAGGCTAGATAAATAGGTTTGTTATATTCATTGTACTTTTGTATGAGTTGTTTAATTGTATGTATATGATCGATGGTACTGAATTCTCTTCTAAATCCTGCTTGTTCCACTGGTTGGTTTTCGTCCAGACTGTTAGATATTCTGTTTAACATTACTTTCGCGAAAACTTTATAAACATTTGATATAAGAGATATGGGTCTGTAATTACCCATATCGTCTTTGGGACCCTTTTTATGTATAAGAATTATGTGGGAGTTGGCCCAATTTCTTGGAATGATGCCTGTGTATAGTGTCTCGTTAAATACCCGTTTCAGTATTGGGCTTATCTCACTTATTGTACCTCTTAAAAGTTCATTTGTAATCCTGTCTGGCCCGGGGGCTTTTTCCATTTTTTGGCTTTTGATTGCTTTATCTATTTTGTATTGTTATATTTCAGGTATGTCTTCAGCGTCTTGGGTTTTGTGGATATCCATAACATGTTCTCTTATTGACAGGTGTGTTTTTGGTTTATCCGGACTTGGTTTTTCGTATAATGAGCGATAATAGTTAGTTGCAATGTTTTGTATTTTGATACGTGATGTTGTTGTTATTTCTCTAACTTTCATTTTTGGTATCCATTCTTTTCCTTTTTCTCGAAGTTCTTTGAGTGCCTTTCTGGTGCCTCCTGTTCTGTTAATGTGGTTCTCTAGGGTATCATTTCTCCTGTTTATCCTGTCCTTCCTCATATTTTCGCGAATCTGTTTGCTAAGATTAGAGATTTCTTTCAGGTTGTTTTTCTTATCTTTTTTTATTATTAAGATTTCCCTGTCGTCAATTAATTTTAAAGTTTTTTCACTTAAATAGTGTTTTTTGTTTTCTTTTATAAGTGACAGAGTCTGTTTTTTAAGTTTATTTTCAATCTTTTCATATTTATCGTTTAGGTCTATAACTGAGGTTACGGCTTTCATTAAATCTTCTATGGTGTCTTTGGAGTCATCCGTGGGGAATTTCAGGTGGTTTATTAATGTTAATTTCGGTCTAGGCATTTTTGTACTCTTTTGGTTTAGGCAGCTGCGTACCATGCGATGATTGGTGTTGAAATTTAGGCTTTGTATTACTCCTGTATCACTAAATGAACTGGCTTTGTTGGTGATTATGTAGTCTATTTTGTTTCTAGTCTGTCCGTCAGGGGATATCCAAGTCCACTTGCTTTTGGTTTTTTTGTTATATATAGAATTCAAGAGTGTTAAGTTATTCTCAAGTAAGAATTCAACCAATTTTTCTCCATTTTTGCTTCTTTTTCCTGTACCGTATTTACCTATAACGTGTTCTTCCCCTGCTAGTCGAGCACCTACTTGAGCGTTCAAGTCGCCAATGAGCACTAAGTTGTTTTCCGAATAGTTTTCCACGACTGCTCTCAGTTGTTCGTAAAATTCTAATATTTCCAACTTAGTTGCTTGTTCTGTCGGCGAGTAGATTTGGATGACTGTCCATTTTTTAGTATGTTGTGGTAAGTTAAGGTGCAGTAACGCTATTCTATCTGATATTCCTTCAAACCCTATAATTTGGTTTTTTAGTTTTATCTTTACCAAGAACCCTACTCCTCTTTGACCGGCGATTTCACCTTTGTGATACATGATATAGCTGCTTCTCTATTCTATTTCTTCTCCTAATCTCCGCATTTCACTTATGCCCAGAATGTCCCATTTTATGTTTGTGAGTGCTAGCTCTAGCTCTTGTAAGCTCTCTGGTGTTCTTAGCGTTCTAGTGTTAAGTGTACACAGAAGTTAAAAGTTTAGCCAAACAGTAAATAAATATAGAACCAGACATTAGCTAAGTGCAGGTCGTAAACCTTACTTTAATACATCGTAGTCTAAAGTGGAATGACATTCCACTCGCATTTACCCAAACGCAAATAAACGGTAAGAGGAGATTATCGCAATGGGTTTTCTAAATATGTTCGAAGCTAAATAAATGAATACTTGACCAAGGTATAATATACGTAAGAGGCGACTAACGGACTTGGGGCTTTTTAATGGATTTTTGGGCGTTGCGGTTGGAGACCCATCACCAACAACATTTATTCTACCGTCTTTTCCCCACTCAACTTCCAAAAGTGGCTGAGGAATTTCTAATTTCTCAGCTCTGGCTACCCCTTTTAGGGATTTATTGCCGTGAGTATATGTATGTATGTATGTATAATAGTCATCCCTTAATTGAGTAACTTTAGCAACGTTGAGCACTGGGAACTTTTGCCAGTAGAATAGAAAAACTACATTTATGCAATAATATTTTTTACCGTATACTATTTACAGGTATGTCGACTAAAAATATCTGAGTCATTAAAAAATCTTCTTATTTAGCTCCGTAGTAAAAAAGACAATATTGTATGTAGAAAACACGTGACATGACGCTAAGAAAGTCTTTATACGTCACAGTTTTTATTTACCTATATTCTTATATTTCAATTGCTTGGTCATATATTTTTTATCTTTGCCAGATCGTTAGGCTTTAGTGTCAAACAGCTGGCATTGTGTAAACTAGATGGTTTGTAAAATTTCGAATCGAAAGTAAAGTCATTACAGAAAACCAATCTCTTTTTCAGCCTTTTCATGCCTTTTAATTATATTGCTTTTTCCCATTAAATTTTAAAAATGTGTTGTGATCTTTCAAACTTTACTTACATTTCTAATTCTTATGGTTTAGATTAATCAAAGATTATTACTTAATTAGCCAGTCTTTTGTAAGAATGTTTTTTTTATTTTTTATTTGACCTTGATAAATCAGTAAGTTTAGGTCTTAATCAGCTTTAAGCTCTGTGACTTTTGTGAAGTAACATATGTAGTTCAAAACAAGGGCGTGGAAAATTAGATTAAAAAGCTTTTATGACTAAATTATACTCAGTCCTGGAACGGTACTCGGTATTTTCTTTTGTCGTGTTATCATTTAGTTCTAGTCTGTCAGCTTAGAATAGCCCAACCCATTCCCTTCTGCAGGTGGTATAATTTAGTCGCCACTTAAGGTTTGGGGCTTTTAAAAGTAACAAAAGTGGCTAAGGAATTCCTAATCTATAGTTCTGGCTACCTCTTTTGGTATTTATAGCCGTAGTATCACAGTATTACAAACTAAATGTGTTAAATATCCAAGAAGACACCCTCAGAATTGATGACACAATGTACTAAGATCTTTGTGTCGACTCATTCCATCTATTAATTAGAACCATGTCTTAATCTCTACCTTCATCTGGTAAGAATGACTTAGCAGAAACAAAGACAGGATGATAAGACAACATTTCCAGTCCCTATTTAGATGACGGCTACGGTCAAAATATTTTTCTATGTAGACAGCATACATACATATACTCACGCCGTTAAATCCCATTGGGGTAGGCACAGACTATCGATCGCCACTTCGTACGATCCTGGCAAACCGCTCTTGCTTCGTCTACATCCATCAATCTTTTCATACATGCTCTTTTATCCTTCATACTTCGGACACCTGCCGTTTTAAGCACACTTTCAATTTGGACCAAGTGTGTCTAGACAGCAATAATAGAAAGAGGGTAGTTTGAAAAAAAAAATTGATTTTAAAAGAAAAAGTATTAAGTCTTTTAGTAAGAGACCAGGCCTAAAATTTGATTCATCGCAAGATAGCAGAATTCGCAATAATAGAAGAGGTACGGACTTTCTTATCGTTTCTGGTTTAAAAAGTAGATTTCCAGAGCAAATAAAGAAATAGTTACATAAAAAGCTATAATTTTTAGTAAAGAAAGGTGTAATTAGAAATTGGGAACAGAAAATTATTTATTTAAAAAATCTTTGTAACCTTGCTACAATTTTCACTTCACGTTTCACTCGCTGGTCACTGGCTATTGGCATTTTTGCATAAATGAAAGTTTGGATAGCTGCAAACTAATATTATCCTAACAATATTTAAATTATGTTTAGATTTTATCGTCTAATATTCGTTCAGGGTAAAAAATAAATGTATAAAAAATACAATGTTTTGAATTTTAATAAACTCTTGAATTAAACGCATACGCATCGATATACATTCGACGTATTGATTTGATGTAATTACAGTAATTTTCGATAGTTCATAAATGGTAAGGGAAAATGATAAGCATAAAATTATAAAAAACCAATCTATAAAACGACAAAGCTTAAACGAATTCAATACATTTGTTCGAGAGTAGGAAGATATTAGTCGCTATTTATGAGCTGGAGGCAAGAAAAAATACGAGGTAGATTATTCAACATATTATAAATTTATAGTACAACTAGTTTTTTGCCCGCGACTTCGTCCGCGTGGACTACATTTTTTGCATCCGGTTTACATCCAAAATACCGAAACACTATCTCATATTCTGTCTTTGATATTTATTTTTCCGCGGGCGTTGCAAATTTTAAATTAAAAGGACATTGAGGCTTTTATGGGATCGTTGGGCGATGCAGTTGGTGACTCGTCACTAACAACATTTATTTAACTACCTTTTCCCCAAACTATTTCCAAAAGTGGATGAAGAATTACTATCTCTGAAGCTATGGCTACCTTTTTATGGAATTTATAGCCGTTAGTATATACTCATGAATGATTGATAGAAGAATTTCATAAATTCAACTGCACCAAGTTTCATGTTTCTAGATACAAAAATCTCTATATTAACTTTCATTTGCTATATCAACCCCGTAGGGGTTGAGTTCTAAAAAATCCTTTTTAATTGTTCATAAGAATCATGAAAGTAAACCATTATGTACCATGTTTCTATGTTCAGAAATGAAAATATCTTTAGTAAGTACCCTGCCCCCTACACTGACCGTTGGTGATAGTGGGAGAGCTTGCGGCGATTGCGAGCGAATATGGCGATGGTTAGTGGTGGATCTCCATCCAAAATAATCGCTGAAGTGAAGACATAGTGCATGCTATTATTATATATACATACATACATATACTCATGGCTATATTTCCCTAGAAGGGGTTACCAGAGTTAAGGAATTATAAATTACTCAGCCACTTTTGGAAGTTGAGTGGGGAAAAGATGGTAAAAATAAAGGTTTTTGGTGATGGGTCTCCAGCCGCATCGCCCAAGAATCCAATAAAAAGCCCCAACACCCTTAGTCGCCTCTTACGACACCCGTGGGTAGAAAAGGGTAGCGACATTCGAAGCCGGCACTACACGGCATTATTATATATATTGTCATTTAAATGTACATTTATTATGATGAAAATGAATGAAACCCCTTATTTTTTCTAAAATGACCATTAACGAAGAGAGTCTTATGTGAAGTCCACCGTTTAAAAAAAATCGCTGCAATATGTTGAGCCGTATAAGAGTTAAGGCTTTTTGATGCTGCTCCTGTGGCAACCCTTGTGAATACCTCATTTTCGAGGATTCATCATCGTATCAGTTAGCTTCTAAATTTACATGTTTATATTCGTTTGCAATATATTATCTTATTTTAAACGACACACAGCGCCATCTCCAATCCCTCCAGCAAGCAAACAATATTTTTGATTTCCCTCGGGAACATTATTTTTTTCGGGATAAAAAGTACCCTATTATTTAATTTAGGCTTCTTACTATACGTCTGCAAGTTTTTAAAGCAATCGGTTTAGAAGTTAAGGCGTGAAAGCGGAACAAATAAACAAACAAACAAACTCACTTTCCGATTTATAATATTAGTATGGATACATTTATTATGATGAAAATGAATGAAACCCCTTAATTTTTCTAAAATGACTATTAACGAAGAGAGTCTTATGTGAAGTCCACCGTTTAAAAAAAAATCGCTGCAATATGTTGAGCCGTATAAGAGTTAAGGCTTTTTGATGTTGCTCCTGTGGGAACCCTTGTGAATACCTCATTTTCGAGGATTCATCATCGTATCAGTTAGCTTCTAAATTTACATGTTTATATTCGTTTGCAATATATTATCTTGTTTTAAACGACACACAGCGCCATCTCCAATTCATCCAGCAAGCAAACAATATTTTTGATTTCCCTCGGGAACATTATTTTTTTTGGGATAAAAAGTACCCTATTATTTAATTTAGGCTTCTTACTATACGTCTGCAAGTTTTTAAAGCAATCGGTTCAGAAGTTAAGGCGTGAAAGCGGAACAAATAAACAAACAAACAAACTCACTTTCCGATTTATAATATTAGTATGGATTGAACAAAACAGGACCGCCTTTCGAGATCGACTGACTATTGACGAAGTAATTGCGTGAGTCAAACTCAAACGTTCACACCGCATATAACCGAAAGGGTTCGCAGAGGTGCTTCTACTATACTTCTTTTGTTGAAGTCTGTCAAAAACAAAGGTAGAAAAACTCGTATAATTTGAAAAGAAAAGACCTAAACTTATTTGGTGAAAAGGGCGGATTAGTGGACAAGTATAAACTTTTGAACTAAACTAAACTAGCACGTCTACACGCTAACAAGTTATGTAAGTTGCGGAGCGCGGGAGGTGGGGGGCGGGGTAGAGTAACAACTACCTCGCTGAAAAACTTTACTTAGTCTGCAACTTACTATTCAACTCTCTTTTGCTGGATTCAAAAATAAATAAGTTCTATATACATACATACATATACTCACGGCTGTAAATCCCTAGAAGGGGTAGCTAGAGCTAAGGAATTAGAACTTCCTCAGCCACTTTTGGCAATGTGAATGGGGAAAAGATGGTAGTAATAAAGGTTGTTGGTGATGGGTCTCCAACCGCATCGCCCAAAAATCCATTAAAAAGCCCCAAGTCCGTTAGTCGCCTCTTACGTACACCCACCGGAAGAAATGGGGTAGTGCTATTCTAAGCCGACACTACACAGCTTAACATATTAATGCTTTTTTCGTCTTATTATTGTATTATTTAATATTATAATCTATACGTTTTTCAATTTCATTACGTAAGAGTTTCTGACTGCCTTTATTATAAAATATATCAGATGTAGATGGTACATGCATGTTTTTCGTTCTGCAGTGTAACCAATATGTTCCTGGTGAACCTGTCGGTGGCAGATCTCTTGGTGACTTCCATCTGCATGCCGACTCAACTGAGCAAAGCTATCACGCTGGTTTGGTTCTACGGAGAAGGCGTTTGCAAACTTGTCAATTATATGCAAGGTCAGTTTTAGTATCATCGTCTATCTTTTGCATGTTTATGTCTGGTGTATTTAAACATGTAGATTGTTGTCTTATAACAGTAGTACTCCATCGTTGTGGGTGGCATAGTAAAATGGGGTAGACAATCTATTTCTAAAGTAACAAGTAAGGCATTAAAGTGATGATAGGGAAATGTGACAAGATCGTTGCACACCCATTACCAACGATTCTTTATTTTACAAATGTTGCTTGGAAAGTTTTATTTCTTGTCTTCCCGTGACCATGATAAAGTCGGGTTTTAAAAATAATCCTATAGCACACAATTAAATATCCGAAAGTCAATAGTTGTTTTAATACTCATGTTATTCATACACACAAATGTAATCTCACCAGTGTATTTCAGTGTATTTCAAACGACGTGATAGCTCAATGGGTAGAACACCGGTTATCGTGCAAACAACTAGTGTTCAAATCCCGGGTCGGGCCTACACCAATTTGTCTTTTCTGAAGAAATATGCGTGGTTAATTTATTACGGTTGCTAACGGTGAGGGAAAACATCGCGAGGAAACCCACATGGCTGAGTTGTACTTAGTCATGTGACAGTGTATTCGAACAAAACGGTGATGGGCCTGCCCCCTACCACGTGAGTACATTGTCCATGCAAAACGTGGGTACTCTGAACAACAGTTGTCAAAGTCATAAGTATTAGTACGTCTGCCAACCCCTTCGGGGATATTTGGCGTGAACGTTTACGTTATGTTATGTATTTCACTCAATACCATATGTCTGAGTTCATTGTACCATATATATAAAACTACTTAGTTAAATGTCATAGCAATATTTTTCCTTTCCTTTAAACTTAAATTTTCTTAAAAATATATTTTGTGTAATTCAAATTCAATTGTGTATATTTCAACTAACAGTGTAAATATAACAATACTGTCAACTAGTTTCCCAAAATACAGGTTTGCCTAGTTTGGGAACCCCTGTTCAAATCTGTACTGTAAATATGCCTTATCAAATAAACATTTTTTATTATTTATTTTTTTTATTATGTATCTATAACATTATACTATTTTGTCAAAAATATCTGATAAATTTAAAATCTAATAATTGCGATCCCTAAACAAGGTTATAAGAATGAATTACTGGCAATTTTATACAATTGCATTATGCCCTCTTGTGGAGTTAGAAACTTTCTCTTTGCTTGTTTTATCTAATTTCTATTAGCTATAATTGTACTTTGTTTGAGAGCTTTATTGTAACGAGAATATTAAAATCCGAATAAATTACCGAATTTTATAAGTTTTATTGAAAATTGCTTTCATTCAATGTCGTCTTCATTTCATATAAGTCGAAAATCATCGGAGCAATTCGAAACATCACGTTCCGTTAGCAAATATTTACTATTAATCTGGTTTTTATTCCCTTTACGTCTCGTATAATACTCTGATATAAATATCTATTGCGTTCCATTTATGGGGTGGTTTTAAGAAATAAAGCTACGCACTCACCTAACTTTTAAGGAAAAGGAGAACTGTGAACAAAGTGTTAAAATGTTCGTGAGCTCAATAGGCTTGCCAAGAAGATAAAACGTAGCTCACAATAGGCTGTGCCTACTGTAATGAGAATTATAGCGTGGGAATAAGAATATGTGAACTCAATTACCTTAAAACTGAAGTGATTAATAATAATTATGTATACCAAAATCCTGGAATAATCCGGATGTAATCCGAATAATCGGTTGACAGGAAGGGGGGGAAATTTAAGTTACTATATTTGACCCATGAATAAAACAAACAGGGTAAACTAAATAAAACCATTTAAAAAAGTGACATAAGTGCTTCAGCAAGTATATCGGAACAATTAATAACAGAACCTCTTCCTCTTCAGTAGTCAGTTTATACGCATGCAGAACATAAACATAAACGTTCACATGGCAAGTTCCATCTAGTGTCCAGAGAAGGTACCCACGGTTTGCTTAGACAGTGTACTCACGTGATAGGGGGCAGGCCTATCGCCGTTTTGTACGAAAACACTGTCACATGCCTAAGTACAACTCAGTCATGTGGGTTTCCTCACGATGTTTTCCCTCACCGTTGACAACCATGATAAATTAACCACACAATATGACTTTAGAAAAGACAAATTGGTGTAGGCCCGACCCAGGATTGGAACTCACGCCCTTCTGTTTTCGGGCGGGTGTTCTACTCACTGGACTATCAACCACACATATGACTTTTGAAAAGACAAATTGGTGTAGGCTCGACCCAGGATTGGAACTCACGCCCTTTTGGTTTCGGGCGGGTGTTCTACTCACCGGACTATCATGTCGGCACGTAGAAATATTGAAAATTAGTATGAACTAGCTCACTAACTTATTTTTACTTAAAAATTACTTATCGTTTGCGCAGTTAGGTGGCAGTACTACAAATACTTCCGAACAACAAATGGTGTTTTTAGTGCCCTTGCGTTCTCAGTATCAGTTTTATCCATTATTGACGTGATTTGGACAGGCAAGTCAACTTTTTTGATTAGACCCATGTACTAAGCTATTGAATAATCATCTTTATCATTATAAAATAAAATAAACGATGGTTAATAATGGGTCTCCCAACAAATCGCCGAACAATAATTAAAAAGCCCTTAAAACCCTTGCAGGCTTCTTACGATCCCCATGGGATTATTATTATAATTCAAATAGAACAGAATTGTTGAATACAACCCAAAAGAAATATTCTAAAACACACTTACAAAAGCAAACGTATTATTGGCGGTCTTTATATTAAAATATATATTTTCTAACTTACTTATACTCACGCCCATTATTCCCATTGGGGTAGGCAGAGACTATCGATCGCCACTTAGTACGAGCTTGACAAACCTCTCTTGCTTCCCTTACATTCATTATTCTTCTCATACATGCTCTTTTCTTCTTCTGACTTCGGACCCCCGCCTTCATAAGAACGTTTTCTACCTTGTCAAGAAACGTTTTACGAGGCCGTCCTCTACTAACAATCCCATCCACAATGGCTCTATATATCTCTTTCGCTACTTTATTTTCATCCATCCTCTCTGTGATAAAAATAAATCGATTCCAAAAAACCCTTAGATTATATGAACAATTAATATCAATCATATTAGGTGGATTTCCGACAACATGAAGGCACAATCATTTGAAATTACTTTGTTTCTTTCCAGGAGTGTCGGTAGCCGCAAGTGTATTCACAATAGCAGCCATGTCAGTAGACCGGTGGTTGTCTATCTCCCCGCAACCCGCGGTGCGTCCGCCGAACAGAAAGCATGCAATGCTCCTCATAGTTCTGCTGTGGGGGTTGGCATTGCTCATATTCGTACCACTCGTCTTGGTGTCCACTGTTCATACCGAGAGTCTGCCGTTCTTTAGCCTGAAAAATAATGTTTCGGTATGTTAGTTCAATAAATGTTTATTACTGTAATGTTTTTTTTTTTGTTTTCACTACTTATTAGAAACTAAACAATGGTACAGATCAACTCTACTGTAATAGTAAAGATTATTAACTTTAGAATAACAGCGCTTGTTTTATATGGTAAGCTTATTTAATGTTAGGTAACGTGTAAAAGAATATTTATGGTATGTTTATTCACGTTGACGTAGACATGTAACAGTGTATTTGTACTAAACGTTTGTACAAAACGGCGAAAGGCCTGCCCCTATCACTTGAGTACACTGTCCAAGCAAAACGTGCGTACTTTGAACATACATACATGCATACATATACTCACGGCTGTAAATCCCTACAAGGGGTAGCCAGAGCTGAATAACTAGAAGTTCCTCGGCCACTTTTGGAAAGTAGATTGGGGAAAACATGGTAAAAATAAAGGTTGTTGGTGATGGGTCTCCAACCGCATCGCCCAAAAATCTCTTAATAGCCCCAATACCGTTGGTCGCCTCTTTCATACACCCACCAGAAGGAATAGGGTAGTACTATTCTAAGCCGACACTACACAGCAATACTTTACAATAAAATGTCACTCGGGGGATATACGTAAATTCTGAAGGTAGCCCTTGGTAATTGTTGTCGTGAATAGATGTATATAAATATGCCATCACTTCTCAATCCCAGCCAATGTCAATCTTAAATTTGATTTTACTAGCCAATATGCTTTGACTATGAACACTATAGACAAAGCGATGTTACGTCATCCATTTTAAAAAGAGAAGCCCTTATTTAAGTTCTTATATGTTAAAAAGAGACACAAATCTTTATTGTCATCTCTATCGCGTAACCCGTTTTGTTGATGTCACACTTTTAAATTGTGACAAACAAAGCGTCGACTTGTGAGCGATTTTGGTTTTCTTTTGATTTTGAGAAAGATTTTATTCATTTGTATATTGTTATTGTGACAAAAGAGACTCCATTAATTAAATTATTATTTAGTGAGGTATGGTTGGGTGTAGCGTGCTTGGCTGCGGAAGCCACAGCGAAAAACACATCGAAGGATTGACTTTCCACAAGTGAGTGAGTTTTTTAATGTTTTTCTACAGATAAATACATAATAAATACATTGCGCGATCAGAAAAAAAGTGATTCAAATGTTAATTACGTTGAACTAGATAACTAGCATTTTCTTTACTTATTTTGAGCAATTTTTTAATAGTATAACCTAAAAATATGCAGTATCTCAGTGTTGCCATAATTCACGTTTTCATCCTACCCTGTCGTTAGGGTAAAATTTTCAAATTAGTAAACTGATGTTAATGATTGAGTATATTATGAATTTTGTCGCGCTATAGCGACGCTGAATGATTTCCAATTGTTATCTACGGAATTAGTAAGTTATAAATTTGTTATATTTATTTAATTTCTTCGTATTCATTACAGTTTTCCTCAAGACCCGAATCTACGAGAAAAATGGATTGCGGCCACTGGAAGATGCAATTGGAAATCAACCAAAGTTTTGAGGCATACTATAAAATTGAAAGGCACCTCGTTTTTGTCCAAAGACTAAGCTTTGGCTCAAATGGTCGCAGTTGTTTTGAAAAAGAATTTAGGTAAAAGAATATTTCCGACATTAAACGACCACATCAGAGAGCAAAATCCGTTCGAAAACCACCTTGTGCTGTTAATAAAGGCTATAGCTTTAAAATACTTAGATGTACTAATACATCATCTTTTGAAAAATGTGACTGAAATAGACGAATGAATTCGAAATTTTCACACGAAACTGATTTTGTTTAAAGGTCAATGGTAAATAATGCAATAAAACTCATGTACAAAATAGTGCTGTCTTTTATTTTTCAAAATACAAACATAGACCCCACTATACCCATGATGACCCGTATGATATTTACATAACTTGCACTTATGGAACAGCTGTTTTTTTTTGTCCAGTAACATAGTTAGTCCCGTACAAAAATTTATTCGTAATCATGGGAAGATTCATCCCTGATAGTTAGTACAATGCCCTAGATTTCACAGTGTATTAAACATCAGTATAAATGGTAAAATTAAACAAAAAAGATTGTATAATACTAGGAGCAAGTATGTATAATTATATGATTGCAGGAAATAATATAGTAAACAGTAAACCTTTACAATAAATAAAACGACGTAACAATAAATTGACGTAATCAATTTTAAATTAAAAAGTAGCTTTTAGAATGGTGATAGTATTTTGGGGTAATTGTTTTCTAGTGATCGCAACATTACAGGGAAAAATATTGCTATCTAAGGGCCAGTTTTTTGATCCGTGGTTAACTCAACAATTTGTTAAATATCGTAACTATTAGTTAAATGTCAGCAAAATACATTTTTTGACCCGTGGTTAGAGTAACTAATGGTCAAATATCGAACCATTAGTTAAAAAAGTTAACTACTCAAGATTGGAGGGTTAAACAAGATGGCCGCTGGTTATTTGTATAATAGCAGATGTTTGTCAGACATTTGAGATGAATTTGAACATAGTTACAGATCCACAAACTTTTCTTGGCCGGTAAAGGCGTCGCTGTCATCGATATTAGTATTGCCAGTAAATAAAGTAACCATTATAAGAGGAATAATTTTAAATCATACAGACTAATTTTATATACGTAGGTCACCCTATAAGTTTTATTTAGTTGAGAGTTAACAGACAATGACAGGCTGAAATTTCTAAATGGCGACAGTAGTACCAGTAGTGGCCGTCGGCCAAGAAAAGTTTGTGGATCTGTAGATACTTTGATGTCGAAAGTTCGTCAGAAGAAGAAGACAATGATACTATATTACAATGTGTGTTGATGAGAAGGTTAAAAATATTTAGGCCACGCCATCCGCCGTTAGAAACCTGGGATGATGTAGATTTTTGTCATCGTTACCGCCTATCGAAGGAAGCAGTACTCTGCATTGTTACTGAAATTGGGAATGATCCTAAAACGCACACTCTCAGTTACATACATACATACATATACTCACGGCTATAAATCCCTTGATTTATCATCTTGCATTTCAGATACTTTGTATAGGCTATCTTATACATCACTGGTCATTGTTCATTGCACTGTCAACAAATTGACCAATTGTTAAGTTTGACTATAGTTAAAAAAGACATGAAAAATGGATTTACGATTTAACTACTGGTTAGTCATTTAACTATAGTCAATGTAACAAATGGTTATATTTTTAACTCCGGATCAAAAAACTGGCCCTAAAAGAGGTACTCTCCCGTTGCATTATGACTCTGTCTATAGTGTTCATAGTCAAAGCCAATATGAGATAATAGCTCACAGTATAGGTAGGTGAGTAAAAATTTTTTTTTTTTCAGATTGTTCAAATGAGGGACATTCATTTCTGTGCGGAGAATTGGAGAGGTGACTCGAGAAAGCAGTTTGGCACATTTAGTTTTACATTAGTCTATGCAATACCAGGTAAGGTTAAACTAGAACATAGAGACTGGCAACAATAACGCCCGATTTCTGAATTGAGTATTCAAGCTGAGAACGACTTAAATATCGTTTTGTCTCATTCAGTTGTTAAGATTTCAATGCGACAGAACGATACTTAAGTGTTTCTCAGCTGGAATACTCAATTCAGAAATAGGTGGTAAGGATATTAAACGATTTGATAGCACTCATCACGGCTCCTATAGATCTATAAAATTAACAATTATTTTTTTAGCCTGCTTTAATATTATTTCAATTTATAAAGATAACTGTTGACCTAAGTTTTACTCTGTGATTCATTTTGGATTCCACCATTGACTTAAACTTTTTCAAACAGCGTTATATGCACTATTGCAATAGACTATATCATTTATAAACAGATACTAACTTTCACGCCGTGTATCCCTGACGGGATGGCAGAGGTACTAATACTTCTGAACATCACGTGACATTGTCATCTGGTGTTAAGAGTACCCACGTTTTGATTGGACAGTGTACTCACGTGTTTTGTAAAAATACACTGACCCATGACTAAGTACAACTTAGTCATGTGGGTTTCCTCACGATATTTGCCCTCACCGTTAACAAAGGTAATAAAATAATCAAACAGATGACTTAAGAAAAGACAAATCAATTTAGGTCGGACCCGGAAGTTGAGCCCACGCACACCGTCTGCATAATGAGCGGGTATGCTACCCATTGAGCTATAATGGTTTAAGCTATCATAAAATGATAATTAGATCAATCGCGGCTGCAAATGATCAAGTTCTAAGACTTCTCAATATTAGCAACGACCACTGTTGGACAAAGTTTTCCCGTGAAGATCTCCGCCGACCGTTTTTGCACTAACTTCAACCATCAGTTTCTTTCAACATAGTAAATTGTCACCCCACCTAGTAAAAAAGCGTTATTTTTTTGGTATTGTTAGTTTCACAAGTTTAGTCTACAAAGTATTAGAACACGATGGAATTTTTAAATGAAAATAATTGGTACTCATAAATTAACATCTACCTAAAGTGGTCGTAACTATAATTATCTAATTGCTTTCGCTTTTAGCCATTCAGTCCTCTTGTTACTTATAAATTAGTATAACAAAGGCTTTATTGTACTAAAGCCTACTTTAATACATTTTGTAAAAGCTCTTGAGGATAAAATCGAATTTCATAATTTTATTTACGTTGCGAAAAGAGGCTATTTATTTGTATATGTAATAAGCGTTCGCAATAACATGCGTCAGTGAGTCGTTGGTCGGACGACTTGTTACTAGATCAGATGGTTGCAGATTCAATTCGTATTAAAATATGGGTAATCATTTGTATGATGGTAATATAACTTTTTTTCCAGTCTCAGAGATTTCTAAGGCTGAGAAAAAACTTATTACGACTAGACTACAAGCGGATTTTGTATTATTAGTTTTATTATTAATATTTTGTGTAAATTATTATTGAATCTTTTAGCCTTATTTAGTCGCCAACGGTGTTTTATTTTGTTTCAAAATAGGTCAAGGAATCTATACATATAATAAATCTGTAGAAAAGTAATTTTTGTACATTGAAGAAATTGAAAAAAAAAAATAGCCAGCGTGTGAACAGATAAGTAACAGAACCCATTTCCATCATTTTTAAATTTTTTGTCTATTTGTCTGTTTATATGTTTGTTTGTGCGCGCAAAACGTAAAATCTACGAATTTAATGCTGAAAATGTTTATATACAAAAATTAAAAGTAACTTGAGGTATAACTTAGTTTTTGTTTCATCGAAATCGGTTCACTCTATCAAAAGATATGATTAATTTTGTGAGTTCAAGAAGAAAAATATTACGTTACGCAATTCAGTATAGTACTTGCAACGACATCTTAAGTCTAAATATAGAACTAATGTTGATAGTTGGAATCCAAAGTCCGATAGATGGCGTTGTGCAAAAATAAAATAAAGAACCAAAATAAAATAAAGCAAAAATAAAATTTGCATTTTTTTAGCCCCTTTAACTCCTTATTTTAAAGTCGGTTAAAGTAATAGAAGCTACAGGAAACAAGCTAGGCGAAATTAATACAAGCTGCCAATATCAAGTGAATTCGCCGACTATGAAAATAACTGAAATGCTTTTAAATATTATCTTTACTTAGTTTCTTAAATTAGGCTTATTAATATTAATATATTATGTAAATAGTCTGCCTATTAATAAATCCAATTTGGTGAGCATAATTTTGAAATTCTTAGCCATTCTTCAAATGCACGTCACTTCACAACCAGTTTTCGTGAACGTTTATAATAAAAAACTGAATTTTGGTCTACATTAAACACCAAACCTCTCTGGCTTCGTTTACATCCATCAATCTTTTCATACATGCTCTTTTATTCTTCATACTGCGGACACCTGCCTTTTTGAGCACGTTTTCTATTTGATCCAAATCTGTCCTCCGAGGTCGTCCTCTACTAACATTACCTTCCACATTGGCGATAAAAAAAGTGTCAAGTACAAAGTGGCGATCGATAGTCTCTGCCTACCCCAATGGAAACTAACGGCGTGAGAATATGTATGTATGTATGTATTAAACACCAGAAACATAAGACATCTTTTAAGTTCTACTTTTTTTAACACTAAAATGATGTAGTGACCTTAGTGACTAACCTTAATTTAGTTATATTTGCATATTATACATACATACATATACTCACGACTATAAATCCCTAGAAGGGGTAGCCTGAGCTAAGGAATTAGAAATTCCTCAGCCACTTTTGGAAAATTGAGTGGGGAAAAGATGGTAAAATAAAGGTTGTTGGTAATGGGTCTCCAACCGCATCGCCCAAAAATCCCTTAAAAACCCCCAATACCGTTAGTCGCCTCTTACGTACATCCACCGGAAGAAATGGGGTAGTGCTATTCTAAGCCGACACTACACAGCTACTACAGTGCATATTATGCCACTGATAAATCGATTTAATTCAATGTATTATCATAGTACAACCAACAACCGTAAACCCTAATAATAGTAAAGTACCTTTTTTGAGCGGTTTTATTTAGCTTACCCCGTTTGTTTTATTCTTTCTTGAGTGAAATTTAGTAATTTAGTTTTCACCCCCTTCCTGTCAACCGGTTAATATTTCTTTTCGGAAGGAAAAGACGTGATGAGCTCGAAGCAAAGAGTGATGAGCTCAAGGCCCGACCACCTGCGGCCATCAATAATAACTACCTATATATTGGAGGGGTACTGATTTTTCAACATACGTCATACAACATTTGTCGGAAAGATTGGCTATGTCAGTCACATGAGAGCACATGAACACACTCTTAATAGCCGGATACCAGAACTTGCTGTGGCCGAAATCGGGCGGGATTGATATATGATCTATGTGCAAAATTCCGAAGTGTTAAAAACAAAAGGGCTTTATAAATATATTGATGCATTATGCAGATCTGCTAGGATCGTACAAGGTAGCGATCCTTAATCTTCGGCTAACCCTGTAACTGTATCTAAATAAACACTAATTCAAATGAGATACACACAGTTACGACCTTTTATTATTTCAACTGGATAATGGCTACTGTAATTAATTAAATATCATTATAAAATACTCAATAGTTCCTACATCACAATAAGTGTGCGCATTAGATTTCATTGGTTCTTTATTTTATTTCAAAAAGGTGATATACTCTTAAGGCCCTCCCTCGAAAATTTCACTGATTTTGGTAGTTTTCAAACTCAATGAAACCTGCTCAATGAAACAATCACACTCTAAATAAAATATATGTTCAAGTTCAATATCTTTTCTTTAATAATGACGGTTCTCATTCGTTTTCAATAATAATCGACTAAGAAAAAAAATAATTTGTGGGGGGCTTTTTTATCGTAAAGTCTGATATTGCTGTCAGAATACTGCATATATGTTATCGATTACGTAATATTTGCGTAGACAACTGAGTAGTCTATCATCTGTATGAATAATTTTTAGTCTTTTCATCCTAATTATGGAGTTATAAAGCAAAAACACTAAAATTCAATGCCAATCTGGAGCGGGTCCCTGTGCGGAGAACGGGGCGGCAGATGGCTGTTAGCCTTCATGCGCAGAGCTTGTGTCGAATTTTTCTGTAATAGAGCTGCTTGCCGCTTCCCGCGCTTTTTAGATAATTTATTTTGGTTGTGCGCAACATAGTCGCTTGTTTTGCTTTACATTATAAGTTTGATAACAATCGTAATATTATCGTTAATTTCACCCTGTTTAGATAGTACGAAATGGTCCAACGCAGTAGGGGCCATGCGCAGTTGATGTGGGCGTGAGTTCAAATCTTCTATCCGGGACATGCTTTTTGTTTATTTCTTTCCTCGTAAAATTATTTTGTTTCGGTTATGATGATAAATGCATGATTAAAAATACTGCGCATAATTCTGTTTTGTGAATACGCTCGTTTTATCCTAATGTTCTGTAAATCCAGCTGAAACAATTATTATCTTTTTGCTTTAAATTTATGTGATGTTTTTACATATCTTTTTAGTAAGATTAAAAATATTGTTTACCTTATAATAACGTCGGAAAATTAAATAAAGGAAACAAACATGTGCAGAAAATCGAAAATTTCCAATTAAACAAAAAAAATTTGAACAACATACATACTCACGGCTATAAATCCCTAAAAGGGAAAAAATATTAAAAAAAGGTTCGCTAAACAGAGGGCTCAGATAATGAATGCAAAATTGTAAGTACAAATTTTTCTACCAATAAAACACTTTAGGCATATTTTATATATTGCACGGAACATAGTCGAAAAGTTTTGCCATATATTATATTGTTCGTTCGCAATCCTAATATAATCGTCAATTTCGACTCTTAGCTCTAAGATCGAAGTGGTGTAACGCGTTAAACGTTTCACGCTCAGTGATGAAGGTATAGAGTTCGATCCTCAACCTTGCGACAGTAATTTAGTTTGTTTTTTATTCGTAAAATAAGTATTCTTTTATTTTCTCCTTCGGATCACGATGAATGCATTATTAAAAATACCTGCTGCTATTTATTCTGTTTTGTAAATATGCTTGTTACGTTTTACCCTATAGCTATGTTCCGTGAATAATCTTACCTTCTAACTTTTCTTTCAAATCTGGGTGTTTTTTTTTATTTATATGATGTGTATTACACTTCTCCACTTTAGTCATATTTCTACTTTTTAAGAAAAAATATATAATTATCTTAATATATGTATTCGAACCGTTCTTCGATCAATTATTTTGATCCATTGTATTTCATTCATGTGCTATTAATTCTGATTTAGGCTCCAAAAACGTATTGCTTTACAAGGGGATGAGAAATATGCAATAAATCAGGAACCTCAATCATCTCGCCAAGTTCAATTAACAGAGTAAGTAAAATAGACCAGGAGCTGATATTTATAAATTTTTAGTCTTTCATTGAACTTTGTATTTTGTAATAAATTGTGAAAAAGTTATCATACCCAATTGAGCCTATACTTATATATTATGAATTAATTTCAGTTCAACTGAGATGATGGAAGAAAGTGTATTTTCGTCCCACAATACCGACAGGGAGAAATCATTGGAGAACACGGCTACTGTATCTAATGCACCTGAACTAGGCTCATCAACTGTGATAATAGTGCTCTTAAACGCACCTTTACTTTTGTATTTAAAAAAAACGTAAAAGTATATTAATTTAAAGATTAACAGCACCATCACCATGCCATGCTTTTTCAACACAGTAAAACGAACGATGCATGTGCTCGAATATATTAAAGATTAGCACTGATATTAACAGACTGTTAATTTAACAATAAATAACCCTTTTAAGTCCGGTATATTCCGAACTTCTGTCTCTTTTATTATTTAAGTTATTTAGTCGCGGTGGATAAGTTATTTAATATAGCTATCTTGCACAATTTGGCGTAAAAACTAATTTATATGAGTTGAAGTATATTTTCAACCGTAAAATTTCGGGAAATGTGAATTTAGATAATCAAGAAAACTTTTGAACAAACCTCTAATTAATTAAATGAACAAGTACAAAAGACGCACATTTATAGCCTCCTTCAAACAAGAAACTACAAACAGGTATTCATGAATCTGTGCCTACAAATACCTAGTTATAACTTAGTTTTTAATATTGAAAAGAACCTTAAGAATTGCCTTTTGCTTTCTGCACCATCTCAATAAAATGATAATTTTTATGAAAATTATTTGGGTTTTATAATTTACTTATGTTGAATCAGTAGTAAGTAAGTATTCATGAAAAAAATGCCTACTCCTGTTCTATAATTTGAGTCGATTTTTTGTTCAAGTGTGGATTTTTGACGTCGAGATATTATTATTATATAATTACACGTTACTTCATTTCTACTGCCATCCACGTACACTTTGTTGTGTCGGTTAAGAATAACATAAACCCCTTTTACTATGTCACGTGAAACGTATCATCACGACACCAACATTCTTCTCGACATGTTCCCCTGCTATATTCCAAAGGTATCAAGAAATAAGTTTTGTGGAAATAAAGTTATTGTACTGTTGAAGTATTTGTTTTATTTTTATAACAATATTCACTTAGCGAAACATAATTAACACATATATCAATACGCCGCGCCGATCGTACAACGTAGTACGAGACTGTTTTGGTAGATGGCGCTATATCTACATCTATATCGCTATAATCTATAGTTATCATAGTTGCTAATAGATGGCTTGTTTTACGAGTTCTATTAAAGGTGAGGAAACGGCAGGGGGAAGCCCAAATGCCGTTTCAAGGTTCTCACTTTTTCGTGGGACGCCCTTAACTAAACGACGTTTTTTTGTTCTCGACAATCACGCGAACGAAGTCGCGGGCACAGCTAGTTATTTAATATTATTCATATGTTGTTTTTTGTTATAGTCTATATTGTTTACCCCAGGCCCACATATCTTTGTCCGAAGCTGTACAGACCCACTCTGTCTTATAAAAATAGCTGTGTAGTGTCGGTTTAGAATAGCACTACCCAATTTCTTCCGATGGGTGTACGTAATTGTGGGGGACTAACGGTATTGGGGCTTTTAAGGGAATTTTGGGCGATGCGGTAGGAGACCCATCACCAACAACCTTTATTTCACCATATCTTCCACACTCAAATATCCAAAAGTGGCTGAGGTATTTTTAAATCCCTAGCTCTGGCTACCCCTTCTAGGGATTTATAGCCGTGAGTATATGTATGTATACAAAAACTTATTTATTAATTTAATATGTAAAAAATATTACCACATTCAAAGACGCAAATGAAATTTAATAAAGTCTATCAGTTAGTTAGTTCTCTCCTTTTACTTTGACTCAAAATACTGTATTTTCTTCTATGAACAAATTTCCTTTAAAACTTTGCAGACTATATTGTAGACTAATTGTGCGAAGTGAATAAATGTAATTATAAATTAACAAAACGTGAGTAGTAAAGTATTGGATAAGTCAAAAGTTCAGTGAACCTAAACAGTTTTCAAAGTTTTTTTACAAGATTCTTACGGCCCATTTCACATCTGAGAATTCAACGATAAAAGCATCTCAAACCGTGCTTAAGTAAAAATTTACCATAATTTATAAATAAAGGAATGAAAAATTTCGACACAGGCGGAAATCAAACCCGCGACCTCAGGTATACGCCCCCGTCGCTATGCCAATTGAGCTACCGTGTCAATTGCTGCCAGCGCGAAATTCTTCTATCCTATATTTCTTTTACACGTTTAAGTAGTGTTTGCGTTTCCTACCTCCGAACTTTTACTAATTCGGAAGGCCACTTGTCTACCTTTTCAGATAAAATGCAAATGTTAAAAACGCCTCACTATTAGACAATTTAAATCTTTTTGTTCATGAAAATCTCATGTGGGGATTATTACTAATAAATAAAGGAAAGAACCATTTTGACACAGACGGGAAACGAACCCGCGACCTCGGGTATAAGCTCTGCCAATTGAGCTACCGTAACAATGGCTGCCAGCGCGAAATTCTTCTTTCCTTTATTTCCTTTACACGTTTAAGTAGTGTTTGCGATGACGACGTGTTTGTAATTTTGGTTGCGGAAGTTATCATGTGAAATAACAAGGGTCTTCTGAAATCTAATCGATCAGCCTTACACAAAATGAGAACAACATTTGTAACCCCTAACAAAATTTATTTCAAATGCTTGGTCCAAAAAGGGTTAGTAAGCCAACCGTACTGAATTTAATTGGTTCTGCGAAGTATGGATAAATGTTCACATAAATCACGTTAGTCTCAGGATCAGTAATCAAATTAGACTGGCATGCAACACAGCTGACAGTATATTTTACACAAACTAGATTCAGTTTGATAAAACTGATAATTTTCCAGTATTTAGCTCTGTAGTTCTACACAGAACTAATCTCAAACTGATATATTGAGTTATTCCTTTGAATTTGAATTGTATTTTCAGCTATTCGTTTTAATGATAATTAAAATAGAGGATTGCACATTATAATTAAAACAACTTTTGACTTTCGGATATTTGAATCGCGTGTTATTACATGGTTTTTTAAAGCCCGATACGCGTCCTGGAAGATTTACTTTGTGTAAAGACACCTTCGCTAAGCCAAACCTCCACATGTGTTTTGACAAACCTACAATTCTAGCAAAAGAGAATCGATGGATACCTAGAATGATACGCGAATCTATTGAAATAAAGAAACATGCAAACTTCAATAGAGATGCTGATTGGCAATTACCAGCTGCTTGGAACCCAATCATTGACACAACCAAGCAAGGGAAGATCACTAGCAAGACTCCAGATAACATTAGCTCTTTTTGTACTTAGCAAAAAGTTATTATGTTATCTTGTTTTTGCTTTTTATTTATATAAATATATACGCTACATAGAGCATCATGTTTTTAACCGACTTCAAAAAAGGAGGTTCTCAGTTCGATTATTTGTATGTATGTATGTATGTATGTATAATTGTCCGCGATTATCTCGCGTTTGGCTTAAGCTATTTGGATGCGGTTTTCAGAAAAGTATTCCTTACATTTAGGAGAAGGTTTTAATGCTTTAACCGACCAAAAAAAGAAAGGAGGTTCTGTGTTTGACCTGTATGTATGTCTGTTGGTCCGCGATTATCTCACGTTTGGCTTAAGCTATTTGGATGCGGCTTTCAGAAAAGTACTTGTTACTTTCATGTGAAGGTTTTAGTGATCTAACCGTCTCAAAAAAGGAGTTTCTGAGTTTCACCTATAAGTATGTATGTAAGTTTGAAGGTTCTTAGTTATTATTAGACAAAGAGTTATCAGTTTATGTTATAACATTCAGGAGAAGGTTTATGTTCTTTAACCGACTCGAAAAAAAGAAGGTTCTTAGTTTGACCTATAAGTATGTAAGTAAAGTTATCCATACTAGACAGAGATTTATCAATATATGTTAATACAGTTTTTTTTTATTAGTAATAAACAGAGTTACTAAATTATTAAACAAAAAAGTATATAAAAACATGAAAAAATTACTTTTAATTATATTTAAGAAAAAAAAAATCTATTGCAACATCATGTTTTTCATCCTGGTTATTTCAATCAAGGTTCTTTCGTCATGGGGATGGTTAAGTAATTTCTTTGAATCTATATCACTCAAAGCCATCCCATCAAGGGATTTTACACGACTCAACGCTACATAACATTGGCTCTCTCATTTTGAAGTCTTTGTTTTTTTCGTTGGGTGTTTCGTTCTCCCTTACGCAACTTTTCCTTAAAGCATCCTTTGATTTTCTACCTAGGCCCTTAGGTAAACAAAATAGTAACAAGTAAGCTAAAGTCATAATAACAAATCCTATCACTACCTCTTAAAAAAAACTATAAAATAAACGGACAGTAAAATTTATCTCTAAAAACTATCACTAATTCACTATTCACTTAAAAAACTTAGAGTTAATTAAGAACTTATCACTAAGGGCCGGCGCTGACTGCCGGCATGGCATGGCAAAGGATTTCGGTACAGATATAGCATTTTTAATCTTATTACCATGCGCATAGAATTCATTTTGACACAACGATGCCGAGGGAGGCCGCGGTAGGACAGAACGTCGGCATCGTTGTGTCAAAATGAAGTAAAATAAATTCTATACTCATGGTAATAAGATTAAAAATGCTATATCTGTACCGAAATCCTTTGCCATGCCATGCCGGCAGTCAGCGCTGGCCCTAAAAAGTATGAAATAAAAAAGAAAACAAAAACTTCAAATTAAAAACTAAACGGAAAAAAACAAATATTGTTACTTATATCTATATTATTATTTTTTAATTAAAAAAGAATTGCCTTCAAAAATCCAACTGAAAAGAATAAAATAATTTTTAATTATTTCATTATGTACACCTCTATTCAACTTCTTCTTTTTGAAGTCGGTGCCAAACAAACAAATCCAAAATGAAACATGCTACATAGAGAAAACCATACGAATAATAAATCAATCGATAGTGCCTCAACAACAGTAACACAATCGCGCTCAAAAATCAAGAAATTTCATCCGCTCGCAACGACGTCGATTTATATAGGCTGGAGGTGGGGGACAGCGAGCGGTGCGGTGCTTAGCCTGGTGTGCATGCGTCGCACTCCGCAGAGAAATTATCATAATATACATGTCACCGCTAGTAAATTATTTATATATATATTATTTATTTAGTAAATTATTTAGTTATATATATATATATATATATATATTATAAATACTAGTAAATTATAATTTTAGATAGATAGCGAGATAAGTAATAACTAACGTTAGGTAAGGTTATGTTAGATTATCAGATTTCAAACTAACGGGGTTCACAATTCGACAGGGACATTCATGCACCGAGTTGGCACAACCAAAACTTCTAACACTGTAAAAAGACGGTCGAGAATCTAAATCACTACATAGTATAAAACAAAGTCGCGTTCTCTGTCCCTGTCTGGGATATAGGGACATCCTTATGTATACCTTAATCTGTAAAACTACGAAATGGATTTTGATGCGAATTTTTTTATTGATTGATTGAAAAGGAAGGTTTATAAGGATGTCATACGCTGATGAAGAGGGGAACTCACTCCACTTGAGCGGGCCACTAATATTCGTTCTTATTTGTCGTGAAAATTGGTTTGGCACCGACTTCAAAAAGAAGAAGTTGAATAGAGGTGTACATAATAAAATAATTAAAAATTATTTTGTTCTTTTCAGTTGGATTTTTGAAGGCGGTTCTTTTTTAAATAAAAAATTATAATATAGTTATAAGTAACAATACTTGTTTTTTTCCGTTTAGTTTTTAATTTGAAGTTTATTTTTTATTTTTTTTAATGTTCTCAGACTAACTTGTGCTGGCTGAAAACCAGCGTGCAGCAGCTGACGTGTCCTGCGAGACACGTGGCTGAGGCACTTATGCGGAGCCAGAACCAATTTGGCAATATGATATATGTATGATTTTTTATTGTAATTTTTATTTCGTTTTTGCCAAATAAATTATTTTTCTTTCTTTATTTCTTTTCTTTCAAATATTAAACGCAAATGTAACTTTAATGTTGTGAAGGTAGTAAGTATTTATAATTTTATAGTACTGTATAGTGTAACTGTATAGTGTCGGCTTAGAATAGCACTACCCCATTTCATCCGGTGGGTGAACGTAAGAGGCGACTAACGGACTTGGGGCTTTTTTGGGTGATGCGGTTGGAGACCCATCACCAACAACCTTTATTCTACCATATTTTCCCCATTAAACTTCCAAAATTGGCTGAGGAATGTATAATTTCTCAGCTCTGGCTACCTCTTTTAGGGATTTATAGCCGTGAGTATATATACGTATGTATGTATGTATGTATGTATAATGACAAATAACACCTCAGTCTTCCCGTGACCAGGATAACTGAAAAGTTTTCGAAACGTCGGGCTTTAAAAAACCAACGTAATAACACGCGATGAAAATATCAGAAATTCAAAAGTAGTTTTCTGTCTAAGCAAAACGTGGGTACCTTCTCTGGAAACTAGATGGCGCTTGCTATGTGAGTTCAGGAGTATTGGTACCTCTGCCAACCCCTTCGGGGATAAACGGCGTGAACGTTTATGTTTATGTTATGTTATGTCAAAAGTAGTTTTAATTATAAAATAGATGATTTTCCGCTTTTTACACCGTTATATCTCAGTGGGGCGAATCATCATCATCCCTCATGCACAGAGGTATGGACTCAAATCCAGACTACGCCTACGACTGGCCTAGGCCAGTATGTCTTTTATAAAGTCTTATGTGTAGATAATTCATCATGGTTGATACAGGTAAGAGAAAATATCATGCGAAAACTCACATGACTAAGTTAAATTTAGTAATTTGACAATGTTTTCGTACAAAAAGGCGATAGCCACACCCTATTTTTGACGGTATAAATAAGCGTATTGGTTGCTATAATTCATATTCCTTTCTAAATATAAACGTAACAGGGTTGGTCATTCCTTCGATTATAAATTACATTGTTTATCTTACACACCTTGAAGTGATTAATTATCCGTCTGGACATATTTCGAAAGTTATAACAGTGCCGTGTAGTGCCGGCTTAGAATGTCGCTACCCCTTTCTACCCACGGGTGTCGTAAGAAGCGACTAAGGGTATTGGGGCTTTTTATTGGATTATTGGGCGATGCGGTTGGAGACCCATCACCAAAAACCCTTATTTTAACTTTTCCCCACTCAACTTACAAAATTGGCTGAGGAATTTATAATTCCTTAGCTCTGGCTACCCCTTCTAGGGAAATATAGCCGTGAGTTTATGTATGTTATAACAGTCTTTTATCGATGAAAATGTGACCGTTGTGAATATGTAGCTAACCTACGTAATTTGAAAAAAAGGGAATTGATCTGTATTTATCCAATAAAAAAACTAAACATGATTTAACATAACTATCTTAGAAAGGTATTGTGGCTATTTTTCTCTGTAGCGAGAAAATGAAGTTGTGGTCCAAATATAACAAAAAAAATAACATTTATACAAAAAGAGACGCATCTGCCTAATATTTATGACCTTTTTTTTCGTGTTTATATATTTTTATATTTTACCTTTTGTCTGTAAACAATAAACAATGACCCGTGAAAAATCGTTGTTTGCTCTGAAACCATTAAGGACAACAAAGTCGACTTGCTAAAGGTGGGAAAGTTTTAAAACGGTGTTTTTATCTTTGTCCCTAAACTTTTCTGTGTCTCAATTGGTCTTGTATCTTTGTTAGAAGTATTACGTAAAAATATGTTTTCTTGTGTTTTAGACATCACAGTTTGTACTACGATGAAAATACTAATCCAATTATATTAACTAAAGTGAGCTTCGTGAATACATCTTTGAAGTTAACTTTTGTAGAGGACAACTATCGAGGAGACAACTCAACTCAACTCAAAAGTTTTCGCCGTGTAACCCCGAATGGGTTGGCAGAGGTACCAATACTTCTTAACCGCACGTAACATTGTCACCTGGTGTTCAAAGTACCCAGGTTTTGCTTGAACAGTGTACTCACATAATAGGGGGCAGGCCTATCGCCGTTTTGTACGGATACACTGTCACATGACTACAAAAGCCATGTGGGTTTCCTAACGATGTTTTCCCTCACCGTTAACAACCATAACAAATTAACCCCACATTTGTCTATAGAAAAGACTAATTGGTGAAGGCGAGGAGCCAATCAGAATTAAATGCTTACATTTAATGAGGCTTTTTTCCGATTGGTGTAGACAGATATTATCGATTTCGCACGATCATGGCAATTATCGTTTTCTTAGTTTAATTGAGAAAAGTTAAAGGGTATTTAAATATTGACAAATCAACAAAAAACTTCAATTTAACACTTGACATTGCACATTACATGTTATTTTTTGTCAGGGTCCGTATCGTTGATATCATAGTTTCCTATTCCGGTGCGTAAAATAAAATATTAAAATTCAGTAGGGCTAGCACGTGGGGCCTTTTATCTAGATGTCGCGTGATATAAAACAGCTATCTCTTTCGCTCTTACATAGAATCGTATACTTTTATCTCATTCTAACCGACAGTTACGATAAAACAACGCTCGTGCTAGGCCTTCTGAATGAGCTGCGCAGACTACGCTACTCAAGGCAAAACTTTCTAGACGTTATTTCCGTATTCAAAAAACAAGGTTATAGGCAAACTCTGCTGGAATTTGTAGAACAAAAGTAGCTAGAGTTACAGCTATCTGACATTTACATATAGCCTGCTAGTAAAACTAAACAACCTTACCTTACAATGATTATTCATGACATGCTTTAATTTAATTTAATTTTTTTTAAATAAAATTTTTATCAGTCTGAGCGTTAAGCCATTAAATCTTTAAAGATAATCCATCTCCAGATTGTATTGAATAAGATTTTTTGTGTTTTATCCTATAATTTGGAACCTTCGTTTCTCACAGTGGGTTAACTTATCAAGATTTCTTGAGCTGAAATTACGTTTTGTTTGTATTGTTTACCTTAATGAGTTTTGAACCTACTTAAACTTGTTTTAAGTAAGATTTTCCAATTAACCGGCTTTTTAAGTACCTAACATTATATAATATATATGTATAGGCAGAAACCGAATAAATAATGCAATCCACTTTGAAATTTGAAATTATAATAAAGGTTCGTCAGTCTACCCCAATGGGAACTAACGGCGTGAGAATATGTATGTATGTATGCTCGTCAGCCATGGCGGTAGACATAAAGGGCATGAGAACAGAAAGTCATCTTAAGATGTAATAAACCCTTAATGTATGTGTAAATACTGTATGTGAAAAACCCTTAAGGGTTTATTGGTTTTTCACAAAGAAGGTCAACAAAACCGCTAGTTTCATTCAAGGAAGTTATGGAGTTTTAATCTATGTAGCAGATATTTGTGTGACAATGTTGTTGCTAAGGAAAATTACTTTATTAAGTTTAAAAAGTTTATTTATTTCAAGAACATCATTTACAGAAAACTAACGTTACCCTTGTTTTTCATTCGGATGTAAACATGTTATAATAAAGAGTTTGCTGGAATTGATAATTAAGCTAAATCTGAATAACAAACTTCATCTTCATCCGCCTATACGCGTCCACTACTGGATATAGGCCTCCCCATAGTTGTCAACAACGACCGGTCTCGTGCTGCGGGCAGTCTTTGGTCTCCTGTGACTATAAGATTGTTTTGGTTTAACGTAAGTCCTATCCACACTGCGATGTTGTCCAGTACGTTCATTGCGATTAGAATAAATGCATAATCTCTTAAATAATAAACACAATATTTAGAAACATAGATTAACGAATATTATTTAACATACATACATACATATACTCACGGCTATAATTCCCTATAAGGGGTAGCCAAAGCCAAGGAATTATAAATTCCTCAGCCACTTTTGGAAGTTGAGTGGGGAAAAGGCGGTAAAATAAAGGTTTATGGTGATGGGTCTCCAACCGCATCGCTCAAAAATCCAATGAAAAGTCCCAGTACCCTAAGTCGCCTCTTACGACACCCGTAGGTAGAAAGGGGTATCGACATTCTAAACCGGCACTACACGGCAATTATTTAAATATAGAATAGAAGAATAGAATAGAATAACTCTTTATTGTACATCAAACACAAATTTACAAAAGAAATTATCATACAGTTTACAGTGAGGTACAATCGGCGGTCTTAACGCTAAAAGCAAAAATATACATAGTTTTTTTTATTTTTTTTACATAATAGACACGCTGATTTATTAATTAGTACTGATTAATTTCAATCCTTTCACACAATTATTTCCAATTTCAACTTTCAATAGTGGCCAATATGGATTAAACTCAAATTTTCTGCGAACTGCGTTGCCTGTTTTATGATGATTCTCTTGATTAATGTTGGCGAAAATGTACGCCAAATATATTTAAACTGTACCATATTTTGGTCAACATTTCACACTGATTCATGATTCAAATACTGTGCATAACATTCGAAAAATAGTCACAGAAATGAAAATATTTTCTTTCAGAGTTTCAAGATCTTTCAAGAACTTACAGATATTTCAATTTGTTCCACTCTTATAATTGATCAGTATTGGGGACTTGTTTGATGACTGACTAAAATCAAAATAAACTGTAAGTCTAATCATAAAATATCCTGGCTAACTAAAGGACTTAAAATAGCTTGTAGGAATAAGAGATTTTTAAATGAATTGGTAAATTATACAAATAATTCTAGTATCAAAAATCACTACAAACACTATCAAAAAATACTTAAAAAATCAATAAAAATAGCAAAGAAAAATAACTACAGATATAAAATCTTCTAGTTATCTTAGCTAGGTATCTAAAAGTTCTAACTCAGCAGAGAAATAAATAAAATGCATGTGGGCTATATAATAAGAGAACGCACAAATAAAGTCATAAAAAAAGACAAGCTGAATATTATACCCGTTTTACATAACAATAAAACGGTTATTATGGGCCGAAAGAAAACACAGCATCGCTTGTGAAGAAGCAGTGTGAACTCACCTTTATCTTTGTACTTACTTATGTTTGTCTGGTGTTTTTTCCCAGACATAATAAGAGAGCAATAAGAGCTATATACAATTTGAGATCCCGAGATTCCCTGAGGGAATTGTTTAAAACAATAAATATAATGACGCTGCCATGTCAATATATTTATGAAAATATTATGTATGTAAGAAAGAATCAGGCCTCTTTTGTGAAAAATTGTGACAGACATATTCGAAACCTAAAAGACAACAATAAAATATCAGTACCAAAATACAGATTGTCAAAAGTAAATACATCTGTCATGGGGTTATGCGTAAAAATGTATAATAAAATACCTGAGGACATTTTAAATTAATCAGAAACAAAATTCAAAGCAGCAGTTAAAAGAAATCTTAGTTCGAAAGCCTATTACAATGTCAATGATTACATTAATGATGAAGTGGCTTGGTGTCATCAGGGCTCTGTGCAGGATGTTTCCGGGCTGACACCAAAATTGTAATGGACGTAAAAAAATATGTGTGTTGACGAGTTTCTTACGGGTTCTTCTCTCAACAAAACACCTTCTGAATCGGAAGTAAACTTAGTATTAAGTTAAAATTTGACGTTCAAAAAACAAAGATTTATCTTTTTATTTTGAAATAAATGATTATTTTATTTTATTTTTATTTTTACCTCCCTGTTTGTCTATGAGCAGTCACCACAAGGCGGGAACCGGCTGTCAATGTCATTGCTGTCTTCACCAGGAAGATATTTATTGCGATGCTGTGTTTTCTCTCGGCCCATAATAACCGTTTCATTGTTATGTAAAACGAGTATATTATGTGCCTTTCGGAAAACACAGCATCGCTTGTGAAGACGTGTTTGTTATCTGCTGGTGACTAGGAAAAAACACACGTAATGTTGAAATAAGAAATATAATTAACATTATATTTTAAACAACTTAAATTATTGGTAGTCATTCAATCATCATTCAATCGATTCATCAACCTATGAACTTATTATAGTTATACTTCCAAAACAGTAAAAACTAGAGACTTTAATACTTATTTAAACACAACAACTTAGAATGAAAGTGATAACATTAGTCAGGAACATTTCTGTTTCCTAAAACAAGTCAATAATTAGTAATTATTTAAATTATGAGATCATATTCGGAATCAGAAGAATCAGAGAATCATATAATAAACCATGTTACATTGCTTCAAATTGATTAAGTATACATGATGAATTGTCGCGTTCCTGTGTCAGTATCTCTCGGCAGTAATTTAAATGTTTCGACTGCTTTCCAGTTACCTCTCTCAAGAATATCCTGTATCGATTTATTTTCTAGTCATGCTAAGGAAGCTACAGCTGAGCGGCATAATCCAGGTGACGCATTAATTCATGCATCTTTGAGGACGGATCTAACTAAGCCTCCTAATATTGATCTAGACGCAGGTTTAGGAGTGCCCTTAATTGTTAGAAACAGATGTTCTAGGGTCTCATCTCGTCTTTCCTTTGTGAAAAACTAACCGTCCAATCCATCTTACCGGGCATAGATTAATGTCGTCGTTATTGGGTAAAAACCTCCAGCCTGTTTTAGATTTGAAAATAGGCCATAGGCAAATGTCTGTCCCGTTATTTTGAAAGTTGGATGATGATAACTTTAGTAGTGTCAGGTCATGTAATCTTCTACCAGAAACTAACCACAAGATTGTTGCTGCCCTCCTCGTAACTTCGAACAATGAGTAATTTTGTGGGTCCTTTTTAAGCCATTCAATCAGTATTCTAGTATCCCAAATGGGCGGTGTGAAGTTAGGTGGTTTAGACTTATTTATAGCTTTTAGTATTTGTTTCACAAAGAAGTTAGACGATATTTCTTCATTCAATCCACAAAACGTTGATATAGCAGACTTCTGCACGAGACCTTCTTTAAGAAATGTGTCTGCTAGGAATTGTGCCACATTTTTAGGGTCCGGTGATCTTGGGTTGATACTTTTAAGATTGCACCAGCTTAACCACCATTTTATAGCAGGTTGGTATGTAGTGAGCATAGATTGTCGCCAACTTTGTTTGAGAAGGCTCTTTTCTGCCTCAGACTATGTAGTTAACTTACTATACCGCCCCCAACTTTCCAAACCTTTAGCTTCAGTTTGTCCACCTGTGGAGGTGGGTAACCTGTTGTGAGATCTATTAAGACTTTTCGTAAATCTAGTATTTCCAGGGGTTCCTCTAGGGGTCGAGCCTGGAGATCCGCTCTCCAAAATGGCTTCTCCCAGTCTGGTGCTACAATCAGATAAACCCCTTTGGACCTGTTCAGATGAGCCAGGATCCTTGGCATTAGCAAGCTAGACAATAATCCCAGTCTTGAGAAAAAGCGTCTACGAAAAGAGCGGAGCAATCTCGAGAATCCAAACTTACGTAATTTGGTACTACGGTGGACTCTCTTGATGCGAAGAGGTCTACTGCAGGCTTGCCCCATCTTTGAAACACCTCCGAGGTTAGTAGGGGCAGCAAGTGCCACTCTGGAACAGGACGCTTTCGAGAAAGCCTGTCCGCAATTGTATTGTATTTGTCTGGCAGATATTGGGCGGTCAGAGTTATGTCCCATTTGTCTAATGTTTCTAGTAGAGAGCTGGTAAGGTTCATAAGACCTATAGAGCGAGTACCTCCTTCCTTCCGGATGAATGCCAGTATAGTTTTGTTGTCTGTCTGAAGTAGAACATGACGTCTTTCGAGGCTCCGAGCTTGATCTCTTATGGCGGATACTACTGCATACATCTCTTTTTTTGTTCGAGTGCCAAAATATCTGATGAGTATCCCAAGTTCCTGACATTGTAATTCCAGAAGAGTTACAGCTTCCGCAGCTTGTCTGGCTAGCTCTATCGGATTTTGATGAGCAAATAGGAAATCGTCCATATAAACTAGCAACCTCATCCCCCTTTTGCGAAGGATTTCCGCAACCCAGCAGGTTACTGAGGAGAACAGCTTTGGGGCTGATGAGAGGCCAAATGGTAGGGATGTCATTTGTAGGACTTCTTGGTTGTAAAACAACCTTAGAAAGGGTCTGTGGGATTTCGCTATAGGTAGATAAAAGTAGGCTTGACTGATGTCCACCTTCACTAGCCAGTCGTTTTTCTGAAGAAATTCTGGGACTGTAGCTTGATTTATTACATTTTTTTTTATTTGACAGGTTCTTCGAAAGGCACACCCATGAAAATTATAATATAAAACAAATATACAAATATCTTTCAGCAAACCAAAAATTGTTTCATTCGGTTGGGTGCGTCTACGCTGAAAATCGATTAATAATAATAAAATACTTTATTGAGTAGATAAAGCCTAATACATGTGAGAGACCACTATTTGTACATATATAAGAAATATTATAGTGTCGGTTCGTACTGAGCGAGGCTATTAGTTAACACATATTTATTTATCTTTAGCACCTATAATAGACCTAGATCTGTGCTATAGGTACTAAGTATTAGGTTAAAATGTTTTGTGTGAACAAATTTGTTTAGTGTCGAAGGTCAAAGATAGGTCTGAACCCACCATCGCTCTTCTTTCCTAAAAACATTTTGGAGAAGAAACCGGGAGTCAAAGTAGAAACCTTTTCCAAGACATCTAGGTTCTTTAGCTCTTGTATCTGGGAGTCTATCTCTGTGGATTGTGCAGTGTTGAGTAATTGAATCATCTTTTTGTTGGGGTATGACAAGGGTGGACGCTTTATGAAGGGTATCCGGGACCCTGAGATAATTTTTAACATAAAGGGGGTTGCTCCGAGCTCTTCCCACTTCAAGATAAAATGTTTTAGTTGCCTTGCCTTGAACCCCATCTTCAAGTCATTGTTTTCCACGCTCAGAGGGGCGAAAGAAAGACTTTTTGCCTTTTCCTTTTCCCTTAGCAGAGTATTTGGAGTTTTGATCAAGGGTGTATTTTTGTTTTTTATAAGAAGGATTTTAAGTTGGATTGTAATTATCATTTTTTCTTTTTAAAGGAATGGTTGAGGTTTTATTTATAGTTATATCTTTTCCTTTAAGGGAGCGGGACCACTGGAGTGGACCACCAAAATTTTGAATAGGTGAATTTAGTTTTGCTTGATCAAAAAGGTTTGTTTCCGATGGTGGGATGTTTTGAAGGGTAAGCTGAACAGATTTATTTGTCACCTCCTTTAATATCCTATCCCTTCTATTCTCAATACACTCTGTGCGCTTCCCACATACAAATTGCATGATGGCTTCAGAAGTTTTATAATATTCGGACCCTTTCCCAACCGCTTGAGAGATTTTCTCTACCAGAGAGCATGGCTTTAAGTCCTCTGGAGACTTAAATGCCCAATCAATAACTGATTGAAGTCCAGAACGCAAAAGTTCATTATTTTCTTATAATGCATTAGATAAGCCAGCCATAACATTTTCAGTACCAGCCAGGTAATCTTTAGTATTACTTCATTGGTATAATTCGTCATTAATTTTTAGTTTGTAACGAAAATGTTTGTAACGCTTTTGCGTACCTTATATGACGCCATGAGGGTAGACCAAAGTTTTGTAGCTTCACTATCTTAGCCAACCTTTCCGGAAGGGCTGCTTTAATAGATTTGCTAGTATCTGTTTCTAATGAAAATTGACTTAGGCCCAAGGTACTATTGCTTGTGTTCGGTATAGAGAAAAATGGTTCATCATTAGTTTCACAAGACTTTTTCGAGCCGCCGAGGCCCTGCATATAAAGATTAGAGAGGAAACTTACTTGATTAATCAGTGCTTTGATTCTAGGGTCATCCTTTCTTTTATGAGAAGGGCGTTCGCTCTCCTCAATCTCATCGTCACTGGAAGATGAGGATGATGTCGAAGGATGGCGTAATTCGGGGCGTTCCGAGCTCTCCAGGCAAGAATTCACTTCCTCGCTCATGTTTTATGTGACAACGTACACACACAAGACTATTATTACTTATTTTAAGTAAAAGTACAAAAAAATTATCTATATTCCGTGGCGAGAAAACACACGCAATGACATTGACAGCCGGTTCCCGCCTTGTGGTGACTGCTCATAGACAAACAGGGAGGTAATTTCTGTGAAAAAACACCATACAAACTTAAGTAAATACAAAGATAAAGGTGAGTTTACACAATGAAAAAATTATCTATTCCGTGGCGAGAAAACACACGCAATGACATTGACAGCCGGTTCCCGCCTTGTGGTGACTGCTCATAGACAAACAGGGAGGTAATTTCTGGGAAAAAACACCATACAAACTTAAGTAAATACAAAGATAAAGGTGAGTTCACACATTTTCTTCACAAGCGATGCTGTGTTTTCCGAAAGGCACATAATACAATTAAAAACAAGGAAATCACAAAAGACCCAGCAAAAGTAGCGAAAACATTTAATGACTTTTTCATCTCTATTGGTCATTCTACTTCAAAAATAACTACAAATAATAATAGTTTTTGCAACAAAACTTGAAACGTAAAGTCCATGTTCCTATCCCCTATCGAACCAGGTGAAATAAAAATAATAATCCGTAATTTAAAAATAACTTTTAACAAAAGAAAACCGACTTCATAGTGGGAAAAACAACCGAAAATAAACAATCTTGTACTAAAAAGTACGAAATAAGTTTTTTAAATTGAACATGAGTACTGTGATTAATACCTTTGCAATTTCTTTATTCCACACGCGTCAGTTCAACCTACCTAAATATTAAAATTCTCTTAAATTCCCAACAAAAAAATAATAATCAAAATCGGTTCACAAATGGCGAAGTAATCGGCGAACAAACATAAAAAAAAACGGTCCAATTGAGAACACTCCTTTTTTTGAAGTCGGTTAAAAATACAGTAAGTTGTGGTATAGATGAGATACCACCGAAGCTAATTAAATATTGCGCGGATGAATTAATTTTACCTTACTATCTTTTGAGTAACCAATCGTTTCAAGAAGGTGTTTTTCCCAATATCCTGAAAATATCAATAACTAAACCTCGGTATAAAAAGGATTCCAAAACTGAAGTAAATAATTACCGTCCCATTGCCTTACTTCCGACATCAGCAAAAATAATAGAAAAAGAATGCGAAAAATTCAATTTATTTAATGAAGCGTAAAATGGTTTTAGGAGAAATAGGTCAACCACTTTAGCGGCTTTTAAATACGTTCAGAACATCCTAAATATAATTAACGATAATAAGTGCGCGGTAGGTATTCTGGTAGACATGACTATAAGGCATATGATAAAGTCCAATATGAAATCACTTTGCATAAATTACACTTAATAGGAATTAGAGGACTGGCACATAAATGGTTCCAATCCTACCTGACTAACCGAAAACAATATGTAGAAATAGAACATTTCGACCATAACGCTAGGACAATACAATACATAAAATCAGCTGAGCGCCCCGTAAGTAACTCGATTCCCCAGGGGAGTGTAATCGGATGTTTACTATTTCTTATATACATTTTTTGGAAATGATTTATTTACTATAACATTATTTACATAGATAATTTACAACCGTGATAGCCTAGTGGGCAGAACACTCGGTTAACGTGCAAACGGCTAGTGTTCAAATCATGGGTCGGGCCTACACCAATTTGTCTTTTCTAAAGACATATGTGTGGTTAATTTATCATGGTTGTTAACGGTGAGGGAAAACATCGTGAGGAAACCCACATGGCTGAGTTGTACTTAGTCATGTGACAGTGTATTCGTACAAAACGGCGATAGGCTTGCCACCTATCACGTGAGTACACTGTCCATGCAAAACGTGGGTACTCTGAACACCAGGTGACAAAGTCACGTGATGTTCAGAAGTATTAGTACCTCTGCCAATCCCTTCGGGGATATTCGGCGTGAACGTTTATGCTTATGCTTATTATTTATGCTTATAATTTACAACCTGTTTTAAAATATAAATCTAAATAAAAACTATTATTAATTAAAATAAAATCTACTTAGTTATATACATAAGCTATAAAAAGAAATATATATAAATTAAAAAAAGCATAACACTTTTGTTTACACACATTTACATTAATATACATTAACTACTTACCCGATGCAATTAAAGATACGTGTGTTGTTTGCGGATGACGTATCATTCATCACTTCATGCACTGATAACACTGACGCGGAACTCAAGATACAACACAAACTAGACACACTGATCACCTAGATGTCCCAACATAATTTCGAAATTAAGTTTTAAAAACAAAAATAATGGAATTTAGGCCACACCAACGCACTGCACTTAATATTGACTTTAAGTACAAAAATATGAAAATTGATTCTGTCGATAAGTTCACTTTATTAGGGTTAACATTAGATACAAACCTAAATCGGAAAAATCATGTTGATGTCGTGGCCATATCGTAAATTCGAACACATCATGAAATGATCGATCATTTCATGAAATGGTCGTATTTCATGAAATGTTCAACTGTTTATTAGCCACATCGTGATGTGGTTTGGGCAGATCAATGATAAGAAATCGTTTCTCGATATGACCAACTAAACGCGCGGCCTCTTCATGAAATGGTTAAGATTATTTGGTCATATCGTAAAGTAGTTACATTAATTACCGGTAGAGGCGCTGAAAACGCTTTGTTTATGAGTGAAGATGGCGGCCGCTGCCAATAGTATTATTTCTCGCAGTAAAAAAGTTAATAATTCGTTATCAAGCGAGTAAGAAAGTAATAAGAAAAGAGTTTTCGACGAAAAGGTTTTCGAATACTTTCCTAATTACGAAAAAACTGAGCAATATGTTAAAAAACGGTAGAGTTTGGATCGCATTTCACATGTTACCCTATTTCTTTGATCTGGCCAAGCGAGAACGACAAAATCGTGAAACGTTGACGATTTTATGATCTGGTCAAGTCAAGTTGCCCACATCATGAAATGTGACCATTTCATGAAATGATCGATCATTTCACGATGTGTTTGATTCTACGATATGGCCACGACATCCATTCGATGAGATCTAAATTGACTAGTTTTGCGTACGGGCTAGCGGAAATAAAAAAGACTACTACGTCATAAACAGAATAATCAATATAATCGCTCCTCATTTAACGACATTTTTTAATAAATGTATAGATATAGGAGAATTTCCAGACTGTATGAAGTTAAGTAGGCTCATCCCACTACATAAATCAGGAGATAGTCAGGACTTTACCAATTATAGGCCTATTTCTATTTTACCAGTTCTCAGTAAAGTTTTTGAGAAAATCATGTCCAACCAAATGCATTCATATTTCAACAATCATAATATAGTCCATGAAGAGCAATATGGTTTCACCAAAGGTAGGTCTACTGTAGATGCAGGAGTGTCTCTAATGAAACATATTTTTAATTCATGGGAAAACTCCCGGGATGCGTTAGGTATATTTTGTGACCTCACAAAAGCTTTTGATTGTGTAAAAAAAGAAATAGCGTTGATTAAACTTAAATACTACGGTTTTGACGAGCAAGCACTGAAATTAATGGCATCATATCTTAATAAAAGAACTTTAAAGGTTGATATTAATGGAACCACATCGGAAGGATCAGAAATAGAGATGGGCGTTCCTCAAGGTTCTATACTTGGCCCATTACTGTTTCTGATTTACATTAATGATTTACCATTTATGGTACAAAAGTATTCTGAGATAGTTATGTTTGCAGATGACACATCTTTAATTTTTAATGTAGCGAGATCCTCTACATCTCTTGACGACGTAAATAAAGCTATCTCACTGGTATTGCATTGGTTTACTGTAAATAACCTGGTTCTGAATGCCAAAAAAACCAAATGTATTAAATTTACTTTACCGAATGTTAGGCAAGTTGATAACAATATTGTTATTGATAGTGAAAAAGTAGAATTAGTGAAAGAGACAAAATTCCTAGGCATAATAATCGATTCTAAGTTGCAATGGGGACCTCATATACTAACACTTTCTAAAAGGCTGAGCTCAGCAGCGTATGCCGTGCGTAAGATTAGAGAAATAGCAGACATAGAAACAGCTCGCATTGTGTATTTCAGTTATTTTCATAGTATTATGTCGTATGGTATTTTATTATGGGGTAAAGCGGCTGATGTTCATAAAGTTTTTGTCTTACAAAAGCGAGCTATCCGATCTATTTACATGTTGAGGTCGAGGTATTCGTTGCGCGAAAAATTTAAAGAAATTGGCATTTTAACTGTCCCTTGCCAATACATATTTGAGAATTTAATGTATGCCAAAAAGAATATAGGCCAATTTAGTAAAGTTAGTGATAGGCATACTGTTAACACTCGAAATAAGGACAAACTTCACGTACCGAAGTGGAGACTTAATAAAGTAAGTAACTCCTTTATGGGACTATCCCTGAAAATGTTCAACAAACTTCCTTCTGACATATTGGAATTGCCTGTGGCATCTTTTAAAAAGGCAATAAAAGCCATGCTTTTAAAGAAATCTTACTACAGTGTTCAAGATTTTTTAAACGACAAGGACCCAACGCGCACTTGAACGTGTCCGTAAAGCTATAAATCTTCCCTCGTTATTCCTAGGAATAATTGTCTGGTGTGGATTTTTCTTCTCACGTTATGTGATTGGTTTTTTGTGATGGACAATTTATTTTTATTATGTCAAACTAGCGTTTGGTTTTGTCGCATAGAAAATCTTTTATAAAGTAAAAACATGTTAAAAAATTTGATGAAAAATGAAATTGTACAAACCATGTTTTGAAAAAATGAAAAAATGTGAATGTAAAGAGTTTCTTTGTTGCTTCTTCTCTTTACGAACACCTTCCGAAGCAACGGACTTATGATAAATTTTAAAAAATTTGACGTTCAAAAAATGTTAGTTTTTAACTTAATTTTGAAAAATAAACTTTTTGACTTTTTTTTTGACTTTTTACTGACTTGAGTACCGCTATTCGTATGTAAATTCAAGGTTAAGTTACAGCGTTGTCTTGTGGGGAAATAGTACAGATCAAGACATATTTGTATTGCAAAAATGGTACATACGAATTTTAGCCAACACAAAAATTCCAAACAGCTGTAGGCCGCACTTTGAGAATCATAAAATATTAACTCTTTCTTCAATTTATATTTTGGAAAGCTGTAAATTAGTAATTAAGCACCCACAATTCTTTAAAAAACAATCCGACTATAATCGAAGATTTCCATTCAGATCCAGAAGGTATAAATTAATAGTACCGGCTTCAAGATTAAATATTCATTTAACAAGTCTTCTCCCTATGTGCTGTAAAATATACAACCACCTCCCAAATTATGTTGTTCAAGAATCTGACTACAAATCTTTTATTAAACTTTTAAGATTCTATCTAATAGAAAATTGTTTTTATAATTCTAAGGAATATTTTGATAATAATTTAATTAATATAATAATTTAATGTGATATAACATAATACAATTCGTGAAATAATATAATTTAATGTAATATAATTTAATTAGTAATTTAATTTTTTAAATTTTTTTTATTATTATTTTTTCTACTTTTAACTTTAATGTGTTTTATTTTATTTTATCGAGTGTAATGTGTATTAGTGTTAGTTTTAATTGAAATTTGAAAAAAAATAGTAATAAGTATTTTTTGCTATGCCCTTGCAGGGTATACATGTCAAAATTTATGTACTGTCTTTCATGTGAATTGCGATGTGTAAAGATGCAATAAAGATTTTGATTGTTGTTTTTTTTATTTTTTAAATACCATGGTTTAAGTGCGGACAATTAAAATCACAAACATATTCTTCGGATACAAATAGATGAATTAAGCGAGTAAATTAGTTAATGACGTTGAAAGTGATTCTTTTCAAAAATGATCTCATGATAAACTTGGTTTTGTTATGTGCGTTCTGCGTAGAATTATTTTTCTACATCCAAATTCCAAATCCAAAGGCATTCTACCGAGGCAAAATAGTAACTGACTAAATGACGTGTTTTGTTCTAAAACAACTACTCGTAATTCTACTGTCACGCATTTTCGGAAACAGAATAAAACATTTTCTTTTTCCTTTTATGGAAAACTTTTATTAATATACATCTGCCTTCTTAGTACTAAAGTACATTTATAGAAAGGCTAAGTTAATTAAATTTAAAACTTAAATTAATCTTGCTAGAACTTCAGGTAGCTCTTAGTTATTTAATTACTGTCCTTGCCATTTGCCTTAAAATTATTATTATAGATAATGAAGTTCGAGATCTGTTTTAGAAGCCGTCGGTCCCTAGTATTCTGCTACAGCTAATATAATTAGGTTTGTAAGTTTATGTTAGCGGGCATCGAAACAATTCTATCTTGAAAGATGTTAAAATATCGGTTTTTTTATTGTATATAACTAATCTTCAATTTGTCCATGGATGACTGTCTGATATATTTGAGTGAAAGTGATTAGTGGGACTGAGAATGGGTGGATTCGTCATCAAATGCCTCTTACATGCTGATGATCAAGTGTTTCTTGCATCGTCGGCTGAAGAGTTGCAAGAAATGATGAATATTGCATGTGCGTCATTTGAAAGAAAGGGAATGAGAGTGAATGTAGAGAAAACGAAAACCATGGTTTTTGAGAGAGATGAGAATATGACCGAATGCGTGATTGAAATTAATGGTAAGGAAGTAGAACAAGTGAAAGAGTTTGTATATCTGGGAAGTTTATTTACTAGGGATGAAAAGTGTGATGAAGATATCGAGAGAAAAGTGACGAAGGGTAATGCGATGAATGGAGCTTCGAATAGTCTCATGTCTAGTCAGTCGGTGTTCGAAAAGGCTTGAATGGCAGTGCATGATGCTGTTCTGCTTCCTACGCTTATGTATGGCAGTGAATGTTGGGTGCGGCAGAAGAAGCATGAGAGCAGAGTGAATGCAGTAGGGATGAGGTCCCTCAGAAAAGTTTGTAATGTTAGGCCTATCTGATCGTGTGAGAAATGACGTGATTCGTGAAAGGTGAGGCGTGAAAGATGATATTGTAAAAAAGATAGGAAAAGGAATGTTTAAGTTTTTTGAGCACATAGACAGGATGGATGATAGTTAATTGGTGAAAGAGATCTATAGAGCCAATGTGGAAGATAATGTGAGTAGAGGACGACCATGTAGGACACACCTCGGCCAAATAGAGTGTGTGCTCAAAAAGGCTGGCGTCCGAAGTATGAAGAATAAAATAGCATGAATGAAAAGATTAATGGATGTAAACGAAGCTAGAGAAGTTTGCCAGGATCGTACAAAGTTGCGATCAATAGTCTCTGCCTACCCCAATGGGAAATAATGGCGTGAGTATATGTATAACTAATCAAAAAGTTGCTATAAGTCAGGTATATTATTCAAAAATATTTGTCTTAAAATATATTAAATGTCGCTTCAGCTACTTTTTCTAAAAGTTGAATCAGGGTATTTTTCAGTTTATACTTTTCTAATTTAGACTCTTTTTGTCTAAGCCGTTTTTTACATGATAAAAAGTAGACGTAAGGAGGTTTATTTATAAGAAGGAGTCAAAACAGTTGAGTGAATGAATAAATGAAAGAATTTTGGTATAGTTAAATTTACAATTTATCAATAGTTTTATCGATCAAATTCTCAATGAATATAACACATGAATGTACATTGTAAACACTTATATATTATTGCGTACTGACACAACGCGCTTTTCATTGATCAGAAGTTGGCTCGATCATAAACAATATGGTTTATGTGTGGACATAACACAATTACACATACGCTCTTCTGCCACTTCATATATTTTGAATTGATAATACAATGATACCTCATGCATTATATTACTAAAAACTAATTATTTAATGATCTGAAATATATAATAAAAACGTGTATATACGGGCGGCGGCGCATTAAAAAACTGCACGTTTCACGAAAATGGCGAAAAGTGAGTAAGTAATACTTGTCTTACTTACTTATACTTCCGCCCTATATTCCCGTTGGACTAAGCAGAGACTATCAATTGCTACTTGATCAACCTCTGAAGTTCCATTTACATTCAACAATATTTTACCTACTTCGGAATCCCGCCTTTGGAAAACGCTATCAATCTGACCTTTGTTATAATTAGAATTGTAATAGGTGAAAATATAAATGATTATGATCAATAGCGGATTTAATACTGCAAGCAATTTCAGAGTAGATTTTAATTACCAAATGACAAGAATGCACGTGCATATTTAACAATGTTAGAATTAAGATAATAACTTTACCTGGAACTTTGTTGCACAATGAAGTTTACAACGTTTCACATTGTATCTACAAGTTGGAAACATCTTTCAAACTGCAGTTAAGATATAAAGCTACTAACTCGGTTTTAAACAGTTTAACTGTTAATTGTGTAAGTTTTCATGGCAACCGTGATAGCCCAGTGGGTAGAACACTCGGTTAACGTGCAAACGACTAGTGTTCAAATCCTGGGTCGGGCCTACACCAATTTGTCTTTTCTAAAGACATATGTGTGGTTAATTTATCATGGTTATTAACGGTGAGGGAAAACATCGTGAGGAAACCCACATGGCTGAGTTGTACTTAGTCATGTGACAGTGTATTCGTACAAAACGGCGATAGGCCTGCCCCCTATCACGTGAGTACACTGTCCATGCAAAACGTGGGTACTCTGAACACCAGGTGACAAAGTCACGTGATGTTCAGAAGTATTAGTACCTCTGCCAACCCCTTTGGGGATATTCGGCGTGAACGTTTATGCTTATGCTTATTTCATGACAAAACCTCATTTCTAGCAATTAATGAAATGAGCTATGTCACTCCATTCAATCATAAAAATATTTCTATTTCTTTTTAAAGTACTGTAATGAAAGAAAGGGAGGTATTTAAACTAGTTTTATTTAAAAAAAGGACAATGCTGACATCCAGTATAATTTAACGTATTTAATACCTCATACAAAATTGTGTGGTTCTTCAATAAATATAATGACAATAGAAACTGAATCATCGCGACGAGAACAAGGTAGCCGGCCTGACGGTACCGAGCTTATTTCAAAACTTGCGTTGGATCTATCCATACCGAATCAAATAAATTTCATTTGCATAGCTCACGAAAATTAAATGGTAGCAAGATTTTAATAAAATATGAATAAGTGTATTTTACCATTGCTGGTGTACAGATGTTATTTATGTTAAGTATACAAGAGTACTTAAAAAATCTAGTTAATGAAAAGAATAAGAGTGTTGAGGAAACAAACTATTACGCTCAAATATAAATATACCATTATAGTACATACTAATTAAAATTATAGTAATTCAGCATTAAAGTATATCAGGAAGCCTAGCACGAGCGTTGTTTATCGTCAGTATGTCGGTTAGATTGAGATGAATGTGTATGATGCTATGTAAGTGCGAAAGAGATAGCGGTTTCATACGACGTGATATCTAGTTCAAAGGCCCCTCGTGATAGCCTTGCAGCTGTGTCTAATTACATACATACATTCATATTCTCACGGCTATAAATCCCTTAACGGGGTAGCCAGAGCTTTGGAATGAGAAATTCCTCAGCCACTTTTGGAAGATGATTGGGGAAAAGATAGTAATAATAAATGTTTTTGGTGACGGGTCTCCAACCACATCGCCCAAAAATCACTCAAAAAGCCCCTATACCCTTAGTCGCCTCTTACGATCACCCACGGGTAGAAATGGGGTAGTGGTATTCTAAGCCGACACTACAGTGTCTAATTTTTAATCGAATTCGAGTATTAAATCGTCTGTAGTAGATAGGTTTACACTATTCAAATCCAGAAACTTGTCAGAACCCAATTAGCATCTTGTGCCGTTTAGCACCTTTGAGCTATTAATATTAGATAAACAAAGCTTTCACATTAAATTTAATAAAGTTTCCGAGCAGCATAGTTTTATGAAAGGACGATCCATAATCACATCATTGGGTGAAAACCAACAAGTTTTAATTTAAAAAAAACAGCCATGGCTTCAAAATAAATTATTTAAGGATATTTTTTATAACTAAATTGGGTAAAAGGAGATAAAAAGAGGAATTTGAGGTGATGGACTCAAGGAAGGCTGGGAGCTACATAGTTAGTTACTTTGAACACCAGGTGACCAAAAGTTACGTGATATTCAGCAGCATTAGTACCTCTTACATAATATTACTTCCTACATGGGAATAAAATGGCGTGAACCCTGAGTTCATTATATCATCAAATTTGTATCCGTACCAAAAAATATTATTATAGTTTTCTTAAGGCTTATTTCGTATGTGCTTTTATATATAATAATATAATCATATTTAATATGCTTTTATACTTGATCATAATTTGTTTGAAAAGAGTTAATTGTATCAATATGAGGGGCTAAATAAAGTTTTTATTTATATTGGATTGAATCAGGCGTTACTTTGCGGAAATCCATAGCAATACTAATATTAATAAATTTCTTCGCTCTCGACTCGGTGGTCAGCTGCCGAACTGTCTACTGCTCGACAATGACTCATGTTGAGTCGAAACGCTTCGCATATTTGTGGTTGCCTGTGGTTTTCGGTTGCGGGTGTGTGTGTGGTGCATTGTCTGCTTTTCGGTTTCTTGTAAGTGGGAGGGCGGGCGGTGCACAGTGCATGTTGCATGAAGACTGCAGGTATTATTTAGCGGAATTAAGCGAAGAAATTCATTAATATTAGTAAAGTTTTTTTTTTCTTTTTTACTTATTATGTATACTATTAAAAGCTTTAAAGAAAACACCTTATTTTGTTAATAGGTATATTTTTTGTTTCAGGTTCAATTACTATCCTCTCCTATGCCTATATGGGTCGCACTTTATGTTCAGTAAAACCTCCGTTTGATATTGACGAAGGAAATGTCAGCATGCAACAGGTATGTAAAAACAAACCATTTTTTTGTTTACTTACTTATACTATGAAGTTGAAGTGAATTCGATTTGACGATAAACTAGTCTCACTACTTATCTTTTTTACTCGTCTGTAAAAAGAAGCAAAGAACAGGTTGCTCTACACTGAAAATTTAAAAAGCATTAAAACTTCTTATATTCAAGCTATCCACAAGATCTTGAGGGATAAACAAAGACTACAGATTACCAAACCAACCTCGGCTTCATCACTTTCATATTTTTTTACTTTGGACGTCTATATTTTTTTTTTTTTTCCAGTTTAATGAACTTGAAACTACTCCAGCTGTATTTACCAACTTTGCTTATTTTTATCATCGTGTAATATTTTTTCTTCTTAGATTATCCTATTTATTCAATCTTTGAGGAAGTTTAATACGGCAACAGAAAGCAGAAAAAAAAAGCAGAAACAAACCAAAAATAGTTGAATTTTTCAAACGTTTCCTGAGCTTTACTGCTTGAAACACACTTTGTTGTTTTACTTTCACTCTTTGTTTACAATTCCTGCAATACTGCCTTTAATGTATTGGTAGCAGTTTTCATATATGTAGAGCTTAAATCGCTGACCACATTCTATCAAATCAAAACCTTTTCACATTCCGCAACCGCTAAACACAATATTGGCAGTTTATACTTGAATACACGTGAAATTTATGAGACCAATCACCAACAACCTTTATTTTAACATCTGTTCCCCACGCAACTTCCAAAAGTGGCTGAGGAATTTCAGATTCCTTAGCTTTGACTACCCCTTCTAGGTATTTATAGCCGTGAGTATATGTATGTATGTTACTTTTTAGTATTTGTTGTTATAGCGGCAACTAAATACATGATTTGTAATAATTTCAGCTTTCTAGCTTTCACGGTTGATGAGAGCTTTCTAGCTTTCACGGTCTGGAGACAGACAGACAGACAACGAAGTCTTAGTAAAAGGGCGGGACTCTTTTACTACTTTTTGTTACGGATCTTTAAAAATACTTTTAAAAGAAACGGTGGTATTACCCCAGTTCAAAGTATGAAAATTTCCATTGCCTGAAAAGCTTTAGATTAAACTGATTGCAATTAAGTAACAAAGTCGTCGTCTAGGAAACGTTTATAAATCTGTGGGAATCTGATATTTTTAGATATCCTTCGGCCTTTGTTTAATAAAACAAAGAACAGAAATAGGACTGTGGAATAATAAAAGATCTGAAATCAATTAATATTATTCTGACACTTCATCATTTTTATAAACAAAAAGGTTCACTTCGACAGAAATGTAGTAATGTTAAACGCCAATCTTAATGCTTGAATGAAATGATGTTAGTATAATTAAAGTTCAATAAAACAAATTATGAAAACTCAAAAGATTATTAGTTATATTTACATGCTATTTTTTAAATGTTGAACTTTATACACATGATACTGAAACTGTATGCAAGAAAAGTGTCCATCAGATAAAATTTAAATTTATGTTTATGATATAACTGAGTTACTATTAATTACGTTTTTAAACTTTTTTTCGTATTTATTTTATTCCATCCCTAATATTTTAGTTTTGTTTGTAGTGCCGGCTTAGAATGTCAGTACTCCTTTCTATCCTCGGACGATTCGGTTAAAGACCCATCCCCAACGATATTTATTTCTACCATCTTGTTCCCAATTTCCAAATGTTGTTGTGGAGTTTCTTTTGCTCAGTTGTTTGAAAAAAGGTTTAGGATAGATTAAAAAGACTTTTAACTTTGACTTTTAGATGTTGATAATCTGATGCCCTCCTAGTTTTTGGAACATAACACTGTCATTTTTGCGTTGTGATTTTATCCAAGTCAGCATAGCTAGCGACCTTTTAACTAAATATCGCGTGCTATAAAACAGCATTCTCTTTCGCACCTACTTAGTATCGTATACTGTCCTCTCATTCTAACCGATATCGTTACAATAAAATAGCGCTCGTACTTGGTCTTCTGTTTGCTTATTCTGTGTCATCATAGCAGGAATTTATCGACATCGATTTACCGCTCTTGTTTGATATAGGTAATTGACATTCGCGACCAGTGTTTACTCTTACTGATTAATATTATCCCAAATTTTCGACACGGTTCAACTCATAATATTCAGACACGAAGTTAATATTATGGCTTTGATGACGTAAATTTTGTAAATCATCCACCTGTCAGATTTGTAATAACTCAAACTCCAACGTTCACGCTGTACGACCCCGAAGGAATGACAGAGGTACTTATGCTTCTGGATATCACTTAAAATTGCCACCTGGAGTTCAGAGTACCCAAGTTTTTCTGGGATCAGTAATCACTTAATAGTGGGCAGGTCTATCGTCATTTTGTACGAATACACTGTCACAAGAATAAGTACAACTCAGCCATGTGGATTTCCTCACAATTTTTTCCTCACCGTAATCAACCATGACAAATTTACCACACATACTGTACACACACTGTCTTGTCTTTGTGTTTTTAGAAAGGACAAATTTATGTTAGCCCGACCCGGGCTTTGAACCCACGCCTGTCTGCATTATAGGCGGTGTCTCACCCATTAAACTATCGCAGTCATTTTGCCAGCTTGTAAAATTTATTTCCAACCTAAATGTTATCTATTTCTTCTTCCCCAGGGTATTCGCATGATGAAGGAGAGGAAACGAGTCGCGTGGATACTGCTACTGCTCGCAGTATTGTTCGCAATGTGTTGGCTGCCGTACAACATCATGCAACTGTTACTAGACGTCAATATTATTGAGACGAGAAACCTTAGCAGTGTTTTACCCTATGCGCTATTTTTGGGTAAGTCTTAGCTTTTATTTTTCGTGGATGTGTTTAAATGTAGTTTTCAGGTCAAGATACGTACAATATAGTGCTGGACGTTTTTATGCCTAAATAAATCATATATCGCACAAATATATCGAATCCATGAAAACCAAAACAGGTGAAATCAAGAAAGCGTCATTTCGAACATCAGTCTAACATGAGTTAAAATAAAATAACATTTGTATCTATTTATGTGCAAAAAATGAGTTTTTGCAAATGCCTAAGTATTGAATGCTAACATGTGACAAACCGATCTTAATCTGAATTCTATACAACCGCCTTTTTTTAAGTCGGCTAAAATATGGTTGGTGGATAAAACATAAGAAATATTTTTTAATTATACTTCGCTATCTAAAGCTTAATTTATTTGCGGAGCGTCAAAAGAATAACAATGACTTTATCTTATTCTTATTTGACGAAAATCTCAAAGGAAAGGAACAAACACTTGGCTTTATCATAAAATCAAGCCGCGGTGTGCACAATGCAAATCTGAGAAGGATTTCTCCTTCATATCCTTATCATATCGTATTATCGTCTTCTTCTTTATCTTAATTTTACTCACAGTAGATTGCACGATATCTTTTTAGTATTAGGCGATGTTATGCTCATAATCTTGCCTCATTTCGCTGCAAACATTGATTATATTTAAAAATATGGAATTCGAAAATAACTTTACATATGGGTTCTAAGATAATTATTATGTTATGTTATGCTATATTCAATTAAAATTAATATACTGATTGTGTTTTGTCGGCTTAGAATAGCGTTACCCCATTTCTTCCGGTCAGCTGCGTAGTGCCGGCTTAGAATAGCGCTACCCCATTTCTTCCGGTGGGTGTACGTAAGAGGCGACTAACGGTATTGGAGCTTTTAATGGATTATTGGGCGATGCGGTCGGAGACCCATCACCAACAACCTTTATTTAACCATCTTTTCCCCACTCAACTTTCCAAAAGTGGCTTAGGAATTTCTTATTCCTTAGCTGTGGCTACCCCATCTAGGGATTTATAGCCGTGAGTATATGTATGTATATGTATGCTATGGAATTTAAAGAGTTTAAGGTATAGTACAGAAAGTTAATAAGTATGTTGTAAATGAAGGTTGAAAGATTTTCTAAAATCGTACAAAATGTTGATTAGTAGTCCCTTCCTGCCCTGGAGGCTAAAAGCGTGACTGTGTCTGTGTATATTTGTATATATTTTTCTTTTTGAAAGTGTAATAAATATCTTAGAAACCATATGTAAAGTTATTTACTTTGAATGCGGATATTAAAATATTCATGTTAAATAAGGATCCATTTAATTAATTACAAAATGCCAAAGGTTTCTTCTTCTTATAAAATTGTGCGTAGCAAATCCAAGGAAACCGATCTTTTCATATATTTATTATATATTTCAATCCTAAGATGAGCAATGTTGAATTTCATTTTTAAATTTTAATGTAAATGAAATTATTCAAGTTTATTATCAATAGTTTGTTCGATAGCAAACTTCACCCACAAAATTTTTGAGATCTAAATAGGTCCCAAAATCCCAAGATATCCGATTAACATAACATGTCAACTTAAATAGCATTACGTGTTTCATTGAACATATCACTGTTCTAGTTATTTTAACGATCAGTTTTAACAGGAAAGCTAGTTTACTTCAGCGATTGCACTTTCGCTATTAAAAACTATCATATTTGTATTTTAAGTTGACATTATTGCTGTATGTAATTATGATTGTTGCCTTTATAGTTCTTTCATTTGTTCAAGGTCACGCAAACTCAGCAATCAACCCCATCGTGTACTGCTTGATGACGAGAAACTTCCAGAGATCTGCTCAGAAACTAATATGCGGCAAGGGGGCTTGTCGCCAAAACATTATTACGGTAATTTTGTCTAAATAAGTAATTTGGGAGGTTTTTATGGAATAAATGTACTTAACCCCACTTTTTTACTTATTTTTTATATGTTTACATTTAGAGGTAGTTCAATATTTAGTATCTTTAATATCTCAAGCATTCCTTTTATATGTTGTTCTTCGCTTGTCTAAAAATATTGAATGTTTATAATTTATTTATCAGTAAGACGAAAAACCTTGGAGAAAGATAAATTTCAAACAAGGAAATCAGAAGAAAAGGTTTATTTGTTAATACAAAACAGATATTCAGAAAACAGGCATAACACTTTTTTATTGCCATTTCGACATATACAATACCGCATTCACGGTCCATTAATTCTACCAATCCAACTGAGTGAAACAAGTTCCTTGAAAATGGGCAGATCTGAATTGCCACCGTTCTGTTCCATGCGCTTTATTTATTCGCATGTTTAATTAAAAAGTCACTAAAGTTAAAATTAAACTACAAATTACACAGAGCTTGGTATACAATTTCTCTGAAGTGTAGTAATCGTAGTCATGTGACAGAGTATTTTTACCTGCCATTAAAAAACTATGGAGCATCCAATCTTATGCATAAAATTTTTGAGCCACCTTTAATTAAAAGAAATATCTGTTGTAGTTTTTGGGTAAACATCTATCCTGCGTTTTTATAATTTCATTTCATCGAAGTGAGAAGAATAAAAGAGCATGTATGAGAAGAATAATGAATGTAAGGGAAGCAAGAGAGGTTTGTCAAGATCGTACTAAGTGGCAATCGATAGTCTCTGTCTACCCCAATGGGAATAATGGGCGTGAGTATAAGTAAGTGTCTATAATTCCACTCTTTGACACTGTACATTATATAAGTTAGCGGCCCGTTAGAAGCAATACATATAGTATACAACTATACATACATATTCTCACGGTTATGAATCACTCGAAGGGGAAGCCAGAGCTTTAGAATATGAAATTACTCAGCCAAAGCTCAAAAACTTAATTGCGGAAAATAAAGGTTATTGGTGATGAGTCTCTAAACACAACGCCCAAAAATCACGTAACAAAACCCAAATTCCTTAGCCGCCTCTTACAAAAAGCCAAGGGAAGAAATGGGGTATTGCTATTCCAAGCCGACAGACACACAACTTAAATAACTTTTTATTAAAATTTTGCTTTCCATTCTAAAGTTTCGGGTATGTATGCTGTGAAAAACACAAGATAGCTTAGACTTGAGGATATTAGAATGTATTCATATCATTCAATAGGCAGGCACAGATGAACAACAACTTCTCTCCAGTAATTCTACTTTGGCATTGGTCAAAGCGACTAATCAACTCAGCTTTGAGTGGTTTCTTGTTACTTGCATCAGGACAAAGCTGATTCTTAGAAGTAAAAGGCAGGGTACAAAGTTCAAAGTCATATACTGAATACTCTGTTATCTCAAATTTATTGTCGTCAAACATGACAGACGGCTCACGGTGATTATCCTAAAAGGGGTAGCCATAGCTTGAGAATACAAAATTCTTCAGCCAATTATGGAAGTAGGGTGGGAAAAAGATTTTAAAACAAAGGTTTTTCGTAATGGATTTTCTGACCGCATCCCAAATAAAATAAACACATAACTTCTGCTGGGATAGTTTTATAACTCATTAGTTTTAATACTGCTACCCATATTTTGGTTTATTTTAAAAAAATAGAGATTTTGTCTTCATAAGTGAATTAAATACTAATTAATCATTTTTTTCAGTGGCACTGTAATCAGAAAACAGAAGGATCATCAAGTGATTATGAACTCTATCATGAACCTCATAAAAGGTGTTATTTGCAGGTAGATATGTGACCTTGTTATACAACTATACAATAATGATTTTATACATTTGGGAAATAAATTTAATCTGTACGTAGTTTTGACAAAGAAATTAACAAGAAAAAAACTACTATTACATAATAATAACTAGTTATAGAGGGAAATGCTAGAAACTCATATTTATTTTCTTATTTTGGTTGGAGTTGTTAGGTTAACATAGTTAGGTAAACATATCAAAATAATTTGATTGTTTTTGTTCATGAAAACCTTATGGATTATTACTAATAAATGAAGGATATATAAAGGAAAGAAACTTTTTTTTTCGACCCCGGCAGCGATTGAAGTTGCAAGTGTCACTCGTTGCAGATTTTCTATATCTAGAAAAGTAGTCCGTAATTTTGTTTCAAAAACCATTTTTGCTTCACTTCATCCATTTTACAACTCTTAAAAACGATGCTCATTCTTGAAAAAACATAGATCCTCATATTACCAAACTTGCTGGCAAGTTGACCTGGTCAACTCACGCTTAAGTAACGAAGATATTCTAGTCCATTTAACTCTTATGATACTTATGACACTTTGTTATTTGACCAAATCTCCTAAAAATTCTCAAACCTTCCTTATTGCTACTTTTACCGGATCTGAGCAGGCGCACCTCTGTAGCTTGCCAAGCTAAAATAGGCCCTCCGTAAGAGCAAAAACCGTACGTCTTCGTGTTGAGTTTTTACTGCAATGGAAGTCCAACGTTAGTTTGACAGGCTATAATAGTGACACTCACCTAACACCGTATGTATATTCCCAGATGCACAACCTACGCCACACATGGCAGCCGGCCGCTCCCGCACACCCACACACGCACACACAGCTCAGTCGCACGTCGCGCTCGTCGCGTCGCACGCTGCCCGCGCACGCGCTCTCCGCAGACATGCTGCTAAGACATGAACTCGGCGACTTTAGACAGTGCTGATGAATTAAGAATCTTGAGTGTGAAATTCTATTGAAATTATTTAGGGTGTAAATATTGTATTAAATTAAATGTTAATATATAAAATGGTTATTCAAAATATTAATTTAGAAAATAAGGGTAAAGTATGCTTGAATACTGAGAGCGAGAAAATGTAAATTTTTTGAGAGATGGAAAAAAGGCTTTTTTTTGTTTTTTGTGGCAATTGCAACAAAAGATGAAATGTATTACAGAATAATAAAAAGTCATTGCAATTAGCCAAATATCAGGATGGTGACTGGTGGACTTTTACAAATATCTATCCTATTTTGTTTATTTCAGAGTTATTTGTGTTTTTATTTAATGAAGTGAAATATTAATTGGGCTGGAATAATGTAAAAAAAGTTAAATACTTAAAACTAGTCATTATCTTTTATTCCTTTTAATATAGTTTTACCTTATGTGTACAACTGCAATAATAGTTTGTATAATACTATAAACATGTTGTTTTTTAGCAAGTTATGTTGAAATACTATTGTATAATTTTCATATTGGATACATTCAACGGAACATTAATGTTTTTGTAGCTTTTTTAACTGCGTTTGTTTTACTCCTTTCACAATAAAAATATTTAAAAAAATATTGTTATTAAGTTTTATTCGTCATTGAATGTGCCCGCGTCGAGTCGAACCTAAAGAAGCGCAATGGTAGTACAACTACCTAAATTTTGACTGTAGAAAATTCAATTATTGCTATAAAATGTCTTGATACACATACACATACATAAATTCACGGCTATAAATCCCTAAAAGAGGTAGCCACAGCATTGAAATATCAAAACTCTGAACCATTTTTGGAAGTTGTTTGGGGAAAGATTGTACAACAAAGGATTTTGGTGATGGGCCTCCAACTGCACCGCCCAAGAATCCCTTAAAAAGCCCCAATACCCTTCCCTTACCTGACACTACTTTATACAATGTCTGTATCTTTTTGAAACTACATTGGTTATCTTTGTCTTATTTAACAATCGTATCCGCTAACAGTGCAGGAGATAAATTTTCTTTATCTGAGAACGTAATACATTTCCTTGAATAACATCGTCATCTGAACTTTCACACAAATAAATACTTCAATATTTCAAATAGAGAATGTAAATAACGAATGCAATTCACTTATATACATTATACACGAAAGTTGAAAGCAACGCCAATTTTTCAGCATAAAACTTTGATAATTCTTATTTAAGTATAACTCATCTTGTATACGTGAATATTTTATGAAATACATTCATTCAAACGTATACTAATTGTTATAACTCTTCATGCCCAAGAATAGTGTTTATATTCCTTTATTGGTGACTCGTTGTGATTTTACGAGTTTCAAAAATCGTTTCAAAATTGAAAATCCATTAGCATCTTTTGAAAGTTGAACGAATTTATGCCCAAGGGTTGTAAACGATGCGGGTTTTTCGGCTTTTGTATGTGATTTTCTATCAATGACCATCATTTCATTGCCACTACCCTACCAAAAGAGGTTGAAGAATTTCCAATTCTAGAGCTCCACCTATCTCTTTCCTAGTATTTACGACCGTGATTATAAGTATGTTAAATGAAAGAACTGAAAATCATAACTAGGTATTTTTAATGAAATGACAAAAATCTGACATTTACTTCGGTAATAATGTAGTGCTTAATGATTTACAACTTCAGTGAACAAAGCTAAATGGCTTTTCGTCAAAAAGCTTAGTCAAATCTTTATTTTGGACGATATTTTTGTACTGTTCATTGATGGTAAATATATTTTTCCGCGGTTTTACTTTCCTCTGTCGACGATGTCTAATAATTTCCATCAGCAAATCAAATAGAAACCAGATCAGTTCAATAATGCTGACTATGGAGCCGCCCATGCACAGTCCGTAGATTCCTCCGATATTTGCTGTAATTAAAAATTGCTTTCAAATAACTGAAATTTAGGCTGAATACTTCAGCCATTTTTGGAATTTGCTTGGGAAAATGATTGTCAATAATCTCTGGCGTTGCCTCATATATGGAACATAAAACCAAGTACCACATAAACTCTAATCTGCCTATATAAGACATTAAATCAGATAACTAACATTATAATTAGACTCTAAAAATATCTTACCCAACATTTGGTCCCAAGTAAACAAGACTTGTCTTTCATATTTGAAACAAGATCTGTCATGGAAATGGATGATTAGTTGGCTGGTTACGTTGGTGCTGGAAAATAATATTAATTTTGGTTCTACAATAATTTTGTAATAACGATTTTCATAAAATTTTGTAATTAGACATAGATAACATCAACAGGGTTTATAACGTTACATCAAGACTCAAAGAAATTCAAACAGTCAGACCGTATTCACTTCGTATACCCCGAAGGGTCGGCACTGGTATATGACTCGGCAGAGGTACTAATACTTCAAACATCTCGTGTCGTATTGACTTGGAGTTCTGAATATCTACGTTTTGCCTGGACAGTTAACCCACTTGAGAAGAGGCAGGTCTATCGCCATTATGTGAAAAAACACTGTCACAAGATAGTATATTTACAATGTATTTGTATCCTTGAAAGCTTGATGGAAAAATATCGGCCTATCATGTGTCCTAGAATTGCTTGAGTTCAAATCCCGTGCCGAGCATTAATCAGTTGTTCTTTTCTAAATTCGTCTCTGGTTAGTCTTATCATGGTTATTTACGGTGAGAAAATAAATAGTGAGGAAAACCCTACATGGCTAAGTTTAATTTACTCATGTGAACCCGCGACCTCGGGTATACGCCCCCGTCGCTCTGCCAATTGAGCTACCGTGTCAATTGCTGCCAGCGCGAAATTCTTCTATCCTTAAGAAATATCTTTTTACACGTTTAAGTAGTGTTTGCGTAGGGGGCGTTTACCCGAGGTCGCGGGTTCGATTCCCGCCTGTGTCGAAATTTTCCTTTCCTTTATCTGGGGGCACGGCAGTGCCCCAGCCAAGTCTCGAGCAAAACGGGCACGGCCGTACCATCTTTTCCCGAAGCGGTTCGCGGCTGTTTCGCCCCCCCTATATCTTCGACGTGGACAAAGCTAGGAGTTTAGGTTTTCGGTGAATAATAGTAGGCATTAGAACAAGCTTAAGTTCGAAATTACACGCCAAATGAATTAATAGTTTAGGAGTTACGGTCGATCAAAGTTACACCATTTTGTCACTCACTGACTCACTGATTCATTGACAGATCATCAAAAATCTAAGGTACTTCTAGCAGACTTAGAAACTTAAAATTTTGCACCAAGATAGGTCATTAGTCACATATAAAGGAAAAATTATAAAAACATTAAAAAATTATATGCCATAGAAAACAATTTTATATTTGCGGTTTGGCAAGAACATTATGTATGGATTTTGACTGCATTGTTAACTTTGTTCGTTGTTCAAGTACCTATTCAATTGGATGAATACATACATAGAATAGAAAAGAATAATACAAATGTAATACATAGTCTATCATTAATACAAATTAATACATAAAGTTCATTAAATTAATAAAGCTAAAACTCCATTATAATCCAAATATTGTATGCGCGCTCGATAGATGGCGTTGTACCTGTCTGAATCGCGCTATGGTTTCGTTACAAAGCGCAGTGTAAGTAGTACTTCAAAATAATTCGATAATTTTCATTTGATAGCGCCATCTGTCTATGAAAACCCATTTCGAAACTAAAAAATAATGTAGTGATAATTGATATTCGGAGAACTTTACGTGTTATTTAGTTTAGTTTAGTTATAGTTTGTAAGTTAGTAGATATATATTTATTTAGTTAGTTATTTGTTAGTTAGTTCAGTTCTATTTAGTTTGCATATATATATAAGTTTAAGCCCTATTGTTATAGAAGTAATTGTAAATATAGTGTAATGGAACGTGAAATATTGTACATAAATGGCGACCTTTGTCCACACAGAGTCATCTCTATTCCTGGAGATGGGTCGTGTTTATTTCATTCGTTGTCATACAGCATGTATGGGAGTTTTCAGTCGTCAAACGATATTAGGCGTGCTGTCGTCCATTATGTAGTGGAGAATTGGGATGACATGCAAGTCTATAAGTCTATGTTTACCGAATATAATCGACTCCGAAGTATATATCGCCCAGACTTGTCTACCTTAGAAGTAACGAAGCCTCAGAGAAGAAACAAAAGAGATAGAGAATGGGTTCTAAGCAAAGCAGTAGCTGACGTCTAAGAAATTGTGAGGTCACCTAAAAGTAAAAGAAAGAAATACACTTACAAAAAATAAATGAGATCCCACCAAAAACATTAAATGTGAAAAAATGCCAAGTCTCTCGATGCAGTCTTTCCATCGTAAAAAGTTTTGAGATCTCATAGAAGCCAAGTCCTATTCAAAATATTTCGTAGTTATAAATCAACATTTAGTAATTGTATCAATAGTTTTCTTTATATTATAATTATAGTGACTTGGCAATGAGCACAAATTAAAAGCTGCTTGCTGCCTGGAATTATGTGCAAATGTTACTGACGAGACCAGTGATCAGATTATTTGTTATGTGTGAATCATGATGGTCACTACCGACTACATGCTCCAATACAATAATTAAGAATACCTTACGGGCCATCGCTTTATGAAAGTAAATGAATCGAGAGTGCACTAAGACTGACTGCCGTTGCCGAAATTCGGTTGGGACGACACGGATAAACCAAAAGAAAATTAATTTTGTGATATTAATGTTTACGCATGCGGTGTGTGTAACTTTCAACACCTCCAAATATGCCGTTTTATTTGTTTCTTCTTGTGCTCATTGCCAAGTCACTATAATTATAATATAAAGAAAACTATTGATACAATTAGTAAATGTTGATTTATAACTACGAAATATTTTGAATAGGACTTGGCTTCTATGAGATCTCAAAACTTTTTACGATGGAAAGACTGCATCGAGAGACTTGGCATTTTTTTACATTTAATGTTTTTGGTGGGATTTATTCTTTATTTATTAGCGACATAAAATGATTGACAACAAAATAATAGTTATTTAAAAACAAATGCAAAAAAGTCGACCAATAATCTGGCCATACCCGCATACTAACTTGCACTTTTACATTTAAAAATATATGCGGCATGAACGTTTGAATTTTTGAGTTGAGTTTGATAGGAATTCATTTCTGTTGATTTTTCAAATTAAATAATAGTAATCTCTTTTTGTTGCCTTAAAATTTACTTACTTTCCTTGCACCAAGTCAGACTTAGACGACAGATCGACGTACTCGACAAGAAAATCGTAAGAAATAAAGTCACACTTTTGGTAACAATTTCTGAAAGCGTTTGTTTCTGCCTGACTGCCGCTGAATTGAGCTGAAAAATATATGATTGTATGTGAATCAGTTAAAAGAAATTTATTTTACGATATAACATTATTAAATTCTTCCCTTCTATCTAAAAGAACGTTTTCGATTCCTCTCTCCTTCCCATTACCTTAATTTACGTTCAGACCATAATCTTCAATTATCTATTCCCTCTCATACAACCAATTTCTATGGCTCTTCTTTTTCTGTACACGCTGTGCAATTGTGGAACGCACTTCCTGTGGATGTGCGATTGGCTAAATCACCGAATTTTTTCAAAGATCTGGTGAAACAACGCCATCTCGCTGAAGCGCTGTAATACTGTTGCTTTTAAAACTATTCGTTTCAAGGAAATTATGAAAGAAAATATTTATTTTGATCACACAATCATATTTTATTTATTTCTGAATTAATAATGACTACACTAAATTTATAAAAGTAATTCAATTAAAAAGACATACATTTTAAATGTGTTTGCATAAAAAATATAGCAACTTAGAATATGTCTGATGTTGTACCCTTAAGATGGTTTATTATGGCCAGTATTCACTTACCCCGGCTTTCCGATAAACAGTAATATTTTTCCCGCGAGCAGTTTTGGAAATAATTAAAAGTATCCGGCACTCGCTCTGCAATAAAAGAAACATCCATGAAAGGCTGCACTAAAATATAAAAATCGTTGTGGCAGAGGCTACAAAAGCCTTCACCTGAAGGGTATGCCAATTTGTTTCATTTACTTAACGAAAACGTTCACTGAACGTTTAAGTTGACTTTATAACGTTTCTCAGTATAGACGTTTTTCTCACGACATATTCATAACAATGAGTACTTTTAGAATATCTGTAAATATATGAAATAGATAGTTTTTTTTTCTTACGGATATAAAACGGTAGACATCGGCAATTCTCTATCATCTCATTAATCATTATAGCAGTGACGCAACCTGTGTAGAAACTTGTTCCAAACTCTGAATCCTGTCAAACATAATTGACACTTTACATGAAGTAATAAAGAGGTTGACTTTATAAGTTATTTGATTGCCAAAATTTTCATAAACTTACCAAAATTACCATCTTACATTATTTATCTCACAAAAGCGAAACCAAAGCTATAGAATTATGAGAATTATTAAGCAACCTTAAAATTTTAATTAAAAATAGACATCTATAATCCACAAAAGAAGACGTGAATTTAAGGAATTAATATATTATATAATAATTACAGTGGAAAATATTAAACATTAAAAAATACTTACCATAGGAAGCAAACATTTTCGTACAATTTTATTCAATGCCTTCACATCATCTGATGCGACGGTGGCAATCACGTCGATGCTAATATCGTAATAGTTGTTCGGCACCAGTGTTAGAGAAGTATCGAGGATGGTCACTGAATCGTCATTGTCGATAATAAACAACTAAAACAAAGGTACGTACGAGGTCAGTTGAATTGATGACTTGATTTTTTATGTTATTCGTTTCATATATTATGTTTAATGTTATCTGTTTAGGAAAATCACTTCCATTTAAAACCAATCACTAAATTGAGTGATTGGTGTGGAATAGGGTTAAAATTTAAATCTTTTTCTTCATGAAAACCTCATGTGGGGATTATTACTAATAAATAAAGAATTAATAAAGGAAAGATCCCGCCTGTGTCGAAATTTTTCTTTCCTTTATTAATTCTTTATTTATTAGTAATAGGGTTAAAAGTTAGAAATATTGATTATGTTGTGTTTATAGTTTATTTTTTTGGTCACCATCTATTCTGCTATTTTACATGTTTATTGTAGTGAATTCATAACCTTTGATGAATATTTTGATGATACCCCATTTAATAGATTTGCATAGCGCCTTCATTCTTTTAATATATCCTATTAATATTATAAATGTGAAAGTTTAGATGTTTGCATGTTTGTGTGTTCGAGGCAAAAAGACTTGTCAAGCACATAATATATATGAATGAAATTTGACAGAATGCTAGATAATGACCCAAATTATAACATAGGTTACTTTTTATCCCGGAAAAAATTGTCTAATGAAATATTCACGCCTGATGAACTAAAAATACCGGAAAAAACGCCTTAAGCTTTGTCATAAGCAAATTTGACCGTACGAAGCCTATCGTCACACATAATTTAATAATTTACCTCTACGTCACCATCCAAGACTGTACTATTTGCAAGAATTGTTGCGGAATTTAAAACGAGTTGCAAAGCCATCGCGTGATCTACCATTCCCAGGAACACTGTACTGCTGTCATTCACTTGACTTCTGTAAATAATTTAATATTTATATATTTAGAGGTCCGTACCTTTAGGAATGACAAATGCAGATAATCCATTTTTCCTTTAAACATGACCAAGAAGTAAATGTCTTCAAAAAAATTTCAGATAACATCTATAGTTTATCAATGAGGCGTTCTCTTCGTAGAGAAAATGAACATTGTTCTTATGGCTAATCCAGTTTAGTTTTATTTTTTTAATTTTATTTATTTATTTGGAGTGTAAACAAATAACAATCAATTAAGTAAATTTTTCTAAATACAGTATTATTTTTTGTAAACATTTGTCAAGAATGTTTGGGAAGCAATAATGAAAGTAATACTTACTTGAAGTACTCAATATCGAACCGACAGCAATGTCCGCGGTATGTCAGCACCTTTCTAAACATCATCTCGCACGCGTACTCCTTGGATCGCCAAATGCATTTTTGTAATAACACATTGCACGGCTTTGTCACCTTCAATAAGAATACCAATTTTATCGTACGTAAAGATATTTCCATGCATACAACCTGGTGTAAATATATGCTGTTTAGGACTAGTTTGATGCTCTTTGTACAAACTGTGTCGTGTCGGCTTAGAATAACACTAATAAATAAAAAATAAATAAAGAAAAGAAAAATCTCGACACAGGCGGGAATCGAACCCGCGACCTCGGGTATACGCCCCCGTCGCTCTGCCAATTGAGCTACCGTGTCAATGGCTGCCAGCGCGAAATTCTTCTATCCTTTATTTCTTTTTCACGTTTAAGTAGTGTTTGCGTTTCCTACCTCCGACTTTTTACTAATTCGGAAGGCCACTTGTCTACCTTTTCAGATAGAATACAAATGTTGAAAACGCCTAACTATCACATAAATTAAATCTTTCACCAAAAAAACCTTTTTTTTATTTTAACATCTTTGCCCTATTTAATTTCCAAAAGTGGCTGAAGAATTTCTTATTCTGAGGCTCAGGCTACTCCTTTTAGGGATTTATAACCGTGATATTATAAATGCCGGTATGTACAAAATTTACTAACCATTTCTAAAATGATTGGAAAAGTATACTCGATTTCGTCTAAAAGTAGATAAAGTTTATTCAATTCTGGATCCAAAACTTGTGAGTCTTTGTTAATATCGGATACACTTTGCAAAAACTTTTCAATAATTTGAATGTCATAACCTCGTCGTGATCTGCAAAAAAGTAAAAACATAAAATCATATTTATTACCTATGTAGTTAATTAATCATTATTATTGAATAATCAAAGTGGCGAAAGTAAGACAAAGTTACTATATTGTGACATATACTTTCGTTAAGATGAGTTTATGTAATTTTCACGACAACTTTATTCAAACTAAAACACGGGTTCCGGCCGAGACGCAGTACCAATTCAAATCTACTGGTTTTATGTCCTTGGTGGCCCCAGCGGTGGACTCTGGAGCGCAGGTTGACATTGCTTACTTCGATTACCGAAAAGCGTTTGACTTAGTCGATAATGACGTCCTACTTTCGAAATTGGCAGCACTCGGCTGTACTCCGGTTGGACAGAGATTTGTTTCAAGTTATTTCAAGGACCGACGTCAAGTAGTCGGTCTAGATGGATATCTAGCTAGGTCGTACTATACGCAATCAGGCATAAGCCAGGGCAACAACCTGGGGCCCCTAGAATTCATAATACTGATCAATGATCTTCCAAAATCAGTAGTTAACGACGAATGCTTACTGCTCGCAGATGGTCTCAAATTGTTACGGATCATAACCAATGTCGAAGATTGCAATCTCCTTCAAAGGGAAATAAACAACGTTATTGATGGGAGTGGATTAAATATGGCCGATAAACTATGGCCGAGGCAAAAATCCACTACACTACGAGTACAGAGCAGGGTTAGTACCACTGGCGCAGGTTTCTGCCGAACGAGACCTCAGGGTGCACAAACTCGAAGTGAGAAGAAACGTAGCCCTGGTTATGTTTCTCACTAAAGTAGTGCGTGGACTGGTAGTAGTCCCAAGCGGATCACTCCACCGCCGCAACAAAAGAATGTTCAAGGTGCCTCTGAGACAGACGGCTCTGGTCAACGACGCACCCCTCACTAGAGGCATTCGACTATTAAATATACTGGCAGATGAGGTCGACATCCTAGTATGCAATATGGGCGAGCTTAAGAAAGCAGTTATAAAGTTCATATGCTACGAAAATCCAAAATCATATTTTTTTATTTTTAAAGTTTTTTTTTATGTAAATGTTATGATTATGAGTATATTTTTTTTGATATTATTTGATAGTAAAATTAAGTAATTATCTTTTTTTGTAACTTTGCATTTTATGTGTGCTAAGTATATTAAAAAAATGACGCATGTGTATTACTGTAATGGCATTTTTTTTGTAAATGTAAATAAATAAATCAATTAAAAAAATGATACATAAAATGTTACAATATTTACAAGATATCAACGATTATGATAGCTTTCGGTCCATAGACTATTTCATTTTCACAAAATATAATTGCAGGAAACGGAATTTCCGAAGTTGGATGGTGAGTTGACTCTACCTGAAAAAATAAAAACATTGATACAATATTTTATTTAATTCATTATCAGAGGTGTCAAATCACTGTAAATCTGTGGAGTAGAATGACCACCACTACTACTAAAACTTGATCCTGCACAAAATAAATTTAAATATTTAGTTTTCTCCATCTGCAATGATTTGTTACATGTCATTTCTATATTTAATAAGGTTGAAATAGCTTGTTTTTCCCAATGGATATTGTATTTATGTATATGATTAACATAAATATTATACTAATACACATTATATTTATAAAAACACATTAAGTAATTACCACAGTAACAGTGGGATCCTCAATAAACTGCTGCCAGATGTTGTTACTCAACCAAACGCAAAGCACAAAGCTCGATATAAGAACCGCCGTCCAAAACGCTTTGTTAAACCAATGTCTCGTCTTATGGAGATATACGACTCCATGCATCGTTGACGTAGTGCAATACTCCTTTATTACCGACTCTAGTTTTGCGTTGCGTTTAAGTTTTCTTGCCATATTTTCTGCTGAAATAATATATTTCAAATTCATTCCTTATTTTATCATGTTTTCCCTACTGAAATACTAAAACTGGCTGAGAAATTTTGAATTCTGTAGAGCTGACTAGCATATTTAGGGATTTATAGCCGTCAGTATAAAACCGATGTATGTATGTTAATAGAAATAAATAGAGATGGGAATGCATTTTGGATTTGTTGTAGTTCAAATTCACAGATTTAAGATTTTTCACTTAATTTTACTCTGACATTACTTAAGAATATCAATAGAAAATGGCACAAAATTAAGATCTTGTTTTTTTTTTGCCTTATTTATAATATTGTTTGTGATTATCAAATATGTCTCTTTTAAAACATAAAATTAATAAACGAATATTTTTTAGGTACTTGTTATAAAAAAGAAAAAACACAACATGAAGCTATGCTTAGCTAAAGTCACATCGAGACTAAGAAACCTTTTTGTTTAAAACTTTTTCTTTATATTGTCGAACGTAAAAGAAGTCAATTACTTAAAAGTGAAACCAAATCTTCACTAAAACTGCTAAAAGCATCATTACCGTTAAAACAACGGCTGAAGTTTTTTGTTTCAATTAGTTGACACAATCCTGTATTAATTGGTACTAATGAACCTTCTCATATTTTATTTATAGTTTCAAAGGCTTTGTTCAGGATAGTGGTACTCGAATTATACCTGTGCGTGTGTCAGTGTGAGTGCTAACCGTTGAGATTTTTAGGATTCAGTACCAAAAGGTACATAAGAACCCGAATCCTAAGGGAACCTTGTCTGTATACATAAACTGTTTTAGTAAGACTGTTCAAATCACAATAGATGATGTATTTTTCTATATGCTGTTGCAACAAACTAGAGTTTGTCAAATGATCGAAATTTGACCATGTTTTAATAATAATAATAATAAATCTTTATTTTCCAAACACATTAGTATCAGTACAGACAGGATATTACATTAAGATGTTGCTTTATACATTTAATTGAGTACCTGTGGCCCCACACTAGGCAAGCCTGTATCGTGGGTACCGAGTAGTTATAAACGGGTACTAATTAAACAAACTTCTTTTTAATAGCATTATTCTCCTCAGAAAATAAAAGTAACCTTCTAAATTACTAAGTCGGCCGCAACCAACGCGCGTCTGAATAATAGTAACTCAGCCACTGGTTATATTGTGTGTAAGCCGCTGGAAATATAACTCAGCATGGTGGTTATCTTTTTGCATCTAAATTTGTGGCTTGCATTCAAATAGCAAACTTCTAAAATATTAATGTATGACACCAAAATAGTAATTCTATTAACTTCTAAATTTATAATTGAGTATGTTTAAAATGTAAGTCATCCTACATTAAGCGATCGTTAAATTTACCTAAAAATATCATCAAACAGTAGGTATATAGCAGCCACTTTTATTACACATTACTATTGACGACAGACAAAATAAAACACTTTATTTATAAAAAATTGTGTATTGAAATAAAAAAAGATACGTATATAAAATAAAAAGAAAACTACTGGATTATTAATGCCGCTCGCGCTTTAGTTGGCCTTCCACGCTTTCTTTTCAGTCCAAGCGGCTGTGCTTTTGCCTCTAAAGATGGCATTACGAATTTCAGTCTGATTGCTAGGCCTATCAGATGCTTGCAGATGTATTTGCGATAAAAATCAGGACAATCACAGCAACCAGTAATCCAGTCGGTCTGATTGTTTGGTAGTGTTACTTTCCAAAATAAAAAAAAAACACTTTTTTATATGCGTCAAAATGCTTGAATTTTTTCTCAACTTGATTATTTCTGGGCAAGTCTTTGCCTGGAATTAAATATGTGTTGCTGTCTGGTGTTGATTGTACAACTCTAATTTTGGTATCAGTTTTAGCCGATTGATATCCGGCTGTCCAATCACATAACTGCAATTCAAGTTGTGTTGCGAAGGGTTCTTCTGTCGCCTGTCATGACCAGCTAGTAACCATTTCCTCTGCCACCACTAAGAAACGGGCCAACGGTATACGCTCGCGGAGGGTGTTGTGGTCTTTTATAACTCTGTTAAAGGACTCGAGTGCGTTGTTGGTGATACTGGTGCTGCACCCAAATACCAGTTTGGGTTTTTTATCAGCCATTATTTTTTAAAATATCTGATGCATACTTTTTGGTCTTTCCATTTCTTCAAAACATAAACATAAACGTTCACGCCGTTTATCCGCGAAGGGGTTGGCAGAGGTACCAATACTCCTGAACTCACATGGCAAGCGCCATCTAGTTTCCAGAGAAAGTACCCACGTTTTGCTTAGACAGTGTACTCACGTGATAGGGGGCAGGCCTATCGCCGTTTTGTACGAATACACTGTCACATGACTAAGTACAACTCAGCCATCTGGGTTTCCTCACGATGTTTTCCCTCACCGTTAGCAACCATGATAAATTAACCACACATATGACTTTAGAAAAGACAAATTGGTGTAGGCCCGTCCCAGGATTGGAACTCACGCCCTTCTGTTTTTCGGGCGGGTGTTCTACCCACTGGACTATCATGTCGCAAAAACTTCTCCGAAGCAGCAGAAAACACTTCATGAGATGTAGCTGATTGCAGTGCATCAATATCTTCCAATATGTGTTTTCGAATATTATTTTTTGTCATTTGGTCCAATTTAGTGCAAATTTTCTTCTTAGCGTGAGCCCAACACATTTTAACAATCTTTTCTTCTCCAATTACTTCACGAAATGCGTTTTGTATACTTTTCGCAGCGTCGCAAATTAGAATTTTCGGTTCAAAAGTATTTGAAAAAATGGATAAAATATTGCTTTTTAATCCTTGAAACATCGTTTTAAAATCAGCCTTACGTTCATTTGTAGAGATTGTCAGGCAAATGGGGTGAAATTTTCGTTTTTTGTCACTAGTTCCCACTAATACCGAAAACCCCTGCCAAATCAACTTATATGTTGCATCTGCATGCAATATATCAGTGAAATTACATTGTTTCAACAAGTTATTTGTAGATAATACGATGCGAAAACTAGGCGGATCACTTTCCAAAATATAATAGGCTATGACAAAAACTTCGTTCTCGTTAACTGGCACATCAGTGTGTTTAATAATCCATTTTTCCAATTCTCCTAAAGAAATAGTGGAGGGTCCATATTTGATACGCCGGCGATCTGCTAAATAGTTTTAAAGCTGCCTTTTTGTAGGTATTTTAAGTTCAGAGTTTTTTTTCAAACACTATAAGATTGATTTTCGATCGTCGGTACAAGAATCGAATGGCGCTCTCTGATTGGTGCAAGTCGCCGGTTGCTGTCATGTCGCGTACTCGCGCCAAATCGTACAGTGGCTATTTTCACGATAAAAGAATATGAAGTATTATTTTACATGCTAATTTATAATATATGATGTTGTCTATTGAAGCTTGAATATAGAATTTTTGAGGAGCTTGTATTGAAGCTGTAAAACGTAAAATGGTGATGAGTTGCAAATTCCGTGGCCGAGTAAGTAAATTAGTAGGCAATGTATAAATCAGAAAGACAAGTAAAATTAATTGTTGATTTAAACTTGAAGCTTTCTTTAGCAATTTTAGTTGGCGTTGTGAAGATGATGAATTAGTTTATTAAAGGCTATGTCATATTTCCGATGCTTAGTTATTAAATGAGAAGTTTAACCACGTGGCCAAAAAAAATTTCTGTGGCTGGATTTATTATTTCTCGTTATAAACAATATGACAATCCGACAGTAAGAAAAAATATAAAAAACTATAAGAATTTACATTATTTTTGATACTGTTTTGATAAAGCATATTGGATAGCATGCATATGAGTATTAGGTACTCGTATTATTCGTAAATGAACGGCGCCAGATACTTTAGTTATTGGTTCCCATTGGGGTAAGCAGTGGAACAATCTATCAAGCAGGCTAATCGTACGGTCCTAAAAACTTCTTAAGTTCACCCACCATTATTTTATAAGAAAAGAAGAGTGTCGTAAAACAATGCAGAAAGTTTAAGTTAAAGATCCATTACATTGTTTCATTTCCTCATATTTCTATTCGTTATCTTAGTCTAAAATTGCTAATGTTTGAAAGTAAATATGAAACAATTTTGACTGAGATTAATTTAATTCTTAGGTAAGTAGAAGATTACTACGACAAACCTGAGCATATATTACTTACAATTTGAGTATGTTTTGAGGGAAAACATCGTGAGGAAACCCACACGGCTGAGTTGTACTTAGCCATGTGACAGTGTATTCGTACAAAACGGGGATAGGCCTGCCCCCTATCACGTGAGTACACTGCCTAAGTAAAACGTGGGTGCCTACTCTGAACACTAGGTGGCGCTGTCACGTGATGTTCAGAAGTATTGGTACCTCCGCCAACCCTTTCGGGGATAAACGACATGAACTTTTATGTTATGCCATGTATTTGTATGAGTTTGTACATCAACGCGCACATCGTTTTCAACCACAGACCATGGATCAGGCTTCTGCGGTTGACCAATTACTTGAATCAACTCAATTTATCTCAAAAACTCACGCCGTATATCTCGGAAGGTATGGCAGAGGAATAAAGCAGAGGAGAGGAGATTAATACTTCTGAACATCACGTGACAACATCTCCTGGTGCTCATAGTACCCATGGTTTGTACCCGATTGCTTTCAGTTTTTTATTTTATCACCAATGTTCTATTATAGTGATAAAATTTTATTTATTTATTTGAACACTTTATTGCATACATAATAGATATAATGTATTTCACAAAAGTATAGAACATTAAAACTTAGTACACAAAGGCGGACTTATCGCCTTAACGCGATTTCCTCCAGTCAACCTTTATGGTGAGGAAAAACAAGTACACAACTCTTAACTAGAAATGAATGATAATCAGTATACAAAACCAAACTTAACAAAACACAACCTATTTACAACCTTAACCTAAATATTAATTTATATATCTAATATGTAAATAAAAAATATAAAAATTTCTAAATTTCAGGAATCATCTTCTTTATTGGCACAACTTAACCCTCATGTAGCATATACAATAATAAAGTATTGTTTGTTTGTTCCAAAATTTACTTATGTACTGAGATGTTCTGGTTTATGGAGGCAAATCTCAGTCCTTTCGGACATAGACAACGTGATTAAAAACACTTTGATCAAAATTCTCAACATTTCCTTAAATGAACGCTGCTGGACACAAGCCACGCTCCCAATACGGTACGGTGGTATTGGCATCCGCAGCGTTTCAAGTATAGCCTTACCAGCTTTCTTGTCATCTGGTTTTGCCAATTACAATCTTTTCTTAAGCATCATTAGTAAAGCTTTAAGTTTGGCAGAGATCATCGATCTCACAGATGCTAAGAAAGTTTGGATGGATATAGTTGGTCCTACTGTCAATGTTCCCATCAGTCTGGCATCTCAGAGGCAATGGGACGAGCCCCTCTGCTGTCAAGTTCAAGCAAATCTTCTTAGTTCAGCTCTTGACTTGGCGGAGCGGGCGCGTCTCTTGGCTTGCTGTGAGCCAGATTCTGGGCATTGGTTGAGAGCATTACCATCGAGCAACCTCGGCACATTGCTAGACAGAGGCTCCTTTTTTTTAGCTATGGGTCTGCGATTGGGCACCAAAATAAATGAGAGACATCGCTGCCGCTGTGGAGTATTTGTCGATCAGTTGGGGCACCATGGATTATCATGTCGTCGTAGTGCTGGTCGCATACCTCGCCATGCTGCAATCAATGATATTATCAGACGGGCCCTTACCACTGTCAACATACCAGCAATCCTGGAGCCATCAGGTTTGCTGCGGGACGATGGTAAGAGACCAGACGGAATGTCATTGATTCCATGGAAGAATGGGAGGACGCTGGTGTGGGACGCTACCTGCGTCGACACGCTAGCGCCGTCTCATTTGTCGGGGTCTGCATCTAAAGCTGGCACTGCGGCAGCTGAAGCTGAGGGTCTGAAGAGGCGCAAATATAGCAATTTAGCTGAGGAGCATTACTTCTCAGCTTTTGCTGTAGAGACTCTCGGTCCGTGGGGCCCAGATGCGCGTCGTTTTTTCAAAGAAATTTCGACGCGCCTGATCGAGGAATGCGGAGATCCGAGGGCTGGCGCATTCTTCGCTCAAAGAATGAGCTTAGCGATTCAAAGGGGTAATGCAGCCAGCCTTCTCGGAACCCTGCCACCAGGCGGCAGCGATTTCGAGAGTATTTTTTATATAATTTAATGTAGGTTAGGTTTTTTCATATATTATAATTTTATTTTATTTTTTGCCTGTATATATAGTTAAATGTGTAAATATATGTTAATTTATTGAATATGAATAAACCATTAGTTTCTGAGATAAATAAAATTAAATTGTCAAATATATGTATAATAATTATGTCAAATATTCTTCTACAGTATCTTATTATACACTTACATTCTATAATATACACATATTTATATAAATAAATTACATATATTCTAATATAGCATAATAAATACAAATATATACATATACCTATTATTTAAAAAATCTTCCAACCTAAGGTCTTAAAAAAATGAGATTTTAATTTATTTTATTTTATTTTGATTTAATATATGCAGACAATCTAATATTTTGACATCCACGTTTAATTTATTTTATTATAACTTTATGTTACAATCGACGCTAAAGTTATAACAAAAAAAAGGTAGTAAAATCTCAAACATACAAAATACGGAACAGTGTTTTCATTTCTGAAAACTGAATACGAAAGTTTGATACAATTCAAATGAGTAATGGAAAAGTTTAATAACAGCGACCCATTGAGACTATAAAACATTAATTAATTTATGAGTGTTCTGTTGGCCGTCGCCTGACAAAAAAACACACTTGGTAAAGTGAAGCATCGCAAGGTAATGTTTTTTCTGATTCTTGTATTTAAACTAATAATAAGCATAAACATAATCATAAAAGCATAAACGTTCACGCCGAATATCCCCGAAGGGGTTGGCAGAGGTACTAATACTTCTGAACATCATGTGACTTTGTCAACTGGTGTTCAGAGTACCCACGTTTTGCATGGACAGTGTGCTCACGTGATAGGGGGCAGGCCTATCGCCGTTTTGTACGAATACACTGTCACATGACTAAGTACAACTTAGCCATGTGGGTTTCCTCACGATGTTTTCCCTCACCGTTAACAACCGTGATAAATTAACCACACATATGTCTTTAGAAAAGACAAATTGGTGTAGGCCCGACCTAGGATTTGAACACTAGTCGTTTGCACGATAACCGAGTGTTCTACCCACTGGGCTATCACGGTTGCTCATTTAAACTAGTAATTAGTATAAATCTTTTTGTTCATGAAAACCTCATATTACTAATAAATAAAGAAGAAATAAAGAAAAGAAAAATTTCGAGACATTTAAAAAATTCAGAGGTAGGAAACGCAAACACTTCTAAAACGTGTAAAAGAAATAAAGGATAGAAGAATTCCGCGCTGGCAGCCATTGACACGGTAGCTCAATTGGCAAGAGCGACGGGGGCGTATACCCGAGGTCGCAGGTTCGAATCCCGCCTGTGTCGAAATTTTTCTTTCCTTTATTCATTCTTTCCTTTAGTATTTAGTATGTTACCTAGAAAATGACAATAATTTATTTCAGCGAAATTTTTTATCCATATGTTGTTGGTCCCGGCTGTTTTTGTAATTTATTTAAAACTATTATTTAATTTACAAAATAAAAACATAAACTAAGCAATAAATAGCCTAATGATCAGTCAATCGGTGTCTGAAAAGGCCCGAATGGCTGTGCATGATCTTAGATAAAAATAAAAGAAAGATGCGGCAACCTCTGCCCGCGCGTGGTCCTACTAAACTGAGTACAATGTACTTGGTTTGCTTCAGTCGAGTTTAGTCCGCTACGATACTTCAAGTCGACGAGCTGACATAAATCTTTGACATCGAAATTAAAATTTTCATACAATTCGCGCTTAAAATGCCTGGCTGTGCCTTAATTCAGTGCACAAATCATTCAAGGCGTAAAAACAAATCACAGGGATATTGGATTGAATCAGGCGTTACTTTGCGGAAATCCATAGCAATACTAATATTAATAAATTTCTTCGCTTAATTCCGCTAAATAATACCTGCAGTCTTCATGCAACATGCACTGTGCACCGCCCGCCCTTCCACTTACAAGAAATCGAAAAGCAGACAATGCACCACACACACACCCGCAAGCGAAAACCACAGGCAACCACAAACACTCGGTGGTCAGCTGCCGAACTGTCTACTAACTGCTCGTCAATGACTCGTGTTGAGTCGAAACGCGTCGCATGTTTGTGGTTGCCTGTGGTTTTCGCTTGCGGGTGTGTGTGTGGTGCATTGTCTGCTTTTCGATTTCTTGTAAGTGGAAGGGCGGGCGGTGCACAGTGCATGTTGCATGAAGACTGCAGGTATTATTTAGCGGAATTAAGCGAAGAAATTTATTAATATTAGTATTGAAATCACAGGGAATCACGTTTCATGCGTAAATACACCAAAAATATATTTACAAGCAAAATATTATTAATTTCGGCCATTTTATCCTTGAAATCTGACATGTTTAAGTGACAGAGACAGACTATACGAGCCCATCGCTCTATCTTTATCTTTGCGTCATGTCGTGTGTGTTCGTATCAGTTCGTATGGATGTAGTGCGGTGTTGTGATAAACCGATAAGGCCCATATTTAGTTGACAATTTGTACGCTCACGCCGCATCTTCTTCTTTTATTTTTATCTAAGTGCATGATGCTGTTCTTGTTCCTACGCTTATGTATGGAAGCGAATGTTGGGTGTGGCAGAAGAAGCATGAGAGTAGAGTGAATGCAGTAGAGATGAGGTCCCTCAGAAAAATGTGTAATGTTAGATTGTGTGACCGAGTGAGAAATAATGTTATTCGTGAAAAGTGTGGTGTTAAAGAAGATATTGTAAGAAAGATAGAAAAAGGAATGTTGAGATGGTTTGGGTACATAGAGAGGATGGATGATAGAAAATTGGTAAAAGGGATCTATAGAGCTAGTGTGGATGGTAATGTTAGTAGAGGACGACCACGGAGAACACACTTGGACCAAATTGAGAATGTGCTCAAAAAGGCTGGCGTCCGAAGTATGAAGAATAAAAGAGCATGAATGAAAAGATTGATGGATGTAAACGAAGCTAGAGAGATTTGTCAGGATCATTCGAAGTGGCGATCGATAGTCTCTGCCTACACCAATGGGAATTAATGGCGTGAGTATATGTATGTATGTATGTATAAAATAATTCTAATAAAGCAAGCAGATATATAATATGCCTGGATAGTTTACAAAGATACACTAGTTTGAAAACCGCTGTGTCGTTGGAATATAATGTCATGACACTAAGAACAACATAGCTGAGATTCTTAACTATTGATTTTAGAACTATAAAAATCCATATAAAAGAATTGACATAACATAATATAATATAAACGTTTACGCCGAATAACCCCGAAGGGGTTGGCAGAGGTACTAATACTTCTAAAAATCACGTGACTTTGTCACCTGTTGTTCAGAGTACCCACGTTTTGCATGGACAGTGAACTCACGTGATAGATGGCAGGCCTATCGCCGTTTTGTACGAATACACTGTCACATGACTAAGTACTATTCAACTATGTGGGTTTCCTCACGATGTTTTCCCTCACCGTTAACAACCATGACAAATTAACCACACATATGTCTTTTAGAAAAGACAAATTGGTGTAGGCCCGACCCGGGATTTGAACATTAGTCGCTTACACGTTAACCGGTGTTCTACCCACTGAGCTATCACGTCGTCTGATATAAAAGAATTGAATATATAGGATTTCTAAAACTTTGATTATCTGTAAGACCTGCTGATTTACTTTCATTGTTCACAGATGCTTTATCACTTGTCTTCTATTGAGCCCAGACAATTTAGTTAAATTCAAGTAAATTTTATGCTGTGTAGTGTCGGCTTAGAATAGCACTACCCCATTTCTTCCGGTGGGTGAACACCCTTAACTTACCTTACGTACGTACGAGGCGACTGACGGTATTGGGGGCTTTTAAGGGATTTTCGGGCAATGCTGTTAGAGACCCATAACCAACAACCTTTATTTTACCATCTTTCCCCACACAACTTTCCAAAAGTGGCTGAGGAATTTCAAATTCCTTAGCTCTGGCTACTTCTTCTAGGAATGTATAGCCATGAGTATATGTATGTAAATTTTAGTTTTTTCAGTAAAAATAACAATGTTGAACTACATTCTCCGCAACACAACCACGGTCCACGGCATGGCTCATATTAAGAATAAAACTGGAAAAACAAAACACGGTTGGGTCACCGCCATTTTGTTGACCATCAGCAGTGGAATGTTCCTCGTGCTGGTTGTGAAACAGCGATACGACAGAAACCAATTCCTTACGAGGGTAATAATAATCAATATTAATTATTTCATGTTTTATTCTTAATGGGTTTTCATTTATCGTTCGTATCCTCGATATGTTTGTGAATAGACTATACCGACCGTATGTAAAATAATTACTAATTATAAGATTAAATTTGGAAACTCTATTGCAATTTCAAGATTTGATAGATACTAACTAACATCATGAGGAACATGAACTTTAGCCAAACAAATAACTTCCAATTTATTTCAGGTTGACAACACATGCAGGGTAAACCAAATACCATTTCCAGCAGTATCTATTTGTAATACTAATATTATTTCAAGGAATCAAACAGCCAACATTCACAAAATATTGTAAGTTTTTATAGTATTTTAGTGTAAAGTAATTTTAATAGGAGTACTACCGACAATATAACTAATATTATTTTTTAATTATCAGTTTTTCATATCTCTGCCCTTTTTTGAAATGAAAAAGTTTAATAGCATTCTGTTTTGCAATTTTAAGACGCTAATATTATTTCCATGCACAGATGGGTTGAACATTTATTGCATCTTTTTAAATATTTAATAATGTGGGTACTTACTTTGGACACTAGGTGGCGCTGTCACGTAATTTTTAGAAGAATTGGCACCTCTGCCATCCCCTTCGGTGATTAACAGCGTGAACGTTTATGTTTTACCGTGTGTTGACGGCCTAGAATACCAACACCCCTTTACTTCCCATGGGAGTTGTAAGAGGCGACGAAGGGACTACTAGTGAATGAGCAGCAGCATTACACTGGGAACTATCAACATTTTACTGCGATCGCTAACCCGCATGCCAAGCGTGGCTATTATGGCCCCCATATGGTTTTTCCGAAGACGAATCGGCCCTCAGTCCCCGGCGGCCCCACTGTTCCTGGCTACGGCAGCGGTAATGGTAACGGTGGGGCAGGGGGTGCTAAGAATCCCCGGCAGAGATCCGGCTGCCACAAACGACGACCTATGCTGAACCTGGCATCATACAATATAAACATTGCGGACCGACGAGAAGCTCGCTGAACTGGAAGAAGTGATAGGCGAGTTGCGATGGGATATTATAGGATTATCGGAAGTCCCAAGAGAGGGCGAGGACAAGACAACGCTGAAGTCTGGCAAATTGTTCTAATTCCAGGAGGGCGACCAGCAGTCCCAGGGTGGTGTTGGGTTTTTCGTCCACGAGTGCCTATCAAATAACGCGGAGAAGATCGAGAGTGTGTCGACAAGGGTAGCGTACCTTATACTCAGGATAACCAAACGGTATTCGATGATGGTCATACAGGTTTACGCACCGACCTCGACGCACTCCAACGATGAAGTGGAGAATATGTATGAGGATATATCCCGAGCCATGCATTCGTCCAAAACTCACTTCACCTAGATTATGGGGGACTTTAACGCAATACTCGGCAAACGAAACGGTAACGAGTTGAGAGTAGGGAACTTTGGATTTGCGAGACGTAACACCCGAGGCCATATGCTGGCTGGTTTTATGGAGAAGGAAGGCTCTTTAGTATTAACTCCTTTTTCAGATAACACGATCAGCGAGAATGGACATGGATGAGGGTAATACGAAAAGTGAGATAGATTTTATCATGTCGTCGAAAAAGCATATCTTTAATGATGTCTCTGTGATCAGTGCGGTTAAGTCCGGAAGCGAACATCGAATGGTCAGAGGCACATTAAATATCAATATGGAGCTCGAACGACGTCAGCTGATGAAGTCTACGCTCCCTCCAACACCAGTCCAAATTCAAGATCCTGAGACCTTTCAACTCGAACTTCAAAACCGTTTCGAACGCCTCGGAGATAGCGTGGATAAGATAAGATAAAGATAAAAAATATTTATTTCGAAATAAAAAGAATTGTTCTCTATTTTTTTAACGTCACAAACTTACGTATAAGTTAAATCTTACTCTACTGACTCAACTTCGGATTCGGAAGGTGTATTGTTGCGAGAAGAACCCGTAAGAAACTCAGCAACGCACATCTTTTCTTAGTCATATTACCATATTGGTGTATGTCTAGAAATATCCTGAATAGAGCCCTGGTGACACCAAGCAGTTTCATCCATAAAATAATCATTTAAACTGTAATAAGCTTTTAAATGAAGACTGCGTTTTATAATTACTTTGAATTTTTTTTCTGTTAGATTCAAAATGTCACCAGGTATTTTATTATAAAATTTTACGCTTAACCCCATAAAAGATGTATTTATTTTAGACAATCTGTACTTTTGAATTGAAATTTTATTATTATCTCTAAGACTTCAAGTGTCTATTACAGTTTTTGGAAATAGCTTTCAAATTTTTTTTTACTTGGATGTGAAAGATTTCAGTAGCAAAATCGTGGAAACTGTCCAACAAGTTGGCTCATAGTTCTTCAAGACTCAACGTGGTAATAAAATCAAACGACTCTCCGACCAAACTCTCCAGCTCATGGAAGAAAGACGAAATTTAATCGTGCAGTCTTCAGACGACGCGGATAATACCGGCAGCTTAATAGGCAGATCTCAAAGTGTCTAAAACGCGATTTAAGGCGTCATAACACCGAGCGAATCAAAACCTTTATTGAGCAAAACAAGGGCTCCAAGTTATTCGCAAGAGACCTGTCTATCGGGCAAAGCCAGTTAACGAGACTGACGACTGATGATGGCAGAATATTATCTTCCAAGCCGGAGGTTCTGAGAGAAGTCGAAAAGTTTTATGGACAGTTGTACACGTCAGCGCAAAAGACCTGGCTGATGCTACTGAACTGGCAAGAGACCCAAGAGCCAGATTAACCCGACACTATAACGAAGATATCCCGGACGTCAGCCTCTACGAGATTAATATGGCTCTCAAACAGTTGAATAACAACAAAGCAGGGGGTGAGGACGGAATTACGGCAGAGCTTTTGAAGGTGGGTGGAAAACCGATCCTCGAGGCTCTTCAAAAGTTTTTTAAAAGTGTTCTACACACGGGATCCACGCCTGAGACATGGAATGGGAGTATGGTGGTGCTGTTCTTGAAGAAGGGTAATATTACCCTCTTAAAGAATTACAGGCCAATATAGCTTCTGAGCCATGTCTACAAAATGTTTTCTAGAGTCATTACGAATCTTCTTTCTCGAAGGTTTGACAACTTTCAGCCTCCCGAACAATCTGGTTTCCGAAAAGGCTTTGGTACCATAGACCATATCCACACCTTACGCCAGATTATACAGAAGACCGAGGAGTATAATCTGCCATTATGTCTAGGGCTCGTGGACTATGAAAAAGCTTTTGATTCGATTGAACGATGGGCTACACTTGAATCTTTGCACAGGTGCCATATTGACTACATGTACATCGAGGTGTTAACGTGTTTGTATGGAAACGCCACTATGTCGGTCCGACTTCAGGACCAGAACACGAATCCTATCCAATTGCTGCGAGAAGTGAGACAGGGAAATGTGATTTCTCCGAAACTGTTCAGTGCTGCATTGGAAGATGTTTTTAAGCTTCTGGACTGGGAAGGACTCCGCATCAACATCAACGGCGAGTACATCACGCATCTTCGATTTGCTGATGATATTGTAGTTATGGATGAAACCACGGAGGGTTAGAGTAAAATGCTCAATGATCTCAGTAGATCATAGTAGAGTAGGACCTTTTCACATTTGATAAATTTATAATTTTCTTTATCACTTGTTTTTTATGTCTTTTTTTATTATTTTAATGTTTAAGTTAACTGTATGGTATTTATTTAGTAATTGAAATGTGAATAAATGTCTCTCCTTTCTTCTTTCTTTCTTTAGTAGAGTGTCTGAGAGAGTGGGTCTTAAGATGAACATGGATAAGACGAAAATCATGTCGAATAGTCATGTTGTACCCACTCCCGTTGAACTTGGAGACTCTACGCTCGAAGTTGTTGACCAATATATATAACTGGGACAAACCATTCGGTTAGGTAGAGCCAACTTCGAAAATGAGGTCAACCGTCGAATCTAGCTCGGCTGGGCAGCGTTCGGGAAGCTGCGCCATATCTTCCCGTCCAAAATTCCGCAGAGTCTCAAACAAAGGTCTTCGATCAATGTGGGTTGTCAGTCATGACCTACGACACAGAGACGTGGCCTCTTACATTGGGCCTCATTAGAGTGCTCCGAGTCACCCAAAGAGCAACGGAGAGGGTATGTTAGGAGTTTCACTACGCGATCGAATTCGCAACGAAGAGATCCGTAGAAGAAACGGGGTCACTGACATAGCCCGAAAAATTGCAAAACTGAAGTGGCAATGGGCAGGGCACATTGCACTCAGAACCGACGGCCGTTGGGGCTTGAAGGTTCTGGAGTGGCGGCCACGTACCGGACGACAGAGTGTGGGTAGGCCTCCCACAGGGTAGACCGACGACTTGGTCAAGGTCGCGGGAAGCCGATGGATGAGGGCAGCACAGGACCAGTCGTTGTCGAGATCATTGGGGGAGGCCTATGTCCAGCAGTGGACGTCTATAGGTGATGATTAGACCCCGTTATCTTTGTAGCATTTTGGTGGCAACTGATTTTAGTGATAGGGTAATTGATAATAAATTAATCTCTGTTGTCTTTATTATTATTTATTATTATAATAAAATAGATAAGTAGGTACATTAATATTTTATATTTTATATATTTACATTCATATATTTTATTCACATTGACATTTGTTTAGTATGTGACACTCGTAGTAAATAACTTGGATTCGTTCCATATTTACGGGAGTAAGGCTTTGTCTCCTATTAGAAAATATCCATTTTAAGCAAGAAAAAGATCGTTCAACTTCTACCGATGTTAGTGGCAAAAAGTTCATCATTTTGAAGTTTTGTAAAGTTTTTTTGTTTACTGATTCTGACGGCGATAGGCCTGCCCCCTATCACGTGAGTACACTGTCCATGCAAAACGTGGGTACTCTGAACGACAGGTGACAAAGTCACGTGATGTTCAGAAGTATTAGTACCTCTGCCAACCCCTTCGGGGATATTCGGCGTGAACGTTTATGTTATGTTATGATTCTTTAACTTCTGTTTCTTTATTTTTTAACAAATTATCTATATTTTGTATCGTCATATATCCCGGATTTTTAGATAAAACACTTTTTAATTTTTGATATACTATTTTACGATGTTAATTTCGCAACGAACGCAATGGACTTTGTCACCGCGAAGTTCTAGTTCACAATGGTCTTCTATGATTTTATTCATTGTAGTGATAAAAATAATATATTTTTTTGCAATACGTGACAAGAAAATTCTAAAACATGTTGTGAAGATTGTATGTCAAAGTCACTCTTGACATTGATGCATTTGTCATTTAACGATTAGGTTTATCAAAGAGGTCAACTCTCTAAGTCGATTCAAGTAATTATTAGAATTAATTAATAAATAGAATTATTTATTTTATTAAATAATTCTAATGTAATTTTTCAAGAATTTATACTACCTACGCATTTTTTAACTATTAATATTAATATAACTTACCCCATCACTAAAATCAGGTGCCACCAAAATGCTACAAAGATAACGGGGTCTAGTGATGATGATGATGCTGATGATGTTTATTATGTAATAGAACTAATAAAATTCAACCTGCTTTAAAAGCAAATTTTTTTTGAAAGGTATTTTAACTTTGTCATGTTAAATTTATTCAACAGAAAGTCAAACGGGCGAACGGATGAGGAAATTTGGAAATTCTTTTCATCGCTTCAGGCGCTTTTATTTTACGACTACCAAATCCAAGATTTCAAATATTTCGAAGAAATATTTAAAGTCCTCAAAAATAATTACTTTACGGTCGACTCAATGATGAAGGAGGTAAATGAAAATATTTCATCCAATTGTATATTACACAAAAAAAATCATATTTACCTATTGCATAATTTTATCTAACAATCGTTGCGGTAGCTTTAAGGAAAAAATATTTTGTTAGGTATCTATTTTTATTGAAAATTTACCTGATGAATTTTTACTGTGTTAAATTTCTCCTTTATAAGGGATATTATGATTGGTGCAGATAAGTAAGTTTCTTTTCAGCTGCATCAAACTTGTGAGGACCTCTTGCTCTACTGCGAATTTAACAAAAAGAAGAAGAGATGTATCGATGTTTTCAGCCCGATTAAGACTTTAGACGGATACTGCTGCGCTTTCAACTACGCGGCTTTGACTGACACAGATGAGTGAGGATCTTTAACTAGTTTAATTTAAAATTTCATGAGATTTTGCTGACTTTAAGATTCAAAAGTAAATAAACTCAGTTCCAACGTTTACGCCGTAGATCTCCGAAGGCGTGAATAACTATACAAGGAATACCAATACTTATGGACATGCTGTGTATTGTCGGCTTAGAATAACACTACCCCATTTCTTCCGGTGGGTGTACGTAAGAGGCGACTAACGGTATTGGGGCTTTTAAGGGATTTTTGGGCGATGTGGTTGGAGACCCATCACCAACAACCTTTATTCCACTATCTTTTCCCGACGCAACTTCCAAAAGTGGCTTCGTGGGAACTTCAAGTTCCTTAGCTCTGGCTACCCCTTCTAGGGATTTATAGCCGTAAGTATATGTATGTATGTATTATTAATACCCACGTGATAGGTGTGATAATACGCTTTTTATAGTATATTCAGCTACATGAGTAAGTACGGCTTAGCAATGTTGGTATGGTGGATGTTTTTCCTCTTAGTTAATAACCATGATAAATTAACCACACATATAACTTTAGAAAAAAAACAAATTGGTGTAAACTGAACTCGGCATTTGAGTCCGCACTTGCAAGATAGACGGTAGTTCTCCCCAACATAGAATGATAATTTTGTTTTAAATAGCGCAAAAAGTAATTGGTACATATGTTTAACTAACTTGCCTTTGGTTGGGGTAGGCAAAAACTACCCAACGCCACTTTGTACTCCCATGGCTAATATCAAAAGCTTCAATAACATTATATTTTTATTCACCTACAATTCAGACACCTGCAATTTGAAATATATTTTTTCAGTAAGCTACACGACGATATTGATATTAATTATGAGCAGTATCAAGATCAGGAACATAGAACAATTCTTTCAACATCTAGATCTGGGAGGTAAGTATATACTGAAGTCTGTTCACCAAATCAACAGAAATAAAACCTTTAAAATTTATTAAATAAAAAACACATCGAAAACAACTGATATAGATGCATTTAAGTGTTTGAATTATATTTCATTTGCATTTCCTTTTTTTTTAACTTAATGTATTATTTGGTGAATCACATCACAATCCCTTCGGCGCGGGGCAATCTAATAAACAACAAACATTTAATTGATAGATAGGAGTGACCGAAAATTCTATACAAATATTATTTTGATTTTATAAACACGGCGCAGCGGTGTGTTGATTTTGTTATAAAAGTATGTTTATAATTTTATGACATAAGTTAAGAAAATACTTTGTACTTAGAATAATAACTATAAGCAGAGGACAAGATTACGATACTACGTAGAAACATACAAATAAACAACAATTAAATAAATATGTTTTATGTTTAAATACGACGTAAAACTTTCGAAGTAAATACAATTGTCCAAATTAAGTTTGTGTGATAAACACCTTGTCAGCATCCTTTATAGCTAAGGAAAAATCAACCCACTGTGATGCAGTTAGCGCAAATCCTGAGTCATAAAAATAAAAATACTTACTTACGCCATTCGTTACTATAAGGGTAGACAGAGACTATTGTTCGCCACTTTAATACATACATAAGTCATATACTCTTCCAATCATATCATGGTATAATCTAGTTTTCTTATATGATTTCTTTTTGTTTACAGACATTCTGGATTAACTGTTCTTTTCGATATTGATTCAAATGATATACCTCCGTGGTCGGTGGCTCCGTTCCAAGGAGCAAGGGTATTGTATAGCGTTATCTGAAATATCATTCATATTATAATATTATGTCACACAAAATATCCTCTATTCATATACTCACCTTTCTTTACATAATAGGCTACCAACAGACTTTACTCAAATTTAGTGTTGGAAGGAAACTCAAATGTTATTCCGAATCAAGACTATATTTCTGTCTTTGAAATTCAATGGTTGCCTTGTAACTTAAGGTTTACAGTTAGGCTCCAGCAAGGTTTTGGGAAATTGTTTGAGAACTAGTATTCACATCGAGAATATAGGTTTTGTTTTAATATCATTGGGATTTATTTTATTTCCGAACTTGATTTATTTGTGTTTTATGTTTTTTTATTTTAACGTTTATACTATTATTTATATATTTATATTGTTATATTATAAATAGCCTTTGATAACAGTTATTTGTTTTCGGTTGTTTTGATAACATTCATGTTAAACATATTGCAAGTAACATTCGCTTAGTAAAAATACTAAAAAAAGGGTGTATGAAACAATAAATAACCATTTGTACGTATATATTTATTTTCTTAATGAACATACCATTTACATTTAACATTGAACATTCATTACAAGAATTCCCATTTCTGTAGCTCTGGCTACTATACTGTGGCATTCATGTGAGTATAAGATAGTATCTAGGTATGTATGTTTAAAACGCTTTTTATTTTGCAATGCTAAGGTCTCTGGTGGTAAATAAAATATAATTAATAAGATAAATTAGAAAGTAAAACAAGAACAAAACTTATGGTCACAAAAATAACGAAATACGTAAAACCAACAAAAAACTAGAGATAATAAATATTTCCTCTTTCTGGAAAGTATTAATAACAATTAACAAAAACATATTTGATACCTGTAAAGTGCTCGGCCATATTCGCAGATCAATGCGTCGTATTTCATGCAAAGACCAATCATCTGTACAGTGATATTTTTTCAGATACATGTTAGTGATCCAAACGATTTTCCAGAAATAACAATTATAACCAAATTGATCCAAGAAAATCAGATCCTGGACATCATTGTGGAGCCCCAGATCTTTGTTAGCGACTCAAATATCCGGAGGGTACCGATAGAGATACGAAATTGTTGGTTTCATGATGAAATTTTTCTTGTCTCCACCGACCGGTACAGCTATGAAACATGCTCCACTGAATGCCGAATGCAAAACTACCTGGAGAATTGTGGATGCGTTCCGTTTAAATATCCTGTTGGTGAGTTCATAAATTACGCATTATTATCATATTCGTCTATCTATACTATAATAAGACTGTACCGAGGTCAAAACTGTACATTGAAGAAGAGAATATAAAAACCGGAGGCATATGTTTAATTTTTAATACAGAACCAAATTTGCGCTTTTTGAAAAAAATATATGTCTGTCTGTCTGTTTTTCTGTCTGTATGTCCGGTCATCACGTTTTACACAATTAATTTCTTCATTGCCGTGGCGTGTAGTGTCGGCTTAGGATAACACTACCCCATTTCTACCAGCGGGTGATCGTAAAAGGCGACTAAGGGTATAGGGGCTCTTTAAGTGATTTTTGGGCGATGTGGTTGGATACCCATCACCATTAACATTTTTTATTATTACCGTCCTTTCCCCAATCAACTTCCAAAAGTGGCTGTGGAATTTCTCATTCCAAAGCTCTGACTACCCCTGTTAAGGGATTTATAGTCGTAATTATATCTATGTTTGAATTCTTTCATTGAACGACTTTATCAGACTCTTCATTAATAGTCTTTTTGGAAAAAATAGGGGTTTCATCCATTTAATCAATTGTCCATTATCAATAGAATAACTACTAGATATAAAGCTTATCAAATATTTGAAGTCAACACTAACGTCTGCGTGGCCAGTGGTTTGGTTAATACCAATCGAACGGAAAACTCATATTATCGAATCTCGGAGTTCATAATCTTTTTGCTTTGTGTTAGCTTAGAATAATAACAAGCACTATTTCCTTTTTTTCCCATTCAACTATTCGAATTTGTATGAATGAAGATTATTGAAAGTATATTGTATGGATTTTGCGTATTAATTTGGTAGATCTAAAAATATGTCCATAACTTTTATTTTTTAAATTATTTTTCAACTAATATTCCCATAGATATATTAAGCTATACTTACACATAAATTATTATTCTGTTTGTTGTATTTAGCTTCAGAATGCATAGTTTATATATAATAGCATATATCTCAATTTTAATTTAGTACCGCCATCTATGACTGATTAGCCGCAATCTCTCACACATCACCAACGGTCAGTGTAGGGGGCAGCACCGGACCGACATCGCAGCGCTAAACTGCTATCTATACTTACTAAAGATATTCTCATTTTTGAACATAGAAATTGGTACAAAATGGTTTGTTTCATGATTCTTATGAACAATGAAAAAGGTTTTTTGGAACTCACCTAGGGGGTGGGGAGGGATTAAAATATAGTATCCAGATTTTTGACATTTTGTATCTATAAATTTTAAACTTAATGCGATTGACTGATATAACCACAACAAAAACGCATGTATGAAATTCATCTATCAATCATTCATGAGCATATATTAACGGCCATAAATCCTAAAAAGGGTGGCCACATCTTCAGTGATAGTAATTCTTTATTCACTTTTGTAAGTTGAATGGGGAAAAGGCAGTCAAATGGTCCAACTACATCGCCCAATAATCACTTAAAAAGTCTTAATGTTTTTTATATCTATCACAACGCCCGTGGGATTAAAAAAATATAAAAAACAGAAGTTAAGATAGTGTTTTGGTATTTTGGATGTGAACCGGATGCAAAAAAATTAGTCCAAGCGGACACAGTCGCGGGCAAAAAGCTAATCTATACCAATATTATAAAGAGGAAAGGTTTGATTTTTTGTTTGTTTGTTTGTTTGAATTGAATAGGCTCCAAAACTACTGGACGGATTTGAAAAATTCTTTCACTGTTTTGATGCTACACTATTTCCGAGTGACAAAGGCTATATTTCATTTTCAAAAAAATTAGGGGTCCTTACGTAAACTTCAAAAATGTAACCCAAGGTGTTAAAAAAATACCAAAAAAAATCCTTACATCGCGTGCGCTGCGTAAAATATTGACAATAGAATAAAATTATGTACTACAATTTTATAGACCAAATCATTATCTAAAAAAAATGCCGCGACAGCATGTCTCTAACTATTATAGTTATCTCACAACAAGCGTCATTATATAAAATTATTTAAAAATTAAATTAAAATCCTGCTTTAGAAAAGGCTATTTATTTGTACCTATCTAATCCTTATAAAAAAACGTATATATTATTTCAGACTACTTCAATACCCTTATATTACTTTTTGAATTATTCTATTCGAACATTCCATTCGAAAGTTATCTTGAATTAAAAAAAATGATAAAACTAGTAAGTTGTTGCAGGCGTCACGAAGGGGTACGGGAGGCTGCTTATCAAAGAGTTAAAGCAAAATTTAATTGTAGCGACTATTATCACTGGCCCAGCAGCCGGTCAATTAGCTCATATACCGAGGATACCGATGATCCCAACTGATCTGCCAATTTTATTTAAACGGCTACAATTTCCGGTTAAAACATCTTTTGCTTCAACAATTAATAAGTCCCAAGGCCAAACCTTCAAATTAGTAGGGATTGACCTGCGAAAGAATTGTTTTACTCACGGTCAATTGTACGTTGGCCTGTCGCTGTTTTGCTGCCACAAAATACAACAACGTCAAATATTGTTTACAGGGAAGCTCTAACTCTATAAATTGAATGGCTTTTGATGTAATTACTCATTATGAAAAATAAAAAAAAATAAAAAAATATCTAAATATAAATACAAAAAAATATAACATACATACATACATATACTCACGGCTATAAATCCCTAGAAGGGGTAGCCAGAGCTAAGGAATCAGAAATTCCTCAGCCACTTTTGGAAGTTGTGTGGGTAAAAGATGGTGAAATAAAGGTTGTTGGTGATGGATCTCCCACCGCATCGCCCAAAAATCCCTCAAAAGCCCCAAAACCGTTAGTCGCCTCTTACGTACACCCACCGGAAGAAATAGGGTAGTGCTATTCTAAGCCGACACTACACAGCAAAAAAATATAACATAGCTTAAAACTTAAAAGAAATATATTTAAATAATAATACATGTAATAAAATAAAAAACAAAATGTTAATGATAATTTATGCCCGAGCGAAGCCGGGACGGGCTGCTAGTACTTACATAAAATAGGCAGAGAATATTGATTGCTTCGCTGTGACCTTGTAAATAAATCGACCTGCATTTTCGAGCATCAATCTTTCTACACATATTTTATTTATTATTATTGCATTCGTGATGTGTGCTGTTTAAAAAAAATCCATTTGATTTATATTGTTCCTGAATGGATGTCATCTACTGACATTACCTTAAAGTATGTCTACATTTATATCTCTCTGACCAACGTCCGGACTCACAAAGCCGTCTCAGGTTACTATAACAAAAGCTTGATGACACGGCAGCGTCTTCTATGACACATTTATACATTCATAATATACTTATGCATTCAGAATTCTAAAAAAGATAGCAAGTGTTTATGAATTGGATTTAACTCAGCTAATTTTAAACTTAGTGGGAGTTTGTTAATACATACATACATACATATACTCACGGCTATATTTCCCTAGAAGGGGTAGCCAGAGCTAAGGAATTATAAATTCCTCAGCCACTCTTGGAAGTTGAGTGGGGATAAGATGGTAAAAATAAAGGTTTTTGGTGATCGGTCTCCAACCGCATCGCCCAAAAATCCAATAAAAAGCCCCAAATACCCTGAGTCGCCTCTTACGACACCCGTGGGTAGAAAGGGTTAGCGATATTCTAAGCCGGCACTACACGGCAATTTGTTAATGTTGCCATTTATTTCCCATTACCATTCATGTTGACTTAACTAGTCAAACATTTATATCGACGGTTAAAAGGTAATAGTTTATTTTTTATAACCACCTTTCAGATAAAAATTGCCTAAAATGTGGTTGGTTACATCAAAATGCTATACTAAAACACAATTTTTGGTCTAGGCGTAAGCGACAAAAATTGCATCAGAAAAAGTGTCGCCTATGCCTTATTACCTTTTAACCGTCGATGTATAATATGTATACATATATACGTATATATGTTTATATATATGTATGTATGTATGTGTATGTATATGTATGTATGTATGTGTATGTATGTAATTAACAAAAGGTACTCATATTAAAAATCAACATGAATTAATAATATATGTTTTTAAAAAAAAAATACAATATATTTTAACAAAAATCATTACACAGTCATCCATGCTCATCACATAAATATTGCTCTCAGCGGGGATCAAACCCGCATCGTCGAAGTTATGAAGTAAATTTTTCCTCAACCTCATTGGAAACTCAATAGTAATATTCAAAAAGAATAATAATAGGTTGACATGACATACAACAATAAAATAAAATTTAAATCCATAACTTTTGTCCATTTGATAAGTAATTTACTATTCTTACTACTATTATATATTTCGTATTCTTGGAATTTAAAAATTAAGTTTAATTGATTCTACCCAACTTATGCAACTTCAATTTTACAACGAACTCTTTTCATTTGTTTGTTTTACAAATAAAATTTAATTCAAAGCTTCATAATGTATTTTATACAAAATTGTTTAGGTTCATCCAGTTGATGAAAAATTCCCGATACAGATGTATTTTGTGTCCGTAACTATCATAAAATTTATAAGTCGAGATCGTATTAAGGCTAAACGCAAAAATATACTAAAATCTGGAACATCATCTTAAACAATGTATAGTATTTATTAATGTTATACGTAGTAGCTGTAAAAACAGAAATAGTTAATAAGACAAGAATAAGATATATATGCATTTTTGTTTGTATTCATATTATATTAGTGCGTCCTGCCAGTGTTAACGTATGGTGCGAAAACGTGGACACTCACGGCTGGACTAGTCCACCAATTCAAAGTCACTCACAGAGCGATGGGGCAAGCTATGCTCGGCTCACTCTGTTGGATCGCATCAAAAATGAAGTGATCTGACATAGAACTAAAGTGGCTGACGTAGCTCAAAGGATCAGCAAGTTGAAGTGGCAGTGGGCTGGTCATATCTGCCGAAGAACCGATAACCGCTGGGGAAGACGAGTTCTTGAACGGAGACCACGCACTGGCAGACACAGTGTGGGGCGCCCTCCAGCCCGCTGGACCGACGACCTAAAGCAGGTGGCCGGGAGTGGTTGGATGAGGCTGGCTGAGGATAGGAAGAGGTGGCGCGCCATGGGAGATGCCTATGTCCAGCAGTGGACGAGCGTGGGCTGATGATGATGATGATTATATTAGTAAATTTAGGAGTGGTATTAATTAAAGCGTGTCCGTACTAATATTGGCTCGAGCGAGGTCATTATACATAGAATAGTAATAATCACATAAATTACTACTTTACGGTGATTTTGTACAATACAATTTCATTGCAGGGTAAATAGGAAACTTTTTCTTTTCATTTTTCGATGTGTATAATGTTGACAATAACAACCTCAGTTTTTTTTCTTCTTTTCTTTTGTGTTTAATGAACAGGAAAAGGGTTTTTTAACCATGCAGCCTAGTCATTTGTTACGACGACGCCACAGAATTCTAAATTTTTGGATTGTGGCTTCTTTCTTATTACTTTAATAATTTCGCCAATGTGTGTTGCAAATTGCCTTGTAAATTATTACATTTTATGTACTTACATATTGGAGCAAAATTAACTTTTTTTAATGTTACTTATTTTCGAGGTTTCTTTTAAATTGCTTACATTCTTGGAACTATTTATATAATGTATAATAGTTTTTCATCCACCCAGCTGGCAAGTGGTGGTTTCATTGTTTGTATTTTTTTGGTATACAAACCTATAAGTTTTTTAATTATTATTGATAATTATTTATTATTATACATATATATATATCGTATATATTCATTATATATTTAAATACACACTTAATTTTTATAGTCTATAATAATTATGCAACAAAACCCGAGTGATGATGATATGAGTGATGTTTACAAATCCTTCTCTTCCTCTGACGATGACTTAGACAGTAGTTGCAGCTTTTACAGTGTTCCCTCACTAGCTGAAACGATACATGCCCATTTCTCTCCACTTCATACAAATTTTAACATTATTCATAGTAACGCTCAAAGCATACCAGCTCACTTTCCCGATATGTTATCTTCATTCAATAGTAACAGTATTCACGCAATTCTTGTTTCTGAATCTTGGCTCAAACCATGTCTTCCCTCAGCTTCATACTCTTTACCAGGTTTTCAGCTAATAAGAAACGATCGTGTAAACGGCCGTGGTGGCGGAGTTGCTATCTTTCTCCGGGCCCATATTCCATATCGTTATCAGCACCTCAACCCAACCCCCGCCATCAAATGCCGGTGAACACCTTTTCTTAGAATTAGTCTTAGTACATAATAAGGTTTTATTGGGTGTCTATTATAGTCCGTCACTTCAATTATTTTTTTTTCCTTATTTTGAGAAGATCTTAGAAGATCTCACCCCCTCTTACGATCACTCAATTATTAAGGGTGACTTCAATACCTGCCTCTTAAAAAGTGATACGCGTTCTAAATCCCTAACTTCGATATTCCATGGCAGTAATTTTCATATATTACCCCTTAATGCCACTCATAACTTACCAAATTGCACGCCATCTCTTCTCGACCTTATAGCGGTCTCCTCCCCTAACCACGTGGCTCTGCATGGCCAAACTGCTGCAGATGCTTTTTCTCATCACGATCTAATACTCTTGTCCTATAAAGTCCGGCCCCCTAAAGATGAGTCTAAAATTCTTCTGCAGCGCAGTTTTGGTAGTATAGATCTGGATAAGCTGAGACATGATGCTTCTAATATTGACTGGATGACATGTACCACAGCGGCTACTATCGATGAACAAGTCAACACTTTTAATACAAAACTTACGGCACTGTACGATATTCACGCTCCCGTTAAATCAGTTACAATGATGCATTTTCCGGCACCATGGCTCACAGACGAAAATAGGGATCTATTGATGAAAAAAGCACGAGCCAAGTCAAAATTTAAATCACGACCATCAGACGTAAACAAGGAAAAGTATGTGTTGATTCGGAATCAAGTGTAGTCAGTCAATGAAGTGTACGGATGCACAGCGAAACCACATCCACGAATCCGTTGAAAATGGCAATCCAGCTAAAGTCTGGAAGTTTCTTAGATCCTTAGGAGTTGGAAAATCTCGTCATGATTCTATGCCAAAAGATCTAGACATCACTTCGCTTAACAACCATTTTTTCACAACATCTACTTTTGCTAATACTAAGTCCTTCTCTGAATATTGTCCTATATCTATTCTGCCATTCCTCTCTAAAGTACTTAAACGACTGGTACATAAACAGTTAAGTAATTTTCTCACTAGGAATGATCTGCTTAACCCCTTCTAATCTGGTTTCCGCCCTTCCCATAGTACTGTAACGGCTTTGATCAAAATAACTGATGACATGCGTTTGGGAATGGATAAAGGACTGCTGACTGTTTTAGCACTGCTTGATTTTAGTAGCGCCTTTAATACGGTTGACTTCGAAATATTACTTGCTTTACTTTGTTCTCTTAACATATCTCCAACGGTAGTTGACTGGTTTCGTAGTTATCTACTGGGGCGTCGGAAGAGCATTCACCTCGAAGATGCCATGTCTCCGTGGATTGAGTTAAATGCCGGTGTTCCACAAGGTGGTGTGTTGTCTCCTCTCTTATTCGCTATATTTATTAACTCCATTTCTCATAAATTTACTTCTTCCTACCACCTTTATGCAGATGATCTTTTGATTTACACACAGGCTAATTTTGAACAAATAAATATGTCCATAAGTTTAATTAATAATGATTTAACGCAAATTTTGAAATGGAGTGAAGCATATGGATTGAAAGTTAATCCGAATAAAACGCAAATAATAATAGTTGGTAGCTCACGCATTGTTTCCAAGATTGATTATAAATCACTGCCGCCTGTTTTATTTGATGGCACATCCATTCCTTTCAGCGCTGCTGTAAAAAACCTTGGTGTGATGATAGATAGCACCTTATCTTGGGTGCCGCAACTAGAATTAGTAAGCCGGAGGCTGTTTGCGTCAGCAGAGTCCCTCAGGAGGCTTCGTAACTTTCTCCCTACTGCTACCAAAACTGCGTTAGCCCAATCTCTTCTACTACCTATTCTTGATTATGCTGACACCTGCTATCTCGATCTAACTGAAGATCAACTGAACAAACTTGAGCGCTTACAAAATTTATGTATTAGGTTTATTTTCGGACTGCGTAAATATGACCATGTCTCTGCGTATCGCAATAAACTTCAGTGGCTTCCAATTTGTCTCCGCCGAAATTCACATACTCTGTCTCTCCTGTACTCTATCTTGTTTAATCCTGCCACCCCCTCCTACCTTAAAGAGCGTTTCCAATTCCTTCACTCTTCACATGACCTCAATCTGCGTTCTTACCACAATCTTTTGTTGAGTACCCCTTCCCATTCCACCATTTTTTACAGTTCCTCCTTTACCGTCCAGGCTGTACAACTATGGAACGGTCTTCCTGTAGAGGTGCGATTAGCCAAGTCTCTCCCTATTTTCAAGAACATGGTAAAAAAACACTTCCTCTCCGAAACACTATAATATTATTTGTGTTGCATACAAAAGTTTATATATTCTATTATATATGTCGTAAAATTTATATATGTATTTTATTTAAAAATCTTTATATATATTGCATATGTATTTTATTTATTGAATATTATTTAATTTATGGAATACTATATGGAAGTGTGTTAGAACTTAATAATATATTATTATTATTATAATAGTTCGGAAGAAAATCATACCGCGATTTAAATTCAAGCAACGCCATCTAGTTCCATCGAGAGGTACTAGAATTCAACTTTTATTTTGTTTGTTGCCCCCGACAACAAAGTGTTCCCCACTCAACCTTAGTGTTTCCTTTTAAACTCCCAGCTACATAGCTCACTTCACTTCAAACAACGGGTGATGCAATCGCTTTAGCCATGAATGATGCTATTCTGAACATAACAAACTGAATACACCTTTATCTAAATAAACTAACATGAATGATTCGGTTTGTTTCAGACAAATTCACGCCACTTTGTGAGCTTCGAGACGTGCCATGCCTTCATGAACTATCTGGTAAGTAATTGCGATGACAAACACAGCATTCATACCGTATATCTGATATATAATAACATAACATAAACGTTCACGCTGAATATCCCCGAAGGCGTTGGCAGAGGTACTAATCTTCTGAACATCACGTGACTTTGTCACCTGGTGTTCAGAGTACCCACGTTTTGCATGGACAGTGTACTCACGTGATAGGGGGCAGGCCTATCGCCGTTTTGTACGAATACACTGTCACATGACTAAGTACAACTCAGCCATGTGGGTTTCCTCACGATGTTTTCCCTCACCGTTAACAACCATGATAAATTAACCACACATATGTCTTTAGAAAAGACAAATTGGTGTAGGCCCGACCCAGGATTTGAACACTAGTCGTTTACACGATAACCGAGTGTTCTACCCACTGGGCTATCACGGTTGCTATCTGATATATCTTCAATCATTTTGAATTTCATCCAATTTTAAACCATTCGGTGTTCAGAAAACTCATTTATTTTCCATATATTATACTAGCATAAAAGGCTAGATCGCGGATGACTGATTACAAAAGATGACAATAAAAATAAGTTCACCGTCATCATTGTTGAGAAATGAAACTAAATAATCTGACTTCAAAAAGGACTCAAATCTCAAACGTTCATGTCGTATACCACAATTAACAACCATGATGAGTGAACCACTCATATGACTTTAGAAATTACAAATTGGTGCGGTCCCGACCCGGGTGTCCTACCAACTGAGCTGTCACGTTTGGTTATGACTCCAGAGATTAGTCCCATCACTTTGAATGCTATTTTAAATTCATGAATAATCTCCAACTTGAAGTAGGAACAGTCTAAATACGTCATTTACATATATATGATATGATAATTTATTAAACATTTTGGTTCAAAGAATTCGAGATTTAATTTAAGAAGCATTTTACTTTAGTTTCTAAATCTTATTATCTTAGTTCTTATCTTAATTCTTTATCAATATTGAACATCGCAACTGCCCCGTTGCTTGCACATAAAATGAGCCTAAGGTAACGGTGTTTAATTATAACCCAATGTGATTACTTCACTTCTATTTAAAATTATATTTATTTTTGATATGTGGGTATTAAACGTGTCGACCGAATTTTATTAAACGGCAGATTTTATTAGTTTATTGATAAATTTGGCGGGATCAGGTAAAAACCCAATAAATTATTAAACTATTACATACATAAATACATAAACTCACGGCCATAAATCCCTAAAAGGGGTAGCCAGAGCTTCAGAGCTAGAAACTTCTCAGCCACATTTGGAAGTTGATAGGGAACAAGATGGTAGTAGTAAAGTGTTGTTGGTGATGGGTCTCCAACCGTATCGCCCAAAAAATTTATTTAAAAAGCCTTATTATCATAGTCGCCTTTTACGACACCGAGTAGAAAGAAGTAGTGACATTATTAGATGTCACTACGCTACGGTTAAGAATTTCACTGTTAGCACCAATATTTAAAAATAAAAACAAATTTTCTATTGAACTGGATATGCGCTTTAATTAACGAGAGTATATATATTTGTTTTTATCAAAAGTTACAGGAACAATGAATGTGACTTGCAAATGCTATTTGGAGTGTTCAGATAAAAAGTATTTGGCAAAGAGGAGATTACTTCCGCTGAGCGACAGATCTATCCCGACCGGATTTCAGTAAGTTTGTTTTAGCAAATTCGGTTCTATTTTATTCAATCCATTCAGAAGTTTTAGTGGTGGCGGTGCTGCCGGTTCGTTATGGTGGTTTAGGCGTGCGTTGTATGTGGGCTAGGTCCTTTAGTCCGTAGTTTGCCTTTGTTTCTGTCTTCTGTGCATGGGGTGGCGGGCTTAGTCACTAGCGTTCTAGGTACTAATGGTGACAATTTCTGTTTGCCCTATGCAGAAGAGGCTGTGGCGGAGTGGTTGACTCGTAGCCCGTGTACCGGTAAGTCGGAGCACCCCGAGGTTCAGAGGTATTGGGATGACGAGTTGGCAAAGAGGGTCTTGGACAGTTTGAAGCAGACTTGTGAGGGAGTAGATCTTGCAAGATTAAAAGCAGTGTCAAGACCAGAGTCCGGTGCGTGGCTTCATGCCCTGCCGTCACCGCAGCTAGGAACTTTCTTGGACAACGATAGTCTTAGAATAGCTGTGGCACTCCGGCTTGGCTGTAAACTGCGTGAGAGGCATCGTTGTTTTTGTGGCGCGGTGGTAGAGGTAAATGGCCATCATGGTTTGAAGAGTTAAAGGTGTGTTGGTGCCTTTCCGCGCCATCATGCCTTGAACGACATTATTCGGAGGGCGCTGATATCTGCCAATGTTCCGTGTGTGGTGGAGCCGCCGGGTTTGAGCCGGACGGATGGTAAGCGGCCGGATGGGCTCACTTTGGTTCCGTGGGAGTGATGAATGTGCTTAATTTGGGATGCAACGTGTGTTAGCACTTATGCTCCAACACATCTGCCCTCGACCATCAGACAAGCAGGTGCTGCTGCAGAGTCGGCTTCAAGGCTTAAGCACAAGAAGTACGAACCCCTTTAAGCTAATTACTTTTTCGTCCCGGTGGCGTTTGAGACATCTGGTGTTTGGGGTTCCGAGGCCTTTACCTTCATAAGGGACATTGACAGGAGGCTCCGCGAACATGGCTATGATGCTCGTGCTGGTGCTTTTTGAGACAAAGACTCTCGGTGGCAATCCAGCGGGGCAATGCGGCGGGCATCATGGGTGCATTTGCGGATGAGTCTGTTTGTAGATAACTCATTTATTAAAGTTTATTGTTATAGACATGTAGTTCTCATTTAACGGTTTGTGTATTTTTAAATATAATTATGTTGTTTTTTTACTATGTGAAGTGAGTTATTTTTTTATAAGTTTCCGATTATTTTATTTATACTGTAATAAGTTTAGAAATAATGCTACTATGTAATTGTCAGATTATTAAATAAATTATATTAAATTTAAAAAAAATCTTAGATGTTAAAACAATTTTCTAGAATTTTAATTGGTTTGTTAAGGCATTAATCTTTCTTAATTAATTACAGTCTAATATTGTTAACGGTTTCAATATATGATGTTTTTTAATAATAAAAGTAATTGTGTGTATTTCAGGTTCAACGGAAACTTGTCCAAAATATCAATGGTAAAAGTTTATTTCGACAAATCCACTTGCAATTGTTTTAGGAAAACTATTCTTTTGGACTTCACAATCCTCCTAGGTAATATGTGTTAAATAAATAAAATCAATATACTATACATGCAAAATACTTCCTCACAAATCATTTCCTAACATATATTTTTTGTCCTTGAAATCTCTAGCGCTTCCTTTTCATTTATGAATATAAACTGACCTTTACACTGAGTATGCCTGCATTTTTTACACATTTCGTACATTATGCATACATATATGTTCACGGCTATAAATTCCTAAAAGGGGTAGCCTGAGTTTTCAGAAGCTGAATAAAGAAATTATTGTTAAATAAAGAATGGTTAGAAATGGACCTCCATTCGGATTGCTATTTGCCTAACGTTTCTTCAATAAACCACACATATGACTTTAGAAAAGACTTTGGTGTAGGCCCGTCCCAGGATTGGAACTCACGCCCTTCTGTTTTCGGGCGGGTGTTCTACCCACTGGACTATCATGTCGCTTCAATCATATCGCGTCAATTTGTATTCTACTTGATATTATTATATCATATGATAAGAAGTCAAAATTCCTCTGCTGGTTCAATGTTTCAACGGATATTTATGTCGTGGCCATATCGTAGATTTGAACACATCGTGAAATGATCGATCATTTCATGAAAAAGTCGTATTTCATGAAATGTTCAACTGTTTATTGGCCACATCGTGATGTGGTTTAGGCAGATCAATGATGAGAAATCGTTTCTCGATATGGCCAACTAAACGCGCGGCCTCTTCATGAAATGGTTAAGATTATTTGGTCATATCGTAAAGTAGTCATATTAATTACCGGCAGAGGCGCTGAAAACGCTTTGTTTATGTGTGAAGATGGCGGCCACTGTCAAAAATGTTATTTCTCGCAGTAAAAAAGTTAATTATTCGCTATTAAGCGAAGAAGAAAGTGATTGCAAAAGAGTTTTCGACGAAAAGGTTCTCGAGTACTTTGCAAATTACGAAAATACTGAGCAATATGTTAAAAAACCGTTTAGTTTGGATCGCATTTCACAGGTCGCCCTATTCTACGATCTGGCCAAGCGTGGATGATTAAATCGTGAAACGTTGACGATTTTATGATCTGGTCAAATTAAGTTGGCCACATCATGAAATGTGACTATTTCATGAAATGATCGATCATTTCACGATGTGTTCAAATCTACGATATGGCCACGACATTTATATTGTTTCCTTGAAATCAAGGGCATGAGTGCGAATGTAAGAAATGATTAATGACATGTCCGGAGCTAAAGTAGTTCTTAAGGATCGTACAATAGGAATTTTTGGTATAATTATGTTTTAGTTTAATGCACAAATACACATCTATTCCTTTAACTTATTTTGATATTTGGTATCGCAAAAAATATATACATACAAACATTTATTTTTTTTTAAAGTCAAAAAGAATATTTTTCAAAATAAAGTTAAATACTAACATTTTTTGAACGTCAAAGTTTTAAATTAATCGTTAATCCGTTGCTTCGGAAGGTGTTCGTAAAGAGAAGAAGCAACAAAGAAACTCTTTACATTCACATTTTTTCATTTTTTCAAAATATGGTTTGTACAATTTTAGTTTATAAACATGTTATTACTTTACAAAAGATTTTCTATGCGACCAAACCAAACGCTAGTTTGACATAATTAAAATAAATTGTCCATCACAAAAACCAATCACATAACGTGAGAAGAAAAATCCTCACCAGACAATTATTCCTAGGAATAACGAGGGAAGATTTATAGCTTTACGGACATGGTCATGTGCGCGTTGGGTCCTTGTCGTTTAAAAAATCTTGAACACTGTAGTAAGATTTCTTTAAAAGCATGGCTTTAATTGCCTTTTTAAAAGATGCCACAGGCAATTCCAATATGTCAGAAGGAAGTTTATTGAACATTTTCAGGGATAGTCCCATAAAGGAGTTACTTACTTTATTAAGTCTCCACTTCGGTACGTTAAGTTTCTCCTTATTCCGAGTGTTAACAGTATGCCTATCACTAACTTTACTAAATTGGCCTATATTATTTTTGGCATACATTAAATTCTCAAATATGTATTACATACACATATGTATGACAGTTAAAATGCCAATATCTTTAAATTTTTCGCGCAACGAATACCTCGACCTTAACATGTAAATAGATCGGATAGCTCGCTTTTGTAAGACAAAAACTTTATGAACATCAGCCGCTTTACCCCATAATAAAATACCGTACGATATAATACTATGAAAATAACTGAAATAAACAATGCGAGCTGTTTCTATGTCTGCTATTTCTCTAATCTTACGCACAGCATACGCTGCTGAGCTTATGTAAGGCTCATCAACTTAGATTTCACGCCGTGTAGTGGTGACTTGATATTATTATGACATTTTTGTCTCTACGAGTATTATGAATTTAACACATTGGTGTAGGCCCTGCTCATATTCAAAATGGCGTTTTTTTGCATGAAAAGCTCTGGTTCTCCTTCTGAAATATCACTGTTTTGCATTGTGAGTATATACAGCTTATTTAAATAATAATATCGTATTCTGTTTCAGGGACCTATGGAGGCGTTTTTTCACTGTCACTGGGAGTGTCCATTTTAACATTAACTGAAATCTGCTACTTATTTATTTCTTACACTTTGAATTTTACTTATAAGAAAGTGCTGAATACTATTAAGAAGTACCGAGTTTTAAATTTTTGAGTAAAATATAAAGTTGTGTACCTAAAAACTTATAGTTTTTGTTAAAAAAACATCATACATAGATACATATACTCACGGCTATAATTCCCTCAACAGGGTAGCCAGAGCTTTGGAATGAGAAATTCCTCAGCCACTTTTGGAAGTTGATTGGGGAAAAGATGGTCATAATAAATGTTTTTGGTGACGGGTCTCCAACCATATCGCCCAAAAATCACTTGAAAAGCCCCTATACCCTTAGTCGCCTCTTACGATCACCCACGGGTAGAAATGGGGTATCGTTATTCTAAGCCGATACTACACAGCAATTAAAAAACAAATAAATAAAATTTTATATTTCTTTGATAACTTTTTTATATGAAACCAATTTTAACAAGCTTGGCATATATTGTACGTTTAATAAAGGTGATCCAATGCCCATACTTATATTTTTATTATGTCATAGAACAAAACAGAAAAAAAATCAATTAAACTTTTCATATATTTGTTTCTCCCACTTGCACGTTAGAGACTGCTCCAATGGTTCGCTACTAATACAACGTACACCCACCAACGTTCTATAATATACATATTTTTCAAAATTTTGGCTGACTGAGGACATGGAGATATCTTTAAATGAAATGTTTTAGCTACATACATTTCCTAGAACCGCTATAATTCAAATCAAAATGATTTTAACCTCTTTAGAGAAACCTACATGTTACATATTAAATACTGGCCACTTACATTTCAAATTTTTCAATCATTTCAATGATTTAGCTTATCGTGGCACGGCCTTTATACTCAAATATATGTATAGAATGGCCTAGGCCTCGCTTTTAAAACATACCCTTATTATATATAAATATAAATCGATTAAAGACATCAAACTTTAATTAAAGAAATAATTAAAGTATAAAAAGGGTATGTTTTAAAAGCGAAATCTGGGCCAATTGGATGTCCATTAAAATATCAGCTTTTTATTAAATGCGTTTAAATGCACAAAGTAAATATACCTTCATTAAAATAATATAAAATTCATTTAATTCAATTTTCATCTGTCTGTCCGCTCGACTGATTTTGACAAATTTTATACCAGCGCGGATAGATAATTTGATTTGCGTTAATATTTTCTGTATTAAAGCCTCAATAGTGTTTCAATCTGTAAGCCTAGTGTTTAATTGATTTTTTATATACCATTTTAAAAGGTAACATTTCGAAAATTCGAATATCTCAAATCCGAAATTCACTATTCAGAAAACTGTTCACATAATTTACGTATCACAGATGCTTTATTTTCCACAACTTCATTAGAACATAAATACATTTTCTAGAAGTATCACTTCCCAGAAAAACTAAAACCAGATTATTAAAATGAATTTTTTGCTTTTACCAACTACATCTTTTACTATAATCTCATTATTCCAAAGGTTTAAAAGACCGAAGTAACTTTATCTATAGTCTTACATATCGTAAATCTCTTTAACCAGATATTTTTTATGTTAGAAAAATGGTATAAATAGAACGCGGATGCATGCCTGTTTGTATGTATACTTGCTTGCTTGTTTGCATGCTTGGTTGCATGTAGGGGGGGTGCAGGGGGGCAGAGCCCCCCTGCTTTGGGGGGTCGGGGGGCGAAAGCCCCCTGCAGACAAAGAAAAGTTAGGTTACATTCAGTTAGGTTAGGTTAGGTTAGATTATGTATAAAACGAGCGAGCGTAGCGCAGCGGAGCGAGCACCTAAATGTCTGATGCATGGTATACTACTAAACGGGGTATACTACTTACTTAAAATATGCCTGCAAAATTATTCATAGCAGTAGGTATCATTCAGTACATCTGTATTTCAAATATATGGAAAATGATTTTTTGGAATAGTGATTATTCGGAAAAGCAATATTGCGGAATTAAGGTATATCTGGTTTTCGATTCTTCGGAAATCCGTTCTAGTGGTTAATCAAAATGATAGTAAACAAAAACAAAAACCAAACGATAATCTGGAATGTAAGAATATGGTATATGAAATTTCGATGAAACAATATTATGGCAATTAAAAAAAAAGCGATTAGTTTTCGGTAAAATAATATTCGGGTTTAAAAGTTTCGGATATACAGTATGTAACCATTTTAAAATTTAATACTGAGAGCTCTGAGCGACGTTCTTTATTTTTCTTTGCCTCTTCGTGTAGTGGAAAAAATGTATATTATTGTAATATTTAGCGACATGATAGTCCAGTGGGTAGAACACCCGCCCGAAAACAGAAGGGCGTGAGTTCCAATCCTGGGACGAGCCTACACCAATTTGTCTTTTCTAAATTCATATGTGCGGTTAATTTATCATGGTTGTTAACGGTGAGGGAAAACATCGTGAGGAAACCCACATGGCTGAGTTGTACTTAGTCATGTGACAGTGTATTCGTACAAAACGGCGATAGGCCTGCCCCCTATCACGTGAGTACACTGTCTAAGCAAAACGTGGGTACCTTCTCTGGAAACTAGATGGAGCTTGCCATGTGAGTTCAGAAGTATTGGTACCTCTGCCAACCCCTTCGGGGATAAACGGCGTGAACGTTTATGTTATGTTATGTTATGTTATTTAAAGACATTCAAGTCAAAATGTATTTCACTTAAGACATTCAAAGAAAGCGAATGATCTCAGCTGATATAACACAATTGTCATTCATTTCGCTCGTCGTCTCACTTTTTATGTATTTAGAAGTTTTGAATAGTAATAAAAAAATGTAAAACACCTTGTTCTTTTTGATGCGTACATTTTTTAGCAATAAAAAAAAACCAAGTTGACCCCTAAAGTGGCTGAGTGTCTTAAGCGCAGACAGAAATGGGTTATACTATTCTAAGCCGGTTGAACACAGCAAAATTATACCATATTATTCAATATAAAATATGAAGTTAATAAAACCAACTAAACAACAAAGGGAGGGAGTTTTGAACAACTAATACGATTATATTAGTTGTTCAAAACTCCCTCAAATACAAAATAGCTAACAGAATTTCTGTTTCTAAAAATTGTTTCATTAGAATTGAGTACGAAGAGTTTGACAAAATGAAGTTATGAAACAAAATAGTTACATTACAAGAACCATTGAGAATACATACATATATACATACATATACTCACGGCTATAAATCCCTAAAAGGGTTAAAAGGCTAAAGGAATTAGAAATTCCTTAGCAGGTTCGAATCTCACCTGTGTCGAAATTTTTCTTTCCTTTATTTATTAGTAATAATCCCTACTTGAGGTTTTCATGAACAAAAGCATTCAAATTATGTGATATTTAGGCGTTCTTAACATTTGCATTCTATCTGAAAAGGTAGACAAGTGGCCTTCCGAATTTGTAAAAAATTCGGAGGTGTAAATATGTATGTATGTTATTACAAGCTTTAGTATAGTCATAATTTTGTTATTAGTTGATGTGTTAAAAAAAATTGAGCCTTCGCCTTTTTTAACCTTTAGTGAGTAAGTAAGTAAGTAAGTAAGTAAAATGTTTATTTGGTATCAAAAACAAAATTACAAACAGTATTTAACAATAAGATAAAACATTTAATGATACCAAAAAGGTCTTGGCTCAGCGTAAAATGTACCCAGCGCAAGTCTCGCAGGACACAAACGCTGAGTACGCTGGTTTTCAGCCAACACCTCAAACTTATATCTACTACATACTAACTAATACATAAAGCAAAAAAATTTATAATTAAATAATAATAAGAAACAAATACTGTAACAGAGAAAAAAGGAAAGAAAGCTACTCCATATATGATTATAGCTAATTTCGTAATTTATTTGAAACAAACAAAAATAGATAAAATCATTATAATAATAATAAAAAATAAAACAACTGTACATTGGTAAAATGTTCGAGGAAATTTGAACTTTATAGATATGTATATAATATACTTAAGAAATACATAGGAATATAAACATATACGTGTAAGTACGAGAGTGGTAATAAAACGATAAGTGCGCATGACAGTACAATATTATATGTGGATATGTATATACAATGATATATTTAGGAAGAGATTGACCAATGAGGGAGGGGCAGGAGGAAGATTATACAGGCTCAAATGCAAAGTGTCGCTTCAATTCACGCTTAAAGCTATTCAGTAAAACAATATCACGAAGGGGTGGTGGTAAATCGTTCCAGCACTTTGAGGCTGCAAACCTAAAGCTTCCTCTAAAAGCCGTCGTATGATGTTTCGGTGTAACCAGCAAATATGTATGCCCTCTAGTTTTATATTTCGAAACGTTCCTCGACCACTCTAATTTATTATGTAGGTATTTTGGTAACTTAGTTTTAACTATACCGAACATAAGCGTTGCTAAATGAAGTTTTCTTCTAGATTCTAAGTTAAGAAGTTTATTGTTTCTTAAGTAAGGCGAAACGTGTGTACGCGGTGGTATATCAAAGCAAAATCGGGCGCAAGCATTTTGGACCCGTTGAATCAGTTTTTGAGATCGAGCTAAGAGGCAAGGACCATATTTTTTTTTTTTAAATTAAAATTAAATTTGTTTATTTCGGACACTTCCATATGTTGTTAGCATATCTTAAAAATAGGTTAGTATATTAAAACTAGGTAAGTACAAAAAAGTAATAATAATTCAGTTCAAATATTTGCCCAACCGAACTCCAGGCACACTGACGTGCATATTAACGCAGTGCCTCTGGAATGGGCAATCGGGCTTATTATTCAAGACCTTCAGGATACTGTTCGAGCTTCCTCTCACCCTCCTTAGCATTGAGGCCGTCCTTTTGCGCAACACTGTGGTAAAGCCGTCTGTGTGCGCTAGTGCAAACATTCCGGAGGCACTGCAGAAGCGAGGAAGCCCCAACAGCATCCTGAGGCAATTATTATATTGAACACGAAGGGCGCTGAGAGCCCGCCGCGTACAGCTGACCCATAGACTGCATGTGTACAGGGTTTGGCAGAAGGCTTTAAAAAGTGTAATTTTAACCTCTGCGTTACACTTTGCAAATCTACGAGCCAACATATTGCAGCGGACTGCCATCGCCCTCCGTTCCCTCTCAATATCATTGTCATCATTCAAGTCCTCGGTCACAATGTGCCCTAGGTACTTGAATGACGACACTCTTATAAGGCTAACATTATTCAGGGTGACAGAAGGTAAATGTTCTACTTTACGCGTCTTCGGACGAAAAACCATTAGCTCGCTCTTTTTAACATTATATAATAAGCCATGCGATTCTGCATAACATTCACACATATGTATCAACTTTCTTAGCGCAGCGATCGAAGGGCTAAGCAGCACCATGTCATCCGCGTAACTGATACTGTTTATGCAGTGACCGTCAATATGACACCCGACACGGGTGCTGCAAAGCCCAACGATCAACTCATTAACATATAGATTAAAGAGAGCTGGGGAGGTCAGCCCCCCTTGCCTCACCCCTCACTCAAGCCTGTAAGGATCTGAAAAATGATCCCTCCATTTGACCTGGTTAGTTTGATGGCCATACCAATACCGCAAAACATTTACCAACTCTCCTGGTACTCCTGCCTTAATAAGCTTGGCCCACAAAATGTCATAACTAACCGTGTCAAATGCCTTGGATAAGTCTAGGAACGCTGCGTATACAGGTGTATTGCGATCCACATAATACTTAACAGTGTGCTTAAGATATACCACGTTGCCGTAATTAAGTTTGCTCAGTACAAGAGATTCGCACAAAGCAATGCGGACATCTACACAAACATATTTCCTAATTCTGTACAAGACTTTCAGGCGATAAAAACAATTCTGTACAGTACTAATGATGTAACTTTCAAATTTCATGTTACTGTCAAATATAAGGCCAAGATTACGTGCCTCATCTACTCTCTCCATCTCCTCTTTTCCAATTTTTAATACAGGTTTCATCTCTTTGACTTTATTTTGCTGATGTTTACTGCCGAGTATTAAATATTTAGATTTAGATGGGTTAAGTGCCAGTGAATTTTGCACAGACCATTCCTGTATTCTATTTAAATCTATGTTCAGCCTTTCAACCGAGTCTGTAATTTTATTGGGTGGCACTGAAATATATATCTGTAAATCATCGGCAAACATGTGGTAATGACAATTTTTAATACATTTAACTATATCAGCAGTATATATTATGAAAAGAATCGGAGCCAATATCGAGCCTTGAGGGGCACCACTGGGAACAGGAAGGTCTTTAACTGGTGACCTGGTCTTAAGACACATTAATAGTGACGTTACGTCCGTGGGACGTCATGCCAAATACACTCGTAACTAATTCTGATTAAAGAATATTGTTAATAAGGACATGCCTACCTAAAAGTGTCTGTTAGGTATACAAATAGATATGAAATATTAGAAAATAAACAACTTTGTATTATAATAATCAGTCTTTATTATCATATATCAAAAAGATCACAAAAATAATAGCCTTCCAGGCGAGCGTGTTTTTCGCACAATAAACTAAACATAAAATCAACAAAACATATTATTTTTCTTAAGCCTAGGACTAGTCATTTAGGAACAAGCATTAGATATCAAAAAAATAACATAGAAAAAAAAATCACTATCTTCAAAGATCGGCATTTTCAGGTCGGTTACGCCTACTACGTACACAGTCTTCGCACGTTTGCTCACAACATGTAAGGAACATTGGCTTTGAACAAAATGTGCAAGAGAATCGGGTTCGTCTTTTTAGACGGGATGGGCATAACGCGCAAGTCTTCTTCTTGTTGTCGTTACTTTAAACGAGTGCTTCAATGGGGTTAGGGGGCTCATAAATAGTTGCATTAGTACCGACCTGACGTTTGTGAGACGAGGTGTACCGAAGGGGGCACTATGGTAAAAAGACTTAGAAAATTTTCCTCAAAAAAATTTTTTTTTTAATCATTAGTTTTTCGCGTTTTTGATCATTGGGGTCGACAGAGGGTATAAATATAAGCAAATTAGATGCCTTGGGCTTTTCCTCTATCTCAAGTAGTTTTAGAGATATGGGCCTCCAAAGTTTCCTCAAATGTATGGTCAAAAGACTTAGAAAAAATTAAATGTTTTTTAAGTTGTGCCGTGCCATATCTGTTCAGATCTTTTATCGATGACTCGGACACAGATAAGCAATGTAATTATTATTAAGAAATTCACGTAGGGACCAGGTTTATAAGCAGCACAATTATTTCAATAAAATTAGTCATAAACTGCAACATGTCGTAGCATTTATTTCTCACCAAAACAAGGTTCTAATAGTGGTGACCCCGCGCTGGACCAACATTGAAACATGACTGTGCAACCAGGAAAAATTGAAGTACAAGCTATAAGCACATCAACGAAAATTGCTGATTTTTGGAAGGATTCACCAAGTCTTTGGTTCTGTCATTTCGAAGCAATCATTTCTTCACAAAAATTGGGAGATGAATCAAAGTTTCACTTGGTTCTGACGAAATTAACAAAAGAAGAGGTCCTCCAAGTAAGTGACATTATTTTATCACCTCCCGCAGAAGATAAATTTAACACGCTCAAGAAGCGATTAATAAATATTTTCGAAGAGTCTGACGAAAAGAAATTCTCTAAGCTTTTTACCGACTTAGACCTTGGGGACCAAAAACCTTCGCAGCTGCTAAGAAAAGTAAAGGAATTCGGAGGCAAACTAGTCAATGAAAATACCATACGCCTTTTATGGTTACAACAGTTGCCTGCGCACATAACGACTATATTAGCTGTGAGCAAAGACGAATCGCTCGAACTATTAGCGCAGACAGCAGATCGCATTTTTGAGGCGTCATCAAAAACACAAGTTGCAGCGGTAAGCAAGGTCGATGAGTTAGTGACACAATTAACTAACAAGTTTACAGAAATGCATACTGACATTGCGGAACTAAAAAGTAATAGAGTGCAAAATTACCGACGCAACTTATTTACACGATCAAACCGTGCGCCTTTATTGAGAAATCGTAAACAAATATGTTTTTATCACCTTAGGTTTGGACCTAGGGCTTTCAAATGTGAAAAACCTTGTTTTTGGAAAGCAGCAGGGAAACTGAAATATGTACATAGAGCAGCGGACCTATGTACTATATCATCATTAAACCGCTTATTTCTGTTTGACAAAAACTCTATGGAGTGGTTTTTGGTAAAGTAGATACTGGCGCCAACATTTCAGTTATAAAACGCCCCAATAAAAGAATTCAGAGCCAGGGCATGCTTCTTCATGCAGCAAATGGTTCAAGTATTAAAACTTATGGAGAAAAAATGATGACACTTAACATTGGATCTAAGAAACATTTTCCATGGAAATTCATAATCGCCGACGTGAATACGTCAATTTTAGGGGCAGATTTTTTAAGACATGTTGATTTAAGTGTGGATTTGAAAAGAAGACGAATAATTGATAATATTACACACAGTTTCGTAAAAGGAAATATATACCGGTCAAATCAATGCACCGTACATACCATTAACTTTGATAATCCAGTGAAAGAATTATTAACTAAATATGAGCAAATAACAAAGCCTGCTTCGCTCAAGATTCAACCAAAACATAATGTGTGGCACCATATCGAAACTAATGGCCCACCTATTTTCTGCAGACCAAGGCCTTTACCTCCTGATAAATTCAAAATAGCACAAAAGGAATTTCAGGACATGATGGATTTAGGTATATGCCGACCATCAAACAGCCCATGGGCCAGTCCACTTCATTTGGTCAAGAAAAAGAACGGAGAATGGAGACCATGCGGAGATTATAGAGCATTAAATAAGGTCACAATTCCTGACCGATATCCTTTACCAAGGCTTCTGGATTTTACTTATATTTTAGAAGGAAAGACTATATTTAGTAAAATAGATATTCGGAGAGCATTTTTTTGTTTACCTGTCAAAAATGAAACTACGCCTTTTGGACTATTTGAATTTCCTAGAATGACGTTCGGTTTACGAAATTCCGCTCAAACTTTTCAGAGGTTCATGGATTCTATATTTAGACACTCAAAAACAAATCAGATTAAAGATATGCCAGGTCAAATATCAGATTTCACATTCTGCTACGTCGACGATATTCTGTGTGCTTCAGAAAACGAAAAACAGCACCTAAAACACCTTGAAATTATTTTTGATAAACTAAAGGAATATGGATTAACTATTAATTTAGAAAAGTGCGAATTTATGAAGAAAAAAATCGATTTTTTGGGATATCACATTACCAGTGAAGGTATCACGCCTACTGAAGAAAAATTACACGCTATTACTAATTATCCTAAGCCTGAGAGAATTAATGAATTAAGATATATTAAGATTTTAAGGTATGATGAATTTTTATAGAAATAGTATCCCTAGAGCAGCACAGTATCAAAGCATACTGAATAAATATTTAAATAATTCCAAAAAGAATGACAGATCTATTATACCTTGGAATAAACTAGCTGAAGAATCTTTTGAAAAATGCAAAGATTGTATCCGACATTTGGTAGAAATTTCACACCCAGTTAAAAACGCCTAACTTGCCCTAATGACAGATGCGAGTTTAAAATCAGTTAATGGTGTCCTACAGCAAAAGATACGTGGCGAATGGAAACCATTGGGTTTCTTTTCTAAAAACCTCACAGAAGCACAACAAAAGTACGCAACATATGACCGAGAATTGTTAGGTATATACTTAACTATTAAACATTTCAAACGATTAATTGAAGGAAGAGAATTCACAATTTATACAGATCATAAACCACTTACTTTCGCATCTGGGGGCACGGCAGTGCCCCTGCCAAGTCTCGAGCAAAACGGGCACGGCCGTACCATCTTTTCTCGAAGCGGTTCGCGGCTGTTTCGCCCCCCCTATATCTTCGACGTGGACAAAGCTAGGAGTTTAGGTTTTCGGTGAATAATAGTAGGCATTAGAACAAGCTTAAGTTCGAAATTACACGCCAAATGAATTAATAGTTTAGGAGTTACGGTCGATCAAAGTTACACCATTTTGTCACTCACTGACTCACTGATTCACTGACAGATCATCAAAAATCTAAGGTACTTCTAGCAGACTTAGAAACTTCAAATTTTGCACCAAGATAGGTCATTAGCCACATATAAAGGAAAAATTATAAAAACATTAAAAAATTATATGCCATAGAAAACAATTTTATATTTGCGGTTTGGCAAGAACATTATGTATGGATTTTGACTGCATTGTTAACTTTGTTCGTTGTTCAAGTACCTATTCAATTGGATGAATACATACATAGAATAGAAAAGAATAATATAAATGTAATACATAGACTATCATTAATACAAATTAATACATAAAGTTCATTAAATTAATAAAGCTAAAACTCCATTGTATTGCGATAAATATTGTATGAGCGCTCGATAGATGGCTTTGTACCTGTCTGAATCGCGCTATGGTTTCGTTACAAAGCGCAGTGTAAGTAGTACTTCAAAATAATTCGATAATTTTCATTTGATAGCGCCATCTGTCTATGAAAACCCATTTCGAAACTAAAAAATATTGTAGTGATAATTGATATTCGGAGAACTTTACGTGTTATTTAGTTTAATTTAGTTATAGTTTGTAAGTTAGTAGATATATATTTATTTAGTTAGTTATTTGTTAGTTAGTTTAGTTCTATTTAGTTTGCATATATATATAAGTTTAAGCCCTATTGTTATAGAAGTAATTGTAAATATAGTGTAATGGAACGTGAAATATTGTACATAAATGGCGACCTTTGTCCACACAGAGTCATCTCTATTCCTGGAGATGGGTCGTGTTTATTTCATTCGTTGTCATACAGCATGTATGGGAGTTTTCAGTCGTCAAACGATATTAGGGAATTTTAGTAGTATCAAAGCTCAGGAGACAGCAATAGCTGAATATAATCGACTCCGAAGTATATATCGCCCAGACTTGTCTACCTTAGAAGTAACGAAGCCTCAGAGAAGAAACAAAAGAGATAGAGACAGAGAATGGGTTCTAAGCAAAGCAGTAGCTGACGTCCAAGAAATTGTGAGGTCACCTAAAAGTAAAAGAAAGAAATACACTTACAAAAAATAAATGAGATCCCACCAAAAACATTAAATGTAAAAAAATGCCAAGTCTCTCGATGCAGTCTTTCCATCGTAAAAAGTTTTGAGATCTCATAGAAGCCAAGTCCTATTCAAAATATTTCGTAGTTATAAATCAACATTTAGTAATTGTATCAATAGTTTTCTTTATATTATAATTATAGTGACTTGGCAATGAGCACAAATTAAAAGCTGCTTGCTGCCTGGAATTATGTGCAAATGTTACTGACGAGACCAGTGATCAGATTATTTGTTATGTGTGAATCATGATGGTCACTACCGACTACATGCTCCAATACAATAATTAAGAATACCTTACGGGCCATCGCTTTATGAAAGTAAATGAATCGAGAGTGCACTAAGACTGACTGCCGTTGCCGAAATTCGGTTGGGACGACACGGATAAACCAAAAGAAAATTAATTTTGTGATATTAATGTTTACGCATGCGGTGTGTGTAACTTTCAACTCCTCCAAATATGCCGTTTTATTTGTTTCTTCCTGTGCTCATTGCCAAATCACTATAATTATAATATAAAGAAAACTATTGATACAATTACTAAATGTTGATTTATAACTACGAAATATTTTGAATAGGACTTGGCTTCTATGAGATCTCAAAACTTTTTACGATGGAAAGACTGCATCGAGAGACTTGGCATTTTTTTACATTTAATGTTTTTGGTGGGATTATCAAAGAAACCAAATATTGACGATTTACCCCGAAGGATAAGACATTTAGATTATATATCACAGTTCTGTACTGATATAAGATATGTTTGTGGTTCAGAAAATGTAGTTCCTGACGCCTTGTCGCGCTTTATTGAAGAAATTGATGTCCCTTGCAAAGTCGATTACGTTAAGATGGCAAAGTTGCAATTACGAAGCTTGGAACAAGAAAAAGTGTTCCAAAAATCCAATTTAAATTTAACAAGAATTTCTTTACCAAATACGAACACTAAAATCTATTGTGATATTTCAACTGGTAATTCTAGACCATACGTACCTAAGGAAATGAGAAAAGAAATTTTTGATATGATTCACGAATCAAGCCACCCGGGAACTCGAAGTACAAAAAAAATGTTGACTCAAAAATTCGTATGGAAAGGCATGAATAGAGATATAAGCCTTTGGTGTAAAACATGCATATCATGTCAAAAATCAAAAGTAATCAGGCACACGAACTCACCGTTCGGTGCATTCATGCACGCTCAGCCAAGAGAGCACGTGCACATTGATATCGTTGGACCATTACCTTCAAGCCAAGGTTACCGATTTTTACTTACAATGATCGACTTCCTAAAGTGGTTGTACGAGATACTTCCCAGAAAGTAGCTTTATTCATTTCAGCATTATCGTCATTCAGTACATAGTTACTACATGTATATCAAATAATACGGTGTGCACCTACCGTACGTTATCACAATGAATAATATTATACATCGACAACTTTTTAATCTTCTTAAAGAGGTAATACGAGTTATTATCCAGAAGATCAATTGGCATGCGCTTTCCTAAAGTGGTTGTACGAGATAATTCCCAGAAAGTAGCTTTATTCATTTCAGCATTATCATCAATCAGTAAATAGTTACTACATGTATATTAAATAATACGGTGTGCACCGACCGTAAGTTTTTACTATAAAAACGTTGAGTTGTCGGAAAATAATGTGTCATACGAACCAGTACGAATGACATACCCAAGCAAGAAGAACCTTAAGGTCGAGACGACCATAGTTCCCATCACTGACGAGTTCTCTGAACATTGGGGTTATATATCCCAGCAGGATTATCATGAAACAGTATGATGGTAAGTATATCGACAGGTACCTGATAATCTACCTACACAGTGAATTTCACTTGAGGTGCTGACTTTGCCGTAATAATAGTTTGGAAAAATCACAAACACAATATCAGCTTTGATTGCCTTTTGGCTCTAAGTTACATCTCCAATAACCTTGTTATGGATGAATCAACATCATTATTTTGAATAATCACATGGTAATAATGTTTTTCATTATTACTCACATATGAAAATTAAAATAGTTTTCATTATTACCCACATATGAAAAACGACGGACTATCTTGCTGTCTAATTATGATGCCCACATGGCATTACAAGACGTGCAATACTATTGTCGCTGTCGACAAACAGCTGCGAACTCACCGATGGCCGCCGCAACTGTCCCCGCTCGCTACGGTTGTGCTTGTACCTGCCGTGATGAAGACCGTGATGGACATGTCACGTCACTGCCGCCGCCGCCACCGCCGCCACCGCCGCCGGCCGCCACCTTCTAGACGCTCACAGGTACACTCAGTGTTGTCACAATGCACATAGGTGCTGATGATGCTGATGATCCATTCATATCTTTGTAAATTATAACGTCGTGGAAGGGTGTAAGAATTTTTTTTCATAAAATTCATTATGTCAACTAATTTTTGACATTTCTGAGGGCCACGTACCAGAAACGTTTTATTCATGTGTTGTAAATGAAATATATGTATTATATACAAATATTAATATATGTGTGATTGAGATAGTAGATTAATTCCTAAACCGAGAAATTTATTCAGAGATCATACGGGAATCATCTCGATTAACACAATAGATTCAAAGGAATCTTACATTTTGTTTCTTTTAGCAATTGTACGTATGCCTTTACAAAAAGTAAAGAACACGAAAAAATTCAGTTTTCACAAACTTGATAAATTTCATCGTTTTCCTTTACGAATGTCTCTGTTGGTATTTAGTAAATACAGGGCTCCAATAGCATAACTGACACAATTGAAACCTCTCCATCGCAAAACCACTTACGTGTTTGCAATTGCCAACATACAAATTTGAATTTGTTACTTGTTCATCTATTTTTACATATTTAAATAAAGAATTTTCTAATATAAAAATTATATATAAAAAGCAGTTGGTACCTTTTGCAGAACGTATTTATAACTGCTTATGGATCCGCATGCAAGGGCGGTTATTTTTATGTCTATGGTCTTGTCATGGTCATACGAGGAAACGAACTAAAGATAGTTCCCTTTTATTGGGTTTGAATCTAGTTGGTTTTAGAAATATTACTATACAAAAGCATATCGCAGGTATGTAGCAGGGTAGGTATGAAATTCCCTTATATTTCTTACGTCAATAATTTACTTTTATTTGATTGGATAGTAATCGAGAGCATGCTATCGTTTTTTGTTTTGTATGTATACATACAATCATATCTCACGCCATTGGTTCCCGGTTGGGTGTGCAGTGACTGTCGATCGCCGCTTTGTGCAACCGAACAATATTTTTGTAAACCTATGTATAATTAAAGGAAAATACTGATACAGGCCAAGATATGGTTTTCTTTTTAAACACATATTCTGTCAAGGCGAGTCATAAATATCTATTTACATCACAAGCAAAACATATTGTATAATATTCATACATATGTTATATTTAATTTTATTACATTAATATTCTTGATTGCAACATGATCTTCATGCTTATAATATTTTTTCATTCCATTTGTACCTTGAAACTGCAATTTTCAATGTTTCCTTTTTTGAACATTCAACATATATTAAATAAAGGTGTAGAAATACAGACTTTTTTTTTGGCCTTAACAAATTCAAAGGCTCTCTCTTTTTTTTTTATTTATTAAGTCAGAAAATATCTTTACGAAAATCTTATAAACTTTAAAGGTATTATAATAATGTCTATTACCTAAAGTTTAACAAAAAGAAAGCATTGTTAATTCTGTCTTGTTCTGATTATTTTACCAGTCGAATTAGTTAAGCAGTTTCTACTGAAATCGTCGAAAATATTGTTAACTATGGTATGGTCATATCTATATATATGGTTGGCAATAGTAAGTACTATTATGCCTCTATAGGTATGGTGTATCAAATACAGAGTGCACTCATTAATAAGTTTTATGTCTTAAATTAATCAACCAACAACAGTTTGGCTATTTTTTGTGAAATATAAATGGGTGTTAGTTTTGTACCTAACTTATGAATATTGATTTATATGCATGGAACGCAAATTCAAATCAAACCATTCCTCTTGGTTTGGACTTATTCCTGAGCATATAAATATAATTGTTTTTTAATCTCAGGAGTATAAGTAATTTATAAATATTATTGTAAGAAATAAATTTATTAAGAAAAGCATTGTTATCTTCTTGTATAGATCTCAAGATATAGTTGCTACATGTAGTTTAATTCTTCTTTCAAATACTTTGGCTACAAAGATTTATCTTTCTATTTTAAAAGAAATTTTTATTAATCATTTTACATTTACAATGACATAAACACTTTATGGCTGCGTACTGATCAGGGATGCCCATTGGTAGTTTAAGTAAGCAAGTAGATAGACTAGCTAGTCGACCTGTTTGGTGTAACTTTATTTTTTATCATCCTATATGTGATAAACAAAATATGTATTTTGACTTTTGGTACTATACTAGTTTTAGTAGTAAATGACAGTTTTTAAATACTTTGAAATTTAATGGGGAATGGACTTTCACCAATACCTTTAATTTTAATAATTTTATTGTTTGCAATAATTTATTGAACCAAATACATGTTATCATTTGCAACCAGAACGCTAAACATCTACATGGTTTACTAAATCTTGAGGATGTAACATTGAAATATAATTTATGGTTAAAAGAACTTACCTAAGTGAATTTCTACCAAAATTATATGAAATGTTACATCCGAAGAGATTTAGTACCCACCCTAACCCAGAGAAAGGTGAACCTATCTAACCCTTCAGTTGCAAATTCACAGCTAAGATACCTCTAAAATAAATGAAGGACCGAACATAGGAAGGAGATTGGAGGACGAGAGACCGATTGGTGAACGGAATGAGTTGAAAAATCGTTATTTTCGCTCTTAAATGGTGTGACCATGCAGTGTATCCTAAATCGGACTACATGGTTTACTAAATCTCTTCGGATGTAACATTTCATATAATTGGTAGAAATTCACTTAGGTAAGTTCTTTTAACCATAAAATATACATACGTAATACGATAATAATATAGATATTTTTGATAGCACGGTGACATCTATAAAGTCAAGTTTGACCCGGCAGTACTTTGACGACAACCAGTAGCAGGCACCTTGTTAATGTTTAAATATTGTTTTGTAATGTAATACATTTATATTTCATTTAGAAAAAAAAAGTTCTCTGCAGTATAATCATATTGATTATTGCATAACATAATAATAACATAAACGTTCACGCCGTTTATCCCCGAAGGGGTTGGCAGAGGTACCAATACTTCTGGACTCACATGGCAGCGCCATCTAGTGTCTAGAGAAGGTACCCACGTTTTGCTTAGACAGTGTACTCACGTGATAGGGGGCAGGCCTATCGCCGTTTTGTACGAATACACTGTCACATGACTATAAGTACAACTCAGCCATGTGGGTTTCCTCATGATGTTTTCCCTCACCATTTCATTACAAAGTAAACATAACCTGTTTTTTTCTTAAGCTAGCTAGATATTTTGTGTGAAGATTTGTAAATGGCTAAAAGATAATTAATTAAGTTTGTATCAAAAAGTTTTAATGCTGTAAATCTTCCGAATAAAATAAAATAAAATAAAATAAGTACTAAATTTCAGTTTTAAGGTATCCGAACTTCTGAACATCATCTGGTGTTCAAAGTACCAATCCTAAGCTTGGACAGTGTACCAACATGATAGAGGGCAGGCCTATCGCCGCTGGTTTGTACGAATACACTGTAACAGTACTAAGTACAACTTAGCCATCGAGTCATTTAATAATTTATAACATTAATTTTTAATAGTATCCTTATTCCCTTTTTATAAGTAAGTTAAAATGTCTTACGACCGATTTCTGAATTCAGTATTCCAGCTGAGAACAACTTAAATATCGTTCTGTCTCATTCAGTTGTTAAGATTTCAATGCTACAGAGCGATACTTAAGTTGTTCTCAGCTGGAATACTCAATTCAGACATCGGGCGTTAGCGAAATAAAATTGACAGGATCAATGAATGCGACTTGTAAATGCTATTCAGAATGTTTGTATAAAAAATACTGAGATAAATTTACATTTCATTTCATTCGCTGAGTGACAGATGTGTCCCAAAAGGATTTCAGCAAAAAAAATGCTAATTTGTTTCAACTTCTTTCAACTCATTTGGAAGTTCTATTAATAACGATGTATAACTCTGCGGAAAGGTGAGTTTTTATTTATATAATTTAAATTTTACCTTACTAGTATTAGTAAGTAGTAGTAGTAGTAGTAGCAACCGTGATAGCCCAGTGGGTAGAACACTCGGTTATCGTGCAAACGACTAGTGTTCAAATCCTGGGTCGGGCCTACACCAATTTGTCATTTCTAAAGACATATGTGTGGTTAATTTATCATGGTTGTTAACGGTGAGGGAAAACATCGTGAGGAAACCCACATGGCTGAGTTGTACTTAGTCATGTGACAGTGTATTCGTACAAAACGGCGATAGGCCTGCCCCCTATCACGTGAGTACACTGTCGATGCAAAACGTGGGTACTCTGAACACCAGGTGACAAAGTCACGTGATGTTCAGAAGTATTAGTACCTCTGCCAACCCCTTCGGGGATATTCGGCGTGAACGTTTATGTTATGTTATGTTTATTAATTTACGTTTGTCGAGTTAGTGTGATGAGATGACACTGTTTCTGAAATAGACAATGTTGATATTTTTCAAAACAAAGGACTGTGTTGAGTGCAAGCTTCAGACATGATAAATGATATGGCGGAGCTGGAATGGTTTCTGGGAATCGTTCAAAGGTAAGTAAAGGTGTATTGTAAATGTTTTAGTTTGTATACTATATCAACATCTAGCTATTGCCGACATTAGGAAGTAAGGCGCAACTAAAATATTTGCCGAAATTTGTCATATGCATTTTGAATCAGCATAAAGTTTTCAGCTTCAATTAATCTATTGTGCCTCATAGAAAACAAATTCTTTTCTGTTTCCATATTCAAAATAGGTGTAAACTCTTACGCATTTAACACTTAAACCTTTATAAGGCAGTGGTCATATAGCGGCCACCATAATTTCAACCTTACCTACCTTGAAATAAAAGTGAAATACAATGAATTTTTGATCATACTTCTGCCTTATAAAGGGTTAAATATTTAACTCAAATGTTGACGTCATATATCACCCAAAGGGGAGACAGAGGCACTAATAGTTCTGATACACGTGAATTTATGGTCACCTGGTGTAAAGAGTACCCACGTTTTGCTAGGAGGAACTGAACGTAAGCCTATCGCACTTTTATACAAATAGACTCACACAGATAGACACATGACAACTTCAGCCTTGGAACTTACGTGAATATAAGTGTGTATGTTAGTTTGATGTACCTTTCACAGATCATATTAATTTTTGCCTAAGGTTTTAGCGGCAGAATATAAAATGGAATCATGTGTCATATATGTAAAACTTATTTAAAAATAACTGTTGGTTCTTTCCTAACCATCAACCTTTGTTTTGCAATCTCTTACCCTAACAACTTCCAAAAGTGGCTGTTTTTTTTTTCCGAAGCTCTGGCTACCCCTTGTAGGGATTTATAGCCGTAAGTATATTTACGACGTCTGTAGCATAGTAGTTAGGTGACTAGCTTTTGGCTCCAGGATTATATTATACTAAATATATCGTCGAGTTAGTATCCCATACCACAAGTCCTTAAGTTGTACTTACTTTAGGGCTAACTTAATTAGTGTCTTACTTATGAACGTATTTATTATTTATTTATTTATTGGGCATACACACAGTACAACATCATAATATTATATTTTCCAAAAGACATAATGTTTTGCTCAGATGCAGTACCAAAACAGCATGCACAGCATTGCCTAGTAAGTTGAACTATACAATGTTTGATAGAAATATAAATGATTCAAAATAAATTAAATTATTATACCTTAACTAAAATTATTCCAATCGTATTTCTCAAATATTTCATTTGTTCAATTCATGAGCTTACCTTAGATTGGTTGATTGGCCATAGGTTTACCACGCTGACCACACACAGTGGTGTAGGAGGGTGCAAATTGTTTTTTATTTTTTCCAGTAACAACAAAAAGTACCCGAATGGTTTTTAATATAACATATTTAAATATGGTAATGTAATATCAACCACAAAAAATAAGTCCAATCACTAGAATTCATAATACCTCGGCCACTTTATTAGTGATTCTCTTTTGAGATAAATATTTCAGTTGATATTAATATTGCTTCTAAAAATAGACGAAATTCGTGCTCTCGAAACCGAGGGGATGAGTGCGAATGTTAGAAATGATTAATGATGTGTCCGGACCTTGAGTAGTTTCTAAGGATCGTACAATGGGAACTAGTGGTATATTTATATGGTTGTTTGATACATAGATACACCTACTTTCTTTTTCCTTGTTTATGTATTTGTAATCATAAAATACATTATATGAGGTTTAACAACTTCTATACTTAAAATATGACTACCGTATCCCTGCCTATATCAACTTTCGAAATTGGCGGAAAAATAAAATCTTAGCGGTCTGTCTACCACTATTGGAGTAAGTTTGTCGTGGATATATGCAAGAAGATTGGCACATCAAAACAAACAATATTTATCAAAAAAATGTTTTTATAATTTATGGTTCATTTATCATAACATATAAACATAAACGTTCACGCCGTTTTATCACCAAAGGGGTTGGCAGAGGTACCAATACTTCTGAACTCACATGGCAGCGCCATCTAGTGTCAAGAGAAGGTACCCACGTTTTGCTTAGACAGTGTACTCACGTGATACGGGGCAGGCCTATCGCCGTTTTGTACGAATACACTGTCACATGACTATGTACAACTCAGCCATGTGGGTTTCCTCACGATGTTTTCCCCCACCGTTAACAACCATGATAAATTAACCACACATATGACTTTAGAAAAGACAAATAGGTGTAGGCCCGACCCAGGGTTAGAACTCACGCCCTTCTGTTTTCGGGCGGGTGTTCTACCCACTGGACTATCATGTCACTTGCTATGGTTCATTTACTTCAACAATAAACATAATCTTAAAGAATATAAATCAGAACCTTTAAAATGTTTAAAAAAAGAAAGTTGACATAAAATACGTTGGATTTTCAAACCGATCGCCTAAATGAGTTAAACCGTATGAGTTTCTAAATATTGATGTAGCTCTTTTCAATGATTTTGCATATAAATTGCTCTCTTTCCCAAACCCCAACTCAATATTCTCTCCATATAACAAACCCCCAAGGAGAAATAGGGGTAATAAACCTTTGATCATTCCGTGTCATTGTTTAAAGTAGTGTTCAGAGTATTCATAATTCGCTTGGCTTTTCATTATTATACATACATATACTATACATACATATACTCACGGCTATAAATCCCAGGAAGGGGAAGCCAGAGCTAAAGAATTAGAAATTCCTCAGCCACTTTTGGAAATTTGAGTAAGGAAAAGATAGTAAAAATAAAGGTTGTCGGTGATGGGTCTCCAACCGCATCGCCCAAAAATCCCTTAATAGCCCCATACCGATAGTCGCCTCTTACGTACACCCACCTGAAGAAATGGGGTAGTGCTATTCTAAACCGACACTACACGGCGACGACACTTCATTATTATCAGTTATAATTTTCAGTATTCATAATAAGCTTTTGCGATATAGAGAGCAGACCTTTTGTCGCTTTGTATGAATACACGATCACATGTCTAGGTACATCACAGCCATATGCGTTTCCTCACGTTTTTTTCTTTATCTTTTGCAACCTGAATAAATAAACTACCCATATGAATTAAGAAAAGGCTTTTGGTGGAGACACTAACAAGGATTTGAACTCATCTTCAGTGTGAAAAGCGGTCCCACTAAGCTAACACGATTGCAATTATTTATAGCTTATTAAAATAATTATATAATTTTGTTTCAGGAACTTTCGGAGACGTTTTTTGCTGTCACGGGATTTGTCCATGTTAACTATAAATGAAATTTGCTACTTATTTATTTTAAACACTTTAAATTATATTCATAACAATTTACAGTTTTTTATGTATGATATTATAGTGTGAAGAAATTTAAAATTTTCCATTTTTGATAAATTAGAACGCAATCTAAAAATACATACAAACATATATACTCACGGCCATAAGTCACAAACAGGGGTAGCCAGAATTTTAGAGCTAGAAACTCCGCAGCCACATTTGGAAGTTGATAGGGGCAAGATAGTAGAAGTAAAGCATTGTTGGTGATGAGTCTCCAACCGCATCGCCCAAAAACTACTTAAAAAGCCCTTTACTTACTACATCCGTGGGAAGAAATGGGTAGTGATATTCTAAGCTACAATATACCTAAACCAAAAATATATCCTTAAACATTGGCACAAGGGTAGCATAACAAAATAAAAATAAAACTATAAAGATTGTATGTACTACACAACAGATATATAATGTTGGAAGTTAGTGTGTTTTATTCATTAAAATATCTCTTGGCAAAAACTTTTCTATATGTGAATGGTATATTCTGTATCAGGGTGAACGTCGGCCAGAATTTGTGCGAGTAGTTGGGAGATAGAATAGTTTGGTTGGATAATAATATAATAATAATAATATATAGGTTATTGCAAATATATTAATTAGTGTCATTTCATCCGATACTGCGCGTCTACAAGACAATTTCTTTAAATTGTATATTATTCAGCTTGCGTCCGTCTGTCTGTTTATTTTAGCTTATTTTAAAAAGCTAGACCGATATTTAAAGTATTTTCACCAGCGGAAAGGATAATGTAGTTTCCATAATTACTATCTGCATTAAAACTTAATCCCATTTTTAGCTGTATTGCTATTGTTTGAACATAATAAGTCAAAGACAAAGCACTCCCAATTTAGGACTGACAGCTTTTGTAGTCACAACTCACTTATAATTGTAACACTATACTAATTATTGAGCATGTAATTTGGATTTTGATATTGCTATAACAAATGCTGTTACGTAATATGTAACGTAAACAAGAGTATCGCTTCGCTGTTTCTTTCGCTAATTAATAGGCGGGTACTGACTGAGCGAGCCGCCTCGCGAAGCAGTCTCGAACGTTTGCCGCGGTACACATGCCGCGCGACTAAGTTTTCTTCCTCTTGCGGCAACGCTGAGCCACAGTGAGGCTGAGGCACGACGCTGAGTTTTGCTTGAACTTGAACAGAGACCGCGTGTGCGTATAGTTTGCTCAAACCCATCATGAGACCGCACATTCAAAAAGCCTTTTTAATAATTCTACGGCTTGCCAAAAAAAAAAAAACCAAACCTAAACGATTTTGGATCAAACTTTTATAAAAAATAGATTATAAGCTGGGAATAGATTGTTCGAAGACCCTAGTAAAGAGTCCATTGCATCCCATGTTAATTTCCTGGCCTATATTTCTTCATGAATCTTCCCGTAAACCTCTATTTGTGTAATCAGGACATTGCGCATCCCAGAGTCGTCTATATCCACCAGATAGATTAAGATAAGTTTAAGACACTGGTCTTTATCTATGACGCTCAAGTCCGCTCAACTAACACGCAACGAATAGGCGAGGCAAAACACTACCGTCCTGAGTGAGCAAGGCAAAGTATTGAGGCGCTTTTGAGCACCGAAGAAAACCGAGAACGCTCGGTTCGGGCCGCGGCACGCTCGGGCGAGGCACGTCTTGACTAGGTGCGTACTGACTGAGCGAGCCGCCTCGCGAGGCAGCCTCGGACGTTTGCCGCGGTACACATGCCGCACGAGGCAGCCTCGGCCTGTAAGTTTTCTTCCGCCCGCGGCAAGGCCGAGCCACGGTCAGGCTGAGGCACGCACGACACTCAGTTTTACTTGTACTTGAACAGATACCGCCCAACTAACACACAACGAATGAGCGAGGTAAAACACTAACGTCTTGACTGAGGCGCTTTTGATCTTTGATAAATACCGACAACTGTTGGCTCGGGCGAGGGAGCGCGGGCGTTCGCCGCGGGCGCGACACGTCTTGACTGACCGAGGCTTTGCCTCGCGAGGCAGCCTCGCGAGTCGGCTCGCTCAGTCAGTACCCGCCTAATAACTTAGAAATGTTAGTTTTGTAAATTAAATATCACACGATAACTGTATTAACTGAATCATATATTTGTGAATGCAGTAGAGATGAGGTCCCTAAGAAAAATTTGTAATGTTAGATTGTGTGACCGAGTGAGAAATAGTTTTATTCGTGAAAAGTGTGGTGTTAAAGATGATATTTTAAGAAAGATAGAAAAAGGAATGTTGAGATGGTTTGGGTACATAGAGACGATGGATGATAGAAAATTGGTAAAAGGGATCTATAGAGCTAGTGTGGATGGTAATGTTAGTAGAGGACGACCACGGAAAACACACTTGGACCAAATTGAGAGTGTGCTCAAAAAGGCTGGCGTCCGAAGTATGAAGAATAAAAGAGCATGTATGAAAAGATTGATGGATGTAAACGAAGCTAGAGAGGTTTGTCAGGATCGTACGAAGTGGCGATCGATTGTCTCTGCCTACCCCAATGGGAATTAATGGCGTGAGTATATGTATGTATGTATGTATGTATATATTTTATAACTGGATCGATAACTTATTCTATCAAAATATTTTGTTTTATATCGTGAAACACAAAAATATAATTCTTTAATGTGATGGCATGCGGGGGTGTTACAGAACTCAACTTAAAACTTAACTTAGATTTGTCCTGCATCATCTTTCATTTATTTTTTATGTTAAATAATAATAAAGTATATAAGTGTTTTGCTATTCATTTATTACTATTTATATCAACAAAAATAATATGGTAAAATGGAGTTTTGAATGATTTCACATGGCGCGTAGCTGCTTGTTACTCGTAGACGATACCATATCTCGTAGCGCATAGGCAAGCGTCGTAGCTCGTATATTTGTAAGTGATTGATGATGAGATCATGAGAGTTGTAAGTTGGTGTTAAGGAATAAATAAATATATACTGACATATTACAAACATCGAATTTCTGGCTTCAATTCAACAAATTTTATTGCACAGTTTCGGAAAAGGATTATAATTACATGATAAATCTACATGTCACAATAATAATTTCATAAAAGGTAGTAAGAAAAAAAGGATCAACTCGGAATATAAAGGATTATTGACGACCTCATCGCTGACAAATTACTCAAAAAGTTTGGAAGCTAAAGGCGTAGCCAAAACACAGCGTGGAAACGTCGCGTTTAAAAAAAAGTTGAGACTTTTACTAAGTTTTCCTGTAATACCGTATTAAAGAATAAATGCTGTGTATAATAATGTTTTGTTGAAACAAAGCCCATTCAGCTATTTGAATGAAAATAAAATGGGTTCTTTGAGGAACGTTAAAGTGACCAAGTTTCTGCCTACCCCGAATTCTAAACTCGCAGCACCTCGGTCCGGCATTATATGAAATGAAAAAAAAAATGATTGAAAATCTCTAGATCATACAAATAGAAACAAAAAGTACTAAAATCTACTTCCAAATTTATAGTCATATTTATATGAAGTAAAAAATATTTTAGCCGTTTTCTCTTTGTATTAGTAAAACGTTTTTGTAAATAGATTTTCGTTGAAACGTCGCGTCGCTATGCAGTGATGTGGTGTTACCCTAATTTGACCCGAATTCCAAACACGTGACCGACGCGATAAAATGGGGATTGCTATTCTAAGACTAAACAATACCTTTTTCTTGTTATTGTATTAAAGTATTGTACTAAAGTATTTGCACGTGTTATACATAGGCTTAGGATGGGATTGAAATTATTCATGTGATTATATGTCCATACCGCCGACCCGGATGAATAGCAAAGCGCAAGAGTGTCGACACAGGTTGCATCCCATATCAGCGCCCTGCTATTCTTCCAAACAAAAGAGTCATACCATACGGTATCTTGCCATCGTCCCGCATTAACCCAGGAGGTTCCAAGGTCACTAGCACATGGGCGCTGACAAGAGCCCGACGAATGATATCATTTAAGGCAGCGTGTCGTGACAAACGACCTTCACTACGGGGACATGAATGTCCGCGATGGTCCCATTAGTCACCTATATCCACAGCGACAACAATGAATTTCATTGAGCAGATTTTAGTTCAAGTTATTTAGGTATTCCCAATGACAGAGGGAAAATGCCTCCGTAGATTCCTGAAATAGATTAAGATATTACTATTTATATAAGCAATTTATATTCAAAATCGTTGAAATGAGACACATCAGTCTTGAGAATCTTATACGGCTTAATTTTATATCCCCATCTTGGTTTTCCGAAAGGATTAACATTAAATGTACTGAAATTTATCGCTTTCATTTTTAGTTAGTGTAAGTACCATCGCTCTTAACACCAAAAGATAAGTTCATAAAAAAATATATAATATAAATTATAACTAAACTACTTACTGAACGTACCAGGCTACTTAGAAAGTATTGCGAAAAAAGGTGTTAATGTATGTAACGCTGGCCGGTTGTAATGTATACTGAAAATATGAGTCTTTATAAATAAAAAAAGGTACGTTCCAATTTTAAAATTTCCCTCTTTATTTTTTACGAGTTATTTTTAACAGTCGTGTCTTACTGAAAAATGAATCTGAGCCGGGAACATTTTTGCGCTATGATTTTTTAAGATTTCAAATGTCGCTTAAAACTAGACGAATCTTACGATAGACTTCAAATGGCGTTTATGGATGAAGGGCCTTCCAAGGCAACCGTGTATCGTTGGTATAACGAATTAAAGCGTGGTCGATTAACTTTGCGGGATGAAGAAAGAAGTGGTCGCCCTCTAACGGCTGTTACGGATGAGAACGTGGTGGAAGTGAAAAATTTAATTCATGACACTAGGCGAATAACGTATCTAGAGATTCAACACATTATGCAGATTAGATTGGGAAGCGTTCATGAGATTTTACACGAATATCTTGGTCACGTGAGGAGGATAGTTTCACGCTGGGTGCCACACAACCTCACCGAGGTAGAGAAACAGGCCCGGGTGGAATGGTGTCGTGATATGATTAATAAATTTGATGCTGGCTCGTCTCGGCGTGTTTACGACATCGTTACAGGTGATGAGTCCTGGATTTATCAATACGATCCAGAAACGAAGCGCCAGTCGACGATTTGGGTATTTCAAAACGAAGCAACCACTACCAAAGTGAAGAGATCTAGAAGCGGTGAGAAGATTTTGATCGCAAGTTTTTTCAATATGACTGGCTATTTGGTGTCAATTCCTTTACAAAATCAAAGAAATATTAACGCAGACTAGTATACTACTAAATGCTTTCCAGTAGTTTTCTCAGTTGTGAGCAACAATCGACCAAACACAAGGCTCCGTGGGCTACTGCTTCACCACGACAACGTGCCCGCTCACACCGCGCTCAAAACGACGGACTTCCTGAACAGCACGCCGGTCAAACTCTTGGGTCACCCTCCTAACAGCCCTGACCTGGCACCGTGTGACTTCTTTTTATTCCCTAAAATAAAAAATCAACTCAAAGGGATACAATTTTCACCGCCGGAAGATACGCTGTCAGCGTTTCAGCAGGCTGTGAATGAGGTGTCTGCGGCGGACTGGAAAAGTGTTTCGAAAACTGGTTTAGACGTATGAAACTTTGTATAGATGCTGGTGGAGAGTACTTTGAAAAGATTTAATAAAAACATTTTTACCAATAGAACATTTTTTTTTATTTTCGCAAAATTTTCTGAGTGTCCCACGTATGGTGTTAGAAATTATGCCAATTTTTGATAAAATCTTCGAAAACTTAAAACTAAAAATGGAATCAAACGAGTTAATTCCTTAAGACACCGGCAAATCCTCAAACGAGGCGTGTGTTCAAAACCTGAGTTGGTCTACAAAAATGTAACTTTTCTAAAATCATATGAGTGGTTAATTTATAATAGTTGGAAACGGTGTGCGAAAACATCGTGAGGAAACTCACATGGCTAAGTTGTACTGAGTCTACGTGAGCCTACCCCATATCACGTTAGCATAATGCCCAAGCGAAACGAGGGTACTCAAAACATCAGGTTATAATAAAATTTCACTTGATGCCCGTGCCTCTGCCACCCATTCGGGGGATATACGGCGTGAACATTTAGGTTGAGTCTTTGAGAGCAATTATGTGTAAAAGTTTTGCCTACTATTAATATGCAATGTCTATTAGATACAATCAAATACGAGGGGTATGCCAATAGAAGTTATTTACTCTTTTCTAAACTATACACCATCTTACAGGCTGGTTTTTTATTGACATATTTGAATATAGAACACACTTCTTTTATTAATTTTTTATTTGAATGAGCATCATTTTTCCGAGAATCTTGCGGGAATTCACTTGCAACAATGGAGCTCAGTCGACGTAATTTTCGCGCTATGATTTATTATGACTTTAAAAAAGGTTTAAAGCCTCAAACATGTTTTAAACTTTTGGCACCTACTTTTGGTGAGTCTGCTTGTTCCCGAGCAACAGTATTCAATTGATTTGCTGAATTTTAAAGAGGACGGGGATGTCTTTAAGATGAAGTAAAGACAGGATGGCCGCCAACCACGGTCACATAAGAAAATGTTCGTGCAGTCGAGCAATATTAGCAAAAAACGACATATTACATATGTAGAGCTAGAGCGAAAACTAGGAATTGGAACAGCAGCAATGCAAACCATAATTCATGACCACCTTTCTCTCCGTAAACGTTGTTCCAGATGGGTGTCGCACAAACTTACCAATGAGCAGAAAACCCGTCGAGTGAATAAGTGCCTATTCATGATAGATAAATTCAACGGAGGCGAGAAAAAAAACGTATATGATATACTGAGTGGTGAAGAAACATGGTTATATTAGTATGACCCCGAATCAAAGCGACAGTCGACTGTATGGTGCTTTGAAGACGAGCCATTTCCAACAAAATATCGCCGTACACGAAGCACATAGAAATAAATGGTCGCCTCGTTTTTCTGCAAAACGGGTCATATTGCTACTGTTGCGCTAGAAAATGAAAGAACGGTAAACTCCGAATGGTATGTGACATTTTGTGCTCCAACAGTAATATCAGCTTGGTGTAACAAGCGACCGAAGTCAGGAATCTGGCACCTTCTCTGGCACCACAACAATGCGGCGCTTATTATATTTTCCAATTGGTTCAGACGTATGGAAAAGTGTATACGTGCTCAGGGTGATTACTTTGAAAAGATCAATACTTGCAAAAAAGAATAAATTTTATAATTTCTGAGTATCTAGTTTCTTTTGGCATGACCCTCGTACTTATTGGAACTTTGTTTGCGAATCGTTGTCGAAATGCACATGGGGATGACTCAATTTTGCTGAACATTTTATTTGTACCCTACTTCCTTACGCGTCGTCGGCAATAGTCGGTATCAATAGAAACTTACTTACTTACTTACTTATACTCACGCCCATTATTCCCATTGGGGTAGGCAGAGACTATCGATCGCCACTTAGTACGATCTTGACAAACCTCTCTTGCTTCCCTTACATTCATTATCCTTCTCATACATGCTCTTTTATTCTTCTCACTTCGGACCCCCGCCTTTATAAGAACGTTTTCTATCTGGTCCAGAAACGTTTTACGAGGCCGTCCTCTACTAACATTCCCATCCACATTGGCTCTATATATCTCTTTCGCTACTTTATTTTCATCCATCCTCTCTATGTGCCCAAACCACCTCAACATTCCTTTTTCTATCTTGCATACTACGTCATCTTTCAAACCTACTCGTTCACGGATCACAGTATTTCTCACTCTATCACACAGCCTTACATTACATATACTTCTGAGGGATCTCATTTCCACTGCATTAACTCTACTTTCATGCTTCTTCTGCCATGCCCAACATTCACTACCATACATCAGCGTGGGAACCAGAACAGCATTATGCACAGCCATTCGAGCCTTTTCTGACAACGACTGGCTCAACATCAGACTGTTCATGGCTCCATTCACCGCGTATCCCTTTTTAACTCTCCTTTCAATATCTTCCTCACATTTTCCATCCCTAGTAAACAAACTCCCCAGATATACAAATTCTTTCACTTGTTCCACTTTCTTACCATTTATAACAATGTCACATTCTGTCATACTTTCCTCTCTTTCAAAAACCATTGTTTTGGTTTTGTCCACATTCACTCTCATTCCCTTTCTTTCGAAAGACTTACACGCAATGTTCACCATCTCCTGCAACTCATTTACCGTTGATGCAAGTAACACTTGATCGTCAGCGTATAAGAGGCATTTAATGATGAACCCTCTCATTTTCAGTCCATAATCACTTTCGCGCAGTTCTTTCAAACAGTCGTCCATGAACAAATTGAAGAGCCACGGAGAAGCCACACAACCCTGTCGAACACCCCTAGAGATCTCAAACCAGTCCGTGTCTTCTCCGTTTACTCTCACACATGCATTGGAATCCTCATAGAGTGACTCCAATGCACGTATAAGTTGGCTCCCCAAACCGAACTTAGACAACACCTTCCCCAAATACTTTCTTACTACCCTATCATACGCCTTCTCCAAATCAATGAAGGTGCAATACACTTTTTGGTTTTTTGCCAAAAAATTCTCTGTGATGCACCTTAAGGAGAAGACTTGATTCATACATCCCATTCCCTTCCTAAATCCTGCTTGCACATCCCAAATTTTTTCATCCGTTTCTTTCATCACCCTTTCGATCAGAACTTTCGCATACAATTTGCCGACAACACTGAGTAGGCTGATACCACGATAGTTTTTTGCTTCTTGGCGTGACCCTTTCCCTTTATATAGGGGCACAATCACGGCTCTACACCAATCTTTTGGTACTTTGCCAAGTGCCCAACACTTCTGAAAAAGGAAGAACAGCCAAGAAGCCACTAACCCTTTACCAGCCCTCAGCATTTCGACACATATCCTATCATATCCTGCCGCTTTTCCTCGTTTCATACTTTTCATCGTTTTTACAATTTCTTCCATACTTATCATACTTTCAGACACGTCACCCATTACCTCGTCACAATTAACATCGCTATCAATTGCTGAAGTAATGGGATCATCCTCTTTTTCAAAGAGACCCTCAAAATATTCCTTCCATACTCTTTTTATTCTTGTTCCATCAGTCATAAGTTCCCCTTTTTCATCCTTCATTCCACTTGTACTCGTGTTTTGAGAAACTCCCCTTTCACGTCTAATATATTTCCAAAATAATTTTTGATTACTTTGGAAATTATCGGAGAGTTTCTTTTCACTCCATTCTTTCAGATCTCGCTTTTTCTTCTCTATTTTATTCTTAACCGCTCTCTTTATTCTCTTATATTCAACTTCAAATCTCTCAACTTCGTCATCATTTATACACACATTCATCCGTTTACTAGCTTTGATTGCTAGTAAATCGAGCCAGGCTTTCTTCTTTTCATTCACAGCATCTTTCACACTTTTATCCCACCAACTTGATGTTGGTCGATTTTTCCTCTTGCTCAATCCACAAACATCCGTCGCACATTCAATTACCGCAGATTTGAGCACATTCCAAGCATCTTCTATTTCCATATCATCCGTCATTTCTACGCAACTTAGTCGTTCACCCAGTTTCTCAATATATTCATCTCCCATTTTTTCATTATCTACCAAATTTTCTACTTTTATTCTAGAAATTTCAGTAGTTGACACTCTTGTCCTATGACGCCAACGCTTGAACAGACACCTTACTCGTGATACAACGAGGAAATGATCTGTTCCTACGTTGGCACCTCTATAAACTCTAGTGTCAACCACCTTTGATTTCAGCCTTTCATCAACAATCACAAAATCTATCATACTTCTCTCGCTTCCTCGCTGCCTTGTATACATGTGGATATCTTTGTGTTTAAACAAAGTGTTAGTAACACAAAGATTCCTCTCCAAATAATAATAATAATAATAAAATAATAATAAATAAAATGGCGTAGGGATGTGACGACCCCACCGCCCATTGTTGGAATGGCAGGATGAAATGTTTACCAGCTTGCCATTCCAGCAATGCAAATAGTCAGCGCTTGAGTTTGTAGGTGTTGACCGTGTCTACAAACTGGTCTCAGCGCAAAATAGAGCAATAACGGTCTCCCCGGGGCAAGTGAGCGAAAACCCGGGTGAATCTTCGCTCATCGTAAAATGGACGATTATAATAACGATGAGCGTATAGGGCCGCTCCCCAGGGGTTATCGCTGGGGCGCGTCTGGAGCTGGGGCTGGACGTGGCAGCATGCGGTCCCCCAGCCGCCGCAGACCGGCCCGACCACCTGGCCGGTCTGCGCGACCACCTCAGCCACCAGATGGCTTGGCATCGGTTGGGACTGGGGCAACTCAGTCCCAGCAGTCGGTGCCCGCCGCTGGTGGAGCTAGGCGCCGCATGGCATGGACGGTTGATATGAATAGAAATGCCATGCGGGCCTACCTTAGGGCCTCAGGATCAAGAACTGGGCGGACGGGTTATCGGGCAGCAATGTACCGCGAATTTCTGCGGCTGGAGCCCAATTTGACCGTCACAGAACAAAACCTGGCGGATCGAGTTCGGTACATACAGCGCTCAGAACTTTTTAGCACTACCGAACTCGAACAATTGCGACGCGAGGCTGTTCCTCCGCTAGACGAAGAGCCACCTTTGCAGGTTCTCCCTCCAGTCCCTGAACGGGAAGTACGGAGGGAGCCAATTGCTAACCTGCCGGATGTGGGTGGTGCGGATAGCGATTGGGGAACAGTCTCCCTGGATTTGGATTTGGTGAGGAGCGCACTCTAAGAGACGATCCTGGAATATCGCCAAGTGCCTCTCGAAAGGAGGCCAAGGCTGCCCCGAGTTCCTCTCAGCATCAAGGTTCGGGATGTCGTTGAGGCCGTCAATAACATGCTGCCCTCATTTTTAGAGAGCAGCATGGACCTTTGGGATACGGATTCAATTCTCTTTGGCGCCGCAATGACAGTGTGTCAAATTGTCGGCGTCAGGATGCCGCCAACAAGAGCTGGTGGCTCCCGCCAGGCTGGCAGTACTAGTCCCAGGACTAGAACTAGACCAGCCTGGATGAGGCGGATTGAAAGCCGTATCACAAGGGCCAGGGTCCTCATCGGCAAACTGACCAGCTTCAGATCAGGCAACAATAGGCCGAGGGTGGTGCGCTTCGTCAGGGAGGCATTCCCTGGTGAGAATGTTTTTGACAACTCACCGGAGTTTGCCTGTAGACTAGTGGAGCGCATCGATGATCTGAAGCAGAAGATCGCTGCTTGGGGTAAGCGAATTAGGCGATATTCTGAAAGGGTAAAGAGGTACCAACAGAATCGTCTCTTCATGAGTGACCAGAAGAAGTTCTACAGAACTTTGGAGCGTCCCGATGTGGTTTCGACAGGTCAGCGACCGGAAAAAGCAGATGTAGTTGCCTTTTGGCGTGGGCTTTGGTCGCTGCCTGTTGATCACGAAGAGGGCCGATGGTTCGAGGCGGTCGAGGGAGCGTGCGAGCCCATAGCGCCCATGAACCCCGTCAACATATCCGAGGAGGATGTGGTGGCTGCGATCCGTAAGGCTCCGAACTGGAAAAGTCCGGGGCCGGACGGATTGCACCATTACTGGTTGAAGGGGTTCACGCGCTGTCACGCTACTCTCGCCCGTCAGTTCCAAATCGCCCTCGAGAGTGGGACGCTCCCGAACTTCTTAACTACTGGGGTCACTCATTTAGCTCCAAAGAGCGATGCTACCGCGGATCCATCACAATACCGCCCCATTACTTGTCTTTGTACAATTTACAAGACCTTGACATCCGTTCTGAGCTCCAAGATTACTCAACACATTGTTGATAACAATGTGATCTCTGGAGCTCAGAACGGATGTAGGGGCGGTAGTCGCGGTAGCAAGGAGCTGCTCCTCATCGATGCGGTCGTAGGCCAACTGGTCAAACGCAACCGTCGGAACTTCTCCGCTGGCTGGATAGACTACAGGAAGGCGTTCGATTCGGTACCTCATACATGGCTCATGAGGGTCCTCGAGCTGTACAAAATTGATAGTGCAGTTCGACACTTCCTCGGGCAGTGTATGGGGTGCTGGAGAACGATCCTGAGTTTAGACGGTCAGCGGATGACGGACGCGGATGACCAAATTGATATAAGGCGAGGAATTTTCCAGGGCGATTGCCTGAGTCCAGTTTGGTTTTGCTTGGCCCTGAATCCTCTAAGCACACTCTTGGAGAATTCAGGGACAGGCTTTCAGTTTCGGAGAGGCGGACCACGCTTGCCTCATCTCCTCTACATGGATGACCTGAAGCTTTACGCCCCCACGGCTGACAGATTGGCGGAGCTACTGACGATCACTAATGATTTCAGTGGTTCCGTCAAGATGGAGCTCGGGGTCGATAAGTGTGCGGTCGTTCATGTGGAGAAGGGGCATGTCGTGCACTCCGATGGTGTCGATGTCGGCACCAATCATTTGAGGGCACTCTCCGAGGCTGAAACATACCGGTATCTGGGCATGTCACAAACCATCGGTGTGAAGGTGGCAGACGTGAAACAGGGTGTTTGCGAGGAGTTTTATGAACGCCTGAAAAGTGTGCTTAATAGCTACTTGTCAGGCGTTAATAAGATCCGAGCCATTAACTCTTGGGTCATGCCTGTACTGATGTACACGTTTGGCGTGCTCAGATGGACTCAGTCCGAACTAGACGCTCTGGACAGACGAGTCCGCACGACGATGACCTCTCATCGAATGCATCATCCGAGATCGTCGGTTATGAGATTGTATATCCCGCGGAAGTGTGGTGGTCGAGGCCTCTTGAGTGCCAAAACCATGCACAACCGCGAGGTATGCAACCTCAGAAACTATTTTTTGACGATGACGGATGATAGTATTCGGGGAGAGGTGGTCGCTAGTGATAAAGGACTGACTCCCTTATCGTTGGCCTCACAGGATTGGCGAAACCCGGAGGTACTTAGCACCTCTGATCGGGAGTCCGTATGGAAAGAGAAGGAGCTGCACGGGAGGTTTTACAAGGTACTTCACGAACCTTTCGTGGACCGTAAAGCCTCCCTGCATTGGCTGCGTTTCGGGGACCTCTTTGGGGAAACCAAAGGTTTTGTCTGTGCAATACAGGACCAGGTTATCAAGACGCGGAACTATCGGAAATACATACTAAAGGACGGTACCACAGACATCTGTCGAGCATGTGGCTGTCCCGGAGAGTCACTTAGGCATGTTATTTCCGGTTGTTCGGCTCTTGCTAACACTGAGTACTTGCACAGGCACAACCAAGCAGCCAAAATCCTGCATCAGGAGCTCGCTCTAAAATACGGACTCTTGCAACAGAGGCTGCCGTATTACAAGTATCTGCCGGAGCCAATCGTAGAAAACGACCGTGCCAAAATCTATTGGGACCGATCTGTTATCACGGACAGGACTATTCTAGCGAATAAGCCTGATATCGTGGTATGGGATCGGTCGCAGTCGAGGGTGTTTCTAGTGGATGTCACTATCCCTCATGACGAGGGTCTCGTAAAAGCCGAAACCGAGAAGCGTCGGAAATATCTCGATCTGGCTCACGAGATCACCGACATGTGGGGTGTGACTTCGACAGAAATAATCCCAATTGTTTTGTCCGCGAACGGGTTAATTCCAACCAGTCTCGCGACCAACTTGAGGCGGTTGGATTTCTGTGGCGTGTCGGTTCCAGCACAAATGCAGAAAGCGGTGCTGCTCGATACGGCTCGGATCGTCCGTCGGTTCTTGAACCTGACTCCCTGACCCCGACCGACTGTGCTTTTGTCGGGGAGTACCGCCTCTCCCATTTAAAATTTATATTTTCATTTTCGGCCATGGGAGAGGCGAGAAACAAAAATGTTTTCCGAAATAATAATAATAATAAAATGGCGTAGGGATGTGACGACCCCACCGCCCATTGTTGGAATGGCAGGATGAAATGTTTACCAGCTTGCCATTCCAGCAATGCAAATAGTCAGCGCTTGAGTTTGTAGGTGTTGACCGTGTCTACAAACTGGTCTCAGCGCAAAATAGAGCAATAACGGTCTCCCCGGGGCAAGTGAGCGAAAACCCGGGTGAATCTTCGCTCATCGTAAAATGGACGATTATAATAACGATGAGCGTATAGGGCCGCTCCCCAGGGGTTATCGCTGGGGCGCGTCTGGAGCTGGGGCTGGACGTGGCAGCATGCGGTCCCCCAGCCGCCGCAGACCGGCCCGACCACCTGGCCGGTCTGCGCGACCACCTCAGCCACCAGATGGCTTGGCATCGGTTGGGACTGGGGCAACTCAGTCCCAGCAGTCGGTGCCCGCCGCTGGTGGAACAAGGCGCCGCATGGCATGGACGGTCGAAATGAATAGAAATGCCATGCGGGCCTATATTAGGGCCTCGGGTTCAAGAACTGGACGGACGGGTTATCGGGCAGCAATGTACCGCGAATTTCTGCGACTGGAGCCCAATTTGACCGTCACAGAACAAAACCTGGCGGATCGAGTTCGGTTTATACAGCGCTCAGAACTTTTTAGCACTACCGAACTCGAACAATTGCGACGCGAGGCTGTTCCCCCGCTAGACGAAGAGCCACCTGTGCAGGTTCTCCCTCCAGTCCCTGAACGGGAAGTACGGAGGGAGCCAATTGCTAACCTGCCGGATGTGGGTGGTGCGGAAAGCGATTGGGGAACAGTCTCCCTGGATTTGGATTTGGTGAGGAGTGCACTCGAAGAGACGATCCTGGAATATCGCCAAGTGCCTCTCGAAAGGAGGCCAAGGCTGCCCCGAGTTCCTCTCAGCATCAAGGTTCGGGATGTCGTTGAGGCCGTCAATAACATGCTGCCCTCATTTTTAGAGAGCAGCATGGACCTTTGGGATACGGATTCAATTCTCTTTGGCGCCGCAATGACAGTTTGTCAATTAGTCGGCGTCAGGATGCCGCCAACAAGAGCTGGTGGCTCCCGCCAGGCTGGCAGTACTAGTCCCAGGACTAGAGCTAGACCAGCCTGGATGAGGCGGATTGAAAGCCGTATCACAAGGGCCAGGGTCCTCATCGGCAAACTGACCAGCTTCAGATCAGGCAACAATAGGCCGAGGGTGGTGCGCTTCGTCAGGGAGGCATTCCCTGGTGAGAATGTCTTTGACAACTCACCGGAGTTTGCCTGTAGACTGGTGGAGCGCATCGATGATCTGAAGCAGAAGATCGCTGCTTGGGGTAAGCGAATTAGGCGATATTCTGAAAGGGTAAAGAGGTACCAACAGAATCGACTCTTCATGAGTGACCAGAAGAAGTTCTACAGAACTTTGGAGCGTCCCGATGTGGTTTCGACAGGTCAGCGACCGGAAAAAGCAGATGTAGTTGCCTTTTGGCGTGGGCTTTGGTCGCTGCCTGTTGATCACGAAGAGGGCCGATGGTTCGAGGCGGTCGAGGGAGCGTGCGAGCCCATAGCGTCCATGAACCCCGTCAACATATCCGAGGAGGATGTGGTGGCTGCGATCCGTAAGGCTCCGAACTGGAAAAGTCCGGGGCCGGACGGATTGCACCATTACTGGTTGAAGGGGTTCACGCGCTGTCACGCTACTCTCGCCCGTCAGTTCCAAAGCGCCCTCGAGAGTGGGACGCTCCCGAACTTCTTAACTACTGGGGTCACTCATTTAGCTCCAAAGAGCGATGCTACCGCGGATCCATCACAATACCGCCCCATTACTTGTCTTTGTACAATTTACAAGACCTTGACATCCGTTCTGAGCTCCAAGATTACTCAACACATTGTTGATAACAATGTGATATCTGGAGCTCAGAACGGATGTAGGGGCGGTAGTCGCGGTAGCAAGGAGCTACTCCTCATCGATGCAGTCGTAGGCCAACTGGTCAAACGCAACCGTCGGAACTTCTCCGCTGGCTGGATAGACTACAGGAAGACGTTCGATTCGGTGCCTCATACATGGCTCATGAGGGTCCTCGAGCTGTACAAAATTGATAGTGCAGTTCGACACTTCCTCGGGCAGTGTATGGGGTGCTGGAGAACGATCCTGAGTTTAGACGGTGAGCGGATGACGGACGCGGATGACCAAATTGATATAAGGCGAGGGATTTTCCAGGGCGATTGCCTGAGTCCAGTTTGGTTTTGCTTGGCCCTGAATCCTCTAAGTACACTCTTGGAGAATTCAGGGACAGGCTTTCAGTTTCGGAGAGGCGGACCACGCTTGCCTCATCTCCTTTACATGGATGACCTGAAGCTTTACGCCCCCACGGCTGACAGATTGGCGGAGCTACTGACGATCACTAATGATTTCAGTGGTTCCGTCAAGATGGAGCTCGGGGTCGATAAGTGTGCGGTCATTCATGTTGAGAAGGGGCATGTCGTGCACTCTGATGGTGTCGATGTCAGCACCAATCATTTGAGGGCACTCTCCGAGGCTGAAACATACCGGTATCTGGGCATGTCACAAACCATCGGTGTGAAGGTGGCAGACGTGAAACAGGGTGTTTGCGAGGAGTTTTATGAACGCCTGAAAAGTGTGCTTAATAGCTACTTGTCAGGCGTTAATAAGATCCGAGCCATTAACTCCTGGGTCATGCCTGTACTGATGTACACGTTTGGCGTGCTCAGATGGACTCAGTCCGAACTAGACGCTCTGGACAGACGAGTCCGCACGACGATGATCTCTCATCGAATGCATCATCCGAGATCGTCGGTTATGAGGTTGTATATCCCGCGGAAGTGTGGTGGTCGAGGCCTCTTGAGTGCCAAAACCATGCACAACCGCGAGATATGCAACCTCAGAAACTATTTTTTGACGATGACGGATGATAGTATTCGGGGAGAGGTGGTCGCTAGTGATAAAGGACTGACTCCCTTATCGTTGGCCTCACAGGATTGGCGAACCCCGGAGGTACTTAGCACCTCTGATCGGGAGTCCGTATGGAAAGAGAAGGAGCTGCACGGGAGGTTTTACAAGGTACTTCACGAACCTTTCGTGGACCGTAAAGCCTCCCTGCATTGGCTGCGTTTCGGGGACCTCTTTGGGGAAACCGAAGGTTTTGTCTGTGCAATACAAGACCAGGTTATCAAGACGCGGAACTATCGGAAGTACATCCTAAAGGACGGTACCACAGACATCTGTCGAGCATGTGGCCGTCCCGGAGAGTCACTTAGGCATGTTATTTCCGGTTGTTCGGCTCTTGCTAACACTGAGTACTTGCACAGACACAACCAAGCAGCCAAAATCCTACATCAGGAGCTCGCTCTGAAATACGGACTCTTGCAACAGAGGCTGCCGTATTACAAGTATCTGCCGGAGCCAATCCTAGAAAACGACCAAGCCAAAATCTATTGGGACCGATCCGTTATCACGGATAGGACTATTCTTGCGAATAAGCCTGATATCGTGGTATGGGATCGGTCGCAGTCGAGGGTATTTCTAGAGGATGTCACTATCCCACATGATGAGGGTCTCGTGAAAGCCGAAACCGAGAAGCGTCGGAAGTATCTCGATCTGGCTCACGAGATCACCGACATGTGGGGTGTGACCTCGACTGAAATTATCCCAATTGTTTTGTCCGCGAACGGGTTAATTCCAACCAGCCTCGCGACCAACTTGAGGCGGTTGGATTTCTGTGGCGTGTCGGTTCCAGCACAAATGCAGAAAGCGGTGCTGCTCGATACGGCTCGGATCGTCCGTCGGTTCTTGAACCTGACTCCCTGACCTCGACCGACTGTGCTCTTGTCGGGGAGTACCGCCTCTCCCATTAAAATTTTATATTTTCTTTTTCGGCCATGGGAGAGGCGAGAATCTAAAAGATACCGAATAATAATTATACTTTATTTCAGGCATCTACATCTGGCCCATAAAATATAAACAAAACAAAATCAAAATCAAATCAAAATAAAATACAAACACATAAATTAATTAATTAAATCAAATTAGACAGATAATTAACAAAACATGCAGCAATTTAAATTAATAATGATAAAAAAATAATAATTATATAATGAATTAATTAGAAATTAACAATTAGAAATTTCAATTAATTAAATTTATAACATTCTTGACCAAGCAGGAACTGGCTTGTGCAGTGACATCCAGTGCCTGGTAAAAGGTCCGTCAATTCGGTCAGCGACAACTGCGAGTAATCGATTTTCACTGTCCCTAATTCTGCGCGCGACGGAGGTTGCTCGTTTTCGCATTGTAGTGTAAAAACAATCGACCCGTGCCTCTGTGAACATCCCCGACGCGCTACAGAACCGGGGCAGACGCATCAACGCCCTGAAAGCGTTGTTGTATTGCACACGGAGGGCGTCGTACGATCTCCGCGTGTAGCACACCCACAGGTTGCTCGTATAAAAAGACGTACAAAAGGCTCTAAATAATGTTATTCTTACTTCCTTGGAGCTTCGAACAAACCTGCGGGCGATCATGTTTGCTCTTACTGACAACGCCCTCCGCTCTCGCGCAATATCAGCATCGTCCTTCAGGTCGTCACGCAGGATATGGCCTAGATATTTGAATTGATGTACCCTTTTCAGGGGTACACCACCCAACAGAACCGGAGGCACACTCTCTGGACACTTGGTCCTGGACTGGAACACCATAAGCTCGCTCTTTTTTGCATTATACTTTAGACCATGACTATTGGCAAATTCTTCGCAGATGCTTATGAGTTTCCTGAGACCACACACCGACGCACTCAGCAGTGCCATGTCATCGGCATAGCTGATGTTGTTGAAGCATACATCATCAACATGACAGCCTACATGACGACTGCTGAGAGCCGCGATGAGTTCGTTAACATACAAATTGAAAAGCGTAGGTGAGGTCAACCCCCCCTGCCTCACCCCGCATTCCAACCTGTATGGGTCCGACAGTGTACTGGCCCACCTGACATTATTGACCTGGTTTCCGTACCAGTACCGAAAGACACTGATAAGCTCGGGAGGCAAATTAATAGCTTTAAGCTTGTCCCAAAGGATGTTATAGGAAACCAGGTCAAATGCTTTCGATAAGTCGAGAAAACACGCATAAACCGGGGTACTCCTATCTGTGTAGTACCTGACAGCATGCTTCAGACTTAAAATTGCACTTTCTGTGGAAAGTTTTGGTCTAAAGCCAAACTGATTGTCATGTAATTTGACACATTTTTGAAGATGATCATTAATCATGCTGTCAAACACTTTTCCTATTATTGTAGCCAATGAGATCGGCCGGTAGTTGGTTTTATCAGTTAAGTTACCAATTTTGTCTTTAACAATAGGGACTACGACCGTTCTCATTAGCTCAGCAGGCAGATATGAGTGACCCAGACAAAACGTAAATAACATAGCCAACACCCGTGGAAGGTGGGAACCCGCGTTCTGAAGATGCTCAATACTGAGGTCGTCGTGGCCCGGAGACTTGCCTTTTGATATAGACTTAATGGCATTCGCAACCCCCTTGGCAGTAAATCTTACACTCAAGGATCCAGTTCGTTCCTCAGGATTGATCATCTCAGCACAATTGGACACGTTGGGAAGTGGTGACTGAACGTTAAAATGATTTTTAAAAGCGTCAGCAATCTCTTTATGGTCGTATACATTGTCCACACTCGCTGTAAGAACAGAAGGGTGAGTCTGGTTTTTGGTACCTTTCCAAAACTGGCGAAAATCTTTTTGTTTGTGTTTCTCAGCTAAAATATCCATCTCAATTTGGGTTTTGTGTTTTTGGGCCCACCTAATTTTACTTTTGAATAGTCGCCTACTCTCACACATCTCGTTGTATATCTCTCCAGTTTTCGGCCTACCATACCAGAGCCACAGCTGAAACTTATACCTAGCTGCCCTATGCACCTCGCCAATGTGTCTGTTCCACCCCACAATGACTGGTTTCCGGATTTTATGCGTGCCCTCCCGACCCACAGATGCCGCTTCCCGCAAACCAGTAACAACATCACTATACAATTTGTCTATAATTAATCTGTGACTGTAGTCATTGCAAAATTTATCACAACAATTCGATAGCTCTTCTGGATAGTCTATAAGTCGCAATCTATTATTACATTCCTTTAAATAACAATCAATTTCAGAATGGCTTCTGTCACCCCATTTTATTTTATTTCTAACTACATGAATTTTACTTAAAATAGGTGATACAACATCTATGCTACATTCAATGGCTAACGGAAGGTGATCAGAACTGAAAGTATCATACAGAACCCTGATATCTACAATTGTATCTCGAGCCACCCCCGTCACAACACAGTAGTCCAACCAACTGACAGTTCCGTGCTGTTTACTAACGAACGTAAAAGTGTCTGAATCTCTGCCAAGCATATCCACGTCAATACAGCTCCAATCACAGTCCTCGCAAAAGTTCATTAGCTCCTCAAAGAATGACTTTCCGGGGTGTGCATTCATATCGCCCAAAACGTACACCGACGGAGTATCACAACAGTTATCAATTAAAGCGCTTACCGTTCCGAGGTAGTCCGTGAATTCCGGTAGGTTACCTTGTCCATGGTCCTCCGTTGGCATATACACATTCACGATTAGAAACGCACTTCTACCTATCAACACATTAATTGCACATATTCGCGGGTTGTCACACTTTAACACTGACACGTTAGGGAAGACGCTGTGTCTCCACAGGAGAGCGACGCCGCCGTACTTACGCCCACGCAACATTCCAGCTCCCATATCCATTGAAGTTGTACCTGTACTGCTGAAGTTATCATCAATACTGTTCAAAAATCCCATGTCATGAGATGTCAACCAAGTTTCCTGAAGAGCTATCACGTCATAGGTCCTACACAGCTGTCTCACTTCATCCACAGATGTCATCAAGTTTTGACAGTTATACGAAATAAATTTAACTATTTTTTCCATTAGTAGTTTTTACGAGACCGTTCCTTTGTTTGTAATGCACAAATCGTCTGAAAATCACACCTTTCGGCCATAAATTCTCGTTCAAAAATAACGGTAATTTGTCTTCGTTTACAAAAAACTTATAAGCTTTATGGTTTGTAGGCTTTTTCATTATTATTTTCTCTAGTGACACTGTTTCTTTTGTATTTTCTTGCACGTAACTTATTATATTCGACTCCTCAGTGCTTTCGTGAATATTTGTGATAAACATGGGAATTTTCCTGTCAGCCGCCTTAAAATTACCGTTACTTTTATTTAACGCCATACCAACTTGGCCTCTGTAGCGATAACTTGACTTCTTTTTTGATTTAACCTGAATCCATTTGTTTCTATTTTTATCCGAGTTGACAGGTTGCGTATCCATACATTCTGAGTGCGGGCGCATTGGCTCGGTCAGTTCGCTTTGTTTTCTTTCCGTCTCGCTCTCGCAACCGACCGCGACCCGCGGAGACGTATTACCCGACCGTGTCAACGGTATTGATTTAGTCGTAACGATTTTGTGTGATTTATCTGCTGTGACGGTAGTTTCACATTCCGGTCGGTCGGTTGAGGTTATAATTGATCTATATGCTAGATTATTCCCGCCCTGGTTCAACACATCTGCCTCATTCAAATCAGAGCCAGCTTCGTTTAATGTTGAATTAAGTGGATGCGATAGAAGCCCAACGGGACCACTGTTCATACACCAAGCGCCCCGTTTTGAGTTTACATTACAAAAGGTTGATTGCGGTTTACAATCTATTTTCACCTTTTCAAGGTCACTTTTTAGGTCTTGAAGATCACTTTCGGTGGCATACGTAGCTCTGATGGTTGCGATGTCACTTTGTAACTTTACAATATCTTTTAATAACTTGGTACAGTCCAAGTGATCGAAGGTCAACGGCGGTAATTTATCTAGTTGTCGCGCTACAAATGTGGGAATTTTGTCGGGCTCGGTTGTTCTAAATAGATGAATAATATCACGAAAATCTCGCTGCTCCTTCCCAGTCCTTTTGCGCTGAATATTCCGTAGATCGGTTGAAATCGAGTCAAAAAGTAACGACTTCGACTTTTTAATTTCGTCACTGGTAAAAGCCGATATACAAATTCGTTCCAATGTATCTTCATCACACGATGATATTTTGTTTTGCACAAAAGCGAGCATCTCGTCAATGACGATATTACACACCGAACACTTTAATGTATCCGACATTTTTACGACTTTCAAATCGCACCGAAAACTGATACGTGCGTCACCAACGCGCGCGCGCACAGAACTGCTTCAATCAATTTATCACCATTTTCATTCACTCTATTATCCCCAAATTTACCTAATACTCTTTCACAACCGTTGTGTGTCACACCAACCCAACCATTAAAATCTCCCAACATTATTATCCTTTCATTCAAATCACACCCATTCACTATATCAATAGAAAATACTAACTAAAACATACAAAACACACCTGTAGTTCCCTTTGAGCGATTTCAAGAATCCATTCCAGCTCCGCCATATCATTTATCATTTCTGACGTCTGCACTCACTCCTTTGTTCTCAAAAACATCAACATTGTCTATTTCGGAAACAATTTTATCACACTAACTCGACAAACATAAATTAATACTAGTACTAATTGTAGTAGGAGTATTAGAAAATACATCTAGGAGTTTATGTGGGAAGATGCATTCAAAAAGTAAGTACTACAATATTATTTTACCCTTTTCGTTCAAAGCCGGGCCTTGGAATTATTACTACGTATATCTTTTAAACTAAATGATTTTCCTCCCATGTTTAAAATCATATAAATTTAGTTAGCAAATACATGTAATAAATTGGTAACACTTAAGTATTTTAATTAGCAATTGACTTTCACATATTTAATCGTGTGTTGTTAGGTACATGGTTTTTAAAGCTCGACGTTTCGAAAACTTTGCAGTTATCATGGTCACGGGAAGACTCAATCCGAAAGTCAACAGTTGTTTAAATTATAATGTGCAATCGTGTAAATCGTAGAAAATTAAATAATTCCTTGCAAAATAAGGCTGTGAAATCTTGATGTTATGAACACCTTTTGCTTCGGTGATCAGTGGAGTACTTTTTTAGAATAGCACTACCCCATATTATGCCTGCGGTTATAATACGAGGTGACTAAGGAGCTTAGAGCTTTATATACAATTGATGGGTTGTGTGATTTAAAAGCCATCATCAACTCACAATCACTTATTTTATCGTTTTTTTCCCAAAAGTGGCTGAGGTTATTTCAAAAGCTCTAGCTACCTTTCTTTATGTAGGTATAGGCATGTCAGTTTTCTGTATTTTGTAAACTCACTATTTTGTTGGCTAGTCCACATAGTGCTGTGTAGTGTCGGCTTAGAATAGCACTACCCCATTTCTTCCGGTGGGTGTACGTAAGAGGCGACTAACGGTATTGGGGCTTTTAAGGGATTTTTGGGCGATGTGGTTTGAGACCCATCACAACCTTTATTTCACCATCTTTTCCCCATGCAACTTCCAATAGTGGCTGAGGAATTTCTAATTCCTTAGCTCTGGCTACCCCTTCTAGGGATTTATAGCCGTGAGTATATGTATGTATGTATGTATGTCCACATAGTGCACAAAAAGTCTGATCTATCTTAGATTTGCTCGCACTTAAAATCTTCATGTATGTTTGTGTTATAGTTCTATTATGTTATTTGAATTATAAAACCAAATACTGAAGAAGATTTATAGAACATGGGTCAGTATTAGAGAATGACCAAGACAATTTTCAAGTCTTATTAGAAAACGAATTATAGACAGCAAAGGAACACGTTTTTAACACACTAACTGATAACAAAATGAAGAATGTATTAAATCTTTTAAAAAGCTATGTATGGAAACTTTTGACCAGTCTACGCACCGCACCACACGTTCTGTTTTATCAGTGGCAAACAAGACGGCACTAAATTAAATAATGTTTGATATTATTTTTGAATGTTTTTGTTCATGAAAACCTCATGTGGGGATTATTACTAATAAATAAAGAAAAGAAAAATTTCGACACAGGCGGGAATCGAACCCGCGACCTTGAGCTACAGTGTCAATAGGGAATATGCATAAAATTTTAAATGCCCTAAAACTTCTTTTCACGAATACTTATTATCGCAATATTATAATGAAAAGGTTTTTTTTTATTTTTAAAGTGCAAAATAAGGGAGCGAAATTCAAACTTCCAAAACGCGCCACCATCGGTTGAACGAAATGTGACGTCATCTGACACGAAATTGTATTCAAAAGCGTCGAAAACACTAAGGTAAACACCCACTGGACGTGTCATGTGACGTCACGTATAGCGCGCGTAAAATGGCGGCGTTTTAACTGCTTAAATTTTTTAAAAGTTTTAAATTTCAATTTTAAAAATATCTAGAGGATTTTGAAGCCCAGTAATATTTTTTTCTATGTTATAAAATAGTAAACTACTAATTTAAGACAAAAAAGAAAAACATGAATATTCCCTATTTCAACAACAACAAACAACAGTCCTTTATTTATTCTTTATTTATTAATGTTTTATATTGTCAATGGTTCTTCTTATGTAACTACTCCGTTTCATAATTTGATTCTGTCAAACTTTTCGTACTCAATTTCAATGAAATAATTTTGGAAACAGAAATTCTGTTTGGTGTTTTGTATGTAAGAGTTTTGAACAACTAATGGCTTTGCGACAACTTTATTGTTGAGTTTGTTTTAGTTTTACAATTTATATTAAATGAAACTAGCAGCCCGTCCCGGCTTCGCTCGGGCATAAATTATCATTAACATTTTGTTTTTTATTTTATTACATGTATTATTATTTTAATATATTTTTTTTAAGTTTTAAGCTATCTTATATTTTTTTGCTGTGTAGTGTCGGCTTAGAATAGCACTACCCCATTTCTTCCGGTGGGTGTACGTAAGAGGCGACTAACGGTTTTGGGGCTTTTGAGGGATTTTTGGGCGATGCGGTTGGTGACCCATCACCAACAACCTTTATTTCACCATCTTTTCCCCACACAACTTCCAAAAGTGGCTGAGGAATTTCTGATTCCTTAGCTCTGGCTACCCCTTCTAGGGATTTATAGCCGTGAGTATATGTATGTATGTATGTTATTTTTTTTTGTATTTATATTTAGATATATTTTTTTATTTTTTTATTTTTTTTATTTTTCATAATGAGTAATTACATCAAAAGCCATTCAATTTATAGAGTTAGAGCTTCCCTGTAAACAATATTTGACGTTGTTGTATTTTGGAGCAGCAAAATAAATTGATGTTCAGGAGCTCCCATCCGCGACAGGCCAACGTACAGTTGACCGTGAGTAAAACAATTCTTTCGCAGGTCAATCCCTACTAATTTGAAGGTTTGGCCTTGGGACTTATTAATTGTTAAAGCAAAAGATGTTTTAGTTGTAGCCGTTTAAATGGAATTGGTAGATCAGTTGAGATCATCGGTATCCTCGGTATATGAGCTTATTGACCGGCTGCTGGGCCAGTGATAATAGTCGCTACAATTAAATTTTGCTTTAACTCTTTGATAAGCAGCCTCCCGTACCCCTTCGTAACGCCTGCAACAACTTACTATGCATAGCTAATCGAGCGGAGTTTTATCTATTTTTTTAATTCGAGATAACTTTCGAATGGAATGTTCGAATCGAATAATTCAAAAAGTAATATAAGGGTATTGAAGTAGTCTGAAATAATATATAGGTTTTTTTATAAGGATTAGATAGGTACAAATAAAGAGCCTTTTCTAAAGCAGGATTTTAATTTAATTTTTAAATAATTTTATATAATGATGCTTGTTGTGAGATAACTATAATAGTTAGAGACATGCTGTCGGGGCATTTTTTTTAGATAATGATGTGTTCTATAAAATTGTAGTACATAATTTTATTCTATTGTCAATAGTTTTCGCAGCGCACGCGATAAAGGGATTTTTTTTGGTATTTCTTTAACACCTTGTGTAGCCGCGAGTGACTTATTTAAACTTTAAACACTTACCAGGCACGTGGCTGGCAGGGGTGGCGTTCGAACTCTCGAGAGTTTATTGATGAATCACAGCGCAGGCTTACACTTTTCACCATAGGTCCATAGATAAATGTGGTTCAGTCCTTTTTCACTTTGTTCGGGAAATAGACTTGATTCGGAATTTATTTGGTAACTTTTATACGAACGTGTGCATTCACATCGGCGTGTTGAGAAAGAGAGAGACTAACTTGCGGAAACGGATGTAGTTGTAAGACGTCAGACGTCAATGTTGCCAGTTTCCCGCATCAACGAGGTAGTGTTAGAGAAAATAAGCCACATGAAATAAATCTATTTCTAACGTGAATTAAAAAGTATGTAAACTATGTTTTGTTGTCTTGTGCACACCTAATAAAGAAAATTATAAACTAATTTGTTCCAGTACGGAACATAAACCCGCTCACCTTAAAAGTATATAACTTTTAACAAAATAAAAGAAAATATAACCTAACCTATGACTATGATTTAAATATGTATAAAGTACTCTATTCAATAGGTAGCGGACACAGTTTAACCACTGGCCGCTTAAAAAATTTGTTGTTCATTTTGAGCGTAACCACACGGGTGACGTTGTCAGTCCCGGGATGGAGCGCGTGCACGCGAGCCAGCTTCCACTGCAGCGGCGGCAGGTGGTCGTCGCGTACAATAACAACAGTGCCTTCACTAATAGAAGGGCCTCGGTCTTGAAGCCACTTTTGACTTTGTTGAATTTCGTGAAGATATTCCCTACTCCATCGCTTCCAGAAATGTTGGACGGATTGCTGAACCCATCGCCAACGCGTAAGTCTGTTAGGATTAACGTCTAGCAAGGAAACGTCGGGTAGGGCCGTAAGCGGTTCACCTATCAAGAAATGAGAGGGTGTGAGGGGAAGCGGATCTGAAGCTGACGAACTCATCACGGACAGCGGACGCGAATTAAGAACCGCTTCGATTTGACACAGAAGTGTGTGCATTTCATCGTACGTTTGGGTACGAGTTCCAAGTACTCTACGTAAGTGGTGCTTAAAACTTTTCACCCCAGCTTCAAAAAGACCCCCGAAATGGCTTGCATGGCTTGGTTGGAAATGCCAAGTTATACACTGTTGAAGAGTTTCCTTTTGTAAATTTCTTTGAACTGAATCATTACCTAAAAAGGCATAAAGCTCCTTCAAGTATTTGTCACAACCCACAAAGTTTGTACCACAGTCGGAAAATATATCGGTACATAATCCACGACGGGAAGTGAAACGTCGTAACGCAGCAAGAAAACCTTCAGTGGAAAGCTCGGAAACGATTTCGAGATGAATAGCTTTGACACTCATGCAAACAAATACTGAAACGTAACATTTTATAACTTTGGCATTACGCACCTTATTGGCGCGAACAAAGAAAGGGCCGGCTTAATCTACAGCTGTTTTAATAAATGGTCGCGCGGGCCGCAGACGAGTAGCGGGGAGAGGTCCCATGCGCGGTTGCACTGGTGTCGGACGCGCGCTGAAGCAACGAACGCAGCGATGTATACGTTGCCGCACGATATCGCGACACGAGATTATCCAGTACTTTTGCGAGAGCAGGTACTGAACGGTCTGAGGTCCGGCATGTAGATAACACACATGAGCATCATCTATGATTAGATTAGTTAATGTATGTTTCTTTGGTAAAATCATTTGATGTTTACTATCATAAGATAAGAGTGACTTATGAATCCTACCACCGACTCGTAACAAACCGTCACTATGAAGAAATGGTGTAATACGTCTTAATGATTGAGAAGGCAAATTCCCTTTTGAAATCTTATTTATATCTTCGGTAAAAACCGATTGTTGCACTAAAAGAACGAGTTTTTTCAAGGATTCATTATATTCTGGAACCGTTATATAATCTGAGTGGTGGTTAGTTAAATGTTTGCATTTTTTGTAGAAACGAATTATCCAAGCGGTGATTCGTACTAATTTACCTAGCGAAGAATAACGCTGTATAATCTCAATATCTGTATTAATCGTCGTAGACGCGTTTGATGAAACAATACGCTTCTCTTCATTGGTATCAAATTGTTCATTGAAAGACGGCCATGCATGAGAAGGTCGTTGTAACCAAGCTGGGCCGTGATACCACAGGGGGTGGGCGCGTAGCGCGTGGGGCAGTGCACCGCGCGAGGCCACGTCCGCGGGGTTGTCAGCAGAACGGACATGGCGCCAACGAGATGCGGGCACAACAGACAAGATATCACTGGTGCGGTTGGAGACGAAGGTCTTCCAAGTATGAGGTGGTTGGTGTAACCAAGCTAGCACGATCGACGCATCAGACCATGCATACACGTTATCCATATCGACCCGATTGCCGTAGATTGAAAGAACTTTGTCTATTAATTTTGATAATAATAAGGCAGCCATTAATTCAAGGCGGGGTATTGTTAGACGAACCCGTAAAGGGGCCACACGAGTTTTAGCTATAACGAGGTAAGTACGAATTTCTCCGTCACTACTTGTTAAGCGAATATAAACACAACCGGCATACGCGGTTTCACTCGCGTCAGCGAATCTATGCACCTGTACGGTACAAGTATTATCTAAAATGTGACGCGGAAAAGAAATACATTTTATTATCGGTAGCTCTTGAATAAAAAGTCTCCATGAATTAATAATATCAATAGGTGGGGTTTCGTCCCAACCAATATTAGCTACCCATAGCAATTGAATTAAATGTTTTGCGTATAAGGTCAGAGGGGACAAAAATCCTAGCGGATCGTAAATCCTAGCTATTTCAGAAAGGATTGCCCGTTTAGTGTATTTTTCAGAATTGACCTGAACATTAAACTTAAAACAATCAGTTCGCGGATCCCAATGTAACCCTAGGACTTTAGTGTGTGTATCCTTCTCGAGATGCGCAACGGAGACGGTTTCCTGCCGCCCACCATGAGGAGATGACGACTCAACCGCGGCAAGTATCGCCGGCGAGTTGCTGTGCCACTTTCTTAATTCAAACCCAGCCGAGGAGCAAATACCAATAAGCTCACGCTGTAACGCTAGGGCATCGGACTCGGAATTGGCCCCCGCGACCACGTCATCTACAAATATAGATTCCAAGAGTACAGGTGCAGCCAACGGGAACCGGTGACTTTCATCATGAGCTAACTGTTGAATAGTACGCAGAGCGAGGAACGGGGACGAGCTAACTCCGAAGGTGACTGTACGAAGACGAAAATCCTGTACAGGTTCCGCAGGTGAACTCCGCCAGAGGATACGTTGGTAATCCAGATGATCTTTACACATACCTATATTTCTATACATTTGTTTACAATCTGATGTGAACCCTATGAGATGAATACGAAACTTAAGAAGGATATCCACAATGTCGGGATGAAGCTTGGGTCCAGTGAGTAGCACTTGATTCAGGGATACTCCGTTGGATGATTTACACCCTGCATCAAATACTACGCGGGTACGTGTGGTCTCACTGGACTCTTTAACCACGCAGTGGTGCGGAATATAATAGTGTGCGCCCAGGGCGGCATCACTAGTCACGGGCTCCATGTGGTTTAAATCTAAATATTCTTGGATACACGCGTGGTAGTCACGTTTGAGGGTTGGATTACGTTCGAGCCTATACTCGAGCTTATGAAGCCTCGCGAGGGCTGTCTGCCACGACTCGCTGAGGGGCGGAGCATCGGGTTTAAACGGAAGAGAAACGACGTAGCGGCCGGTAATACCATCGCGAGTATGCGTCCTTTGAAAAAGGGATTCACATAACTCTTCATCAGGAGTGTAACTCCGTTTCTCAGGAAGGGACTCCAGCTCCCAGAACCTTTGCAAATTGTCATTGTCGAATGAGCTAAAACACACATGGGGTGGAGTCGAAACCACGGGATCTAAGTTTAATTTACCCAATAATAAATAACCGAATACACTGTTTACAGCGATCGGAGAACCAGGCAAACCGGAAACGATATTACCTAATAACACATGGGATAGTATATCCGCTCCTAACAACATTTCCACGGGTTGTGGAGTACGAAAATCGGGGTCAGCTAAGGTCAAATTGGTTAAATGTGTCCACCCTTTCTGGGGAAGTGGTACGCTCGGCATGTGAGACATCAACTTTGGTAGAATTAAAGCTTCTACTTGAATTATAGGGTTTTGTTTACCCTTGGGTTTGACTAAACACGAAATTACACCCTTTGGTTTAACTGGTTCGCTATCACCAATACCATATACTGGAATGTTTATTTTCTTACGATTTAAACCTAACCTTTGCGCGCACGACTCAGTTATAAAGGAAGCCTGGCTTCCCGAGTCCACAACACACCTAACGGTCGATAGTATAGAAGAGCCAACACATACATCGATGAGCGCGGTCGAGAGTAGCACCGTGCTAGTTCGCATAGAAGGAGCATTGGAATTCGAAGCGCAATTATTATGAATAGAATTCGACTCGGACTGAGTTGGCGGCACTGGGTCTACCTTGGCAGGGGGGAGGGTGATAACAGCGGAGTCACTGACTACCGGCGAGGCTTGATTAGAAAAATGAATTAAACTATGATGCCTTTTGTGACACGAGCGACACACATAACTCGATTTGCAATTGATAACATTGTGACCTACATTTAAACAATTATAACAAATATTTTTATTTTGAATTAAATTGTACCTCGCGTGAGGTGTAAGATTTAAAAACTTCGAACATTTTGTCAACGAATGTTGAGCTTCACAGCATATACAAGTTTGCTTCTTAATTACGTTGTAACTACGTTGATTTTCGTCTGTTTGACGAGTAGGAAGGCCGACATTGTTTGCAGCTAATGCATTGAATGATCGCTGCTGCGTGATAGTGCGGCTTGATAGCGAACTACCCACTTTTGTATTTTGTTGTGAAATGGACTGCCCACCAACGGAAATGTTTATGATTTCGTCAGCGGAAAATTCATTTTCAAGAAATGTGATCAATGTGTTTACATCGGGAATAGAAGATGGTTTCACTAGCGATCTTTCAAAACACTTCCTAGTACCAACTGGAATTTTACGTAGTAAAATATTTAAAAGTATGAAATTCCATTGGCCCACGGGAAACTGCATAGCTTCAAGTGCCTTAATATTTTCTTGGTAGACGTTAAGTAGCCGACGCAGGCTATGAACCGATTTATCACTGCAATTTTCGATGTCGAGAATTCGATCGAGATGTTTTGACGCGATGACTCGCTTATTTTCATAACGAGAAATTAATATTTCTAAAGCGATGGCGTAATTATCTTCGGAAATCGGCAAGGATTTTATAAGATTAAAAGGTTCGTTCTTTACAGTAAGTATTAAGTACCTAAGCTTCTCGGCATCCGTGTAGGCACTGTTGCTATGCACTAACGACTTAAATAAATCAATGTATGATGGCCAATCCGTAGGATCGCCACTAAACGAGGGCAATGGTAAAGTAGGCAAAGTTTTACTGTGATGACACTGCTGAGGAGCCTCAGACGATGAAAGAAAAATACGACTTGAGCGACGGACACGTTCCTCCTTTTGCTTAAGGTCGTTAAGATGAGCTAAGATGCCATAATACAAATCGTTAAATTCATTCCGAATAGTTATTTGTTCATCTTTATCAAAGCACTTATGTTTAAACAATATTTTTTCTATTTTACACTGGACTTTCGTAAACTTTCTCTGATGAGCTGAAATGTCTATAGTTCGCGAACGAAATTGCTGCTCATCGGTAGTTGCAAACTGTAATGTACGCCTAAGTTCTTCGAGAATCAAGTCCCTTTCGAATATGTCTTGTTCACAAACATGATCGTTCTCGGCCATTTTGCGTAACAAAGATGGCGACTCAAACGATTGAAATGAATTTGAAATTACTGAGTACGTAGTACTGCACAACACAAGACAACAAAACAAAAGATGAAATCGGATCCGGTTCGATAGGATCAAAATAATTTATGTAGCCGCGAGTGACTTATTTAAACTTTAAACACTTACCAGGCACGTGGCTGGCAGGGGTGGCGTTCGAACTCTCGAGAGTTTATTGATGAATCACAGCGCAGGCTTACACTTTTCACCATAGGTCCATAGATAAATGTGGTTCAGTCCTTTTTCACTTTGTTCGGGAAATAGACTTGATTCGGAATTTATTTGGTAACTTTTATACGAACGTGTGCATTCACATCGGCGTGTTGAGAAAGAGAGAGACTAACTTGCGGAAACGGATGTAGTTGTAAGACGTCAGACGTCAATGTTGCCAGTTTCCCGCATCAACGAGGTAGTGTTAGAGAAAATAAGCCACATGAAATAAATCTATTTCTAACGTGAATTAAAAAGTATGTAAACTATGTTTTGTTGTCTTGTGCACACCTAATAAAGAAAATTATAAACTAATTTGTTCCAGTACGGAACACCTTGGGTTACATTTTTGAAGTTTACGTAAGGATCCCTAATTTTTTTGAAAATGAAATATAGCCTATGTCACTCGGGAATAGTGTAGCATCAAAACAGTGAAAGAATTTTTCAAATCCGTCCAGTAGTTTTGGAGCCTATTCAATTCAAACAAACAAACAAACAAAAAATCAAACCTTTCCTCTTTATAATATTAGTATAGATAAAACTTAGTTATATATATAGGCATAGAATAGCACAACCCATTTGTTGCCTAAGGGTTGGTGCAATTTAAGTTACCCGAGGTCGCGGGTTCGATCCCCGCCTGTGTCGAAATTTTTCTTTCCTTTATTTATTCTTTAATTATTAGTAATAATCCCCACATAAGGTTTTCATGAACAAAAAGATTTAAATTATGTGATAGTTAGGCGTTTTCAACATTTGCATTCTATCTGAAAAGGTAGACAAGTGGCCTTTCGAATTAGTAATATTTCGGAGGTAGGAAACGCAAACACTACTTAAACGTGTAAAAGAAATAAAGGATAGAAGAATTTCGCACTGGCAGCCAACTGACACGGTAGCTCAGTTGGCAGAGCGTCCGGGGCGTTTACCCGAGGTCGCGGGTTCGATCCCCGCCTGTGTCGAAATTTTTCTTTCCTTTATTTATTCTTTAATTATTAGTAATAATCCCCACATTAGGTTTTCATGAACAAAAAGATTTAAATTATGTGATAGTTAGGCGTTTTCAACATTTGCATTCTATCTGAAAAGGTAGACAAGTGGCCTTTCGAATTAGTAATATTTCGGAGGTAGGAAACGCAAACACTACTTAAACGTGTAAAAGAAATAAAGGATAGAAGAATTTCGCACTGGCAGCCAACTGACACGGTAGCTCAGTTGGCAGAGCGTCCGGGGCGTTTACCCGAGGTCGCGGGTTCGATCCCCGCCTGTGTCGAAATTTTTCTTTCCTTTATTTATTCTTTAATTATTAGTAATAATCCCCACATGAGGTTTTCATGAACAAAAAGATTTAAATTATACTCTTTAATTCTTCACAATAGGTCGTCGGCCTTTGTAAGCACATTCTCTATTTGATCTTAATGTGTACACCGTGGTCATCTTTGTGAAATATGGAACATGATTTATCGGCTTTGTGGTTGGAGACCTATCACCAAAAACCTTTAATTTACAATCTTTTCCTTGTTCAATTTCCAAGAGTGACTGTGATACTTATTATTGTGAAGATATGTCTATCCGTTTAAAGGATTTATAGCCGTGATTATGTTGTATGTATGCTTGGGTGAAGTTGCTTTTTTTGTAAACAAATAAATAATTGCTGATTGTAACATTCATTTTACAGTAAAAAAGTGATCGAACTTTCATATGATACAATTTTACGAAACCCCATGCAGGAGACGCGAGTTCAAATACTGAGTCGGGGCTACAACAATGTGACTTTTCTAGAGCCATATCTGTGGTGAATATATGGAATTTGTTAAATGTGAGGAAACGTACAAAGCTGAAATATCACGAGACAGTTTAAATTCGTACAAAACGGCCATAGCAATGCCCCCTATCAAAATTTCACGTGATGTTCAGTAGTATTAGTATCTCTGCCGACAGTTTGGAAAGATACGGTATGAAGATTAAGTTTTAGGTGAGATGTTTCCATTAATCTGATGATTTACATTTAGGGATAGTTTGATGAATGACAGATATTTCTCAGGAATTCAACTTCGACTACTGAAAAAAACTTAATTTAATGTATAAGATGTTTTGTGTCTTTCAAGTGTGGAACAGTAATTTTGTATTCTAATTTAATCCATTTCTCTGTTCAAGTAGTAGCTATTTTGTTGAATCTATCTTACTCCATCTTATGATGATATATTATGGTGATATTTGGAATGAGCTAATAAAATAGGTACATCATTGCTATATGAAATATTCTATACAGTAAAAAGTAATAAATGTGTTCTCGATCATATAATGATTTTTAAGTTTTGCATGCATATATGGCTCTGAATATAGCCCTATCAAATATATTCTATAAATTTCAAGGTGTAAGTACTGGTTATAAAATGGCAAAATGTTTGGTAATAACTTTAAATTAATAACAATGTAGAAGGTTCGTTAATGTAGGGTTCAATTAAACAATTTCATACATTTTATTATTATTTTTAATTTACTTTCTTTGTAAGTCTGTTGATTAAGGGGAAAATTTACAATATACAAAAACTTCTAACCGCATTAGTTAAAAAGCAATCATACTTTTTACGATGTACAATGTACGAAATAATTTAAAATGTTAAAAATTTTCAGCTTTTATGAAAATGCGACGTAAGTCTTGCTCGCTTAACAACTTCCGAACAAGTACTTTTTCAAAAGAGCAAGCAAACTTTTTCTTCAAATTAAACTTAATGTCATTTTATGTTCTACGAAAGGTTTTGATTGAAAGAGTGATGAATGAAAAGGAAGATAAAATTTGGGATGTGCAAGCAGGATTTAGAAAGGGAATGGGATGTATGGACCAAATCTTCTCTTTAAGGAGCATCACCGAAAAGTTCTTAGCTAAGAACCGAAAGGTGTATTGCTCCTTCATTGATTTAGAGAAGGCGTATGATAGGGTGGTAAGAAAGTGTTTATGGGAGGTGTTATCCAAGTTCGGTTTGGGGAGTCGACTTATACGTGCACTGGTATCACTCTATGAGGATTCCAGTGCATGTGTGAGAGTAAACGGGGAAAACAGTGACTGGTTCGGGATCTCTCGGGATGTCCGACAGGGTTGTGTAGCTTCCCCGTGGCTCTTCAATTTGTTCATGGATGACTGTTTAACAGAGTTGCGTGAAAGTGATTATGGATTGAGAATGGGTGGATTCATCATTAAATGCCTCTTATATGCCGACGATCAAGTGCTACTTGCATCATCGGTGGAAGAGCTGCAAGAGATGATGAATATTGCATGTGCGTCTTTTGAAAAAAAGGGAATGAGGGTGAATGTGGATAAAACAAAAACTATGGTTTTTGAGAGAGAGGTGAATATGACCGAATGCGTGATTGAGATTAATGGTAAGAAAGTGGAACAAGTGAAAGAGTTTGTATATTTGGGAAGTTTGTTTACTAGGGATGGAAAGTGTGATGAAGATATCGAGAGAAGAGTGAAAAAGGGTAATGCGGTAAATGGAGCACTGGATAGTCTAATGTCTAGTCAGTCGGTGTCTGCAAAGGCCCGAATGGCTATGCATGATGCTGTCCTCGTTCCTACGCTTATGTATGGCAGTGAATGTTGGGTGTGGCAGAAGAAGCATGAAAGTAGAGTGAATGCAGTAGAAATGAGATCCCTCAGAAAAGTGTGTAATGTAAGGTTATGTGATCGTGTGAGGAATAATGTGATTCGTGAAAGGTGTGGTGTAAAAGATTATATTGTAAGAAAGATAGAAAAAGGAATGTTGAGATGGTTTGGGCACATAGAGAGGATGGATGACAGTAAATTGGTGAAAGAGATATATAGAGCCAATGTGGAAGGTAATGTTAGAGTAGAGGAGAGTTAAAGGTCCATTACATTTTTTCATTTCCTCATATTTCCATTCCTATAGATCTCTTTCACCACTTTACTGTCATCCATCCTCTCTATGTGCCCAAACCATCTCAACATTCCTTTTTCTATCTTTCTTACAATATCATCTTTTACACCACACCTTTCACGAATCACATCATTCCTCACACGATCACATAACCTTACATTACAAACTTTTCTGAGGGATCTCATTTCTACTGCATTCACTCTGCTTTCATGCTTCTTCTGCCACACCCAACATTCACTGCCATACATAAGAAAGAGATCTATAGAGCCAATGTGGAAGGGAAGGAAGGAATAGAACATGTGCTCAAAAAGGCAGGTGTCCGCAGTATGAAGAATAAAAGAGCATGTATGAAAAGATTGATGGATGTAAACGAAGCCAAAGAGGTTTGCCAGGATCGTACAAAGTGGCGATCGATAGTCTCTGCCTACCCCAATGGGAACTAACGGCGTGAGAATATGTATGTATGTAAATGTATGTTATTCTAAGCCGACACTACACAGCAAAAAAAATACAAAAATATTACTAATAGAGTATAAAAATACGTCTACGTATACGTCAGCATCTTTTCCCCGTGCAACTCGCTACCCCTTTAAGGGATTTATAGCCGTGAGTATATGTATGTATGTGTTTCGTTGCTGCATCCTTATAAAACTTACTTGGTTGTCATATTAGTATTTCATTTCACCATCTTCATTAAGATATTTTCTTCGATGTTATCAGAAAGAACAAGGTTGTTTACATTTTTATTTATTGTTATTCATAACATAACATAACATAAACGTTCACGCCGTTTATCCCCGAAGGGGTTGGCAGAGGAACCAATACTTCCGAACTCACAAGGCAGCGCCATCTAGTGTCCAGAGAAGGTACCCACGTTTTGCTTAGACAGTGTACTCACGTGATAGGGGGCAGGCCTATCGCCGTTTTGTACGAATACACTGTCACATGACTAAGTACAACTCAGCCATGTGGGTTTCCTCACGATGTTTTCCCTCACCGTTAACAACCATGATAAATTAACCACACATATGACTTTAGAAAAGACAAATTGGTGTAGGCCCGACCCAGGATTGGAACTCACGCCCTTCTGTTTTCGGGCGGGTGTTCTACCCACTGGACTATCATGTCGTCGTTTATTGTTATTCATAACTTCTAAATTTATAAAAAGTGAGACGAGAAGCGAAAGTGTATGATTATTTAGATATATCAGATTAGATCATTCGCTCCCTTTGAATCTCTTAAGTGTAGTATATTTAGACTTCAATGAAGTTAAATATTAAAGTATAATTTCTTACTGAGCCTTGCCTTCACAAGCTCTCAGTCTCTATAATAAAAAAAAAAACAATTAAAAATAACACTAGGCCAACAATTTGAAACACGATTAAGGGTTTAATACTGAAAATAATAACGGAAACCAAATTATCTATCCGCAGGTATGCAATCTGTCAAAATAAGTATAGCGGACAAACAGATGAAAATTTAATTAAATTAATTTTAAGTATATGTGCTGTGTGCATTTAAATACATTTAATAAAAAGCTGATATTTTAGTAATAAATATGGACATCCAATTCTAATATTTATTTGAGAGTATTATTTACCCACAATAAACATTTTCATGTTGAATGTTGCCAAGACGAGCCCATATGACTCGCACTGTAAAAAAAATATTAAAGGCTTGGCCATTTCACTACATTCACATCGGCGTAATGTGAAAAATTTATTCACTGTTCATTACTTTTGTGTTATACAATAGTTGTTGTAGTAACGAACGGTTTATCATGATCAATCAGTCCGCTATTGACAATATATCTCGAAAATATTGTTTATCTAGCATAATTCAAACCCAAGCTATGAGGGTTCAAAAAAACGACGTAATGCTTCGAGAAAAGGTAGGTAGTGCCCGTGCGCTTCGCTTGGTTCGTCTTGGCAAGGGCACTACCGTGCCCCCAGATATAAACTTTACAGTAGTTCTATTTTCTCATGCTGCCCTCATACGAATCTTTCTTGATATATTTTTTTTCCGTGATATCAGACTGCTATATATTTTACTCAAAAATTTAAAACTCGATACTTCTTAATATAATTCAACACTTTCTTATAAGTATAATGCAAAGTGTATAAAAAAATTAAGCAGCAGATTTCAGTAAATGTTAAAATGGACACTCCGAGTGACAGTGAAAAAACGCCTCCGTAGGTTCCTGAAAAAGAACACGATATTATTATTAACATGAACTATATTTATTTACAACCGTGTGATAGCTCAGTAGAAGGACAACCGCTTCTCATTCAGAAAATGCAATTTTGAATCCGAGTACGGTCTACACCAAAGCGTTGAATTCATAATAGAGAGAGGCAAAGATGTGATCATACATCATATGGGTCAAGTCGCTACTACTTGTTTAGTTTATAATGTTTGTGTGTATATTTTTCTGCGATACCAAATATCAAAACGAGGTAAAGGAATAGATGAGTATCTTTGCATTAAAAAAAACAAATAAATATACATCTAGTTCCCATTGTCCGATCCTTGGAAACTACTCTAGCTCCGGACATGTCATTAATCATATCTTACATTCGCACTAATGCCCTCAATTTCAAGGTAGCATTATTAACATCAGTAGAGATATTAATTGCTGTGTAGTGTCGGCTTAGAATAGCACTACTCCATTTCTTCCGGTGGGTGCACGTAAGAGGCGAGTAACGGTTTGGGGCTTTTAAAGGATTTTCGATCGATGCGGTTGGAGGCCCATCGTCAAATTTTCACTGTCCAATATCAGTTAAATTATATAAAATACCATTTGGTGTGTTTTGTTGAGTAATTGATAATCATTGTGAATAGCGTTTTAACCAAGCATATTATGTTTTAGTTGTATACTGTTCGCTTCGTCAAAGAAATGATACTTGATCTTTGGGCAATGCGAATCAGTGGCCTATTTTTAACCATCATTTATTTTACAATAATTTCCTCATCCGGCTTCAAAAATCTCAGGCTATTTTTTTGGGATTTATAGACGTATGCATAATATATTTATTTATATCAAATAGGGACATACATACATACATATACTCACGGCTATAATCCCTTAACGGGGTAGCCAGAGCTTTGGAATGAGAAATTCCTTAGCCACTTTTGGAAGTCGATTGGGGAAATGATGGTAATAATAAATGTTTTTGGTGACGGGTCTCCAACCGCATCGCCCAAAAACAACTTAAAAAGCCCCTATACCCTTAGCGGCCCCTAACGAACACCCACGGGTAGAAATGGAGTAGCTGTAGATTTCAAGGATCAACAAAATAGTTAACGAAATTAATGACACGACGTCATGTATGAGCACGTATCTTGCATTTCTTTTTAAAAAAATATTACCCAGGAGTATTGTAAAGTCCTAAAGAATTGATTTCCTAAAACAATTGCACGTGGTTTTGTCGAAACAAACTTTTACCATCGATATTTTGGACAAGTTTCCGTTGAACCTGAAATACACACACTTTTTAGAAAGGAAGACAGAAGAATAAAAGAAAGAAAGAAAAACATTTATTCGCTGCTACACACGTACAAAAAGACACATAGCATAAAAAATATATACGAACACTTACATATAAATACATTCATATATTTCCCTAGAAGGGGTAACCAGAGCTAAGGAAATATAAATTCCTCAGCCAGTTTTAGAAGTTGAGTGGGGAAAAGATAGTAAAAATAAAGGTTTTTGGTGATGGGTCTCCAACCGCATCGCCCAAAACTCCAAAAAAGCCCAAATACCCTTAGTCGCCTCTTACGACACCCGTGGGTAGAAAGGGGTAGCGACATTCTAAGCCGGCACTACACGGCACGACAAACACACAGAAAACAAATTATTAAAAAACAACATCAAACGCACTAATTCCAAGATATAAAACTCATATAACCTGCGTAGTAGCAACGAATTTGAGAGCTGACTCAGCATTATCGTTGTGAGTAAGTGAAATGCCTCACAACACTGATTTTCAATCAGCACCAAAAGAAAAATATAAAGTAAAAGACGTCAAATATTTAAATTTAATGACAAATAGAACTTATAACATACTTGTAAAAATAATAGAAGTAGAAAGTACTTCTTTAATAAATTAATATATAAAATCTACATATATACTTTTATATCATAACATAACATAAATGTTCACGCCGAATATCCCCGAGGGGGTTGACAGAGGTACTAATACTTCTGAACATCACGTGGCGTTGTCACCTGGTGTTAGAGAACCCACATTTTGCATGGACAGTGTACTCACGTGATTGGGGACAGGTCTATCGCCGTTTTGTACGAATACACTGTCACATGACTAAGTACAACTCAGTTATGTGGGTTTCCTCACGATGTTATCCCTCACCGTTAACAACCATGATTAATTAACCACACATATGTCTTTAGAAAAGACAAATTGGTGTAGGCCCGACCCGGGATTTGAACACTTGTCGCTTGCACGTTAACCGGTGTTTTACCCATTGAGCTATCACGTCGTACTATATAAACTTATATACTACACATATGCATACATAATACATAAATATAAATACATAATAGACTCCAGCTGCAGACAAACTGTAAAAACAGTTATGTTATTAAAGAGTTATAAATAAATAATAGTTATAGTAAACTTTAATTATCAATATGTTGTACTACTTACTTCATAAAAGGAAAAATTAAATAAGCAAAGAAAATTTAATAAAATACGAAAGATTTGGTAATAAATAAATAATTGTTAACGAGGATGTGCTGGGATAAATGAAAGATTTTGCATAACCAGCAAGTAATGTTTAAGTTTTCGCTCAAAAGTATTCTTACTGGAAAACTTACTGGGTATGTAGAAGAAAACACAACATATTTATTCAAAATTACTGTTATTATATTAAATTAATTTATTGTTATTTCGTTCTATTTAAACGATAATGTAAAGTTTTTTTTTGTTTAATTACCTATAAAAACACTACATGGTTAATTGTCTCGAATAGTATAGAAAGATGCCAAACCAATGAAAAGTCTTGAAAATTGTTTTCACATCTAAGATTTCGTTAAAACTTCCGAATGGATTGAACAAAATCGAAGCGAATTTATTAAACCTACTTACTGAAATCCGGTCGGGATAGATCTGTCGCTGAGCGGAAGTAATCTCCTCTTTGCCAAATACTTTTTATCTGAACACTCCGAATAGCATTTGCAAGTCACATTCATTATTCCTGTAACTTTTAATAAAAAATATTTCGTTTATTAAATCGCTTATTTATTGAAACTCAATTATACGATAGAAAATATAAAAAAAATGGCCAATAGTTTTAGTGAAATTCTTAGCCACGTAGTACCGGCTAAGAAAGTCACTACTTCTTTCTAATTAAAAGGGTCGTAAGAGGCGACTATAGTTGTGGGGCTTTTTGAGTTTTTAGTTTTGGGTGATGAGGTTGGAGGCAATGGTTTCTGAGAGGAGAGTATGACAGAATGTGGGATTACAATAGGTGGCAAGAAAGTGGAACAAGTAAAAGAGTTTGTATATCTGGGAAGTTTGTTTACAAGGGACGAAAAATGCGAGGAAGATATTGAAAAGAGAGTTAAAAAGGGAAAAACGGTAAATAGAGCCATAAAAAGTCTAATGTCGAGCCAGTCCCTGTCTGAAAAGGCGCGGATGGCAGTACACAATGCTATACTGATTCCTACGCTGATGTATGGTAGTGAATGTTAGGTATGGCAAAAGAGGCATGAAAGTAGAGTTAAGGCAGTGGCAATGAGATCCTCATAAGTATATGTAATGTAAGATAATGCGACAGAGTGAAAAAAGGTGTAATTTGTGAACGTTTAAGTGTGAAAGATGACGTGGTGTGCAAGATAGAAAAAGGAATGTTAAGGTGGTTTGGGCACGTAGAGAGGATGGATGACAGTAAATTGGTAAAAGAGATCTATAGAGCCATCGTGGAAGGTAATGTGAGTAGAGGACGACCACGGAGGATACACCTGGACCAAATACAGTGTGTGCACAAAAGGCCGGCGTCCGAGTATGAAGAAAAAAAGAGCTTGAGAAGAATGATGAATGTTACAGAAGCAAGAGAGATTTGCCTGGATCATACAAAATGGCGATCTATATTCTCTTCCTACCCCAATGGGAACAATGGGCGTGAGTATAAGTAAGTAAGGAAACCCAGCACATCACCAACAACACTTTATTTCTAATATCTTGTCCCCTATCAACTTCCAAATGTACATACATACATACACTCAACTCACAGCTATAAATCCCTAGATGGGGTAGCCAGAGCTAAGGAATGAGAATTTCCTCAGCCACCTTTGGAAAGTTGAGTGGGGAAAAGATGGTAACATAAGGTTGTTGGTGATGGGTCTCCAACCGCATCGCCCAAAAGTCTCTTTAAAGCCCCAAACCGTTAGTCGCCTCTTACGCACAGCCACCGGAAGAAATGGGGTTGTGCTATTCTAAGCCGAAACTACACAGCTACTTCCAAATGTGTCAGAGAATTTTTTAGCTCTGAAGCTCTGCTACCCCTTTTAGGTATTTATGGCCGTGAGTTTATGTATTTGTGTATGTGTCGTAGGATGATTTGATGTTTAGGTTTTTTGCAAAAAACCTAGGGATTTTGCAAAAATCCGGATAATTAGACAACGGTTATAATATTTTCTAATCTTACTAGGTTTTTTGCAAAAAAACTAGTTGGTTTAGTAAGATTGTATTTCTTTAATGCTGATTGGTTGATTTCTGATTGCTCGCCTACACTTATTCTGATTGGTTCGTCATTGTGGTATTGAGAATTACAGCTAGATTTATAAAGGGTAAGAAATGACAATACTTATTTAATACTAGAAATTATTATTTTTTTACTATTTTGTTGGAGTTAAATTACAATCACGTTCGGACATATTATACACAGATCAAGTTACCCCAAACTAAGTAACACTTGTATTATGGGATACTAACTCAGCGATATATTTAATATAATATAATGCACATATTCTCATGACATGACATAAATCCAGACCGAAAAGCTAATCACCTATCCACTCAGCCACGGACGTCTTCAATATAGGTAGGAACCATAAAGTAAGTACGTTTTAAATTGTAGTATTGAGGTACTATAGCTAGAGTTATAAAGGCAAACGACAATACTATTTTCATACTTAGGGACTTTTGTAACTAAAATTAAAATAACAATTAAATTAAATGTAGGTAGGAACAATGAAGTAAGTACGTCTTAATTAACAACCAATCAGAGATGACGTGTTTATGAGGCACTGTAATCGACCAATCAGTGTAGAGTATTCATAAAAACTGACATTTCGTTTCGGAGTCATACTAAACTAACTAGTTTTTTTGCAAAAATCCTAGTAAGATTAGAAAATATCATAACCGTTGTCTAATTATCCGGATTTTTGCAAAATCCCTAGGTTTTTTGCAAAAAACCTAAACATCAAATCATCCTACGACATATGTAATAGTTTTAAACTTTATTGGGTTTTTACCTGATCCTGCCAAATTTATGTGCTATATCATTAAACTAATAAAATCTGCCGTTTAATAAAATTCAGTCGTAACGTTTTATACCCACATATCAAAAATAATTATCATTTTAAATAGAAGTGAAGTAATCGCATTGGGTTATTATTAAACACCGTTTTGTCATGCTAAGTTTGGGAGCAAGCAATAGAACAGTTGCTATGATTAATATTGATAAAGAATTAAGATGATTTACTCACTTGATGACATCTATACTTATAATAAATCTGTAGAGAGGTCAATTCTGTACATGAAATATATTTTCAAAATAACTATCAGGTTGTGATAAGGGATCGATACTGATGCCAAAAATGCAATCAGTAAAATTTTTGTCTGTCTGTCTGTCTGTCTGTCTGTCTGTCTGTCTGTCTGTCTGTCTGTCTGTCGGTTTGTATGTTCCTTATGGAAACAAAAACTACTCGACGGATTTTAACGAAACTTGGTACAATTATTATTCTTCATACTCCTGCGCAGGTTTTTGTATACTTTCCAGCAGAGTAGTAAAGGGGAATTTTGGGAAAAATTTGGGAAAACGGGAGAAGTTACTCCATTTTTTAAGCTTCCGTCGTGTGTGCAGACTTAATGGTTAAACTAACATAGAAATTATGTATGACGGTAATATTCTTCATAAAATTATCTAAAAAAAAATCCTTAACAGTTTATGTCTATCTTTTACGGTTAACTCACAATGACACGTGTAATTCCTGATAGCTTAGCAGTTCGGAACATTTTGATTATATTTGTTTACTCTTACGTTTGTAAACCTAACACTCATCCCTAATTTAAATAAGGAAACATTATTACCTATTCAATAAAAAAAGAATCATAGAAATCGATAGACAAACACCGAAATTATACATAAAATGAGCCACCAAAACCAAGTCTTTACATATAACATACTAGATGGCGCCAGTAGTTGCATCCTACATCACGTAATGAATTATTTTTTAGACTGTTATTTATAAATACTTCATAGCGGTTTATTGCAAAATTTGCTATTAAACGGAAATACTGAACCGTTCATTAAAGCGCATTCAAAATCACCAAACTACACTGTTTAGGGAGTGCTATAAATTTAATAAATTGAAAACATTGCGCTGAATTTCACAATGCTTGAGAAGTGACTGAAGAAAGAAACCTCAGATATTTAAAAAAACAACGCTACCCGTGCGAAGCTGGGACGATCCACTAGTATAAAATAGATTTTGAAACTAAGGTAAACCTCTAATTCTTTGAGCCAAATGTTTGATAAATTATCTTATCATATTTATGTAAATGAAAGAAGAAATACTTTACTATTATGTTAATATAATCGTATTTAGACTGCTCTTACTTCAAGTTGGATATTATTCATGAATTTAAAATAGGATTCAAAGTTATTGGACTAATCTCTGGAGTCATAACTAAACGTGATAGCACAGTGGGTAGGACAACTGGGTCGGGACCGCACCAATTTGTAATTTCTAAAGTCATATGTGTGGGTCACTCATCATGGTTGTTAATGGTGATATCCGAGATGAACGTTTGAGTTTTGGGTCTTTTTGAAGTCATAAAATTTATTTCATTTCTCAGTAATGTTGATGGTGAAATTATTTTAATTGTCATTTTTCTAATCGGTAATCAGGCATTTAGCCTTTTATGCTAGTATAATGTGTAGGAAATACGTGGGTTTTCTGGTTACCGAATGATATTAAATTGAATATATTTCAAAATGTTCGTAGATATACATTGTAAATGCTGTGTTTGTCATCTCAATTAATTACTAGAAAGTTCATGAAGGCATGGCACGTCTCGAAGCTCACAAAGTGGCGTGAATTTGTCTGAAACAAACCGAATCATTCATGTTAGTATATGTCTATATTAACATGTATTGTATTTCTATAAAGGCGTATTCAGTTTTGTAATGCTTAGAACAGCATCATCTTTGGCTTAAAGAGATTACATCATCCATTGTTTTTAGTCAAATGAGCTATGCAGCTAGGAGTATAAAAATACATACATTCATACATATACTCACGGCTATAAATCCCAAGAAGGGGTAGCCAGAGCTAAGGAACTAGAAGCTCCTCAGCAACTTTTGGAAAGTTGAGTAGAAGCTCCTCAGCCACTCTTGGGGAAAAGATGGCAAAATAAAGGTTGTTGGTGATGGGTCTCCAACCACATCGCCCAAAAATCCCTTAAAAGCCCCAATACCGTTAGTCGCCTCTTCCGTACACCCACCGGCAGAAATGGGGTAGTGTTAGTCTAAGCCGACACTACACAGCAAAAAAATACAAAAATACTACTAATAGAGTATGAAAATACTTCTAAGGTTAAGAGAATTGATAAAACCAGTCTTTGAAAATATTATTATAAAATTTGGATTAATTTATTAGTTGACGGAAGCACTGAATAAAATAAAAATAAATTCTACAATCTTTCCTTGGCACTAGATAGCATTGCTGGAATTTTACATCGCAGTATGATTTCTTCCGAACTATTCTATGTATTATGACCTCGAGGCACTAATGGTACGGACCACTCCTGTATTTAAACCGCTTCTAAATTTACTTTATATTGTAAAATATACATTATGTACTATATATACATAATAACGTTATATTAAAAAATATTTCTCCCATTAAGTGCGCAAATAGCCGAGGTGATACCAATTTATTAACATTGTTTTTTGTAACTCTGAATAGGCTATTTGACTAAGTTTTAAAAACTATCTTACGGTGTTAATTTGTTTATAAAGAGCCGTAAAAAAATATTTTTCTGTCTTCATTTTAGCTATTTTATTAAAAAATCGAAAAAGAAAATGCAATATTCAAATGTGACTTTAAATAATATGGCGGCTGTTGCACAAATGACGTCAATTCCGCATTAAACACCAATGAGCGAAGCGATACACAGACAGTTTATGCACGATCTACGTCATTGTAGAAATAGCCAATCACGGTCGTTTTTAGTCACGTGACAGTGGCATCAAAAATAATTATTTTAGAAGACGGATTTTAGTGAAATAATGCAATATTTTTGTCTCGCATTATTACATATTGCTCCAAAAAAACTAATGAAATAAAAGAAATGTATATTTTTATTACAGTCAAATAGCCTATTCATTATTATATTATGAATATATTAATGTGTCATACATACAAGACGCTGCGGTGTCAGTCAGACTCTTTTATTAAGGTGCCGTTAGTCCAGCGAACAGGGTTTTTGAAACTTTATTATGCGTATGTTTATAATAATATGGTTTTGAAAAAAATACATCGAAATCTTGAGGGTTTTCTGCAGTGAAATTGGCGATTCGAAACATGATTAACAAATTTTCGCTCGATAGAAAAAAATCGCTAACATAACTCTAATTACACTCTTTAAAATGGTTTTACATTTTATTTATTTTACCTACTTTCATATAACTTACATCATAATTTGAACATTTGTATTTCTAATAATAATTGGCGATTATTTTTCTTTTTTAATAAATTAAATAAAACCAATATTTTAAAAACATCGATAATCACGGTCCTACTCGAGCCCGAGCGCCGCCCGCCGCTCGATCAGAGCTCGGCGAGCTGCCTTAGGGGTTGGACCTGTGTCGCGCGCGCCTTGATTTACAGATCTAACAATTTACGCGCGTGCGGCGCCGTTAGTGTGCGAGTGACCTATCTGTACACGATGCGCGTCAATGTAGGCGTGCGAGTGACTGAGTGTACGGTTAGCATTAGCAAATATAAAAGAATTCATTCAATTTATAGATTTCACTCATTTTTATACTTTATGTTATTATTGTTGTTTAATTTATTAGGAGTGGGAAAAAAAAGAACAAAATCGTTAAAGTAACTTCTTATTTCAATGAATATTATTAAATACCTAGTTACAGATGTAAACTGACAATTACATACATATACTCACGGCTATAAATCCTTTAACGGGATAGCCAGACCTTTGGAATGAGAAATTCCTCAGCCACTTTTGGAAGTAGATTTGGGAAAAGATTGAAATAATAAAAGATTTCGTTGACGGTTCTCCAACCACATCGCCCAAAAATCACTTAAAAATCCCCTTAACCCTAAGTCGCCTCTTACGATCACGGGTAGAAATGGGGTAGTGTTATTCTAAACCGACACGACACGGTAAAAATTATGAAACTAACACTGTAATAATTTTGTATAAACTGACTGGGGTAGACAAATCTATCCTATCATTACATTTTATATTGTAAACGGCTATGGTAGAAACAATTTTTGAATTTGATAACCTTGAGTAAGCGATACAGTTTTCGTCACCCTGACTGTTATAGCCACTCGCAAATATTTTAGAAAAAAAATGTAAATAATCATAAACAAATGTACGAACCCATACCATAGAAAATATTTGTGAATGGCTAAAACTATCGAGTTGACAAAAACTGTATTGCTTACCCTACTGTATGTTTTTAAAACGCGCGCACTGCGTCGCGTCGGTGAAACCGCGCCCGCGGGGGCAGCACCCCCTGAGATGATATTTTTCGCTGAACCAACGGCGCCTTAACCCGAGACGGCATTGTGATTCCTAATAGAAAAGGTAATATCAGCCGATGACTGCCATTAAGGAATAATAGAAATCAAATGGAGAACTTTCTAAAATAGCACGCATCTTAAGTATCACGAATGTAATAATATGTTTAACACAGTAAAGCAGGTCAATAAATTTATTAGGTTTTTATAGAGATAGTCTCTGCCTATTTTAATACACGTATGATTATGGTAATGATGCTTAATTTATGAACTCACCATCAGGATAATTAAACGGAACGCATCCACAATTCGGTATGCAAAGTTTTACAAAAGTGAGGCTGATTACGAAACCATTTCGAGATATTATGCTGTTGAAACATATTTTCTTGAAATTAAATCAAACAAAGCTAAGATGACCGATATTTTAACAAAATACTGTAACAGTATTTGACCTTCAGCGTTATTTCAAAGACATTCGTTTTTGCAGTTTATTAATAAAATATCAAAAATCATACGTTTGTTAGGGTTCCGTAGCCAAATGGCAAAAACGGGACCCTTATAGATTCGTCATGTCTGTCTGTCTGTCCGTCCGTCCGTCCGTCCGTATGTCACAGCCAGTTTATTCCGAAACTATAAGAACTACATTATTGGAAATTGGTGCGTATATGTATTCTGTAAACCGCATTAAGATTTTAAAATAAAATCTGAAAAAAAAACCAAAATTTTTAGGGTTCCCCATACATAGAACTGAAACTCAAATTTTTTTTTTTCATCAAACCTATACGTGTGGGGTATCTATCAAAAGGTATTTGAAAATGATGTTGAGGTTTCTTATATCATTTTTTTCAAAACTGAATAGTTTGCGCGAGAGACTTTTTCAAAGTGCTAAAATGTGTGTCCCCCCCCCCGTAACTTCTAAAATATGGGCATGATAATACTGAAAAAAATATATGATGTGTACTACTATACAAACTACTAACGAAAATTGGTTTGAATGAGATCTAGCCCGTAGTTCTATTTTTAAACGTCATAAATCAAATTACTTACCTAATTTGGCTCCCATGATTTTCACACAAACGGGATTTTCTATATATATGATAGTACGGAACCCTTAGTGCGCGATCCGACTCGCATTTGGCCGGTTTTTTAGTATAATATCGTAATAATTTCATTTAAGATCACAAATTCGTTAAATGTTTTGCAATCAGCAACATTTTATTAACATTTCGCTTTATTTGCATGTCGCTACGTCATAATTACCATCGATGACGTTATTAAGTACAAAAGTTGAACAATTTTAAAAAAAATCATAACTTTCCAATTACTCATTTTAAATGAAAAATATTCAAAATAGTCTTTTATTTTCGTGTTTGCTATCGAATAAAAATATTTAATAAATACCAAAAAAAAACTTTGCATACCGAATTCTCTAGGTAATTTTGCATCCGGTATTCAGTAGAGCATGTTTCATAGTTGTACCGGTGTCGGTGGAGACAAGGAAAATTTCATCATGAAACAACAATTTCGTATCTCTATTGGCACCCTCCGGATATTTGAGTCGCTAACAAAGATCTTGGGCTGCACAATGATGTCCAGGATCTGATTTTCTTGAATCAATTTGGTTATAATTGTTATTTCGGGCCGGCGCTGACTGCCGGCATGGCATGGCAAAGGATTTCGGTACAGATATAGCATTTTTAATCTTATTACCATGTGTATAGAATTCATTTTGACACAACGATGCCGAGGGAGGCCGCGGTAGGACAGAACGTCGACATCTTTGTGTTAAAATGAAGTAAAATGAATTCTATACTCATGGTAATAAGATTAAAAATGCTATATCTGTACTGAAATCCTTTGCCATGCCATGCCGGCAGTCAGCGCTGGCCCTAACATGTTTCTGAAAAAATATCACTATACACATACAGATGATTGTTCTTTGCATGACATACGACGCATTGATCTGCGAATATGGCCGAGGTGACAATTATTTTTTTGTTAATCGTTATTAATATTTTCCAAAACGAGGTATAAATAAGAACATAATAAAGGTAAGAGATGAAATATTTATTATCTCTAGTTTTTTTGTTGGTTTTACGAATTTACTCGTAATTAATGTCACAATAAGTTTCGTTCTTATTTTACCATCTGATTTATTTATTTATAAACTATATTTTATTTACCACCAAGGAGAGACCTACCTTATCATTGCAAGGTAAAAATCGTTTTAAACATACATTCGTAGATACTATCTTATACTTACATGAATGCCAAAGTGTAGAAGCCAGAGCTACAGAAATGGAAATTTTTCAACCACTTTAAGCAGTTGAATAGAGAACGATATGTTTATTTAGAAAATAAATATATACCTACATATGGTTATTTATCGTTTCATAAACCCCTTTTTTAGTATTTTTACTAAGCGAATGCTTCTTGCCATATATTGTACATGAATATAATTAAATGTGCCGTGTAGTGCCGGCTTAGAGTGCCGTGTAGTGCCGGCTTAGAATGTCGCTGCCCTTTTCTACCCACTGGTGTCGTAAGAGGCGACTAAGGGTATTGGGGCTTTTTATTGGATTTTTGGGCGATGCGGTTGGAGACCCATCACCTAAACCCTTTAGTTTACCTTTTTTCCCCACTCAACTCCCATAAGTGGCTGAGGAATTTTATAATTCCTTAGCTCTGGCTACCCCTTTTAGGGATTTATAGCCGTGAGTATATGTTTGTCAAGTTAAACAAGTCATTGTTATCAAAGGCTATTTATATTTTTTTAATGTAAAATAATAAAACATTCAGTACGGAAATAAAGCAAACCCCAATGTTTTACAAAAAAAAACCTTCATTCGTGATGGAAATTACTTCTACTACTAGTACGATACTAGTTCTCAAATAATTTCCCAACACTTGGCTAGAGCCTAACTGTAAACCGAAAATCACAAGGCAACTTTTGAATTGCAGAGATGAAAATATAGTCTTCAATACGGAATAGTTTTTAGGTTTCCTTTCAACACTAAATTTGAGTAAGGTTCTTTGGGAGCCTATTATGTTAGGAAAGGTGAATATAGGAATAGAAGATATATTGTGCGAGAGACTATTATAATACGAATAATGTTTCAGATAACGCTCAACATAACCTTGCTCCTTGGAATGGAGCCACCGACCACAGAGGTTTATCGTTTGAATCAAAGAAGAAATAAATTATTTAAGAAAACGAGATTATACAAGATATTATATATATATATATATATATATATAATCATATCTTGTATATATATACATACATATAAATATATAAATGTTTGCGTGTGTATATGACGTATGTATGTATCGAAGTAACAATCGGTTGTCAGTGTCTTCGCCAATAGTAACGAATGGCTTGAGTATTTTCATGTTTTCATGAAACAGATTTTGAGCTCTAACTGCGGTAACTATCTATCAATTAAAAGTTGTTATTTAATAGATTGCTCTACGCCGATTAGATAATTCATATTTTGTAAATCATCAAAATGCACATGTAGAAAATAAAAATATCTACTTACAATATTTTTCAAACGCTTTATCTACATTTTTAATCAGTTGTTTTTGAAGTGAGTTCTTTTAATAGATTTTTAAAGTTTTTATTTTTGTTATATTGGTAAACAGATTCCAACATAAACCCAGATCTAGACGTTGAGAGAATTGTTCTATGTTCCTGATCTTGATACTGCTTGTAATTAATATCGATATCATCGTGTAGCTTACTGAAAAATGAATATGTGTTAATTGTTAAAAAAAACAGGCGTCCGAATTGTATGTAAATTGAAAAAAATAATGTAAGTAAAGCTTTAGAGTTTTCAGAGTGGAGCTCGGTAGTCAATAATAAGTAGGCTATAGAAATGAAAGAAAATAAGGAGATAATTAAATAAGTGTGAATTGTAATAGGTTTTTTCGTTATATAAAAAAGCAGCAATCAAAGTGACAATCAATAGCCCCTTTGTTATTGATAGCTGACTAAAAAACAGTTTACTCAATTATATAACCTCCAAAATGTGAAATATTTGAAATCCACGCAATTTAGAACAGAACAAGTTAAGGATCCTCACTCATCAGTGTCAGTCAAAGCCGCGTAGTTGAAAGCGCAGCAGTATCCGTCTAAAGTCTTAATTGGGCTGAAAACATCGATACATCTCTTCTTCTTTTTGTTAAACTCGCAGTATAGTAGAGCAAGAGGTTTCACAAGTTTGATGAAGCTGAAAAGAAACTTTGTTATCTGCGACAATCATAAAAGAGAAATTGAACACAGTAAAAATACTTCAGGAATAATTGCAGCTCGTAATGTCATAAAAAAACAGATACCTAAAACTATATTTTTTTCTAAAAGCTACTGCACCGCTTTGAGATAAAATGATTCAAAAGGTGAACTACAAGTATGAAAAATTTTGTCTAATATACAATTGGATGAGATATTTTAATTTACCCCTTTCATCATTGAGTCGACCGCAAAGTAATTCTTTTTGAGTATTTCAAATATTTCTTTATAATAAATGAAATCTTGGCTTTGGTAGTCGTGAAATAGAAGCGCCTGAAGTAATGAAAAGAATTTCCAAATTTCTTCATCCGTTCGCCCGAGGTCCGCCCGTTTGAATTTCTGTTGAAAAAATTTAACATGAGGAGAATTAATAACTTTTAAAGAACTTTCAAAAATGTTTCTTGTTTGCAAAACGGGTTGAATTTAAGTATTTTTTAAAAGTATTTTAAATATGTTTTATTAAATAAGAGATTCAACCTATCTGTGCATGGGAAAAACTATAAGCGTCTTTATACTGCGTTTCAGAATGATGTCAAGCTATGTTATTTAGAAAAATTTTAGACAACTTAAAAAAACATTTATTTCTCATAAATTTATCACATCTCTGGGTTAAGAGAGATTTGGAATCATAAATTAATAATCACTTCTGTTAAACAAATTACATTTAATTTATTTCAGGTTGACAACACATGCAGGGTAAACCAAATACCATTTCCAGCAATATCTTTTTGTAATACAAATATTATTTCAAAGAATCAAACAGCGAATATTTACAAAGTATTGTAAAATAGAAGGAAAAAGAAGGCCAGGAAGAAGGAAGATGTCATGGTTGTGCAACATCAAAGAATGGACCGGCTTAAAAACCGTGGAAGAATTGTTCAGAACATGCATGATCAGAGAGCGTTGCAAAGAGCTGATTGCCAACCTCCAGTGATGGAGCGGCACTTTAAGAAGAAGAAGTAAGTATTGCATCATTTTAGTCGTAAGCATTTTTTACAAAAGCAATCTGCCTAATTATTCACATACATACATACATATACTGACGTCTATAAATCCCTTAACGGGGTAGGCAGAGCTTTGGAATGAGAAATTCCTCAGCTACTTTTGGAAGTTGATTGGGGAAAAGATGGTAACAATAAATGATTTGACCTGTCTTTCTCAAGTTATAATAGTATATAGACAGGGGTGCCTTAGTAATAGGGTGCCTATGTACTTTTTTGGTACAGAACCCTAAAAATCTCAACGGTTGGCATTCACACTAACACACACACAGGTATAATTGGGGTAATACTATCCTGAGTAAAAGCCTTTGAAGCAATAAATAAAATATGAGAAGGTTCATTTGTAACAATTAACACAGGGTTGTGTCAACTAATTGATACAAAAAACTTCAGCCATTGTTTCAACGGTAATGATGCTTTTAGTAGTTTTAATGAAGATTTGGTTTCACTTTCAAGTGATTGTATTGTTCAGTATACTCGTAAAAAACGAGTTTTAAATAACAAGGTCTTAAAAATGTTAGTCTCCTTATGTGCCAGCTTTGAATAGGATTAAGTTTCAAATTATTTTAGTTTGTTTGGTATTGAAAGCGACATGAATAAGATAAGATCAGTGTTCAGTGTGTATTGACGAATTTTCAGCGTACATTGTATTTTTTTATTGTTTAATCTTTCATTTTAAGTTGAACAAAATCAGTATGTGCAAGGCATTCTGATCACTACTTACTTTAAATTCCTTTTATCAAAAAAAATCAAAAAATCAAAAATTCTTTATTCAGAAAAAAGGTACATCAGTTTTCAATTATGGTCTACTGCACCTGAACTAGGCTCATCGCCTGTATCTCAGGTTGCAGCTTTCGTTTCTGGCGTATAATACGTACGGACGTACGGACGTACGGGATAATACGTACTCACGTCTTTACGTTCCTAAGTGAAGAAATCAGAGCTACAGAACTATAATTTTAGAATGTCAGTGGAGAATACATTATATAATAATGGATGATTTTATATATAATTCCAGAATAAAATATGGCAAAAAAACTTAAACGCAACGCAAAATTAGAGTCGGTAATAAAGGAGTATTGCACTACGTCAACGATGCATGGAGTCGTATATCTCCATAAGACGAGACATTGGTTTAACAAAGCGTTTTGGATGGCGGTTCTTATATCGAGCTTTGTGCTTTGCGTTTGGTTGAGTAATAACATCTGGCAGCAGTTTATTGAGGATCCCACTGTTACTGTGGTAATTACTTAATGTATATTTATAATTATAATGTGTATTAGTATAATATTTATGTTAATCATATACATAAATACAATCTCCGTTGGGAAAAGCAAGCTATTTCAACCTTATCAAATATAGAAATGACATGTAACAAATCATTGCAGACGGAGAAAACTAACTAATTAAATTTATTTTGTGCAGGATCAAGTTTATGTAGTAGTGGTGGTCATTCTACTCCACAGATTTACAGTGATTTGACACCTCTGATAATGAATTAAAGTAAAATATTGTAATAATGTTTTTATTTTTTCAGGTAGAGTCAACTCACCATCCAACTTCGGAAATTCCGTTTCCTGCAATTATATTTTGTGAAAATGAAATAGTCTATGGACCGAAAGCTATCAGAATCGTTGATATTTTGTAAGTATTGTAACATTTTATGTATTAGTTTTTTAATTGATTTATTTATTTACATTTACAAAAAAAATGCCATTACAGCAATACAAATGCGACATTTTTTTAATATACTTAGCATAAAATGCAAAGTTACAAAAAAATAATTACTTAATTTTACTATCAAATAATATAAAAAAAAATATGCTCATAACATTTACATAAGAAAAACTTTAAAAATAAAAAAAAAAATATGATTTTGGATTTCCGTAGCATATGAACTTTATAACTGCTTTCTTAAGCTCGCTTATATTGAAAGAGAAAGAAAGAAAGAGAAAGAGAAAGAGAGACCTTTATTCGCTGTACAGAACATGGAAAAATAACATTAATAGAGAAAAAAATATATAAAAAAACAACACATTATTCAATTCTCAAAGCAAGAAAACAAACGTAAACAAGAAAAAACATACAAATATAATATTTAGAAGGCAAGGCCTCTGCACAGCGAAACGGTGCTGCCTCAGCATTACGTTGTGAGCTTTGGAAGCTCACAACACTGATTTTCAGTCAGCACCGACTCAAGTGACATTGCGAGCATTACACCATACGGAACAGATAATTGGACATACACACAAAAAGTTTATACAAATTTAAACAACATAATTGACAACTGTATATACTAAATAAACAAAGATAAATAATAATTATAGAATAAAAATGTACAGATATAGAATACGAATATATAAAACTGTCGCACTATAAGATAACAGAAATATATACACATATATATAAACACACATACACATATATATACACACATATATATATGACATAACATAGTGATATGATACATGTAATGATTTATAGGCATAATAAGATTTAAAAACATAATCATAATCATAAACGGGAATCTGCAGGTAGGACATTGCGGGATGGGTTTTGCTGTGCCAGCAAGTAATCTCTAAGCTTACGCCTAAAAGTTTTCCTACTGGTCGCAGCACGTATAGGTGGTGGAATATCATTCCAGCACTTGGACGCTGCAAATCTAAAGCTACCCCGAAACGCCGCTGACCTATTGCATATTGCATACTAGGATGTCGACCTCATCTGCCAGTATATTTAATAGTCGAATGCCTCTAGTGAGGGGTGCGTCGTTGACCAGAGCCGTATGCCCCAGAGGCACCTTGAACATTCTGTTGTTGCGGCGGCGGAGTGATCCGCTTGGGACTACTGCCAGTCCACGTACTACTTTAGTGAGAAACATAACCAGGGCTACGTTTCTTCTCACTTCGAGTTTGTGCACCCTGAGGTCTCGTACGGCAGAAACCTGCGCCAGTGGTACTACCCCTGCTCTGTACTCGTAGTGTAGTGGATTTTTGCCTCGGCCATAGTTTATTACCTCACATTTGTCGACGTTAAACTGTAACTTATATAATCCACTCCCATCAATAACGTTGTTTATTTCCCTTTGAAGGAGATTGCAATCTTCGACATTGGTTATGATCCGTAACAATTTGAGACTATCTGCGAACAGTAAGCATTCGGCGTTAACTACTGATTTTGGAAGATCATTGATCAGTATTATGAATTCTAGGGCCCCCAGGTTGTTGCCCTGGCTTATGCCTGAGTGCGTATAGTACGACGCAGATAGACATCCATCTAGACCGACTATTTGACGTCAGTCCTTGAAATAACTTGAAAAGAATCTCAGTACAACCGGAGTACAGCCGACTGCTGCCAATTTCGAAAGTAGGACGTCATTATCGACTAAGTCAAACGCTTTTCGGTAATCGAAGTAAGCAATGTCAACCTGCGCTCCAGAGTCCACCGCTGGGGCCACCACGGACATAAAATCTAGTAGATTGGAATTGGTACTGCGTCCCGGCCGGAATCCGTGTTTTGTTTTGAATATAGTTGTCGTGAAAATAACATACACTCATCTTCACGAAAGTATTTGTCACAATATAGTAACTTGGTCTTACTTTCGTCACTTTGATTATTCAATAATAATGATTAATTAACTTCATAGGTAATAAATATGATTTAATGTTTTTACTTTTTTTGCAGATCACGACGAGGTTATGACATTCAAATTATGGAAAAGTTTTTGCAAAGTATATCCGATATCAACAGAGACTCACAAGTTTTGGATCCAGAATTGAATAAACTTTATCTACTTTTAGACGAAATTGAGTATACTTTTCCAATCATTTTAGAAATGGTTAGTTAATTTTGTACATACCAGCATTTATAAACTCACGGTTGTAAATCCCTAAAAGGAGTAGAGCCACTTTTGGAAATTAAATTGGGCAAAGATGGTAAAATAAAAAAAAAGGTTTTTTTGGTGACTGATCTCCGACCACAACAACCGAAAATTACCGAAAAGCCCCAAAACCCTTAGCCGCCTCTTACGAACATGTACGGGAAGAAATGGAAATAATAGTGTAATTCTAATTTAAATATTTTTGTTCATGAAAACCTCATGTGAGGATTATTACTAATAAATAAAGAATAAATAAAGGAAAGAAAAATCTCGACACAGGCGGTTTTCATGAACAAAAAGATTTAATTTATGTGATAGTTAGGCGTTTTCAACATTTGTATTCTATCTGAAAAGGTACATCTCATTCTATCAGACAAGTAGCCTTCCAAATTAGTAAAAATTCGGAGGTAGGAAACGCAAACACTACTTAAACGTGTAAAAGAAATAAAGGATAGAAGAATTTCGCGCTGGCAGTTATTGACACGGTAGCTCAATTGGCAGAGTGACGGGAGCGTAAACCCGAGGTCGCGGCTTCGATTCCCGCCTGTGTCGAGATTTTTCAGACACGACACAGTTTGTACAAAGGGCATCAAACTAGTCCTAAACAGCATATATTTACACCAGGTTATATGCATGAAAATATCTTTAGTTACGATAAAATTGGTATTCTTATTAAAGGTGACAAAGCCGTGCAATGTGTTATTACAAAAATGCATTTGGCGATCCAAGGAGTACGCGTGTGAGATGATGTTTAGAATGGTGCTGACATACCGCGGACATTGCTGTCGGTTCGATATTGAGTACTTCAAGTAAGTATTACTTTCATTATTGCTTCCCAAACATACTTGACAAATGTTTAGAAAAAATAATACTGTATTTAGAAAAAAATAGCTAATTGATTTTTATTTGTTTTACATAAACATAACATAAACATAAACGTTCACGCCGTTTATCCCCGAAGGGGTTGGCAGAGGTACCAATACTCCTGAACTCACATGGCAAGCGCCATCTAGTTTCCAGTCCAGTTTTTGTTTTACACTCCAAATAAATAAATAAAATAAAATAAATAAAACTAAACTGGATTAGCCATAAGAACAATGTTTATTTTCTCTACGAAGAAAACGTCTCATTGATAAATTATAGATGTGATCTGTTTTTTTTTGTAGTCATTTACTTCTTGGGATGTTAAAAGGAAAAAATGGATTATCTGCATTTGTCATTCCTAAGGGTACGGAGCTCTAAATATAAAAATACCTATTTAATTATTTACAGAAGTCAAGTGAATGATAGCAGTACAATGTTCCTGGGAATGGTAGATCACGTAATGGCTTTGCAACTCGTTTTAAATTCCGCAACAATTCTTGCAAATAGTACAGTCTTGGATGGTGACGTAGAGGTAAATTATTAAATTATGTGTGAAGACAGGCTTCGTACGGTCAAATTTGCTTATGACAAAGCTTAAGGCGTTTTTTCCGGTACTTTTAGTTCAATCAGGCGTGAATATTTCTTTAGTCATTTTTTTCCGGAATAAAAAGTATCCTATGTTATAATTTGGGTCATTATCTAGCATTCTGCCAAATTTCATTTATATACATTATGTGCTTGAGAAGCCTTTTTGCCTTGAACACACAAACATGAAAACATCTAAACTTTCACATTTATAATATTAATAGGACATATTAAAAGAATGAAGGCGCTATGCAAATCTACATACATACATATACTCACGCCATTAGTTCCCATTGGGGTAGGCAGAGACTATTGATCGCCACTCCGTACGATCCTGACAAACCTCTCTAGCTTCGTTTACATCCATCAATCTTTTCATACATGCTCTTTTATTCTTCATACTTCGGACGCCAGCCTTTTTGTCCACACTCTTAATTTGGTCCAAGTGTGTTCTCCATGGTCGTCCTCTACTAACATTACCATCCACACTAGCTCTATAGATCCCTTTTACCAATTTTCTATCATCCATCCTATCTATATGCCCAAACCATCTCAACATTTCTTTTTCTATCTTTCTTACAATATCATCTTTCACACCACACTTTTCACAAATAACACTATTTCTCACTCGGTCACATAATCTAACATTACAAATTTTTCTGAGGGACCTCATCTCTACTGCATTCACTCTGCTCTCATGCTTCTTCTGCCACACCCAACATTCGCTTCCATATATAAGCGTAGGAAAAAGAACAGCATCATGCATAGCCATTCGGGCCTTTTCAGACACCAATTGACAGGTTTTTAGGCCATTCATTGCTCCATTTACCGCATTACCCTTTTTCACTCTTCTTCTAATATCTTCATCACATTTTCCATCCCTTGTAAACAAACTTCCCAGATATACAAACTCCTGCACCTGTAACAGGTGTGGAACAGTTCCACATCCTTACCATCAATCGCAATCACGCATTCTGTCACATCTTCCTGTCTCTCAAAAACCATCGTTTTGGTCTTATCCACATTCACCCTCATTCCCTTTCTTACAAAAGACTCTGCCATCGTATGTCCCATACATAAAGCAGGTAATAAGAAAGACCCCAGCAACTATAGGCCGATTTCGTTAGTCTCAATTATTGCAAAAATATTGGAAAAAGTAGTCAACAGCAGGTTAGTTAAATATTTAGAAAAACTACAGGTTTTGTCACAAAGGCAATATGGATTCAGAAATGGCAAAAGTACTGAAGACGCAGTGCTTAAGTTAACATCTTCAATAGCTCATCACGTAGATCAAGGTCAAAAATGTGTAGGTATCTTTTTAGACCTGCAAAAAGCATTTGATACGGTCACTTTAGCTATTCTGCTAAAAAGAATGGAAAATTTAGGTATACGTGGTACTGTACATGAATGGTTCCGTGAATATCTGTCAAGTAGAGAACATGCTGTAAAAGTAGGAAATTCAGAATCGGAGGCCAAAAATAACTGCAACTACGGAATCCCGCAGGGAAGTTCTCTTGGCCCGACTCTTTTTCTGCTATATATCAACAGCCTCTGCAACTTAGAGATAGAAGGTGCAGAGATTATTAAATTTGCTGATGACACCGTAGTTCTTTTTCACTCCAAAACGTGGCTCAAAGTAAAGGAGTTAGCAGAGAGAGGGTTGTGCTATATAACTTCGTGGCTGGAGGATAATCTGCTTACTCTAAACGCTTTAAAAACAAAGTATATTTGCTTTACAAAATCAGCCATATCACTCCCAAAAGACAATTTCCAACTGGTTATCCATACTTATCCATGTAACAGGAATGTGCAAGACATCAGCCACAATTGCGACTGTGCCGTCGTAAATCGAGTACAGGAAATTAAATATTTAGGAATAGTTATCGACGAACACCTTCGGTGGAATAAACACATCCAGTCAGTCACTGCTAGAACCCGGAAGCTGTTCCATGTTTTCAAAAGCCTCAGAATAGCTGCGAACAAAAGTCTCCTGCTTTCTACTTACAAAGGCCTATGCCAATGCATTATTACATATTGTTTGACGTGTTGGGGCGGTGCTGGCAAGACTTACATGATAGAGTTAGAAAGAGCCCAACGTGCCCTTTTAAAAATCATACTTAAGTTACCTTATAGGCACCCTACATCCGACTTATACGAAAAAGCCAATGTTCTAACCGTTAGAAAGCTATACATCACACAGGCATTAATGAAATACCATAAAATTATCATACCCTCTATTCCGAATAGCAATAAAAGAATAGCGTGTGTTCCCGTTCCCAAACATAACTCAGCTTTTGCCCGCCGTCATTTTGATACAATAGCACCGATATTGTATAATAAAATACTGAGCAAAAATAAAGACATAAAAGGTTACACGTTAATCCAACTAAAACTTTATATCACAAACTGGTTACGAGAGTTAACATACAACGAGGTTGAGCAATTACTATTAAAAACCTATTGACGTATAGGTACAATATCATACACACCCACAAGCACAAATAATGTCCCTCTCTCCCACACACAAACACTAACACACACACACACACACACACACACACACACACACACACACACACACGCATTCACGCACTCACACACACACACACGAACACGCACATAGACTCATACACTCACAAACACACACACGAGTTCTGATCTGTTATAGCTATTAATTGTGAGAAAATGAACTATTTTATTTTCTCTTTATTATTTTTTTCTATTTTTCTATTTCTACAAATACGTTTTTTTTTTTGTATCTTTGTACGTGAATCAAAATTAAAAATGGCCATCAGCACATAATTGTTATGTTACTTAGTTATTTAAAAGAGCCTGTTTGCTGCGTCACAGGGAAACCTACTGCGGTAAACACCGAAACCAATCCATTGTAAACTACTTAATTTTGTGATGCCTTTTTTTTTTAGACTCACATGCATTATTCATCATCTCTTGCAACTCTTCCGCCGACGATGCAAGTAGCACTTGATCGTCAGCATACAAGAGGCATTTAATGATGAATCCACTCATTCTTAATCCATAATCACTTTCACGCAACTCTGTCAAACAGTCATCTATGAACAAATTGAAGAGCCACGGAGAAGCTACACATCCCTGTCGGACACCCCTAGAGATTCCGAACCAGTCAGTGTTTTCCCCGTTTACTCTTACACATGCACTAGAATCCTCATAGAGTGATTCTAATGCACGTATAAGTTGACTCCCGAAACCGAACTTAGATAACACCTCCCATAAACACTTTCTTACCACCCTATCATACGCCTTCTCTAAATCAATGAAGGAGCAATACACCTTTTGGTTCTTAGCTAAGAACTTTTCGGTGATGCTCCTTGATCCTTGATTTGATCCATACATCCCATTCCTTTCCTAAATCCCGCTAGCACATCCCATATTTTCTCTTCAGTTTCATTCATCACTATTTCAATCAGTACCTTAGCATACAATTTACCAACAATGCTGAGTAAGCTGATGCCGCGGTAGTTTTTAGCCTCTTGGTGTGACCCCTTTCATTTTTATAGAGGCACAATCACCGCCTTGCACCAGTCTCGTGGAACTTTGCCACTCGACCAGCATTTTTGGAAAAGGAAGTACAACCAAGAAGCCACCAACCTTTTACCAGCCCTCAGCATTTCGATAGTAATCCTATCATACCCTGCCGCCTTCCCTACTTTCATACTTTTCATTGCTTTCATTATTTCTTCCATACTAATCTCGCTGTCACTTCATTGTTCATACTTTTCATTGCTTTCATTATTTCTTCCATACTAATCTCGCTGTTACTAAATTCACCCAACTCCTCGTTCCAATCAACATTACTGTCGATTGGCGAAGAAATGGATGCATCCTCTTTCTCAAACAGTCCCTCAAAATAATTCTTCCATACCCGTTTCATGCTACTTTTATCCGTCGCCAATTCACCCTGTTCATCTCTTATTAAACTCACGTGTTTTGGGAAACTCCCTTTTCTTTGCGGATATACTTCCAAAATAACTTTTGGTTATTCCGGAAATTATCAGAAAGTTTCCTCTCACACCAGTCTTGCAAATCCCGCTTTTTCTTTTCTATTTTCTTCTTTACCTCATTCTTAACTCTCTTATATTCATCTTCACTTTTCTGCACTACATCATCAGTTACACTCGTATCCATCCGTTTACTAGCTTTAATCGCTAGTAAATCTAACCACGCTTTCTTCTTATCTCCAACCGCCTCTTTCACAACTTTATCCCACCAACTTGTTGGTGGTCTATTTGACCTTTTACACACTTCACATAACTTCCGTCGCACATTCAACCATCGTCGATTTGAGCACATCCCATACTTCTTCTATTTCCATTTCATCCTTCATCTCCACGCAACTTAGTCTATCATCCAATTTCCTCGAGTATTCATCTCTGATATTTTCATCTTCTTGCAGTTTTTCCACTTTTATTCTCGCAAAATCCGTTGTTGACACTTTAGGCCTGTGACGCCAACGCGTACACAGACCCCTTAATCGTGATATAACGATAAAGTGATCTGTGCCAACGTTCGTGCCCCTATAGACCCTGGTGTCAACAACCTTTGCTCTTAGCCTTTCATCAACTATCATGCGGTTGGAGATCCATCACCAACAACCTTTATAAAACCATCTTTTCCCCACTCAACTTTCCAAAAGTGGCTGAGGAATTTCTAATTTCTTAGCTCTGGCTACCCCTTCTAGGGAATTATAGCCGTGAGTATATGTATGTATGTTCTCAGATAAAGAAAATTTGTCAACTGCACTGTTAGCGGATACGATTGTTAAATAAGACAAAGATAACCAATGTAGTTCCAAAAAGATACATACATTGTATAGAGTAGTGTCGGCTAAGGGAAGGATATTGGGGCTTTTTAAGTGATTTTTGGGCGATGCAGTTGGAGACCCATCACAAAAAACCTTTGTTGTATAATCTTTCCCCAAACAACTTCCAAAAATGGTTCAGAGTTTTAATATTTCAATGCTGTGGCTACCTCTTTTAGGAATTTATAGCCGTGTATGTGTATCAAGACATTTTATAGCAATAATTGCATTTTTTACAGTGTAAATTTTGGTAGTAGTACTACCATTGCGTTTCTTTTGGTTCGAATCGACGCGGGCACGTTCAATGACGAATAAAACTATGTAACAATATTTCTTTAAATATTTTTATTGTAAAAGAAGTTAAACAAACGCAGTTAAAAAAGCTACAAAAACATAAATGTTCCGTTGAATGTATCCAATATGAAAATTATACAATGGTATTTCGACATAACTTGCTAAAAAACAACATGTTTATAGTATCATACAAACTATGATTGCAATTGTACGCATAAGGTAAAACTATAAAAGGAATTAAAAAATGACTAGTTTTAAGTATTTAACTTTTTTTATATTCTTCCAGCGCAATTAAAATTTCACTTCATTAAATAAAAACACAAATAACTCTGAAATAAACAAAATATTAAGATATTTGTAAAATAAGATAGTTGTAAAAGTCCACCAATCACCATCTTGATTGATGATTATTCAGTAATACATTCCATTATTTGTTGCAATTGCCACAAAAAACATAAATGCGCCTTTTTTCCATCTCTCAAAAATTATTTACACTTTCTCGCTCTCATTATTCAGGCATACTTTACTCTTATTTTCTAAAAGCTACGTCCACACTGTGCCTTTTTTTGTTCAATAAGGGCATGCGTCATAGCGCAGTCAACAGCGCACGTGAGGCATGCCCTTAATGCATGCGCGATGAGAGTTGAAAGCGGAGCGCGCGCTGTGTTGCAAGTTATCCGGAGTCGGGTGGATTTCTGTGCGTCATAGCGTTCAACAACAAGATGGTGGACGAAGAAAAAGATTTAACATTAAGTTTTATTGAAGATTACAGAAGCTTTCCACAACTCTGGGATCCCAACAATAAACTTTACACTAATAAAGTAAAGAGGAACGATGTTTATTTTTTTCTGGAATTTCTTATGACCAAGTAAGCACGTGTCGTCGCACGTGTTTCCAACAGAAACTCAAACTACGAATAAAGTATGGTGTTGGTTTCAATTAACGCATTCACTTATTGTAAGCGTCAATTGAAAGTTGAATAGAAAGATGAAGACGAAAGTTGAAGATGAAAAGGCACAGTGTGGACGTAGCTATTTTAATATCTTGAATAACCATTTTATTAACTTTTAATTTAATACAATATTAACACCTAAAATAAGTTAAATATAATTTCACACTAAAGATTCTTGATTCATCAGCATCGTCTAAAGTCGCCGAGTTCATGTCTTAGCAGCATGTCTGCGGAGAGCGCGTGCGCGGGCAGCGTCCGACGCGACGAGCGCGACGAGCGACTGAGCTGTGTGTGCGTGTGTGGGTGTGCGGGAGCGGCCGGCTGCCATGTGTGGCGTAGGTTGTGCATCTGGGGAATATAATGTGGTGTTAGATAGGTGTCATTAGAAAGTCGCCCGGCTCCAACAAAAGGTCTGAAGCCGGTGGTCAACTCTTTAAACCGTAAACTATAATAGCATGCGTTCCTTTTCTAACTGCTTGGAAAATGTAATTATGTCACATTCGCCGTTTTGAAGGTCAAACAAAGTTGTTGACGCAAGTATAGTATGGAACAATTTTAATTTAGCGCTCATTAGTTCAGCAAATCAATGATGACTACGGAGGTTGGATTCTTCCAATATTACCATGTACACACTTAGCGAAATCCGAATATTCGTTTCGTGCCAGCATGATAGAAATCTATGTCAATAGGGGTTAGAAGAGATGAGAATACTTTTTCGTCCTCAGTTTGAAGAGTAAACCTATTGCCTATTATATCCATAAACATGGTCTTAGAAAAATTATATACCATTGAATAAGAAAGTGGAACAAGTGAAAGAGTTTGTATATTTGGGAAGTTTGTTTACTAGGGATGGAAAGTGTGATGAAGATATCGAGAGAAGAGTGAAAAAGGGTAATGCGGTAAATGGAGCACTGGATAGTCTAATGTCTAGTCAGTCGGTGTCTGCAAAGGCCCGAATGGCTGTGCATGATGCTGTCCTCGTTCCTACGCTTATGTATGGCAGTGAATGTTGGGTGTGGCAGAAGAAGCATGAAAGTAGAGTGAATGCAGTAGAAATGAGATCCCTCAGAAAAGTGTGTAATGTAAGGTTATGTGATCGTGTGAGGAATGATGTGATTCGTGAAAGGTGTGGTGTAAAAGATGATATTGTAAGTAAGATAGAAAAAGGAATGTTGAGATGGTTTGGGCACATAGAGAGGATGGATGACAGTAAATTGGTGAAAGAGATATATAGAGCCAATGTGGAAGGTAATGTTAGTAGAGGACGACCTCGGAGGACACATTTGGATCAAATAGAACATGTGCTCAAAAAGGCAGGTGTCCGCAGTATGAAGAATAAAAGAGCATGTATGAAAAGATTGATGGATGTAAACGAAGCCAGAGAGGTTTGCCAGGATCGTACAAAGTGGCGATCGATAGTCTCTGCCTACCCCAATGGGAACTAACGGCGTGAGAATATGTATGTATGTATGTATGTATTGATTTTTTTATTTATTTGCAAAAGGCACATCTTTGATTTTTATAGGTCGAATTCTCGTCAAAGAGTTGTCTGGTTAAAATGAGCAAAATGTGAAACGAAAATGTTTTTAACATTATTTAATACTTTTAAAAACATTATGTACTGTATAACTGCACCTAGTGCAAATTACAGCAAAACTCAGCTTTTGTATTTTTTTAAATGGTAATTCAACGATAAATGTTAATAAAACGAATAGTTTCTAAGCTCTAGGTGTCAATTCGATAAACGGGACTTACAAATTCACAGTTGTCTCCACTAGAAAGGCTGCAGCGTGGGCAGGTTAACTCCCAACAAGTCCAATCAAATTTTCAAAGACGAAAACTGAGTTACAAGCATTTTATTTGCCTAATATATTCCATTATTGTAGTTTCATAATTTCATTCATTTCTTTGTTCTTGTTATTTTTTTTTTCAAATTTACAAACTCTTAAGGCAATATAATGTATTTTAGCATTTATGTATGAAACCAGCTCAATTATTTACCTGTAAATAGCACCTTTTATGAGGCTCGTGATAAAGTTCATAGTCACTTGAAGAGCCTTCTGTTTTCTGATTACAGCGCCACTGAAAAAAAATAATTAATAAGTACCAAAACTTATGAAAATTGAAGCTATAAGTTTCTTCTAATAATCTGAAATATGGGTAAACAATTAGTATGAGTTCAGTGTTGAATTAAATAATATAAGAAATTATATAAGAATTAACAACCGTGATAGCTCAGTGGGTAGAATGACGCATATCGGGCAGAACGATGAGGGTGCAAATCCCGGGTCGGGCCTACACCAATTGGTCTTTTCGCCAATGACATGATCAAAATAATAATGCATATCTGAAACATGTTTTTACTAATGTTGAATCTCATCTTGAGAGTCTTATATCCCCACTAAGAGGCTCGAGCCTATCCTGTATAGGTTGATTTGGCCTCAGTCCACCACGCTGGCAAAGTGTGGGTTAGCAGACTAACGACTACTAACTGCAATAGTAGCCGGGACCGACGGTTTAACGTGTTCTCCAAAGAACGTTGTATTTATTTACCTCAACATATTCAATGACATATTTTATGATTAAACGTACTTTTGGGAGATATTAGAAGAAGAAGAAGAAGAAAAAAATTTTATTCAAAAAGTAAGAACACACTTACAAAGTACTTATGACCTAAACATGATATAAATTAAAAAAAAAAAACACTACACTTAACACAAATACACTTACATCTTTAACAATATTTTTTTAAAAATTACATAACACGCAATATGTTCTGTTCTTACTAAAGAAATGGTCACTGGCTCAGGATTATCAGGATCATTAGAGATATACATTCAAACGTAAACTCTGTTATTAAATGTAGTTGTGAGGATAAGCATCAACAACCTTGATAATTCAGTGGGTGCGCCACTGCTTGAAATGCAGGCCTATATCAATGTATCTATCTCATGTTATGTCTGGTTATTTATACAAGTTGTAAACGGCGAGAGAAACATCCTGAGGAAAACTATAGGGTTGAGTTTTACTTACTCATGTTACAGTGACACAATTAATACCTATATTTGTTTCACAACAGTATTGCTATTATAGCTAGAAAAGAGCTGAAGGATAGATTACTATATAATATTGTAAGACACCTTTTGTGTTTGTAATTTGTGTAACATAATTTATGTGAAAGTGAAATTTAAAGAAATTTAAAGAAAACTCAAAAGTAACCCTCGACCTCAATTTCTAAAATAAGTTTTAATTATTAAATAACCCAGATATTTAGTGTAGAACAAAGTATTAATTCATGTATTGCAAATTGTGAAATGCAATAATCATCTGAGTACTGAATGCATCTGACAAGAAGGGCGATAGACCTTTTTGCAATCACGTAAATATATTGTCTTAGCCAAACTTTGGTAATCCAAACACCAGGTGATAAAAAAGACCCGTTGTGAAGTATTAGTTACATCTGCGTAAGCATTAAATTAACTTGAATATTCAATGACAATATTCATTCATGCCATGTCAGTGAATAATCAAGTTAGTTTCTAAGTGCAGTGCCCACGAGCTCCTCTATTCCTCGATATCCACTAATGGCTAAAGTTCTTGTGGAAGTTTTGTTTGTTTGCTGAACACAGATATAGGAGATACATGTCCTAATTCTATCATCTAATTTTTCTGTGTTATAATAGTATTAGGTTATATCCAATCTAAATGCTTGGGTTTACATCTCAGAGCTTGCACTCACGATATTCATTCGGGATTATTTTCCCGGTTTTCTTGGTTTATAGCGGGCTTAATGAACTGAGGGTTAAAAGGACGCCTCTGAGCTTTCACAGGTTAAACTTTCAGTTCGGCAACTATCAACTATAGCCTGTAAAACAGCACTAGATTTATAAAGCCTAATCATCCTATTAAGATTAAGGTTTAGTACATTTTGGAGCAATGAGGCTGTGATGATATCCTACTCTTGTATTTGTTTATTGGATCTTTCATTTTTTATATCAACAAGATTTTTATTATAATTTAGATTAACTATTATATATAATTAATTTAAAGATGTGTTCAGTATTTATATGTAACTTACTGGCCTGCGTTACTTAATTATAATGAAATTGAAAATACTGTAGTTTAAAATGTAAATTTCAAAATTAAATTGATAACGTGAAAAATTATAAATGCAACGACTCTAACGTTACGTAAGCACAACTTAGCCATGTGGATTAAATTAAATTTTAGCCATTACTTCAAGATGTTTTTCCCTACTACTGTTAACAACCATAATAAATAAACCACGCACATGACTTAAAAAAAGATCAATTGGTGAAAAACTTACCTGGTATTTAAACCCACGCCCGTCTGCATGATAGAGGGGTGTTCAACCCACTGAGCTTAACATGCGCGAGTGATGCTATTATAATTAAATAACCCATTTTTGTATTTTACGCTTGAATCGCATTGTTCTTAAAATTTATTATTAAACAAACAAGTAAAATTTACCGATTATAAGTATTTTTTTCTCTTGCTACATGTAAATTTAGCGCAAACTGCTATGCGAACATACCGCGTTCTTACTTTCAGCATTTAGCAACTTTTAGCATACTTTTAATTTTAACTTTGGTGTGCTAAACATCCACCGTCACCAGTGTCATCTTTGTATCATATGCCTGATGCTCCCGACGAGTCAACTTGCTCACCAGAAGCCACTTCAGCTGAGGTACTGGACACGATACTCTCTTTTAGGAATAGAATGGATCTGCTGGTGGCCTTGACGGGCTAACTCCAGACCGTTTTAAGGATTTATTAAGTTATTCCGTTGGGGAAGCTGGTAGAATACTCCTTGAGGAGTTGACGCGACTAGTGAGTCTTTGTTAGGCAGGAAAGGTGTGTGAGTTGATCTCTATGGTGCAAATCTTTGCGCCCTAAAGAAAAAGGATGGGGATATCAGGCCAATTGCTGTAGGAAACACTACCCGTCGTCTGGTCTTGAAAACATGTTTAAAACACATCAATAACATATCAAACTACTTTCAGCCTGTCCAACTTGGCTTCGGGACTAAAGGCAGATGTGAGGCTGCTGTTCACACTGCCCGTGCTTTTCTGCAGCACTGTTCTAATGATGTTCTGCTGAAGGTGTGGTAGATGTCCGGAACGCTTTCAATTCCATTGAAAAGTTCGCTTTGCTGGTAGCATTAAAAGAAAAGACTCCAGATTTGTATAAATATTTATGGCAATTTTAAAACAGACCTTCAAAATTAATTTACCACGGAAAACTGATTCATTCATGCGTCGGATGCCAGCAAGGCAATCCTCTTGGCACGGCCATATTCAGTTTGGCTATACACCCACACATCAAGGACTTAGCCTCCAAGTTCAATGAGTGGTACCTAGATGATGGCACCATTGGAGGTGATTTGACAAGTATCATAAAAAACTTTCAAAAATTTGGATTAGATCTAAGTTTTGATAAATGTGAAGTATACTTTGGCCCAAATTTAAAAAATGAAACCGTAGCAGATTTGTAAACAAAATTCAACACTTTAACTCCAGGCATCAAAATTATAAATAAGAAATCGCTTCGTCTCTTAGGTGCCCCAGTTTTAGACGATTCTATTCCAAGCTTTATATCTAAAAAAAACTAAATTTCTCGAATCATCTACTTTTTTCGAACAATTAAAACCACATGTTGCGTATATACTTATAAAATATTGCCATTTCGTATCAAAATTTTCTAATATACTAAGATTTTCTGGATTATGGAGTCAAATCTCAGTTCTTTCGAATATCGATAATTTGATCAAAGATTCATTCTCAAAAATGTTTAATAAACCATTTAGCGATCGCTGCTGGATGCAGGACACTCTTTCCATTCGTCATGGTGGCATCGGCATCCACAGCCTTTCAAATATAGCCTTGCCTGCCTTTTTGTCATCTTCTTTTGGAATGTGTGATCTCTTCTTACGCATGACTAACAAAGAAGTAGCTGTGACAGTGATCGCAGGTCTGTCAGAGGCAAAAAGTGCGTGGTTGGATATAGTCGGTCAAAACACAAATGTCACTACCACTCTATCCTCTCAGAGGCTTTGGGATGAGCCACTCTGCCGTCAAGTTCAAGTAAATCTTACCAATACAGTTCTTGACATGGTGGAGCGAGCTCGTCTTCTAGCTTGCTGTGAGCCAGAATCGGGACATTGGTTGAAAGCGGTGCCTTCTAGCAATCTAGGAACGTTGCTTGACAGGGGCACTTTTTCTATTGCCATAGGTCTAAGGTGAGGCGCAAAATTGAATGATCAAAATCACTACCGCTGCGGTGTTTTAGTGGAACAGCCAGGACACCATAGACTTTCATGTCGTCGCAGCGCTGGACGTCTGTCACGCCAGCCACTTGGGAACCTTTCCTCTAGCGGCAGTGATTTTGAAATTATTATTATTTCTTATTATTTCTATACATAAATATACATATACTCACGCCATTAGTTCCCATTGGGGTAGGCAGAGACTATTGATCGCCACTTCGCAAGATCCTGACAAACCTGTCTAGCTTCGTTTACATCCATCAATCTTTTCATACATGCTCTTTTATTCTTCATACTTCGGACGCCAGCTTTTTTGAGCACACTCTCAATTTGGTCCAAGTGTGTTCTCCGTGGTCGTCCTCTACTAACATTACCATCCACACTAGCTTTATAGATCCCTTTTACCAATTTTCTGTCATCCATCCTCTCTATGTGCCCAAACCATCTCAACATTCCTTTTTCTATCTTTCTTACCTTATCATCTTTCACACCACACTTTTCACGAATAACACTATTTCTCACTCGGTCACATAATCTAACATTACAAATTTTTCCGAGGGACCTCATCTCTACTGCATTCACTCTGCTCTCATGCTTCTTCTGCCACTTCCAACATTGCTTCCATACATAAGCGTTAGAAACAAGAACAGCATCATGCACAGCCATTCGGGCCTTTTCAGACATCGAATGACTGGTCATTAGGCTATCCAATGCTCCATTAATCGCATTACCCTTTTTCACTCTTCTCTCAATATCTTCATCACATTTTCCATCCCTTGTAAACAAACTTCCCAGATATACAAACTCCTTCGGCTGTTCCACATCCTTACCATCAATCGCAATCACGCATTCTGTCACATCTTCCTGTCTCTCAAAAACCATCGTTTTGGTCTTATCCACATTCACCCTCATTCCCTTTCTTACAAAAGACTCACATGCAATATTCATCATCTCTTGCAACTCTTCTGCCGACGATGCAAGTAGCACTTGATCGTCAGAATACAAGAGGCATTTAATGATGAATCCACTCATTCTTAGTCCATAATCACTTTCACGCAACTCTGTCAAACAGTCATCCATGAACAAATTGAAGAGCCACGGAGAAGCTACACATCCCTGTCGGACACCCCTAGAGATTCCGAACCAGTCAGTGTTTTCCCCGTTTACTCTTACACATGCACTAGAATCCTCATAGAGTGATACCAATGCACGTATAAGTTGACTCCCCAAATCGAACATGGATAACACCTCCCATAAACACTTTCTTACCACCACTGTATTATTTCTATCTTTTGTATATATATTTAAAACTCATAGATTAAGATTATTCTGTACAAATAATTATTTCCTAAGTTATGTGAAATAACTGTACTTTGGTGTATTTTAAATTAACATACGATTACCGTTTGAAATAGAATAGTGGCAATTCAGATATGGCCATTTTCGAGGAACTTGTTTTTCACTTCGTTGGATTTGTAAAATTAATGGACCGTGAATGCGGTTACTTGTCGAAACGGCAATAAAAAAGTGTTTTATTTATGTTTTCTGAATATCTGTTTTGTATTCACAAATAAAGTGTACCTATTCGTTTCCTTCTGATTTCCTTGTTCGAAATTTATCTTTGTATTACTGATAAACAAATTCTAAACATTCAGATCTTATCTTATCTTAAATCTAAGCATATCGAATAGAAGTGTATAAAAATGGCATATTTCGTAGAGATGTTTTCTAATCAACAAAATCAAAAGTACTGCATTGCTGCACTGTTCAGAGAACTAGTAATAGTATTCAAAGTCAGTTTAGTTTTATCTCAATCAAGTTCAGTTTTATTTTCAACTGACGTAAACCAAACTTTCATGCCGTATATCCCCGAAGGGGTGGCGGAATAAAATAGTGTTCAGGTATCCAAGTTTTCCTAGGACATGACAAAGACATATGGGTGTAGACATGACTCGGGATTTCGACTCACGCCTCTCTGTATGATAGGAGGTTTTGGTTGAATAGTTTCAGTTTTATAGTTAATCTGCTGTGTAGTGTCGGCTTAGAATAGCACTACCCCATTTCTTCCGGTGGGTGTACGTAAGAGGCGACTAACGGTATAGGGGCTTTTAAGGGATTTTCGGGCGATGCGGTTGGAGACCCATCACCAACAGCCTTTATTTTACCATCTTTTTCCCACACAACTTTCCAAAAGTGGCTAAGGAATTCCTAATTTCTTAGCTCTGGCTACCCCTTCTAGGGATTTATAGCCGTGGGTATATGTATGTTAATCCTTCTTTAGTTTTATTTATCATGTACTAAAAAAATATTTGGGCGTTCAAAAAAAATTATATATGAATTTAATTGTTTGAATAATCTTACCGTAATAATGTTTTGCCGACAAACCCCCTTGCCGCATATTAGTTTCTGAGCAGATCTCTGGAAGTTTCTCGTCATCAAGCAGTACACGATGGGGTTGATTGCTGAGTTTGCGTGACCTTGAACAAATAAAAGAATAATAAAAGCAATAATCATAATTATAAACCGAAATATTGTCAAATTGAACGCAAAAAAATAAAATGCTAGTTTTTATTAACGAAAGTGGAATCGCTGAAGTAAACTAGATTTCATGTAAAAACTGATCGGGCAAATAATAAATACAGTCATATGTTCAACTAAACGCGTTATGCTATTTATGTTGACATTTTAGGGATATCTTGGAATTTTGGGACATATTTAAATCTCAGTCCTTTTGTCGGTGAAGTTTGCTATCGAACATTCTTTTATTATTAAACTTGTATGATTTCTTTCACTTAAATATTTGAAATTGCTTTGATTTGACTTCAACATTGCTTTCATCAAATTCATCTTAGGAATGAAAAATATAATGAACATATGAAAAAATCGGTTTCTTAGAAGTTGCTACGCACAATTTTATAAGAAGAAGAAACCTTTGGAATTTTCTAATTAACTACATGGTTGCTTATTAAACGTGAATATTTGAATATCAGCATTCATAGTATATAACTTTACATTATTAAGATAATTATTACACTTTTAAAAAGAAAGATATATATACAAACATACACAGACACAGTCACGCTTTTACCATTTAGGGTAGGAAGAAACTACTAATCACCATTTTGTAAGATTTTAGCAAATCTTTCGACCTCTTTTAAGAATATACTTTTGACTTTTGATTCTTACCCTTAAACTCTTCACATTTCACAATTAAAAAGTTAGATATCTTTCAAAAATGTGATTCGGTTATAAGCATACAACAGCACATATTAACAGAAAAGATATCGTGCAATCTACTGTGCGTAAAACTTTGATAATATACATTAAAATTCTTCCTTGATTTGCATTGTGAACACCGTGGCTTTATTTTATGATAATTCCAAGTATTTGTTCGTTTTCCTCTGAGATTTTCGTCAAACAAGGATAAGATAAAGTCATTGTCATTCTTTTGACGTTCCGCAAAATAAATTAAGCTATAGGTAGCGAAGTATTCAAAAAGATTTCTCACGGTTTATCTACAGAACACTTTTATAGAACTCAGATTAAGAATGTTATTTACGTTTTGCATTCAAGATTTAGGCATTTTTAAAAGCGTATTTTTCTTTGAATTGTTGTTATTCTATAAATTTAACTCATGTTAGATAGATTTTCATAGTGAAGCATTCTTAAATTCACCTGTTTTTGTTTTTATTCATTATATATATTTGGGCAATATATATTTTATTTTTGCATAAAGCAGAGTCCAATATTATATATTTTGTATCTTGACCTGAGTGCTACGTTTACGCGAGCACGAAAAATATAAACTATATCTTACCTAAAAATAGTGCGTAGGGTAAAAAACTGCTGAGGTTTTTTGTCTCGACAATATTGACGTCTAGTAACAGTTGCATGATGTTGTACGGCAGCCAACACATTGCGAACAATACTGCGAGCAGTAGCAGTATCCACGCGACTCGTTTCCTCTCCTTCATCATGCGAATACTCTGGGGAAGAAGATATAAAAATGATAGTATTTTCTAAGATTTTCACGATTGCACATTATAATTGAAACAACTTTTTGACTTTCGGATATTTTAATCGCGTGTTATTACTTTATTTTTAAAGCCTTTTTTTAAAAAACTACTTTGTGACGAACACCATCTTGCTGGAGAGCTCAGTCATGTGAAACAAGTTCTTCACAACAACAAGCTGAAATTGCCCCGCCAACGTCACCGCTCCTCCGATAAACCACCTACTGTCGAAAGACTCCCTGCAACTCTACCTTTTGTAAAGGGTGTAACAGACAAAATTAGTACTGTGTTACAGCGTGCTTCCATTAAGACCTACTTCAAGCCGCACCAAAAGATAAGTCAGTTTTTAAGACCTATCAAATGTCAGATCCCTTTACAAGATGCAGGCGTTTATAAACTAGACTGTGAGTGTGGTCTTTCATACATCGGCCAAACAAAGCGTAGTGTAGCAACTCGCGTTAGAGAACATATTGCTGATATGAAGAATAGGCGTCCTGGAAGATCTGCTTTGTGTGAACACACCTTCGATAAGCCAAACCACCACATGCGTTTTGACAAACCTACAATTCTAGCAAAAGAGAATCGATTGATACCTAGAATGATACGCGAATCTATTGAAATAAAGAAACATCCAAACTTCAATAGAGGATGATGGTTGGCAATTACCACCTGCTTGGAACCCGATCATTAGCACAACTAAGCGAGGGAAGAACACTAGCAAGACTCCAGATAACATTAGCTCTTTTTGTACATAGCAAATATTAAACGCAAATGTACCTTAAAATTTTGTGAAGGTAGTTAGTATTAATAATTTTATAGTACTGTATAATGACAAATAACACCTCAGTCTTCCCGTGACCATGATAACTGAAAAGTTTTCGAAACGTCGGGCTTTAAAAATAATGTAATAACACGCGATTAAAATATCCGAAAGTCAAAAAGTTGTTTCAATTATAAAAATGATTTAATAAAAATGTAGTATTTTATAACTGGGCAATAAACATTAGAAGCTGATAAAAAAGACAATAAAACACATAGGCCTGAAATAGATTGATATAAAAATTTTGGTACCTCAAACAAATATGAAAATGTATTTATATGTAAACAATAAGATTACCCATCGTTTATGAAAATGCGTGCCAATGTTAAACCTATATTTTATATAATCAAATGATAACTATTGCTTCAGTACCTTGATAATTCAGTCAAGCAGAGAGATGTGGTTTCGAGAGAGGTGAGTCGGGCCTATACCAATATGTCTTCTCTAAAGTCATATAACAGCTAAGTTGTACTGCTCATATCACGTGATAGCTCTGTCCAAGCATAATATGGGTACTCTAAAAGTCTGTCTAGCATGTTTTTTACGTCTATATAATTTATATAAATAAAACTACTTATTTGCCGTGTAGTGCCGGCTTAAAATATCGCTACTCCTTTCTACCCAAGGTGTCGTAAGAGGCAACTAAAGGTATTGGGGCATTTTGTTGGATTTTTGGGCGATGCGGTTGGAGACCCATCACCAAAAACCTTTATTTTTACCACCTTTTCCACTCTCAACTTCCAAAAGTGGCTGGGGAATTTATAATTCCTTAGCTCTGGCTACCCCTTCTTGGGAAATATAGCCGTGAGTATATCAGATGAGAAAACTACTTATTAAATATTCACCCCGTAAACATTCAGTGACTGAGCAGAACGTGAAATCGTCACGATACGTTAGTTCCAAAAGTAAAATTTCACTCTGCTTGGACGTGCGAGGTTCTCCCTCTGATGTTAAATTACCTTCATCATTTTAATGATTAAGTCAAAAACATTTTGTAATGCATATTATCAAAGCCTATTATCTTTGTTGGAATATTATAAGGTAAACCTTGTAGAAATTTTGGGTAATATTAATTAGTAAAAGCAAACACTGGTCACGATTGTCAATTACCTATTTCAAACAAGAGCGATAGATCGTCTCCGATAAATTGTTGCGATGACGTCACAGGATAAGCATTGGTTTGGATAAAATTACTTAACAAAAAATACTGTATTTTAATCTTAATACTAACTCGGCATCAGACTACACACTGGCACATTGTGCTGTGTAACATGCACATAATTGACACTCCCTATCATCAATACAGAAAGCTTAACAGGGAGATTTTTCTCAATGGTACACTTGAAAATATTTCTCCTTCTAATTCTTCTTCTTTGACTGTTGTGCAAAGTCTGTGAGAGGGTCTAAAAGGTTTCCAATGACAAACCAAATGCAATGTGAGGAGTTATAAGAAATACTGAACTCGCAAATTTTTCTCTTGTTTACTTTATTAGATGAAGTTTACACTTTCATATTAAAATATACATACATATACTCACGCCATTAGTTCCGATTGGAGTAGGCAGAGTCTACCAATCGCCACTATGTACGATCCTGACAAACCTTCCCAACTAGCAAAAAGTCGTATAAGATTTTTCTCTTATGACTATAGATCGAAAGACACTCGTATAAAAGCTCGTATTTTGTCAAAAAGCCGTATAAAAGAAGTTTGCAAGATATATTAGCATCCAACTCTTTTTAGTTCTTTTAACATGTTGAGTAAACGTTTACTTGACCAATTCATATCGCGTTTACTCGATAACCGTATAAAGATAATTCTTATTGCCTTCATACAACTGTAACTCGTACGACAGCTTTATGAAAGCAACTTAAATGTTTTTTTGTCGTGCAAATTGCTTTTATAACAGCGTATTTCGATATATTATTATTACAGCATTAATGCAGAATAAAAGCGGTTCTTTCAACAAAATAGCATCTCGGTTACTATAATAGCACATATTGTCGTGTAATTGTTGCTTGAAAGGCTATCTCTCGATTTGAAAATATAAGTTAGGAAAACGCTTTTAAATAATCTTTTATAGCCCCAGGGATCCTATGAATATTATATGAAAGCCATAATACAGCGTAAACGTTGCATGATAGTTGAACAAAATCTTTTACAGAACTGAGGACGCCATGTCGTCGAGTTTTAATAGTATAGAGAATACGTTAACTTAATTGGTTTTATATTTTAAAAATCTAATATGATCGGTAAATAAACTAAAATAAGTGGAGGTTTTTGAGGGAAAGTAAATAAAATGTACTTAAGACTATAACTATTTATACGTCAGCAACGGATAAGAGGGATTAAAATATATCAGGGAGGGTTCCGTAGAAAATATTCATGCTTCTACTAATATTATGTGAACCATTTGCTGCTACTTCTTTCGAAAGTACAATGATAGCGACAGATTTAAATTTATAAGTTATTTAGAATCAGAATACAAATAAAATGTTTTATATTTTCTGTTGTTACCATGATACTTTGGAAATTTAGCCAACAATTAAGAATTTAAAAAAAACACATTTAATGCCAAAAGATTTTTGTACTATTTTGAAGACAACATGCATTTGACCCTTATATTTTCTGTTAAGTGTGGTAATATAATGAATCCACTCAAGTAATACGTAACATCGTTTATTGTTATTTATAGAAGCAACCACATTGTAAAATACTTTTACCCACAAATATATAATAAATGTTTGTGATAGCTCAGTTGATAGAACACCGCTTATCGTGCATGCATACGACTCGTGTTCTAATCCCGGGTCGGGTATACAACAATTTATCTTTTGTAAAAGACACGTGCGTGGTTAATTTATGATGGTTGTTAACGGTGAGGGAAAATATCGTGAGGAAACCCACATGGCTAAGTTGTACCTTTTATGTGACAGTGTATTCGTACATAACGGCGATAGGCCAGCCCATTATCACGTGACTACGCTATCAAGCAAAACGTGGGTACCTTACTCTGGACACTAGTTGCCGCTGTCACGTGATGTTCAGAAGTATTGGTACATCTCCCAATCCCTTAGACGATATTCGGCGTGAACGTTTAAGTGAGTTTGAGAATATAATAAGTAATTCTTGAATAAAACTGACTTATGACAAAAACCAAATTCAATAAAACGAAAGATAACGACAGATATTCTTAGTTAATAGGATACCGACGTTAGAATCTGTAATTTTTATTGAGTTTTTTTATTTTATTTCTGCGTTTATTCTTATGATAAAATTCAAATATTTTAGTATGTGGAACTCTAAACTGACCATTATGGCGCCCTGATTCCTTCCCTTCTTCTACATCAGTTAACTTATTATTTTAACTGATACAGCAAGTATAACTTGGTTGCACTCATACGATCTAAGAGTCGAGTGATTGCAACAGCACTACTTTGATACGACACATAAGGCGAATAAAAGAGTATTTTTCGACTTGAGTAAAGCTAAAGAGTGGTATAAAAGCAAACTTATGGCTTACATAGCACTTTTTAACTTTTGAGTTGCAATTACTCGATATTCTGTCGACTATTTAGCTATTGCTATGATAATCTTACAATAATTACTGCACTTAAAGCTGAAAATTGTGCGCCCAAATCGCATTGAAAGAACGTGCATAGAGCTTTCATACGACATTTTCGAGGTCCATCTTACAACTAATTGCTGCAACGGAAACGTGCTGGTGACTTTCTTTCGATATATTTTGCTAGTTGGGTTATATTAAAATTTTTGAATAATCTTTACGGGACATGTTAAATTATGACAAAATTGTTTTGCATTTAGTTTCAGTTTCCTATATGTAAAGTACAATATTTGAACTGTACATGAAATGCGCCGTGTAGTGTCGGCTTAGAATAGCCCTACCCCATTTCTACCCGTGGGTGATCGTAAGAGGCGACTAAGAGTATAGGTGATTTTGGGCGATGTGGTTGGAGACCCATCACCAAAAACGTTTATTATTATCATCTTTTCCCCAATCAACTTCCAAAAGTGGCTGAGGAATTTATCTTTCCAAAGCTCTGGCTACCCCGTTAAGGGATTTATAGCCATGAGTATATGTATGTATGTATGTATGTATGAAATGCGCAAAGTCGGTTCAGAATCACAAGTATCCTATTGCTTTCCGCAGTTACTGAAGAGGCAAAAATATGGTTCTGAGGTTTATGATAGATACTTTTTTTAAGACTTCTTAATTTATTTTTTATTCTTTTTCGTTACATACGGCTTTTTCTTATGAAACGCAAAAATTGCTTTGTCTTTATGGAAACTGTGATAAATTTCGAGTGACATTCGCCGTTTTTGAATAAATTTTCTATTTTAAAAGTTTCTATTTACATCTCTCCGCTTTTACTAATTTTCAAGTAACTTAATTCCCAGACAAAGTTCATAAGTACTTTGCTCAGTCTTAATCTTTTTCTTTTGTTTTTTTTTATCATTTCCAACATAATATACACGCATCGAAAGGTTATCCTTGTAAAATAACTACACAATAAATAAAGCTTATTTAATTATTATTTTTATTATTTAAATGTATTGAAATATTTATTGACAGCAAATACAACTGAACACATATCATATGATTATGATTAAAAATGTTTGCATTATAATTTAAATTCCCTAGTTTATAATAACGAAACTATAAATCGAATAGAATCATAGCTGTATTGTACACATACATGTACTCATACATACATATGTTCACGGCTATAAATCCCTAAAAGGGGTAGCCAGGGCTTCAGAATATTAAATTCCTCAGCCACTTTTGAAAGTTAAGTGGGGAAAAGATGGTGAAATAAAGGTTCTTGGTGATGGGTCTAAAGAAAGCCCTAATATCCATAGTCGCCTCTAAGAGCACGTGAAGTTTTTTTTTTTTTTAATTATTTATTCATTATAAAGAAAAAATACATTATACAATGATTATATCGTGGTCACTTAATCCTCTCTTAAGGTTTAATTGTGAACACCGAAGTAATAGGGTAGTACTATTCTTAGCCGACACTACATAGTGCTTGCTTAGAATAGAATTAACCCATTTTTGTAGGTTGCCGTACGAGGCAGCATGAGTTTTCGGAACATTTGATGATTGCAGAGTGATGTGGCTGGAGACTCATCAGTGATCCTTTATTTCCCCAACTTTGTCACCTCAACTTCCGAGAGTTACAAAAGCATTGCAGTATTAAAAGCACTTCTCATTTTGTGGTTATACCGGTAATCTCATTCAATATTAAAATAAATATTTACACAGAAACTAACACAGAAGAATGCCGTGTAGTGCCGGCTTAGAATGTCGCTACCCCTTTCTACCCACGGGTGTCGTAAGAGGCGACTAAGGGTATTGGGGCTTTTTATTTGATTTTTGGGCGATGCGGTTGGATACATACATATACTCACGGCTATAAATCCCTAGAAGGGGTAGCCACAGCTAAGGAATTAGAAAATCCTCAGCCACTTTTGGAAAGTTAAGTGGGGAAAAGATGGTAAAATAAAGGTTGTTGGTGGTGGGTCTCCAACCGCATCGCCCAATATTCCCTTAAAAGCCCCAATACCGTTAGTCGCCTCTTACGTACACCCACCGGAAGAAATAGGGTAGCGCTTTTCTAAGCCGGCACTACACAGCATACATTTAAGTCATAGTTAACCATTTTGTTAATAAAAATGATAAAGTATCAGGAATTAGAAATTCCTCAGCCACTTTTGGAAAGTTGAGTGGGGAAAAGATGGTAAAATAAAGGTTGTTGGTGATGGGTCTCCAACCGCATCGCCCAATATTCCCTTAAAAGCCCCAATACCGTTAGTCGCCTCTTATGTAAACCCACCGGAAGATCAGTATAGTATTATTTCATTTCAGATCTTTCATTATTATTACATATATTACACGGTTTTATTTCTGTTCTTTGTTTTATTTAGACAAAAGCCGAATGATATCTAAAAAGATCAGCTTTCCACAGTTTTATAAACGTTGCCTAGACGACGACCTTGTTACTTAATTGCAATCAGTTTAATCTCAAGCTTTTATAGCTTGAATTGGGATAAAACCAGTGTCTTTTTAAAGTATTTTAAATATCAATAATAAAGAAAATATTTGTATTTGATGAATATAATTAACTATCTCTACATTATGTAACGCTTACGACATACCTACTATCCTTTTTTTAATTTTTATCCAACTTAACTACGAAAACTTTCTGAGCACTTTTTTATCGACACAATAACGGTTAGAATGAGATGGCAATATACGATACTAAGTAAGTGCGTAAGAGATGGCTGCTTTATCCCAAGCGATAACTAGTTGAAACACGGCTCGTGCTTGCCCTTCAGGTGCTCTTATTTGGGGTTTATAGCAGTTAGTATTCTATGTTTGTTTGTAATACATTGTATAAGAATCAGCATTTCACAGTCAAGAAATGTAAAATCTACAGATTTTAGTATTAAAAAATCACTATTACATCCTTGGCTGGATTGACGAGAATAATCTGACAATATTGTGTTTAGCGGTAGAAAAGTGAAAAATTCCTTCGATTTTATGGAAATAAATCTGCGCTTTATTCTCTACATATATGATAACTGCTAGCAATACATTGAAGGCTGTATGGTAGGAATTTTAAACAAAAGAAAAGCAAATAGTGCTTCCAACGGTGAAGCTCAGGAAAGGTTTGAAAACGTTTTTTTTCCTTGTTCGTTTTTGATGTTATTCGTATCTAGAGCGTTTAGGAGCCGTTCCAAACATCCCGTACATGTAATAAATAAATTAAAAAATCTATGGAGGAAAAATATTACCCAATGTTGAAAATAAACAAAGTTAAAATGTGGTCACAACCGAGGTGGATTCCAAGCCCATTAAACGTCAAATGGCCAAAATTTTGGCGACCAAAATTGAATAATATGCAGTTAATGAAGCAGAGTTGCTCTGGTAATCGGTAATCTCTGCCTATCCCTCTTAATCTGATAGCTTGAATATAAGAAATTTTAATGCATGTAATTTTAATTTTTAAAGGCATCGTACTGTGGAATGTCGACTTAGAATAGCACTACCCCTTTCTTCCGGTGGGTGTACGTTAGAGGCGACTAACGGAATTGGGGCTTTTAAAGTATTTTTGGGCGATGCTGTTGGAGACACATCACCAACAACCTTTATTTTACCATCTTTTCCCCACTTAACTTTCCAAACATGGCTGAGAAATTTGTGAATTTGTATGTATGTTTGTTCATGCATGTCTAAAAAGGTTTCGTTACAAAAGCATATTTTTAAACGTGGGGCAACCCTTTCTTCACCAATTTTGCAGATGAGTTGTGAGATTAGTGAGTATTCAAATCGATTTTATGAGTATTTTCAACTAAATATCATAGTATAATTGAATAAAGTAAACAAGTTGATTTGTTTATCCATACATCCATACCTGTTGCATGCTGACATTTCTTTCCTCGATATCAAACGGAGGCTTAACTGAACATAAAGTGCGACCCATGAAGGCATACGAGAGGATTGTAATTGAACCTGAAACAAAGAAAAATATCAATGTAAATTAACTCTTTTTATTTAATATTTTTTATTTACATAAGTATATAAATTTATATTAACCCGAAGAAAAGTAAAATACAACTTATTATATGGAATAGGAACCTATGCTGCTCGCAAACTACATTAGATTCCATGTGAAAGCTTAGTTCATCAAATATGAATAACTCAAAGGCCTTTGTAGACGGCACAAAATGCTAAATTGCTTCTGATAAACCGATTTGAATAGTGTATAATGAAAGCTACCTACTACAGATGGTAAAACATTTGTGTTTAATAACAAAATTGACACAGCTGATATATTGTATATTATTTTTGTATATTATAATCACTATAATTTTGCAACAAATCCAAATGTGTCATAATTAAACAACGTTAATCAACATGATATGTTTCATTTCATGTTGAATAACGTTTTGAAAATGGTGTAGTTAAAAGATTGCTAATAAATAAAGGAAAGTTGGATACCAGCTAGATAGCCTATCAATTACTTATATAGCTTGGTGGTATTTCTTGCAATAATTACTATATTTTTTTCTAAGTGGTTTGAGGGGATGAGCTGTTGAAAAATCTACTTCGAAATCAGTTTAATGAACATAAACTGTTGTGAACCTGAACATTTAAAGTTACATATTTGCAATATCACTCAAACTTGAACAGAGTAATATAGCTCAAATTCATTGAATGCTTTATATAACACATACTCACGGCTATAAATCCCTAGAAGGGGTAGCCAGAGCTAAGGAATTAGAAATTCCTCAGCCACTTTTGGATATGTGAGTGGGGAAAAGATGGTAAAAGTAAAGGTTGTTGGAGATGGGTCTCCAACCGCATCGCCCGAAAATTTCTTAAAAGCCCCAATACCGTTAATCGCCTCTTACGTACACCCATCGGTAGAAACGGGGTAGTGCAATTCTAAGCCGACACTACACGGCGGCTATTTATATGGTTTCAATATGAAAAGTTATACAATTAACTTTAGTTAATAGCTTTATATCTGCACTGCAATTTGAAAGATGATTTCAACTAGTAAATACAATGTAAAACTTTGTAAACTTCGTTGTGTAACAAATTTACAGAGTTCCAGGTAACGTTATTATCTTGACTGTAATATTGTTGAATGTGCACGTGCATTCTTGTCATTTTATAATAATAGTCTTCTCTGAAATCACTTGTTGTAATAAACCTGTTATTTATCATATTTATTCATAATTTAACATATTACTATTTAATGATTTAAAACAAAGGTCAATCTGACCTTTATAGATAACGTTTTTACAAATGCGGGATTCCGAACTGGGTAAAAAATAGTTGAATGTAAACAAAGCTCGAGATGTTGGTCATGTTAGTTGGTTTATTGATAGTCTCTGCTTAGTCCAACGGAAATATAGGGCGTAAGTATAAGTAAGTAAGACAAGTATTACTTACTCACTTTTCGCCATTTCCGTGAAACATGTAGTTTTAGTGCGCCGGCGCCGGGTACATACATGTTTTTATTTTATATTGACCATATAGTTATAACAGCCGTGATAGCCCAGTGGGTAGAACACTCGGTTATCGTGCAAACGACTAGTGTTCAAATCCTGGGTCGGGCCTACACCAATTTGTCTTTTCGAAAGACATATGTGTGGTTAATTTATCATGGTTGTTAACGGTGAGGGAAAACATCGTGAGGAAACCCACATGGCTGAGTTGTACTTAGTCATGTGACAGGGATATTCGGCGTGAACGTTTATGTTTATGTTATTATCATATAGTTAGTTCTTAGTAATATAAACCGTGCCGTGTTGTGTCGGCTGAGAATAACACTATCACATTCCTACCTGTGGGTGATCATAAGACGCAACTAAGGGTATAGGGGCTTTTCAAGTGATTTTTGGGCGATATGGTTGGAGACACGTCACCAAAAACATTTATTATTGCCATCTTTTCCCAAATCAACTTCCAAAAGTGGCTGAGGAATTTCTTACTCCAAAGCTCTGGCTACCCCGTTAAGGGATTTATAGCCGTGAGTAAATATATGTAAGTAGGTATGTAATATAAACCATGTAGTATGGTAGTTTTATCATTAGTATTTCAATATCTCAGTCGTGTGGCTCAAGAACGTAAGCGTAATTGTGTTATGTCCACACATAAACCATATTGTTTATGATCGGGCAAACTTCCGATCTATAAAAAGCGCGCGGTACGCAATGATATAAAATAAGTGTTTACAATGTACGATTATGTGTAATTTTCATTGAGAATTTGATCGATGAACATACATACATACATATAAACATATACTCACGGCTATATTTCCCTAGAAGGGGTAGCCACAGCTAAGGAATTATAAATTCCTCAGCCACTTTTGGAAGTTGAGTTGGGAAAAGATGGTAAAAATAAAGGTTTTTAGTGATGGGTCTCCAACCACATCGCCCAAAAATCCCTTGAAAGCCCCAATACCGTTAGTCGCCTCTTACGTACACCCATCGGTAGAAACGGGGTAGTGCTATTCTAAACCGACACTACACAGCCATCAAATTAAATAACAGTTCTTTCATTTATTCATTCCTCGCAACTGTTTTGACTCTTCCTTATAAATAAATACCCACGTTTACCTTCTATCATGAGAAAACGGTTTAGACAAAGAGAGAGAAGTACTGATAAATATCCTTACTCCCCAATTAGAAAAAGTAGCTGAAGCGACATTTTACATATTTTAAAACTAATAGTTACAAATAATATACCTGACTATGAACAAATTTTTGGTTAGTTATATACAATAAAAAACGAATACTATAAAATCTTTCAGAATAAAATTGTTAAATAGCCGCTAGGATAAACTTCCAAACCTGATTATATTAGTTGTAGCAAGATACCAGCGTCTTCTTGAACAGATCTTGAACTATAATTTTATTCTCAAGCAATTTTCAATGCCAAGGACAGTAATTAGATAACGGAGACGAGCTACCTGGATTTCTAGGAGGATAAATTTAAGTTTAAAATTTAATTAACTTAGCCGTTCTATAAATGTTCATCAGTACTTCGGTGGCAGGTTTATATTAATAGAAGCTTTCCATAAAAAGACAAAAAAATATTATTCTGTTTTCTAAAAGCGTGATAGTAAAAAAAGATTTTTTTAAAAATCGCACATTATTTATTAAGATTTTTTTCTCAGCATTATACTAACTTGAATTGAAAACTACGCAGACAAACACACAAACAGGAATGGAATTTTATCATAAAAAACTATTAGATCCATTTTTAAAATAACTTACGATGTACTCGCTTAGTATCCGAAGAATGTGTTTGTTATTTTACTATGTCCACACATAAACTATGTTATTTATGATCCCAAAAAATCCGATCAATAAAAAGCGTGCTTTACATCGGTATAAATTGAAATAGCTGAAATGTTTACCATTTTCATTTCTGTGACTATTCTTCCAATGTTGTTCACAAAATGTGAAGCATGAATCAGTGTGGAAATGTGGCCGAAATGTGTTACAGTTTGAATTAATTTCGCGTGCATTTTCGGCAACATTAATCACGGGTATAATTATCAAACCGGCTATATAGATATTACGGATTGCACAAAAATTAATTGGCCAAATCGTCTACTATTGAAAGTTGACAATGGTAATGATAGTGTTAAAAGTTTTGAATGTATTAGGGTAGCCGTATAACATAAACATAACATAAACGTTCACGCCGAATATCCCCGAAGGGGTTGGCAGAGGTACTAATGCTTCTCTGAACATCACGTGACTTTGTCACCTGGTGTTCAGAGTACCCACTTTTTGCATGGACAGTGTACTCACGTGATAGGGGGCAGGCCTATCGCCGTTTTGTTCGAATACACTGTCACATGACTAAGTACAACTCAGCCATGTGGGTTTCCTCACGATGTTTTCCCTCACCGTTAACAACCATGATAAATTAACAACACATATGAATTAAGAAAAGACAAATTGGTGTAGTCCCGACCCAAGATTGGAACTCACGCCCTTCTGTTTTCGGGCGGGTGTTCTACCCACTGGACTATCATGTCGTACCGTACGTACCGTATCGTATGGTAGCCGTATGTCCAGCAGTAAACGTCTATAGGCTGATAATGATTAAGTTTGTAAGCAAACTTTACATTATTCAAATGAAAAAAAACCGGCCAAGTGCGAGTCGGATCGCGCACTAAGGGTTCCGTACTATCATATATATAGAAAATCCCGTTTGTGTGAAAATCATGGGAGCCAAATTAGGTAAGTAATTTGATTTATGACGTTTAAAAATAGAACTACGGGCTAGATCTCATTCAAACCAATTTTCGTTAGTAGTTTGTATAGTAATACACATCATATATTTTTTTCAGTATTATCATGCCCATATTTTAGAAGTTACGGGGGGGGGGACACACATTTTAGCACTTTGAAAAAGTCTCTCGCGCAAACTATTCAGTTTTGAAAAAAATGATATAAGAAACCTCAACATCATTTTCAAATACCTTTTGATAGATACCCCACACGTATAGGTTTGATGAAAAAAAAAATTTTGAGTTTCAGTTCTATGTATGGGGAACCCTAAAAATTTTGGTTTTTTTTTCAGATTTTATTTTAAAATCTTAATGCGGTTTACAGAATACATCTACGCACCAATTTCCAATAATGTAGTTCTTATAGTTTCGGAATAAACTGGCTGTGACATACGGACGGACGGACGGACGGACAGACAGACAGACATGACGAATCTATAAGGGTCCCGTTTTTGCCATTTGGCTGCGGAACCCTAATTAGTAGAACGTGTTTTTTTTTTTTATTAAACCTCAAGTCATTTTCCGTTAGATCAAGACCTCTTAACTTCATTGAATGAAACCAACGGTTTAGTTGACCGTGTTTGTCGAAGACCAATTAACCCTAAACATAACTTTCAGCTCTAATGTCCTTTATGTCTTCCACTATGGCTGACGAGCTTTATCAAATCTGTTTCGATATCTATTATATTATTGTAAAAGCCCGTTTGTTGGTAAATCTTACATTTTGAGAAGTGTCGTCCCACTGAGCTACCACGGCTATTACCTTGTTTCAAGTAGGTACAAAACTCATTAAGGTATACAATACAAACAAAAATCTTTGGCTCAAGAAATCTTGATAAGTTTATCCGCTGCGACAGACGAGGGTTCCAACTTAAAGGATAAAATTTTGTATTTTATCCTTTAAGTTCTCTCATTTAATAAAATCTGGAGATGGGTTTAATGCCTAAATACTAAGACGAATATTCTAATGTGTACATTTTAATTAAATTGTATATTTTATGAATAAATCATTGTGGGGTAAATGTTTAGTTCTCTCATATATTAATCTTCGGTAGAAACTTGAATATTTGAAAGTATATATTTAGAAACGTAATATTGACCGTAAAAAAATATACCTTATCTAACACATTAAAACTCACAAAATGAAAATAATCCGTGCACTTTCAACTAAATGAGACTAAACGACTAACGGTTTAGTTTTTTCTTTGCAGTACATACTTTGATGTAAAAACACAAGTTATATGTATGAAATGAAATCCAGACAATAAGTTTTGCTTTAAAAGAAAACATCTTTTATCGCAATACTTTTAACAAAGACACAAAACAAACTTAGAGAAAAGAAAAGTTTAAGGCAAAGATAAAAAACATCGTTAAATCTTGTTCACCTTTCGTATTGTTCTTAATGGTTTCAGAGCAAAGAACAATTTTTCACGGAACATTATTTATTTTAGTTTACAGACAAAAGGTTAAATATAAGAATTTATAAAAATACGAAAAGAATAAAATATATAGTAGGCAAATGTGTTTCTTTTCGTTTCAATTTCAATGTAGTTTTTTTGTAGTATTGAAATAATTATTTCAAAGTAAGTAATGAAAACTATCATCTTAGATCACAACTTTATTCTCTCACTTCGGTCAAAAATAGCGTAAATACCTTTCTAAAATAGTTATGTTTAAATTTAGTATAATGTTCGTATGGGATACATACAAATCAATTCCTTTTTTTTTAAATTACGTAGGTTAGCTACATGTAACAACAACGGTCACATTGTCAGGAATTGTTAAAGGACTGTTATAACTTTTGAAATATGACGGGACAGATAATTGATCACTTCGAGGTGTGTAAGATAAACAAAGTAATTTATAATCGAAGGAAAGACCGACCCTGTTACGTTTATATTTAAAAAGAAATATGAAATATAGCACCACTTATTTATTCCGCCAATTTCGTCTGCCTCCTATTATGTGCGTTAAGGTTAAGATAAAAAAACTTAAAACTAAACATTATTTCTACGTTATAATACTAGCATAATTTACTACTCATTCAAGTTGCAAATGTTGTTAGGTCATTCTTTTATCCGCAACTACTATACATTTAAGAAAAACTTCTCAAAACTCTAAAGCAAACACAGGTCAAACGACATTAATATCACTTTGTGTTCATTGTATCCACGTTTCGCTTGGATAGTGCACTCACATATTATAGGGTAGGCTTATCGCCCTTTTTTTACACTGACACATTTCTAAATATAGCTTAGTCTTGTGGGTTTACTCACGATGTTTTCTCTTACCGGTAACAACCATGATGAATTATCCACACTTAAGACTTTATATAAAACACAATGGCGTAGGCTAGTCATCGGCGTAGTCTGGATTCGAACCCATGCCTCTTTGCATGAGACGCGGTGGTGATTCGCCCCACTGAGCTTTAACGGTTTAAAAAGCGGAAAATCATCATCACCTAATTCAATGGACATTAAAACGAATAACTCAATTTACTATAATTAGTTTGCGGCAATAGTTTGAAGTCAGTTCTGTGTAATTTTAAAAGCTGAATACTGGAAATTTTCCAGTTTTATCAAACTGACTCTAGTTTGTGTAATGAATACTGTCAGCTATGTAGCATGGTAGTCTAATTTGAATACTGAACCTGAGACAAAAGTTATTTACGTACACATGTACCCATACTTCACAGAACAAATTAAATTCATTACGGTTGACTTTTTAACCCTTTCTGGACAATTAATTTGAAATAAATTTCGTTGGGGTTACAAATGCTGTTCCCATCTTGTGTAAGGTTGATCCAATAGGTTTCAGAAGACCCTTGTTTCTTTTCTTTCTGTTTCTTTCAAATGATAACTTCCACTGCCAAAATTTGCGGCTGGTTTTAAATTAAATGCGCTAGTTTGCTTCAATAGTCACTGAGAAAGGAGGCTTCATTGATTTCAATGAACAAATATTTACTGTTGCGCACTTAAGGTGTGGATTTTGGCAATTCATTTGTTGATTCTAATTTATACTCAGTAGCGTTTGGATGGACCTTTTGTAAATTAACTGGAAGAGATTGCTTTTAATGATAAGACCAAAGTTGTGATTCCCTGTTAAACAAATTCAGTATTTGGGCTTATAACACACCCCATTTCTTCCCGTTTAGTGTTTATAAGAGGCGGCTTAGGGTATAAGAGCTTTTTAAATGATCTTCAGGCTATGCGGTTGCTGCTATAGAGTCCCATCACCAACAATCTTTACTTTAAATCTTTCATAAAAATGCTAAGATATTTATTATATTTAAGCTCTGGCATCTGGCATACCTTTCAAGGGATGTGTAGTCGTTAGTATATGTAGATTATTATGTATAAATATATTTTTTTTTGTATATGACCTGGACAAGTTCGGACCAGGTTCGGACAAAGATGTGTGGGCTCATAATTGTGAAGCCTTCGCCCAGCAGTGGGAAAGTTTTCCACTCCTAGGGAAACAATATAGGCTATAAAAAAGAAAAACTATAAATAATATTCTTTACTTTTTTTTTTATTAAAACGATTTCTTGACCTATTTTTAAACAAGATAAAACACCGTTGGTGATTATTAATACAAAATCCGTTTGTAGGCCTTAGAAACGTCTGAGTTTGGAAAAAACTTATATTTCCATCATGCAAATGATTGCCCATATTTTAATAGGCATCGAACCTGCAACCTTCTGATCTAGTAACAAATCGTCTGACAACCGACTAACTGAAGCATGTAGTTATTGCCAACGCTTATTACATATTGCTAATAAATGCCCTCTTTTCGCAAAGTAAATAAAATTACAAACTACGATTGTATTCTCAAGAGGCTTTCCAAAATGTATTAAATAAGAATCTTGTAGAATAAAACCATTGTAATACTCATTTATAAGCAACAAGAGGATTAAATTGCTAAAAGTGAAAGCAATTAGATAGTTATTTACGAACACTTGAGGTAGATGTTAGTTTATGAGTACATTTTCAATTAGAAATTTCATTGTGTTTTAGTTATTTTTCTTTTCACTTATGAAACTAACAGTAAACAATAAAATTAACTCATTTTACTAGTTGGGGTTACGAAACAAACATATACCCTAAATGTCGAAAGAAGCCTATGATAAAAGTATTGCAGAAGCTGCCGCTAGACATCTTTAAGAAATATCTTTGTCAAACAGTGGACGTTGCAAATATTCGGAGGTATAGAGCTGGATTAACTGCAGCCGGAATTGTTGTAATTTACATCTATTTAATAACATACATACATACATATACTCACGCCATTAGTTCCCATTGGGGTAGGCAGAGACTATCGATCGCCACTTCGTACGATCCTGACAAACCTCTCTAGCTTCGTTTACATCCATCAATCTTTTCATACATGCTCTTTTATTCTTCATACTATGGACGCCTGCCTTTTTGAGCACACATTCAATTTGGTTCAAGTGTGTTCTCCGTGGTTGTTCTCTTCTAACATTACCATCCACACTAGCTCTAGAGATCCCTTTTACCAATTTTCTATCATCCATCCTCTCTATGTGCCCATACCATCTCAAAATTCCTTTTTCTATCTTTCTTACAATATCATCTTTCACACCACACTTTTCACGAATAACACTATTTCTCACTCGGTCACATCTATGTAATAAATTATTTAATTAAGGAAAAATACATTTTTCGACACCAGAGGGTCAACTTTGCACATCAAGAACGATAATTAGCATACTTATCTCTTCTACCAATATTTTGATTTTGACATTTTGATATGTATGGAACAATATTAATATTAAAACTACGAAGGTATCGTTGGATTCGTCGAATATCACTGTGTATTCTCATATATAAGAAATATCAAAATACGCATATTCGATTGTGTGAGCAAACAGAAATAAATTTTAATTTGGGTTAGAAGATTTAAGTATGCCTATTATCGCTCTCGATTGATTCAGAGTTGACCCTCAGTAGTAGGACTCGCACCCGCGATCTCATGGTTAGCGCCCGTCAACTTTTTCTTTCCTTAATTGATGAGGTTTTCATGAACAAAAACATTCTAATTATATGACATAAATTGTTTAACAATAGTGGATGTTACGCTATTTGAAGAAAAGTTAGTAAATGGTGGAAACTAAACTGAGATATGGCGTAAAATTTGGGGCTACAGTTAACTTTATATATTAAGGAAAACACTTATTAAGCCAATAGCCGGCTAAACCAATATTTGTAAATTATACCTACATGTGAGACGACGTGATAGCTCAATGGGTAGAACACCGGTTAACGTGCAAGCGACTAGTGTTCAAATCCCGGGTTGGGCCTACACCAATTTGTCTTTTCTAAAGACATATGTGTTGTTAATTTATCATGGTTGTTAACGGTGAGGGAAAACATCGTGAGGAAACTCACATGCCTGAGTTATAGTTAGTCATGTGACAGTGTATTCGTACAAAACGGCGATAGGCCTGCCCCCTATCACGTGAGTACACTGTCCATGCAAAACGTGGTTACTCTGAACACCAGGTGACAAAGTCATGTGATGTTCAGAAGTATTAGTACCTCTGCCAACCCCTTCGAGGATATTTGGCGTGAACGTTTATGTATGGGAGACAGAAAAGAAGAGATAAAACTGAAAGAAACTACAAATCGGCCAAGATTTTTTTGAAATGATCGCTCTCTAGTAAACGATTTTGAGCTTCATGATATGAGTATAGATTACAGCAAGTATGACAATCACTAAAAAGATAAATAACATAAACGTTCACGCCGAATATCTCCGAAGGGGTTGGCAGAGGTACTAATACTTCTGAACATTACGTGATTTTGTCACCTGATGTTTGTGACGATCACTAATTCGTAATTTAAAAGGTAGTAAATTAAAAACCGCAACTCGCAAACTTTTATTGAAAAAATCATAATGTTCTCACCTGGTATCGCATAAACTATTGTAAAACTAAATGTTCCAAATTGCTTTCTCGAGTCACCTCTCCAATTCTCCGCACAGAAATGAATATCCCTCATTTGAACTATCTGAAACAAAAAAAAATTTTTTTACTCACCAATTCTGAGCTATAATCTTATAGTAACTCGTGAAATCCAATTTTTGATTGACATTGACTGATATTGAGTATTGCTATCCCAAAACTCATGATATATACATAACATAACATAAACGTTCACGCCGTTTATCCGCGAAGGGGTTGGCCGAGGTACCAATACTTCTGAACTCACATGGCAACGTTTTGCTTAGACAGTGTACTCATGTGATAGGGGGCAGGCCTATCGCCGTTTGGTACGAATACACTGTCGCATGACCAAGTACAACTCAGTCATGTGGGTTTCTTACAATGTTTTCCCTCACCGTTAACAACCATGATAAATTAACCACACATATATGACTTTAGAAAAAAGTTGGTGTAGGTCCGACCCAGGATTGGAACTCACGCCCTTCTGTTTTCGGGCGGGTGTTCTACCCACTGGACTATCATTTCGCTATATGATATATACCATATACATAGAAACATATATTCCCGGCTTATCGGATCAGGGATTATTATTATAATGATGATAGGAATTGGAAATTCTTTAAGTCACTTTTGGCAGTGTAGTAGGAAAAAAAAACTAAAATATTTTATCAGCGGTGATCACTTTTAAAACCCCGAAAAGTTAAGTCGCCTCGTGCGAACACGGAAAAACATTCACAAAATTCATCTTGTGATGAACTTTGTGACGTCTTATTAGAATTCATAATTTCGCATAAATAAACAGACGTACTAATAAACAATTATAACAACTTTATTAACTTAACTTTATAACAATTTAACTATGTTTTTATAAAATGATAATTTTAGGACTAATCATATTTAACCCTAAAATCTAAATGCATACCTGTTTTCAAATTATGCTTAATTCTGCTAGCATAAATAACTACTGGTGGTTGTAAGTATAGTAAAGATATACTGGCCAGTACACCCAACTGTCTACGAACTTATAATTAGTATATTATTTACCTGGAGTAGGCCGTGTAGTGCCGGCTTAGAATGTCGCTACCCCTTTCTACCCACGGGTGTCGTAAGAGGCGACTAAGGGTATTGGGGCTTTTTATTGGATTTTTGGGCGATGCGGTTGGAGACCCATCACTAAAAACATTTATATTAAAATCTTCTCCCCACTTAACTCCCAAAAGCGGCTGAAGCATTTTCTGATTATGAAAGGGATTTATAGCCGTGAGTATATGTTTGTATTGAAATAAAATTAGTATGTATCGCCATTAGTTCCTATCAGGGTCGGCAGAGACTATCGACCGCCATTTATATATATATGTATGCCATTTATATACGCCGTATGTTATAATTATAATATTACCAAAAATATAAAAAAGCAAAGTAGCAACTTAAAACAATTTAACGAATACTAAATTAATAAAATATCACACTAAAGGTTGGTAGTTCACAATTAACTATGCCAACTATAATTTTTGTAGATCCAAGAGCCTGCTAGCACTGCCTTGAACCGAGCGAGACAGAGACAGCAAACGTATCTGAATAAGGGAATTTTAATGACTACAAAATCCTTGAAATCAAGGAAAATATTAACATAACTTACATACACACACATGGTCATGGTCATAAATCCCAAAACGGGGTAGGCAGGGCTTTAGAGCTAGAAATTCCTAGTCATTAGCCATATTAAGAAGTTGCTAGGGAAGAAGTTGGCGGAAATAAAGTACAAACAACTTAAAAAAGTCCCATTCCCTAAAAGCCTCCCTCCTCTCACTAAATAACTAATATTTTTAAATGAACTAGTACATGAGGCAACTTTTCGAAAATATGATAGTTAAATAACCTACATACATACATATACTCACGGCTATAAATCCCTAGAAGGGGTAGCCAGAGCTAAGGAATTACAAATTCCTCAGCCACTTTTGGAAGTTGAGTGGGGAAAAGATGGTAGAATAAAGGTTGTTGGTGATGAGTCTCCAACCGCATCGCCCAAAAATCCCTTGAATGCCCCAATACCGTTAGTTGCCTCTTACGTACACCCACCGGAAGAAATGGGGTAGTGTTATTCTATGCCGACACTACACAGCAAATAACCCAATATTTTATTCACCGAACATAAACTAACCCGACGTCATTAACATTGTAAATGAAGGGTGCCAGTCACACTAGTCAGGTTCCTGTCGAACTTATAATATGACGTAGCAATAAAACTTTGTAATTGACTTAGTGTAGAATAGCCCCGTCATTACCATAAGAACCTCTCAAAACATCGCTCCTGTATTAGCTACAGTGTTTTTTTTTCATGGGTTTAATATAATATATTACTTCAAGACACATTCAGTCAATTTCGAATAATGAAATTTGCTAAGTCATAGAATTTTAGAGTACAAAGTGGCGATCAATAGTCTCTACCTAACCCAATAGGAACTCACGGCGTGAATATGTGTATGCATGTATGTATGTAACAGAATAATTTCTTTTATAAATAATAAAGCATGGTTATGTTATGTTATATTATTATCTCTGCCAACCCTTCGGGGATATACGGCGTAAACATTTGAGTTTAACATACATACATACATATACTCACGGCTATAAATCCCTAGATGGGGTATCCAGAACTAAAGAATTCGGAATTCGGGGGGCGAAAGCCCCCTGCAGACAAAGAAAAGTTAGGTTACATTCAGTTAGGTTAGGTTAGGTTAGATTATGTATAAAACGAGCGAGCGTAGCGCAGCGGAGCGAGCACCTAAATGTCTGATGCATGGTATACTACTAAGCGGGGTATTCTACTTACTTAAAATATGCCTGCAAAATTATTCATAGCAGTAGGTATCATTCAGTACATCTGTATTTCAAATATATGGAAAATGATTTTTTGGAATAGTGATTTTTCGGAAAAGCAATATTGCGGAATTAAGGTATATCTGGTTTTCGATTCTTCGGAAATCCGTTCTAGCGGTTAATCAAAATGATAGTAAACAAAAACAAAAACCAAACGATAATCTGGAATGTAAGAATATGGTATATGAAATTTCGATGAAACAATATTATGGCAATTAAAAAAAAAGCGATTAGTTTTCGGTTAAATAATATTCGGGTTTAAAAGTTTCGGATATACAGTATGTAACCAGGTAAAGGTATAAGATAAGTACTGTTATTAAAAAAATATTAATTTGAACTATTGGTATGGAGAAAGCTACGCGACTGATTCATTTTCAATGCACCATCAGTAGAAAAACTTAATTTTAATGGTATTATTCATTAAATTAACTTACCGAAACATAATTTTTCAGACTAAAGAACGGCAGACTCTCGGTATGAACAGTGGACACCAAGACGAGTGGTACAAATATGAGCAATGCCAACCCCCACAGCAGAACTATGAGGAACATTGCATGTTTTCTGTTCGGCGGACGCACAGCGGGTTGCGGGGAGATAGACAACCACCGGTCTACTGACATGGCTGCTATTGTGAATACACTTGCGGCTACCGACACACCTAAATAAAAAAAAAAAAGAGTTTACTTTTTGTTGGACATGATATGCCTAACATGATTGTTCATCAACATCTAAGGATTGACTGGAAGAGATCGTTTATAGTGATAAGACCGCCGATTGTACTTTTGCTTTTGTAATTTTTGTTTTGGTTTTTCAGTACATTTCTTTTGTGATGTGGAATGACGTGTGTTCAATAATATTCTATGCTAATTATAATTATATTACTCCCGCGTGTTTCTTTAGAGGCGTATAAGGGTTCAAAAATCTTTTTAAGTTATTGTTGGTTAGTTTGCAAAGACATAATAGTCCAATGGGTAGAACACCCGCCCGAAAACAGAAGGGCGTGAGTTCCAATCCTGGGTCGGGCCTAAACCAATTTGTCTTTTCTGAAGTCATATGTGTGGCTAATTTATCATGGTTGTTAACGGTGAGGGAAAACATCGTGAGGAAACCCACATGGCTGAGTTATACTTAGTCATGTGACATTGTATTCGTACAAAACGGCGATAGGCCTGCCCCCTATCACGTGAGAGTACACTGTCTAAGCAAAACGTGGGTACTTCTCTGGACACTAGATGGCGCTGCCATGTGAGTTCGGAAGTATTGGTACCTCTGCCAACCCCTTCGGGGATAAACGGCGTGAACGTTTATGTTGTTATGTTTGCAAAGAACAAAGATTGAACTCACATATGCTACCAGAGTGAACTTCCCAAAGCACTGGTATTTAGCGAGCCTTTTATTGTATTTTAAGCTATGATAAGATAAGACAAAAGATATTTATGTGTTACCAAACACAATGACAACATATAGAAATATTACAATTTAAAAAGAAAAGGTGGCAACGCAAAGGCAAAGTACCTCAGCTAGGTTCTCAAAATTATCCGCAGGACACTGCTGGGGAGCTGGTTTTCTGGTACCGCCCTGTAACTTACATACTAAGTCCGACATAATCAGTTACTTTACCTAACCTTATACCACTCGTTGTAACTGTGCTACTGGGAGTTAAGAAGAAAATAACTCGTCACTTAAAAGGCAGAGTACTACTACTACTAGTAATCAACTCTTGTTTTTAAAATCTTGTTATTTATATTTTTGTTTTTTTTTTTGTTTAGTTTTTATTTAGAATAGAATAGAATAACTCTTTATTGTACATCAAACACAAATTTACAAAAGAAATTATCATACAGTTTACAGTGAGGTACAATCGGCGGTCTTAAAGCGATCTCTTCCAGACAACCTTTGGAAGGTGAGATCGGTAAACTAGTTATCTGGGTAGATGCACAAAACAAGCTTACTTTAAAACTAACTTTTTCAATTGAAATAATAAATAATAACATAAATATAAATTACACAAAATAATATAATATTACAAACATATGAACACACATACATACACAACTACATACTTTTATATATACAAGTAATACAAATACCTAAATAAAATACATAAATACGTTTTAGAAATATAATTAATACATATAATTTAAAGAGCAACAGTATCACAGCGCTTCAGTGAGATAGTGTTGTTTCACCAGATCCTTGAACACATTGAGTGATTTAGCCAATCGCACCTCCACAGGAAGTGCGTTCCACAATTGCACAGCGTGTACAGAAAAAGAGGAGCCATAGAAATTGGTTAAATGAGAGGGAATGGTTAATTGAAGATTATGGTCTGAACGTAAATTAAGGTTATGGGAAGAAGATAGAAATTGAAAACGTTCTTTTAGATAGAAAGGAGTGGTAGGATTGAACAAGATAGAGTAAAGAAGAGACAAAGTATGCGCATTTCGGCGGAGGCGAATAGGAAGCCACTTAAGTTTAGAACGATAAACAGACACGTTTAGTTTCGTTTTTAATGATTTTAGTTATATTGTTAACGGTGTAGCAATGAATAAATGTTTTTCTTATCTTTTATCTTATCTTAAAATAACAAAAAGAAATTAGATTTCAGTGAGCAATCATAAATGAGAAGCCAGCCTTAAATCAATAGTAAATAAATAAACAAATCGTACCAATGTTAATAATATGCTATAATAAAGATAACAAAATAAGTTTAGGGGCCAATATATTTATTATTTTCATAACATTTATGCAGCAACAACTTATTTGGCAGGGTATCCTAGGTAAATGAAAAATAAAAAGTGAAACACTCGTATATTCGACATGTCTCGCTGTTTGTTTTTCAGTCGCAATGTCCGATCCATTTGTTACTGAAACTATAGTTTCTTTTTTATTTGGTCAATGAATGAATGCCGTAAGCCATTTTGCAATTTTGATACAAAACTAAAAATAGGAGATAATATTTAAAGAACTTTTTATTATACAGGATGTTGGTTAAATAACGTTTATTACTTCAAAAATTGCTTATTTTTGTTTAATACTTAATATGTCGTATAAACATCGCATATCAAACGTTGCTGTGTAGTGTCGGCTTAGAATAGCACTACCCCATTTCTTCCGTTTGGTGTACGTAAGAGGCGACTAACGGTATTGAGGCTTTTAAGGGTTTTTGGGCGATGCGGTTGGAGACCCATCACCAACAACAATTATTTCACCATCTATTCCCCACGCACCTTCCAAAAGTGGCTGAGAAATTTCTAATTCCTTAGCTCTGGCTACCCTATTTATAGCCGTGAGTATATGTATATATGTATGTATCAAACGGCTTTTGCAGAAAAAAGTCGTTTGTCCATCCTTTGGAAAAATGTAGTTATCTGCAATAGCTCAGCGCATACTCGTTGTGGGGTAATTAAGTACATAAGTAAGTAAGCACATAGTCTTATGCGCACCCTATAAATATCCTTAGGGTAGGCTCAGCCTATTGTGAGCTACGTTTTATCTTCATCAATTTGTTCACTAATCTGCCTTTCGTAAAAGGTAGGTGAGTGGGTAGCTTTATTTTTTAAAACCACCCAATAAATGGAACGTAAAAGATATTTGTATCGGAGTACGGCGTGAAGGGAATAAAAACCAGATTAATAGTAAATATTTGCTAACGGAACGTGACGCCCTGAATTACTCCGGTGATTTCCGACTTAGATAAAAATGAAGACGAAATTTTAAAAAAGCAATTTAGAATAAAACTTATTTAATTCAATAATTTATTCGGAGTTTATTATTCTCGAAAGCTCTAATTTCTTCTTACAATAAAGCTCTCGAAGCAAAGTACAATTATAGCTAATACAAATTAGATTAACCAAAAAATATAAAGTTTCTGACTCTTACTAGGGCATAATGCAATTGTTTAATATTTCTAGTTAAAACATTCATATACTCACGGCTATAAATCCCTAGATGGGGTAGCCAGAGCTAGAAATGAGAAATTCCTCAGCCACCTTTGGAAAGTTGAGTGGGGAAAAGATGGTTTGGATGGATGGCTTTAAAGCCCCAATACCGTTAGTCGCCTCTTATGTACTCCCACCGGAAAAAATAGGGTAGTGCTATTCTAAGCCGACACTACACAGCTAGTTATAAGCCTATGTAAATGTAGCGAAATGGCCAAGCCAGTTCTGAGGAATAAACAGTCTATGCTGAATAGTTTGACTTAGCTTCTTAGATATTTAAAAGGTTTGATACCAAATATGATAAGCAAAGACTTGTGATCAACTATTTGTACGATCCTGACAAATTCCCTTTTGTACTTGCATACTGTATATTTCACTGAGTATATTAGTTTCCATTAGGGTACACATAGCCTATTAATCACCATTATGTTGTAAAACTAATATTTTTTCCTTTATTTTATTATAATATAACAAAACATAAACGTTCACGCCGAATATTCCCGAAGGGGTTGGCAGTGGTACTAATACTTCTGAACATCACGTGACGTTGTCACCTGGTGTTCAGAGTACCCACGTTTTGCATGCACAGTGTCACATGAAGTACAACTCAGCCATGTGGGTTTCCAGTACTCAAACCATCTTAACATTATTTCTAATTTGTTAACAACATCATCATTCACACCGCACCGATCTGGAATCATTTTATTTCTCAACTGGACACAAAAAAGTTTTACCGTAGTGTTAGCTTATAATAGCATAACCATTAATAAAGCAGAATATTCTAGTTACATTCGTACAAGGCGATCAAATAGTCTCATGTTCACCAATAGCATAATTTACCATAATACATAAATCATTTCCCTACTCATCTTTCAGTATTGACTTAGGAATAGTTTACACTGAAGCTCTGGCAGTTTTTTTTCAAGATTCAAATTCAAATTCAAATTCAAATATATTTATTGCAAGTCACATTGTGGGATTAGGTGGTAATGAGTTGACTAGATAAAAATGTGACACCCTGTAAGGGCGCAGCAACCTAAGAGGCTTAAAATTACTTAAGTATTCTATAAATTAACATGCATAAAATTAGAATTGTATTGTAAAAATTTAATACAAAAAAAAAGGAATTCAAAATTAATACAAAATAAACATCGTACATTATTAAACGTTATCAGATTAAATTATTATGAAATTAAAGTTACAATTTAGGCAGGCACCAATTTATTGTTAAAGATTGTATATTTTATTTACCATTATCATTAAAAAAGTCTGTAATTGTGTAGTAGCTCTTTTCAATAAGGAATCTCTTTAAGGATGTGATGAACATTCCGTACGTCTCTGAATTTTTGATTACATTTGGAACTGAATTATAAATCTTGATAGACATAGCGTGGGGCCCTGCTGTATACATCTTTAATTTTGAGAAGGTAGTTTTCAGTTGATTTTGGTATCTATCATTTCTTCTAATTATCTTAATTGGTGAGTATAAGTTCGATTGTTTCTTAACAAATTCACATGATTCCAGTATATATATAGATGTGAGTGTCAGTATACTATATTTTTTAAAATAAGGCTTACAAGAATCCCTTTGATCTATATTTGCTAAGATTCTAATACATTTCTTCTGTAGCGTGAACACATCTTTTACATTAGTGGAGTTTCCCCATAAAACAATACCATAAGAGAGTCTAGAATGAGCATATGCATAGTATGCTGAAAGAGCAGCTTTGAAATCTGTAACTTTTTTTAAGTGAATAAGTGCATAGATGAAAGAAGATATTTTTTTTGATAAATTTTCAATATGCATTTTCCAGTTTAAGTGGTGGTCTAGATCAATTCCTAATAGCTTAGCTGTCTCAACCGTTTTTATTTGAGTGTTCTGGTATTTATAATTGAGTTCTAGCGGTTTTCTTTGGTATGGGCCGAATTGTATTAAATTAGTTTTGGAGAAATTTAGCGCGAGGTTGTGGTCTTCGAGCCACACTGTTATCGTGTCTAGGGTCTCATTCAGTTTAATCTCTAGCTCTTCGACTTCAGAGCAAGTGAATAAAAAAGAAATATCATCCGCAAATAAGATGCATTTTTCGTTTAGTATTGCTGGCAGATCGTTTATATAGATAATAAATAAGATACATCCGAGGACACTACCTTGCGGGATAGAGCCAGTGACCGGGATAAGATCAGACCTAATTTGCTCTATTTTTCTCGTCTTGTAATCAGCAATTTCAACTTCGACATATTGGTGTCTTTGCTCAAGATAAGACGCAAACCATTTATAAGCCTCTCCGCGAATTCCAGTCCCGTTAAGTTTGCTAAGTAGAATTTCGTGGTTGACTCTATCATATGCCTTGCTCATATCTAGTAATAGTCCTACTGCGTATTTTTGGCTATTAATTGAGTCTAAAATCATTTGCACATATTTATATACAGCTAGTGTTGTTGACCTGTTTTTCCTAAATCCGTGCTGTGGGTCACAAAATATATTATATTTTTCATAGAACGAGTAAAGTCGCGCTGCCATCGCACTCTCAAAAATCTTAGATGATGTAGTTAGTTGGGCAATGGGGCGATAGTTATTAGGGTCTGTTTTGATGCCCTTTTTATATATAGGTTTAACTAGTGCTGTTTTAAGTGCTTCTGGAAAAACACCTTCGATAAAAGATTGGTTAATTAGATTAGTATAAGGAACAGTAAGTTCGGCTGCGCATTTTTTTATTAACGAGGGAGGAAGTTCATCTATTCCTGAGCTACATTTGTTTTTAAGATTTTTAATAATGTTATGGACTTCTTTTGGTTCAACTAGATGTAAGAAAAAAGTATTTTGTATTATATTTACAGGTTTAATTTTTTGTTTAGCTTGCAAAGAGAGCGGTTTTGAATTTCCTACCGAAGTGAAGAAATCATTAAAAGTATTAGCAATTATTTTTGGGCAGTCCACTAAAGTATTATCAATTTTAAGTTGAATATTGTTTTTAATTCGAGAAGGCATCTTGTTAGTTTCATTGTGTATTATTTGCCACATGGTTCGGGTTTTATTTTCCTGTGTATTGAATTTACGTATGTTGTAGAGTTTTTTCGATTTCTTTGCTAGTCTTTTTAGGATTTTTGAATAGGTTTTGTGGTGTTCCTTTAAGACAGTACTTTTTGTTTGAGAAGCTAGTATTCTAAGTAATCTTTTATTACGGCATGATATTTTTATTCCTTTAGTTAGATAGGGTTTTTTTGATTTGGTATAAACTTTTAGCTGTGTTCGTGGTATACATAGATCAAGAATTTTCCGTAGAGATTCAATGAATGAATTAAAATTGTCATTTACAGATTTATTAGATGTTAGTTTATCGTCCCAATTTATACTTATGAGTTCGTTTTTAAATTTAATTATATTTTTTTCTGAGAAAATTCTACGATTTGTGTAAAAGTATGGTATGCGTGACTGCTCTATTGGCATCGCGAATGTAACTCCTTTGTGATCTGAAAACCCAAATTCTGTTACATTGATAAAACAGTCTTTGTCATTAAAATTTACAAACAATAAATCTAGGCATGTAGAGCTAGATGCTGTTACTCTAGTTGGGTGTTTTACTTTTTGGATGAAGTTATATGTTAACATAAGGTTAGATAGTCTTTGTTTCAGATTGTTGTGCTTACTCTTTGGCATAAAATCAACGTTAAAATCCCCCCCTATAATTATGTTTTTGTTATTTTCTTTTGTGTGAATGATACTTAAAAGTTTTTCTAGTTTATCAAAGAATACATCAATTTCTCTACTACAGTCTGGCCAATATAAGCAGATTAGTAATATATTTAACTTATTTAACTCTACTGCGCATATCTCAAAAATATACTCGAAAGACAAGTTATTCAAATCGACTCTATCTTTACTTTCACAGTCATTAGATAAAATAATGCATGTACCTCCACAGTCAAACCTTTCGCGGCAGAAAGAAGCTCGTACTGTGTAATTGTTTATGGAAAGTAATTAAATTTTTTCCTTTTTCATCCATGTTTCTGTAATACAAATAGCTTGAATTTTGGGGTTTTCTTCCAGGTAAGCTTCAAGTAAGTGTGTTTTGTTGTTAAGGCTCTGCATATTTTGGTAGAGAATTTCGAATCGATTGGCCTGCACGAAATGTAGGGTTCTGGTCTCTTCTATTATTTTGTTTAGTGCCGTTGTGTATATCAGTTTCGTGGGTACTGCTGTTGTTTATGTTTCTCAGGTCCCGGCCTCCTCCGTTATTTTGTATTTTATTTACATGGTTGTTTACATGGTATATTTCGTCACTGACTGTGATTGGTTTGCCTTTTATGTACAGTATATTGTTCCTTATTACTGCATGCAATCCCTTTTCCCTGGCTTTTAGCATTTTTTCTCTTAATATTTTGCGGTCTTTTCTTGCTTTTTCTCCTAAGTGTTCGGCAACTGATAGTAGGGTTCCTTCTAGGTAGTGTTTATTTTCTAATATGTATTTTACCATTTTTTTGCTTATGAGTTCGACTACTACGGGTCGGTTTCTGCTGTGATATTTACCTAGTCTGTAGGTATCTTCAATGGAGCCATACAGATCTATATTCAATGTGTCTCGGAATGTTTCTATAAGACGTATTTCAAACTCGTATTCGGTTTCTTGGTAATACTCCTGTAGTCCATATATTACAATTTTTTTGCTATCGCTTTCATATGGTTGTTCTGTTTGTGAGGTAGAGAACTTGTTGAGTAGTTCTTTTATTTCTTTTTTAAGAGATATATTTTCTTGTTCCAGCGTTAAAATTTTACTATTTATTTGTTCTAATTCTGTCTGCCTTTCAATATTCTGTGAGTTCAAGTAGTTAATATCGTTTTTAATATCATCCTTTAGTTTGGAGATAGCCTTATTTATTTCTATTTGGATTGTACTCTGTAATTCAGATATTATAGATGAATTATTTTCCCTTAGTTTCTTTGTTATAATTTTGCTTAAGTTTTCTACCGTTAATTCCGTGTTTTCTGCCGTAAGTTTCGTGTTTGTTTCAGTTTGGGTGGAATTATCCATTTCAATGGTGTCGCCTAAGATACTAAAGCTATCTGAAAACCTGGTGGAATCTGGGTTTTTTCGATCAGTTAGTTTTTTTCTGGTAGTGATATTGTTTCCTTCAGGTATTGATTTTATTAGATCGTTATATTTAGGGTTAATGGGTTTATCGGTGTTTCCCATTTTCGGAGTCTTACTAAGACAACCTGGACATTTCCATGTTTTCCTGTGTTCACCAGTCATAGTATTGAGATATCTTTGGATTGACACATTTGCGCATTCGATATCGTAGGTGTTGCTGCACAGACTACATGTGAGAAACTGACGATTAGGGATATTTTGTTGACATCCCGCACACTTCAGATCCATGTTTTTATGCTTTTATAATAAAATTTCTATTTATGATAAGTAAGTAAGAAAGTAGAGCTGTTTAGATTCCTGTTTAATATCTTCAGTATTATATATATATATATCAATTTAGTGCCCTCTAGTAGTGAGTAGTGGAATTAACTTAATCTTGTATTGAGTATTTAACAATTTAGTATAGTAGTTCTGAGTTTATTTGCTAGATGTCACTAGGTTGTATTATTTATAATAATTTGAATTGTTGGATTCGTTGGGTCCAAGGGTCATTTATATTGTTCACTGGTTCTTGTAAAGTTATTGATGTTTGTAGGCAGAATTTATCACTTTGAGTCTTTAACTGAATTTTCTTTAGGAGTTATAATATAGTCACTTTACACTGTTTTACATATTTTGTGTTTATTATTTGTATTTTCGAAAAATTATTTGTATATCCTTATATTGCACTTTTGAACACTTTAATGCGAATATTCACTGAGATAACACTATCACTTATAATTTGATCTTTTCCGAGTATTTCTATACATCTATTTGTTGATTCTTATAATTTTTATCGTGGTAAATATTTAAATTACGCGGAGTTAATGTTTTCCGTGGCACTAGCGCCCTCTCGACTACTCTACTCTGTGGCATCGACAAGTGTTTGTGTCGAAAATTAAATTTTTAAATTATTTAATTGTATTTAAGATAGTTTCCGAAAGAATTCACACTGAAAGGAACTCCGTTTATTAAGGATAAGATATACTATAAAAGGAATATTGAGTTTTACAAATATTTCGAGAGTATATTAAAGTATTTTGTTTCAACGGTTTTTTCAGGCCAGTATTTTTCTCTATTTTACACATTTATAACATTAAAACAATACCTCAGTATAACTTAGTACTGCATTAATAAGTTATATTTCTTCTTATCTTCTTATATTTTCCTAGATATACTCTTATCATAAAATATAACCTTAAATTAGTCAATATTAAGTTATCTAGTAAATAAAACCTAGTTACACAATATCAAGTACCATTAGCTTAGAAATAGTTAAAATGCCTACTCGCAGTGAAACTATTAGTAATTTAGAAAAGAAGTTAAATTCAGCCCTTTTAGAATTAAAAAAATCAAAAGAAAATACCATAAAATTGTTAGAAGAACGTGAGGATAGTGAGCAAGAAATTAACAATATTATTAAAACCAATTCTTGTTTAAGGAAACAACTTGTTGATATGGATGCAGAGCTACAAGATAGCATAGCCCAAAGGATGGCCCTGCAAAGAGATGTTAGTTTGCACCAAGATAGCTATGATTTTCATGAAGCAGCACTTAAAGAGATACAATTGTTAAAAACACAACTAGCAGGAGCTGAATTAGAACTTCATACATTAAGGAGCAACAAATCTGAGGAGAACTCAATTATGTTACAGCACATGTATGATAGTATTATTCATATGCCAACTATAGACTTAACTACTCCGGTAAAGGAAGAAAAACCCCTACCTATTGTGAACATAAAAGGTTCAAAAAAGTTAAAAAAGTACCTTAAACTTAAAAGAATTGTAAGGAATCATGTTAAAAAACTTAATAAACTAAGGTGTAGTCAACATCATGAGATGAAGTTTAAGTTAAATAGGTTAGAACAACTATGTAGTGATTATGAACTTTCTCTAGACAATAATAAAGTTAAAATTAGCCATGACAGTAATAGGATTATAGAATTAGAAAAATCTCTTCAAGATATAACATTAAAGTATCATAATAGTCACTTAGAGATGCAAAGCTACATAGAAGGATTAGAAGAAATTATAGAGTTAAGTAAAGAAAATATAAAAACCGTAGAAACGCTATCTGGTTTTTGCAATAAGTGTGACAGTGTAAGTACTGTCATAAATGATGTATCTCCTGAAAATAGAAATAATATGGTTAAGCCCACTTTTGCCTACAATAGAAGTGTGTCGACTCAGAGGACTTTAGTCTTCTCCGATTCTCTTGGTGTTAACATTGGCCATCATTTAAACAAAGAATTAGACCAATGTATCTTAAATACTTGTATGCCCGGAGCAAGTTACTCTCAAATAATAAATTCTATTTTAAAAGAACAATATGACTCGAATACTACTTTAGTTATTTTAATAGGTTCAAGTAATAAGGTGAATCCAAGTGACTTAAAGAAATCATTTGAGAGGTTAGTTAATTTAAATGTTAGAAAAATAATTATAAGTGACTTCCTATATTCCAAGCATCTTAGCTATAAGGTTAACACTAGGATATATAAATTAAATATGTTACTATATAATTTGACTTTGGGATATAGGCAAAAAATTGTTAATTTTAATATAAATAATTATATTAAGAAATCATTAATGACTAAGAGTACCTTGAAAGTACCTGATTATTGTAAAAAACGTCTAGCTAGGTTACTAGCTAGTAATATAGTATACAATAATGTTATTAATTTGAATAACATAACAATTTCAACTGACTTGGATGCAGTTATTAGTACAAGTACTAATGTATCTGCAAATTTAGCTTTAAACTAGGTAGTAAGACAAAGGAAAAGGCATATATTTCACTAGTTCATCAGAACATACAGAGCCTTTCCTGCAAATTATTAGAATTAGAGTTATTCGTTAATAAGTACAATGTTAAAATACTTTGTTTGACAGAACACTGGTTAAAAACAGAACAAATGAAGTTTAGTTTAAAGAATTACACGGTGGGCAGTTGTTTTAACAGAGAGTCCATAATGTGTGGGGGTAGTATGATACTATTATATGTAGACATTAAATTTAAAGAAAGAAAAGACATCTGTAGACTCTCTGTTGAACAACATGTAGAAATCTCATGCATTGAATTGAGCAAGTATATAATTTTGTGTGTATATCGCCCACCCAAAGGTAACTATGACATCTTTGAAGCAGCGATGGAGGATGCTTTGGGGATGGCTTCCCGCAGCTCCAGAGAGGTTGTAGTTTGTGGGGATTTCAATGTTGACTTATTAGGTGAGGGTCTAGTAAAGGAGAGAATCTTAACATTTTTTCAATCATTTAATCTTCTAAATGTATTTAATGAGCCAACCCGAATTACCTCGACCTCTGCAACATGTTTAGATAATATTTATTGCAATTGTGACTACTCTGGTCACTTCCTTTTTGATAGCATTACCTCAGACCACAAGGGACAATTCATAAATTTAGAATTTACCATTGAAAAGAAAAAGTCAATTGTATGTAGACAGATAACTGAAAAAAAACTTAGCTTATTTGAAAATAATATTAGGTCTAGCATCAGCCCCCCAATGAGAAGCAGTGAAACATTAGAGAATTGTCTTTCTTTCATCAATGAGCTAAAAACAGAATTTAACAAAATCTTTAAAACTAAGGTAATACTATGTAATACAAAATGCTCTTTTGCTGAATGGGCCACCGCTGGAATTAGAATAAGTAGAGATCACCTATATAACATTTATAGAGAAAAGTCCTATAACTTCAACCAAGATTTTATTATTTATGTCAGAAATTATTCAAAAATTTTCAAAAAAGTTTGTGGTGAAGCTAAATCTAGATGCATAAAACATAAAATTAAGAATTCTTCTAACAAGAGTAAGACTGTCTGGAAAATAATTAACAGTGAAACTGGAAAACTAAAGTCCCCGCATGATCTCAATTTATTATTAGATAATGAACTGATACAGTCAAGATCACAAATTGCTGACATTTTTGAAAATCATTTTATAAATACCCCCACTCAGACAACAGAGAAATTAAATTCATGTCCCCAAAAAGCTCTTGAGTTGTTGGAACAAAATGTTACCAAAACAACAGCACAGTTTTCTTTCAAGTATGTTGACAGTAATGATATAATTAAAAATTTTAAAACCATTAATCTTAAAAAAACCGAAGACATAACAGGAATGTCAGTTTTCGTCATAAACAGAATAATAAATATAATCGCTCCCCATTTAACGATACTTTTTAATAAATGTATAGATATAGGAGAATTTCCAGACTGTATGAAGTTAAGTAGGCTCATCCCACTACATAAATCAGGAGATAGTCAGGACTTTACCAACTATAGGCCTATTTCTATTTTACCAGTTCTCAGTAAGGTTTTCGAGAAAATCATGTCCAACCAAATGCTTTCATATTTCAATAAAAATAATATATTCCATGACGAGCAATATGGTTTTACTAAAGGTAGGTCTACTGTAGATGCAGGAGTGTCACTAATGAAACATATTTTTAATTCATGGGAAAACTCCCGGGATGCGTTAGGTATATTTTGTGACCTCACAAAAGCTTTTGATTGTGTAAAAAAGGAAATAGCGTTGACTAAACTTAAATATTACGGTTTTGACGAGCAAGCACTGAAATTAATGGCATCATATCTTGATAAAAGAACTTTAAAGGTAGATATTAATGGAACCACGTCGAAAGGATCGGAAATAGAGATGGGCGTTCCTCAAGGTTCTATACTTGGCCCATTACTGTTTCTGATTTATATTAATGATTTACCATTTATGGTACAAAAGTATTCTGAGATAGTTATATTTGCAGATGACACATCTTTAATATTTAATGTAGCGAGATCCTCTACATCTCTTGACGACGTAAATAAAGCTATCTCACTGGTATTGCATTGGTTTACTGCAAATAACCTGGTTCTGAATGCCAAAAAAACTAAATGTATTAAATTTACTTTACCGAATGTTAGGCAAGTTGACGCCAATATTGTTATTGACAGTGAAAAAGTAGAATTAGTGAAAGAGACAAAATTCCTAGGGATAATAATCGATTCTAAGTTGCAATGGGGACCCCATATACTAACACTTTCTAAAAGGCTGAGCTCAGCAGCGTATGCCGTGCGTAAGATTAGAGAAATAGCAGACATAGAAACAGCTCGCATTGTTTATTTCAGTTATTTTCATAGTATTATGTCGTACGGTATTTTATTATGGGGTAAAGCGGCTGATGTTCATAAAGTTTTTGTCTTACAAAAGCGAGCTATCCGATCTATTTACATGTTAAGGTCGAGGTATTCGTTGCGCGAAAAATTTAAAGATATTGGCATTTTAACTGTCCCTTGCCAATACATATTTGAGAATTTAATGTATGCCAAAAAGAATATAGGCCAATTTAGTAAAGTTAGTGATAGGCATACTGTTAACACTCGGAATAAGGAGAAACTTAACGTACCGAAGTGGAGACTTAATAAAGTAAGTAACTCCTTTATGGGACTATCCCTGAAAATGTTCAATAAACTCCCTTCTGACATATTGGAATTGCCTGTGGCATCTTTTAAAAAGGCAATTAAAGCCATGCTTTTAAAGAAATCTTACTACAGTGTTCAAGATTTTTTAAACGACAAGGACCCAACGCGCACATGACCATGTCCGTAAAACTATAAATCTTCCCTCGTTATTCCTAGGAATAATTGTCTGGTGAGGATTTTTCTTCTCACGTTATGTGATTGGTTTTTGTGATGGACAATTTATTTTAATTATGTCAAACTAGCGTTTGGTTTGGTCGCTTAGAAAATCTTTTGTAAAGTAAAAACATGTTTATAAACTGAAATTGTACAAACCATATTTTGAAAAAATGAAAAAATGTGAATGTAAAGAGTTTCTTTGTTGCTTCTTCTCTTTACGAACACCTTCCGAAGCAACGGATTAACGATTAATTTAAAACTTTGACGTTCAAAAAATGTTAGTATTTAACTTTATTTTGAAAAATAAACTTTTTGACTTTTTTGACTTTTTTTTGACTTTCTCTCCTGAGATTAGTAGGCATTGATCTTATATACGGTACTGACTTAGTAGTAATATAGACTAATTATTTGTTAATTTTACCTTTCTATCTTTATTTCTGCTGTGTAGTGTCGGCTTAGAATAGCACTACCCAATTCCTTCCAATGGGTGTACGTAAGAGGCGACTAACGGTATTGGGGCTTTTAAAGGGATTTTTGGGCGATGCGGTTGGAGACGCAACTTCCAAAAGTGGCTGAGGAATTTTTAATTCCTTAGCTCCGGCTATCCCTTCTAGGGATTTATAGCCGTGAGTATATGTATGTATGTATCTTTATTTCACCATCTTCCAAAAGTGGCTGAAAAACTGTTAAGTGTAATCTTTTGTTCTCATCTCATTATTGAAATGGTGGTAATGTGAAAGGATGATGTTGAAAAAGGACTACCCTGATACGCTCCATAGCTATCGTTAATATTTTAATATGAGACAAAAGGTAATTAAACCTTATTGTCCTGAAATTCATAATATAAATGAAAAGTTAAGACGCAATATAGAGTGATGGCTTCAGAAGAAAGGGAATTACTCAAAAAAAATTACAATTCGCGTTAAAGACTGATCTCCAATTATTAACACAAAATAATATATGTTTTTAATATTTTTCGTTAAAACATATATTTATGGCTATACATATCAAAATCGAGTAGACAGAGCTTTAATATAATAATAAATCATTTATTTCAGACTACAAGGTCCATAAGGGTTAGTAATACAAGAAAAAAACTAAAATACAAAACTAAAAAACTAAAAATATCGTTAGTAGACTTAAAACCTATTTTTTATTTCTACTGTACAAAGTAATGGACCACTGCCCGAACAGTGGCGTGTCCCATTTCGCCGCAAATGTTCGCAGAAGGCTATTGTTGGACGCAAGTAGTCTATCCCTAGTGGAGGCCGCGCGTTTCCGCATGATGGCAAAAAAGTCATCAACATGGGCCTCCGCGAACATCAGCAACGCACTGCAGTGCCGGGGTTTTCGCAACATTATTCGTAGAGCATCGTTGTATTGAACGCGTAGTGCGCTGTACGCACTCCGCTTATATGAGAGCCACAGGCTGCAGGTGTAGAAAGACTGACAGAAAGCTCTGAACAGGGTCAGTTTTACCTCTGTGCTACACCTAGCAAACCTGCGGGCCACCATATTGCATGGTACAGACAGCGCCCTACGCTCTCTTTCAATATCAAGATTGTCTGAGAGCTTTACGTCAAGGAAGTGTCCCAAATACTTAAAACTATCCACCCTCATGAGCTCCCTACCACATAGCTTTATCGGGGGAACCGATTTCGGCAGTTTGTTTCCCGCACTAAATACCAGATAAACACTTTTGCTAACGTATTTATTACTTAAGCCCACATTTAACAGCATAACTCTCACAAATATGAAGTAACTTTTGCAATTTGCTTTAGTAAAAAAGTTCTTAAGGCACCTTCAGAAGTAAGGTGGGAAAAATTTGATGGAAAAAAGAATAGTTGGTGAATGATCTCTAGACACATTACCTTAAAAAATTACTTCAAAATCCCTAAACCCTAAGTAACCACTATTGATATACAGCTCTGTTTTTTATATATATTTATCTATGATATTATTTATAACAATGTTTATGTATAATCGATGGGATAACCTGGAAAAAGCACTAATTTAAACAATCAATGGATTGATTTCGACTCCTCTATCTACCAAAAGATAATAAATAAGAAATTCCATAATGGTGCAGCAATCCTTAGGGACATTTGGACGTAAAGTGGATAAACGATTGTAAACTAAACCATCGTTGGTGATGGGTTTACAACGGTATAGTCATAATGCTTGATAATCACTTAAACTACCTAGTACCTTAGTTATAGGTTCTTTGCCATATTCTAATATGTCATCTATAACAGTGGAGTACTACTGTTAATAAGACCAACAATCTACATTTTGAAGTTCACCAGAAAGCAACTTGCAGAAATATAAAGGATGATACTAAAACTGGTTGTTAACGGTGAGGGAAAACATCGTGAGGAATCCCACATGGCTGAGTTGTACTTAGTCATGTGACAGTGTATTCGTACAAAACGGCGATAGGCCTGCCCCCTATCACGTGAGTACACTGTCCATGCAAAACGTGGGTAATCTGAACACCAGGTGACAAAGTCACGTGATGTTCAGAAGTATTAGTACCTCTGCCAACCCCTTCGGGGATATTCGGCGTGAACGTTTATGTTTATGTTATGTTATGTTTATGATACTAAAACTGTGTAGTGTCGGCTTAGAATAACGCTACCCCATTTCTACCCGTGGGTGATTGTAAGAGGCGACTAAGGGTATAGGGACTTTTCAAGTGATTTTTGGGCGATGTGGTAGGAGACCCATCACCAAAATCATTTATAATTACCATCTTTTTCCTACTCAACTTCCAAAAGTGGCTGAGTAATTTATAATTTCTTAGCTCTGGCTGCTCCTTCTAGGGAAATATAGCCGTGAATATAAGTATAAGTAAGTAAGATACTAAAACTGACCTTGCATATAATTGACAAGTTTGCAAACGCCTTCTCCGTAGAACCAAACCAGCGTGATAGCTTTGCTCAGTTGAGTCGGCATGCAGATGGAAGTTACCAAGAGATCTGCCACCGACAGGTTCACCAGGAACATATTGGTTACACTGCAATAAGAACATACATTTACCATCTAGATATATTTTTATATTGTAGGCATGAGGAAACTCTCACAGAATGAAATTGAAAAACGTATAGATTATAATATTACATACTTAACACGATAATAAGACGAATTCAATACAATTTACTTATAAAAGCATGTGTTGCACAATGACTCAACATGAAATTACATACATATGCATACATACATATGCTTAAGCCTATAAATCCATAGAAGGGGTAGCCACAGCTAAGGAATTGGAAATTTCTCAGCCACATTTGGAAATTTTAGTGGGGAAAAGATGATAAAATAAAGGTTTTCGATGGTGGGTCTCCAACTACATCGTCCAAAAATCCCTTAAAAGCTCCAAATTCGTATAATAATGAGTGTGCTATGATTGGCTATTATACTGTATAATTTATACTATTTATAATTGATAAACTGTATAGTTTTATTGTGTAATCATATTATTTACCTATTTAATAAGTATTAGTGGTATCGTGTGTGAATAATGAGATACTGGTTTGACTTTACTTCAAAACAGCTCACGCTGATTAAAATAATGATTGTAATTAAATCCATAATTTTAGTAAATACTAGTTTCTAAAATGTTATTATTTATTTATAAATGAGTTATAATAATTATTATGTAAATTTGAGTAAAGTATTATTAATAAGACTGTCAGTTGATTTAAGATATACATATACGATCTCTGTTTTGCGTGGGGCAATTGTCCGTAGTCCGTTGTATCGGCCAGTGGTTGTGAAAGATGAAATTATACGAAGTGTACCGCTATTTTGGGTTTTTCCTTCAAAACCTCCACACTCCCTGAAGTTGACCCTACATAAGAAAAATGAAAAAAGATGAAATTCAGAAATCACGTTTTTGTTACATGATTCTCATTTGGCTCGTATTACGGTTCCGTTTTCAATTTAAATTATAGCACTCATATACTCATGCAATGAGTTCCCGTTGGTGGTGGATACCTCCATTTGTTATATTTTTAATCGAATTTGAAAAGCAAAGAACTTTATTTTAAATAGGAAAAGTTAGCTGTGTAGTGTCGCCTTAGAATAGCGCTACCGCTACGCGAAAATTGGTAAAAAGGATCTATAGAGCTAGTGTGAATGGTAATATTAGTAGAGGACGACCACGGAGAACAACGGTGTCTCAAAAAGGCTGGCGTCCGAAGTATGAAGAATAAAAGAGCATGTATGAAAAGATTGATGGATGTAAACGAAGCCAAAGAGGTTTGCCAGGATCGTAAAAAGTGGCGATCGATAGTCTCTGCCTACCCCAATGGGAACTAATGGCGTGAGAATATGTATGTATATGTATGTATCTAATATTATGTCTTTGCTTGGTGTCATACAAACTTGAAGAAATATTAAAAGGCGTAAAATTAACGTTCTTCCCTCTGCCCTATCTTGTCTAAACCACTCTTAAAGCCCATTAAAGTGTAAGTAGCCAGTTAACTTGGGTAATCGAAAATGTATTTCATTAAATTGTTAGGGTCATTTGAACAGCAAAAGCGAGTTGAATAGTAAGTTGCCGATTAAGTAAAAAGCGATACTTCTTTTTCAGCAAGTTAGTTGTTAGGCTACCCCTCTCCCGCGCCCCGCAACTTACATCACTTGCTAGCGTGAAGACGTGCTAGTTTTGTTTAGTTCAAAAGTTATATACTTTTCTACTAATCCGCTCTTTTCCCAAAATAAGTTTAGGTCTTGCCTTTTCACTGAATACGATAATACTCGTATTCAGTGAAAAGCCTTTTAAAAAGTTCTATACTGAGGTAGATGCTATTTCTCTTGTATCTCTCTGATATCTATATAATAAGAATCGCTTTAATATTACTGAGAAAATAAAAAAAATATTAAACCATCTAATTACGCCTTACTTACGACCCTAAGATTAATGTGTGTACTAACAAAATTATGGATTTGCATTGTCCAAAATAAATGAGTTTTATTTTATTCTATTTATTTTATTTTAATATATGTGAGATCTTTCTGTTTTTTTTTACGTTTTACACAAAGTAATTCTTCACGCCACCGACTCACTAAAGCCACTTAACACCGATCCAAACTAATTTCAAAGGAAAATGTATTAAGATCGTTGAAACTTTGTCGTTTTATGGTTTTATAGAACAAATCATGTAGATAGATCATCATCATGGTTTTCGCAGTCAGGCGTCGATATACTCACGGTGGTAAATCCCTAAAAGGGGTAGCCAGAGCTGAGAAATTAGCAATTCCTCAGCCACTTCTGAGGGATAGTATGGAAAAGGTGTTAAAATAAAGGTTGTTGGTGATGTGTCTCCAACCGCATCGCGCAAAAATTCCTTACTAATCCCCAATACCCTTAGTTACCTCTTACGTACACCCGCTGGATAAAATAGGGTAGTGCTATTCTAAGCCGACAGTACACAGCTCTCTTGTAACATAAAATCAATATGTCGAATGTTTATAACAATTAAAAGAGCTTAAAGTTTTTACATTCATTTTTATTCCCTGAACGAAAAATAGACGATATTACTTAAAGAAAACTACAAGGGCATTGTTTATATTCCTTAAATATTTTTAAGATAATATTAGCCTAAATTTGGACTTTCATTTAAACAACAAAAGCCGTTACCAGCGAGTGCAAATAAACTCAATTTAACTATGTTTTCAACCGAAAATTTAAGCATGCTTTCAAATATTTTTCAAATTAATATTTTTTCGTTTTCAATTTCGAATTATATCTTTCTTTGTAAAATTTCGATTTGCTCTGGAAGGCTGCATTTCAAACGAAAAACGGTAACAATGTTTATGGTACAAAAAATCAAATTTCAGACCTGGTCTCTTACCAGACTTATAACTTCTTTAATTCCGCTAGTTTAAAATCCTTACTTACTTACTTATACTCACGCCCATTGTTCCGTACGATCCAGGCAAATCACTTTTGCTTCTGTTACATTCATCATTCTTCTCATACATGCTCTTTTATTCTTCATACTTCGGACGCCGGCCTTTTTGAGCACACACTCTATTTGGTCCAGGTGTGTCCTCCGTGGTCGTCCTTTACTCACATTACCTTCCACGTTGGCTCTATAGATCTCTTTCACCAATTTACTGTCATCCATCCTCTCTAAGTGCCCAAACCACCTTAACATTCCTTTCTCTATCTTGCACACTACTTCGTCTATCACACCTAAACGTTCACGAATTACACTATTTCTCACTCTGTCGCACAACCTTACATTACATATACTTCTGAGGATCTCATTTCCACTGCATTTACTCTACTTTCATGCCTCTTTTGCCATGCCCAACATTCACTACCATACATCAGCGTAGGAACCAGTACAGCATTGTGAACTGCCATTCGCGCCTTTCACGCCCATTCACAGACAGGAACTGGCTCGACATTAGACTGTTTATGGCTCCATTTACACTCAATTTGTGTACCTTTTTATCAATAAAGTTATTATTTATTTATTCATTATTAGTACAGGTGACAAAGCCACGTGATGTTCAGAAGTATTAGTACCTCTGCCAACCCCTTCGGAGATATTCGGCGTGAACGTTTATGTTATGTTATGTTATCATTATTAGTAATAAATAGAGGAAAGAAAATTTTAAAACATGAGTCTAATTTTTCTTTCTAATAATTAAAGGAAAGAACGATTTCCCCACCGGTGTCGAAATTTTTCTTTCCTTTATTTATCTTTTATGTATTAGTAAAAATCCCCACATGAGGTTTTCATGAACAAAAACATTTAAATTTTTCTTTCGTTTATTTATTAATATGAACTAAATAGGTCACTCTACAAATGGCACAGGGCTTTAAGCTGATTAAGACTTAAATACAAAGTATGGTTTATACGCCCGATTTCTGAATTGAATATTCAAGCTGAGAACGACTTAAGTATCGTTTTGTCTCATTCAGTTGTTAAGATTTCAATGCGACAGAACTATACTTAAGTGGTTCTCAGCTGGAATACTCAATTCAGAAATCGGGCGTTAAAGTAGTAATCTTTGATTAGTTTTATAACTTAAGAATTATAAATGTAAGTAAAGTTTGAAAGATAACAAGATATTTTCAAAATTTAACTGGGAAAAGGCAATTTAATTTTAAGGCATGATAAGACTGAAAAAGATTGGTTTTTGTAAGACGGTTCACTGGCTATATCTCCCAGTGACATATCAAAAGTTTATCGATTCGAATTTTTACAAACCATCTAGTTTATACAATGTTAGCTGAATGAAAATATAAGAATACTAGCTTTTTGCCCGCGACTTCGTCCGCGTAGACTTCATTTTTTGCATTCGGTTTACATTCAAAATACCGAAACACTATCTCAACTTCTGTTTTTATATTTATATGCCCGCGGGCGTTGTAAAGGATATAAAGGACATTGAGGCTTTTCAAGTGATTGTTGGGCGATGCAGTTGGGGACCCATCACTAATTACCTTTATTTAACTACCTTTTCCCTAGTCTATTTCCAAAACTGGATGAAGAATTACTTTCTCTGAAGCAATGACTACCCAATTATGGAATTTATGGCCGTTAGTACATACTCATGAATTTAAATCTTTTTGTTCATGAAAACCTCAAGTGGGGATTATTACTAATAAATAAAGAATTAATTCTTCTGAATTAGTTAAGATTCGGAGGTAGGAAACGCAAACACTACTTAAACGTGTAAAAGAAATAAAGGATAGAAGAATTTCGCACTGGCAGCCAATTGACACGGTGGCTCAGTTGGCAGAGCGTCGGGGCGTATACCCGAGGTCGCGGGTTCGATTCCCGCCTGTGTCGAAATTTTTCTTTCCTTTATTTATTCTTTATTTATTAATACTCATGAATGATTGATAGATTAATTTCATAAATTCAATCGCACCAAGTTTTATGTTCCTAGATACAAAAATGACAAAAATCTCTAGATTAACTTTCATTTACTATTTAAACCTCTTAGGGGTTGAGTTTCAAAAATCCTTTTTGATTTTTCATAAGATTCATGAACCAAACCATTTTGCACCAAGTTTCTATGTTCAAAATGAGAATATCTTAGTGAGTACAAATACGAATAGTAGTTTGGCAATTCGGATCGGAATTCGGATAGCGGGAGAGCTTGCAGCGATTGCTCGGGAATATGGGGATGGTTAGTGGTGGATCAGTATTTCAGTATTTTCTCCCATAACTTCATCAATCAAAATATTTTCATTTATTTAAGTGACCGTTTCATTTTTCGGTGCTAATATTGCGCGTTCGCACAGCACCTAGAAAAAAGCACTAAACTAACCTAACTGTTATAGAACTACTGCCTATAAATATTTAAATATCCCAAACTAAACTATAAAAATCTATACGACGAACAAAGTGCACTAAACTAACCTAACTATTATTCAGCCTACTGCGAAAAACCTAAAATCCATTAAATACACATTACAATATATACATTATACAATGGTAGAATCCTAAAAACACACACACATACCTGTAACTACATGAGTATGAAATATCGCCACAAAAGTCACAGTGACACGATATGAAATAACTACGTTACAAAATAACAACGTTCCAAAATAACTCTGTACCAAATTTGGGGAGAGAAGAATACCCGCTGAAGTGGTGGAATACTTTCCAACATAGTTTCCCGAATTTATCTCTGCTTGCTAGAAAAAACTAAATTTTCTCGCGACATCTCGGCTGCTCTAAGCTAAAATCAAGTATGTCGATTTTTGAGCGTTTGCTTTTTTTTACACCGTTGGATTCGTCATAGAAAGACCCTTATTTCTACATTATTAAAACTCAAAATATCTTCTTATTTAATGCGCTATTGATAAAAATAATAGGGTAAGACTATGCTAAAAGCATTTTCATTCTGCATTTGCGTTACTGAAAAAGGTCAAGTTAAAAAAAATATTAATTTCATTAGGAAACTACATCACATCGGACATATCCAAAAATCATCAAGATCTGACAATCACTTTAGGAAATATTTAAATTTAAAGAAATAAAATGTTTTTCGCTCTCCTGTAAAATTTGCCAAAAACGACATACTTGTTTTTAGTTTAACACAGCCGATCTGTACCCTGCAAGAGGCTTTTGTCAAATTCTGGAAATATTTATAACGACCGAAAATAATTGTAAATAGATTTAGAACCAAATCATTGTAAAAACTTGATTCAACATAATAAACACGCCGCACTTACTTAAAATTATTGCGACAGTCCTAAGCCTGGAAAAGTGTGAAGTGAAGGTTATTTTGAATCTATTATTTTATTATTGTCCTAAGATATTTTCGTGAGTTGATAATAACGTTACAAAGTCACTGTTATCACCATATGTCGGGGTTTTCGGTGCGGGAATGGTTGACATTAGCCAAAGAGTAGGTATTGTCTTAAAACAGAATGTAGATATAAATAAGTATCTGTCAATCAGCGATAGTCTAAAAATTGTTCGTAAAACCTATCAAGATATTTCCAAATTAAACTTGAGCGTAAAAGGAAAAAGTATATTTAATAAACTGAAGTTAAAGAAAAATGATTTTAGAAAAGAATTCTGGCTATAGTACACAAAAAAATATGAACGAATTATTAAAAGGCAAAGAAATAGAACTGCGATCACCAAGTTTGCGTGCAACAATAGATTCCTTCAAAAATTTTAAATATGCACCTATCATAACTGCCGATGTGGAAAGATCGTTCAGTACATTGAAATGGATATTTACAGCAAGACGTCGCAGATTAACCGTTCCAAATATAGAAATACAGAACACCGCGATAACTAACTACTAAAACTTCAAAGTTATATAAATTTCAAAAATTCAAATATATCGACAAAAACAAAATTGTCGCGACTTCATGTTTATTGTTTATGAGTTTTTTTTTTTTTGTTTACCGGTTTTGTTTACCGGTGGGGAAATCCTCATAGGATCCCCCGTCGCTCGAGAGATACGGGAGAGAGTATGTCGGACTTTTACCGACTAAAACCCCACCGGTTCGGTGCTGCTGGCCCTGCGGCCTGTGCGGCGTCACCATAACTTGTGTGCCGGGCGGCTGAAGGCCGCCCTGGCGGCAAAAAGGAGTGTACCTAAGCTAAGTCGGATAGGGTGAAACTGTTTATGAGTCATGATTATTGGGTTTATATACTCTAAAAAAGAAGAAATCATACCGCGATGTAGAAAGTTCAGACAGCGCCATCTATTGGTGAACATGCAAACAACGCCGTGCTTTTTTATAAGGTTTCAGCTGAAAGGTTGAAGGTTGCGCGGCTAAAATCCACAAAGTGAGGATGTCGAGAAGTTTCCGGCCCCTGGCTAAAGCGTTAGATATCATTCCACTTCTTAAACAGTATCTTAAAAATACATCGTTACCACATTTTAAAAATTCCCAGCGCCATCTCTTGCATACCTCGAGAACTAAACATTACCTTGTTTTAAACAGCACACAGCGCAAGTAAACAATATTTTTGTTATCCCTCGGGAATATCATTTTCCGGGATAAAAGTACTTTATTATTTAATCTGGACTTCTACCTATATGTCTGCAAAATTTCAAAGCAATCGGTTCAGTAGTTGCGGCGTGAAAGCGTCACAAATAAACAAACAAACAAACTCACTTTCCCATTTATAATATTAGTATGGATGGATGAGTAAATACGGTAGTGACGGACTAAGACTTTACTAGCGTCATGTCACGTGATTTCTACGCCCTGTATTGTCACTATGTTACTAAGCATATTTAGTCTTAGTCTTACACATTTACTGCTGAAAGTTCTCAGTCACTCAATCATGCATATATAATATAGATAGCTTCATCAAGTATTCATTTATTTAGCTTCGAATATATTGAGAAAACCCATTGAGATAATCTCCTCTTACCATTTATTTGCTTTTGGGTAGATGCGAGTTAAATGTCATTCCACTTTAGACTACGATGTATTAAAGTAAGGTTTACGACCTGCACTTAGCTATTGTCTGGTTCTATATTTACTTATCGTTTGACTAAACTATTATTTAACCATTTTTTTGATTGGTTGGAGTACAGGGTTATTCAAATAGAATAAGTATAAATATAAATAAATATATACGGACATATGTTCTACCCACTAGGCAACCGTGATAGCCTCCTCGGTTATCGTGCAAACGACTAGTGTTGAAATCCTGGGTCGGGCCTACACCAATTAGTCTTTTCTAAAGACATATGTGTGGTTAATTTATCATGGTTGTTAACGGTTACGGAAAATATCGTGAGGAAACCCACATGGCCGAGTTGTACTTAGTCATGTGACAATGTATTCTACAAAAACGGCGATAGGCCTGCCCCCTATCACGTGAGTACACTGTCCATGCAAAACGTGGGTACTCTGAACACCAGGTGACAAAGTCACGTGATGTTCAGAAGTATTAGTACCTCTGCCAACCCCTTCGGGGATATTCGGCCTGAACGTTTATGTTATGTTATGTTATATACGGACATATATTACACAGATCAAGATAGCCCCAAACTAAGTACAACTTAATTACTTGTACACTAACTTAATGATATATAACACACATATAAATAACTTCTGAGGCCAAGAAACAATCATTTACGTTCATCACATATACATTTTTTGATTTATGGCCGTGAGTATGGTATGTATCCTAACTAACAGTATAAATAGGAAAGTGAGTTTGTTTGTTTGTTTGTTCCGCTTTCGCGCTGTAACTACTGAACCGATTGCTTTACAATTTTGCAGACATATAGCTAAAAGTTTAGATTAAATAATAGGGCACATTTTATCTCGGGAAAATGGTATAATTGAGATATCGTGGGTATGAGAAGTTTTCTTATAATTGTGTGTGTTTTCTTTATTCCGCAATATAACCGAATTCCACGGGGGCGAAGCCGTGGGCGGAAAGCCAACTACGAGTATTATATACTGGATTATATATTAATTAGAAAGTTTGCATGTCAATTCACTTTTTAAATTATCGTTTATTATTAAACAGCATTAGTCTATCAGTAATCTAGTTTTACATTGAGGTAGCAAGGTTTCTCCAAGAAAAATATAAATACATACATACATGTACTCACGGCTATAAATCCCTAGAAGGGATAGCCAGAGCTTAGGAATTAGAATTTCCTTAGTCCTTTTTGGAAAGTTGTGTGGGAAAAGATGGTAAAATAAAGATTGTTGGTGATGGGTCTCCAACCGCGTCGCCCAAAAATCCCTTAAAAGCCCCCAATACTGTTACTCGCCAATTACGTAAACCCACCGGAAGAAATGGGGTAGTGATATGCTAAGCCGACACTACACAGCATAAAATATAAAAAATATAAATATTCTATCTTTTTGCGCATGACGAAACATTTTCTTCTCTTATCCAACACCAATTCGGAAATAGAACTTTTTTCCACCAGTAAACACTGAGCAATAAGTTTTGGAATCAAATTATCCGCTTTTTCTGCCTGGTTTTCGGCAATCCAATTTATTTTAATAGAATATTAGCTAGTGTCTGTCTGAAATTCAGGTTCAAATTGCTAAAGCTAAATTTTGTCGGTATCTAAAGATATAACATTATATTCTGACGTATCACGTAAAATTATCTCGTTTCCTACACATAGTTGTCTATCAGCTATGTAGTGTCAGCTTAGAATAGCAACACCCCATTTATTCCCATGGGTATTCGTAAGGGTCGGCTGAGGGTATTGGGACTTTTTAGGTGATTTTTCCTCTCAACAAAAACCTTTCCCCTCAACTTCCAAATGTGACAATTACTTATTCTGAAGCTCTGGCTACTCCTTTTAGGGATTCATAGCCGTGAGTATATGTATATATGTTGTCTATTAAACAGCCACAGAGAAGCTGTCGGACACCCCCAAAAGATCCCGAACCAGTCTGTGTTTTCCTTGTTCACTGTTACACATTCACTGGAATCCTTATACAGTGATTAATAGCATTTCACTTATAAGTTGAATCCTGAGTTAACTAAAATAATAACAGGATAAAAGCCTTACCCATAAAAAATATCTATTATTTCCCATTGGGGTAGGCAGAGACTATTGATCGCCACTTCGTACGATCCTGACGAACCTCTCCAGCTTCGTTTACATCCATGAATCTTTTCATGCATGCTCTTTTACACTTCATACTTCGGACGCCAGCCTTTTTGAGCACACTCTCCATTTGATACAGCAACCTTGTACAAATGTGATGCTATCTTATCCGAGCTTTTTAAAAGTCAGACTTTCACTAGTCGTATCTTTTATTAATGTAAATGAAGCTAATGATGTGCCAGGATCATCCAAAGTGGCAAGTACAGTCTCTACCTATCCCAGTTTTAACTAATGGCATGAGTAAAGGAATTGTATGTATCCGTCTGTTACCTTTCACGATACTCATGCACTCACCCACACAAGTGAAAAATTAGGGTCGTATAGTATAGTGAAACCCAAAAAATTTATAAATCTGCTTTTGTATCGTAGAAAAATACGTTGAGAGCTTTTGTGAAATGTAATAAAGAAGGTTTGTACAATGAAGCCTTAAGCGTATTAATCAATAAGTAACAAGTGGCTTAAATCGCTAAAAGCAAAAGAAATTATATAGTTAGCTGCCACTTTGCGATCACTTTAGGTATATTTCATATAATTTATAATGTAAGCAACAGTGTTTATAAAAATAAAAACATTTTATTTTTACGAAATACATACATAATACATAACATAAACGTTCACGCCGAATATCCCCGAAAGGGATGGCAGAGGTACTAATACTTCTAAACATCACGTGACTTTGTCACCTGGTGTTCAGAGTACCCACGTTTTGTATGGACAGTGTACTCACGTGATAGGGGCAGGCCTATCGCCGTTTTATACGAATACACTGTCACATGACTAAGTACAACTCAGCCATGTGGGTTTCCTCACGATGTTTTCCCTCACCGTTAACAACCATGATAAATTAACCACACATATGTCTTTAGAAAAGACAAATTGGTGTAGGCCTGACCCAGGATTTGAACACTAGTCGTTTGCACAATAACCGAGTGTTCTACCCACCTGGTGGGTGAGTGTTCCACCTATGTAAACAACAAAACAAAAAAACATTTAGTTTTAACAAAATGTGGATTAAAATATAATACATTTGAATATCTCATGTTGAAAGAAACATATAAAGTTGATTTATGTCCATTATTACTTTTATGATATTTCATGTATTGAAACGAAAAATTTGGCAGCACCCCATGTTTATATTGTTCCATTAAATATTTCTTTTGTAATAACAACATCAACATAGTAACTTTTGCGCAGATTAAACAAATACTGTTTGGTTTCGTCTAAAAAAGTATTAATCCATACCATTTAATGTCGAACAAGGTGACTTACGACCGATTTCTGAATTGAGTATTCCAGCTGAGAACAACTTAAGTATCATTCTGTCGCATTGAAATCTTAACAACTGAATGAGACAAAACGATACTTAAGTCGTTCTCAGCTTGAATACTCAATTCAGAAATCGGGCGTTAGAAATCCGGGGTTCTGAGAAACCTAAAAATGGGGCTGCCAGACTATCTGAATTAAGAATCTTCCAGCTCCTTTTGGATGTTAATAAGTAAAAAGATTGTTAAAGAAATGCGTATAAAAAATAATAATAGAAACATATGTTTATTATGATCATGAAAAGTTTTTCTCTTTTGCTGGTTGGGCAACTTGGAATAAAAAAATATAGTAAGTATTTGATAATAGCACTATGCCTGCCAATACACATAGGACGAACATCAAGTTGTTATTGTAAACAACTCTAATTACATACATACATATATATATATATACTCACGGCTATAAATCCCTAGAAGAGGTAGCCGGAGCTAAGGAATTAGAAGTTCCTCAGCCACTTTTGGAAAGTTGAGTGGGGAAAAGATGGCGAAATAAAGGATATTGGTGATGGGCCTCCAACCGCATCGCCCAATAATCCCTTAAAAGCCCCAATTAGTCGCCTCTTACGTACACTCACCGGCAAAAATGGGGTAGTATTATTCTAAGCCGACACTACACAAAGGATACATAAAAGTTTAATTCGGACAAATCCGTGTTCTATCGAATTTGCTGAGCTGTCGCTAACTAATTTAGGCATTGTTAATGAATGCTTTAATTAGCGAACAATTGAAACAACACACACAAAGCTTAGTTAACGGGTTGCAAGCTTAACGTTAAAATCTTTTCACTATCCTCTACACTCTATGTGTAAACATTTAAACATACATTAAAATTAAAATTCTGAAATTGTCAATTCCTCAGCCATTTTTGGAAGTTAGCTATCATGCAGACAAGTGTAGTGTAGCCGGACCTATTCGCTGGGTGCAAAGTAGGGGGTGGGGGAACTCGAATCGAAAAAAAGGAACTTTTGGCGGCTAATCAAATGTAATTGAAATAATGGAAGATATTCATAGTACTAAAATTTACAAATAATGCCAAGTTAATATATTTTCGCGTGTCGGAAATGAAGGAAAAACATTCATCTGCAATATTTATGTCCATAGTGGCAAAGATATATATGTGATTCTGAAGTTCAAACTGAAATATCCAGCAATTTGAAGATTATCAAGTTTGGCAAAAAAAACCAAGCACCAAGGATGTAATACTAATGTAAAGACTTTCGCTCATCGAGCAACCTTGCTTGCAAATGTCGGCTTGCTTTCATCCAAATTACAGTAACACTAGAGCCATTATTGATGGTACAGAGTTTTAAGTAGAAATACCATCTACAGTTGATATCGTGTGTGGTGCTACAAAAAAGGATTTACTGCAAAGGTGCTCATAGGTATTACACCCGGAGGCTTCATTTCCTTTATACCAAAAGTGGCCGGTGGAAGGAAAAGCTATGCTCAAATAACTGTTGAATCAGAATTAGTTGATTAGGTATTAAGAACATGGAGACATTGTTTTGGCTGACAAAGAACTTCCACAAATAAAGAAAATTTAAATGAAAGTGGAAAAGAAATGGGAATTGTTATGCCTCTTTTTCGAAGTGATAAAAGGGAATTTTCAAGAGATGAGACAGATGCTACTTACATCGGTATCGCTTGGGCTAGGATTCATGTTTATTAAAACTTGTTTGCCATACAGATGATATTTTGCATATTTGTGGTGTATTAGTAAATTTGCAGAACTCAATAAAACAAAATATATAACACAATTTATTTTTATTTAAGAACACAATAATAGAACAGAACAAATCAACAACAGTATTCACCTAACTTAATAATGTTTATAGATTTATTATGTTTTTACCAGTAAAAGAACGCTTTGGCAGAATCTGTCTATTATTATTTTCAGATTTAATTTCTTTCACATCTTGCACATGTTGAGCTAAAACTAATTTTCTTCCTTTTATCGTCGTTTGTAGTTGGAAAGTGATGTCGTGTGTTATTGCTTGGAATCCAGTTTTTATAATTAATTTGGCCATATTTAACTGAAAATACATAAAAAGAGTTCATTACTTACAACAATACAGTCATAAATTATCATCAGCAATATTTATAAAATGTATTATTCGAGTACATTCATTTATTTCTGTACTTACTTCTCGTGAAGTCAGCGATGGGAAAGTCCGTGTATACTTATCTGTAATTTATTTATTGTCACTCTAGATAGGTAATACAAAATATCAGCGTTATTATCGACGCTATAGATTTACATGATCAAATACAATATATATAAATTACGATACTTTCTTGAAATTATTTGTTTGTTTACACCCGCCCATTTGACATTTCAATGTCCGCCATAATTGTGAACACTAGTTGGCGCTGCCATCGCGCACCCAGCGAATACCAATGTGTCTTTTCTAAAATCACGTGTGTAATTAATTTCGTGACGGCTTAGAATAACACTACCCCATTTCTACCCGTGGGTGATCTTCGAATTAAGAGGCGACTAAGGATATAAGGGCTTTTCACGTGATTTTTGGGCGATGTGGTTGGAGACCCGCCACCAAAAACATTTATTATTACCATCTTTTCCCAAATCAACTTCCAAAAGTGGCTGAGGAATTTCTTAGTTCAAAGCTCTGGCTATCCCGTTAAGGGATTTATAGCCGTGAGTATATGTATGTATGTATGTAATTAATTTATCATGGCTTTTAACCGTGACGAAAAAACATCGTGACATGACTAAGTTGTACACGGTAATAGGCCTACCCTCCATCACGTGAGTACACTGTAAAAGCAAAACATGGGTACTCTGATCAGCAGGTGACCAATTTGTAGTGATGTTCGGAGGTGATTGCGCGAACGCCTAAGTCTTTGATCTTTTTGTTATACTGTGTAGTTTTGGACTGTCTATGTTAACATCACAGAGAGCCCAAAACAAATGAATAACTTTTAATATATTTTTTTATTTATTATTTTATTTTATTTTCTTTGGAAGATTAACAGACAAATACAAGCAATATAATACTAATTACGAATACACAATGCCATTTACAAATCTTCACCTATAGAAAAATTACATAATACTTACAGAACTAAAAGATTTAGGTAAAAATAAATAATTATAATGTTAAGGTTAGTGTAGAAATTATTGCCCGAAATGTAAATTAGTTAATAATTTTCTTACTCTTGTAGTACTTTTAGCGAAAATATCTAAATTTACATATAATATGGGATACTAACTCAATGACTTATTCATTACACCTGTAAACTTTGCAAACCACTCAGTTTTTTATACATTTGAAAATCGTCTTATATGCTTTATATTTTATATTTATTGAAGTTTTCTTTGTTATGTGGTTTACTTGTGCCATATTTTTAGCGAATTTTCTTTCTTTTTTTACTGTTTTACATCCTTGACGTTTAAATCATTACGGATTGAGTCCGAAGTAGTCCAAGATCGGCTACTGGGACTTAACCCATTAAATTTGCTTTTATCCTTTTCGTTATATTGATGTTATCAAAGTGTTTCGATGAATTTTAACATAAAAAGGAGATTTAACCGAAAATAACTTTTTCACAGAATCACTTAACAAGGATCTTGGGTAGATTATAAAAAATCTCAACATCTAAGCTAGAACAAAATATCATGTCAAGTGCCTTTTGCTCAGTTAATTAAACATGCTTTCATACGTGTACTCACGGCTTAAATCTCATTAAAGGTGTAGCCAAAGTATTACAACTTTGTATGACAAAGATACTTTAAAAAAAATCATGATAAAAACATTTTTAATAAATAAAGAATAGGAAAGAAAAATTTCGCCACCAGCAAGGATCGAACACACAAGCTCCGGGTTTATGCCGCCGCCGCCGTCGCTCTGCCAATTGAGATATAGTGTCAATGGCTTCTAGTGCAAAATTGTTCTTTCCTTTGTTTCTTTTACTAGCGTTCCCTTCCTCCGATATTTTACAAATACGGAAGGCCACTTGCGAACTTTTTTTTCCTTTATTTATCTATACTTATAATAAATCTGTAGAGAGGTCAATTCTGTACATGAAATATATTTTCAAAATAACCATCAGGTGGTGATTAGGGATCGATACTGATGCCAAAAATGCAATCAGTAAAATTTTTGTCTGTCTGTCTGTCTGTCTGTCTGTCTGTCTGTCTGTCTGTCTGTCTGTCTGTCGGTTTGTATGTTCCTTATGGAAACAAAAACTACTCGACAGATTTTAACGAAACTTGGTACAATTATTCTTCATACTCCTGCGCAGGTTTTTGTATACTTTCCAGCAGAGGAGTAAAGGGGAATTTTGGGAAATTTTGGGAAAACGGGAGAAGTTATTCCATTTTTTAAGCTTCCGTCGCGTGTGCAGCCTTAATGGTTAAACTTACATAGAAATCATGTGTGGCGGAAATATTCTTCATAAAATTATCTAAAAAAAATCCTTGACAGTATATGTCTATCTTTTACGGTTGACTCACAATAACACGTGTAATTCCTGATAGCTTAGCAGTTCGGAACATTCTGATTATATTTGTTTACTCTTACGTTTGTAAACCTCTCACTCATCCCTAATTTAAATGGTTACATTATTACCTATTCAATAAAAAAAGAATCATAGAAATCGGTAGACAAACACCGAAATTATTTATAAAATAAGCCATCGCACCCGTGATCGAAACCAAATCTTTACTAATTTACATATAACATACTAGATGGCGCCAGTAGTTGCATCTTACATAACGTAATGATTTAATTTAATGTTTTTTGACATGAATTCCTCATGTGGGGATTATTACTCATAAATAAAAGATGTTATTAAAGGAAAGAAAAATTTCGACACTGGCGGGGTTCGAACTCAGTTGGCAGAGCGACGGGGGCGTATACCCGAAGGTCGCGGGTTCGAACCCCGCCAGTGTCGAAATTTTTCTTTCCTTTAATAACATCTTTTATTTATGAGTAATGATTTATTTTTTAGATTGTTATAAATACTTCATGGCGTTTTATTCCAAAATTTGCTATTAAACGGAAATACTGAACCGTTCATTAAAGCGCATTCACAATCACTAAACTACACTGTTAAGGGAGTGCTATAAAATTAATAAATTGAAAATATTACGCTGAATTTCACAATGCTTGAGCAGTGACTGAAGAAAGAAACCTCAGATATTTAAAAAAACAACGCTACCCGTGCGAAGCTGGGACGATCCACTAGTTAGAAATAATCCCCGCATTGTATTTTCATGAACAAAAACATTCTAATTATAGGAAAAAATATTGTTAACTAAAGAACGGTTAGTCTTGAGCCACATCAATAAACAATCAAATTAAAAGCTCCTTTATCCTCTGTCACTCCGTTGTACACCCACGGGATAAATGGATGTAGCTATTCTAATCCGATACCTACTACACAGCTTTTTTTTATAAGAGTACTAACTGTTTATTAGTGATTTCACGAAACAGGAGGCAGACGCCGCTATGTTTGAAAAATCAACCTTTCAATTTTCATTCGAAACCGCTTATTTTGCCAGGCAGTGAACACGAACTTATTTGTAAACAATTTGTATTTTGGTGCCAAATAAATATTTCTACTTCTATTCACCCACCAATGTTAATTTTAACTTTAATGGCCGCCGCTATGTATGAATAATGCAAAAAATAATTTGCAAATTTCATGATAAGTTATTGAAATGCTGAGTTATTCCGCTTAATAATCAAAATTCCGAGTAGAAGTATGAATGTGAATAAACATCATCGGGAATGAAAAGTATTTGTGCGCATAAATTGAGTGAATGTACCGCCACAGCGTGTCTGGAAGGTATCAGTAATTCAAGGAATTTCAACTAGTGATTCGCGATTGTTTCATCAATCGTACTAATTATGATTCGCAGAATTTTGAAATCAAATTGAGTGACAGTTGATCGAATGCTCCTGGTGAGATATTTTTTTATTGCCGAGATGCTTGTTAGCTGTGTAGTATTGGTTAAGTTAGAAGACTGTTAGAGCAAGAGCCCGCGACGGCCAGACCTTCCTGTAATAATAAAAGCTAAAAGTTTTTCTATGTGTGCCTATAGTAAAGGTAAGAACGATCCCCACCCGTGATACCTGGCTAATGGTGGCTTTGGCAAAAATTATAAAAAAAAAATATAAATTAATAAATTTAAGATAAAATTGTATACAACTTATTACCTGTTACCTGCCAAAGCCACCACTAGCCAGGTATCACGGGTGGGGATCGTTCTTACCTTTACTATAGGCACACATAGAAAAACTTTTAGCTTTTATTATTACAGGAAGGTCTAGCCGTCGCGGGCTCTTGGACTATGTGTGTTAGAATAGCACCCCATTCTCTCCCGTGGGTGTACGTATGAAGCAACTAAGGGTAAGGGGCTTTTGAAGTAGCGGTTGGGTGATGTGGCTGGATATCCATTACCAACGATACTTTACCTTAACTATATTTTCCCTAATCAACTTTCAAAAGTGGTCGGGAATTTTCATTCCAAGGCTACCCCAGTTTGAGATTCATGGCTGTGAGTTGCTGTATGTATTTACGTTTGCTTGTATTAACAAACAATATATATTTTCTATTATTAATGTATTGCTTGCTTTCATAGTCTGATTTATATTCATCGATCTTTTTATTTTATCTTAACGACGTGATAGCTCAGTGGGTAGAACACCGGTTATCGTGCAAGCGACTAGTGTTCAAATCCCGGGTCGGGCCTACACCAATTTGTCTTTTCTAAAGACATATGTGTGGTTAATTTATCATAGTTGTTAACGGTGAGGGAAAACATCGTGAGGAAACCAACATGGCTGAGTTGTACTTAGTCATGTGACAGTGTATTCGTACAAAACGGCGATAGGCCTGCCCCCTATCACGTGAGTACACTGTCCATGCAAAACGTGGGTACTCTGAACACCAGGTGACAAAGTCACGTGATGTTCAGAAGTATTAGTATCTCTGCCAACACCTTCGGGGATATTCGGCGTGAACGTTTATGTTATGTTATGATCTTTTTATACATCTTGTTTTAATCTTCATACTTCGGAGGCCATACTTTTTGAGCAAACTCTCTATTTGGTCCAGGCGTGTCCTCCGTGGTCGTCCTTATTAATTTATATCTGAATATTGTCTCAAGAAATGAAACACGTTGACAATGTGAATCGTATTTCTACAACTGAGAAAACATCTTACAGTCGCGCGTCGCTAATGGTATTTACTCCTTATTTTATTTACTCGCCGCATCCGATACATGAAAATATCGAAATTGTTGCTTCCTTTTCCGCACTTCAACTTATCGATAGAAATGCACTAATGTGTTTTTTTTTACACTTCAAGTTTTTGAAGAACGTTAACAAATAAACGCAGGAAAAAATACGACAGGAGCATCAAAAAACTTTAACTCATACATTTTTCATCAATGGACTTAACATCGGATTTATTGATTGATTCGTTAATGGTCATTTTGGAAAGATTTAGGTTTCACCCATTTTTAGCGTAGCGGTATAACTCACTACTATGAATATTTAATTAGAACTTAACGGTTCATATCTCAGGTGATTCAAGCTTTTTGAATATATTTTTTGTTTTGTTAGCTTATACATACACATACATACATATACTCACGGCTATAAATCCCTTAAGGGGTATCCAGAGCTAGGGTATTAGAAATAACTTAGCAACTTTTGCAAGTTGTGTGGGGAAAAGATGGTGAAATAAAGGTTGTTGGTGATGGGTCTCCAACCGCATCACCCAAAAATCCCTTAAAAGCCCCAATACCGTTAGTCGCCTCTTACGTTCACCCACCGGAAGAAATGGGTTAGTGCTATTCTAAACCGGCGCTACGCAGCTAGAATAGCTATATATATAATAATAGCAAGCACTATTCCTTCACCTCAGCGATTTTTTTGGATGGAGAATCACCACTAACCATCCTGATATTCCCGAGCAATCGCTGCAAGCTCTCCCACTATCAGCAACGATCAGTTTTTGTACTAACTAAGATAATATTCTCATTGTTGAACATAGTAACTTGGTACAAAACGGTTTCTTTCATGATTCTTATGAACAATTAAAAATGATTTATTGTAACTCGTCCCCTAATGAGTGTTGATATAGTGAATGAAAGTTAATATTGAGATGTTTGTCATTTTTGTATCTAAAAACATAAAGCTTAGTGCGATTTAAGTTATGAAACTCATATTAATATATCAATCAACAATAATAATATATCATCTCAATAATTCATAAGTAAATACCAACGGCCATAAATTCTATAAAAGGGTAGCCATAGCTTCAGAGATAGTAATTCTGCATCCACTTTTGAAAATTGATTGGGGAAAAGGTCGTCAGTGATGGGTCACCAACTACATCGCCCAACAATCACTTAAAAAGCTTCTATATCCTTAACAACGCCCGCGGGAATATTATTATAAAAAACAGAAGTTGTGATAATGTTAAGGTATTTTAGATTCAAACCGGATGCAAAAATGTAGTCCACGCGGACGAAGTCGCGGGCAAAAAACTAGTATTGAATAAATAATAAGGTCTGCCAACTAGCGCTTGGACAGCGTGGCCAAAAGGCCAAATCACCCTATATAGGGTAGGCTTGAGTCCGTTAGTTTCTCATATAAGAGGAGGAATAAACATACATACATACATACATTTACTTACGGCTGTAAATCCCTAAAAGGGAAATTAGAAAATTCTCAGCCACTGTTGGAAGTTGAGTGGGGAAAAGATGGTAGAATAAAGGTTGTTGGTGATGGGTCTCCAACCGCATCGCAAAAAAATCCCTTAAAAAGCCCCAATACCGTTACTCGCTTCTTACGTACACCCACCGGAAGAAATGGGGTAGTGCTATTCCAAGCCGACACTACACAGGAGGAATAAAATATTAAAACTATTTATTTTAACTAGCCCCAGCCCGCAGTTTCGCTCGCATTGATTAGGATTTAGGCGGTCGAGCGTTGCGGGACAAAGAACGCTGGATATTTGTAACTACGATATCTCAAAAATGATTAATTATCTGATCTATATGATTAATAAAACTTAACTTAGCTGTAAGTGGAAAATTCAGTTTTTTTTATTTTATTTGTATTATTTACAGCGGCATTTTCATTTACATAATAACATAAATATAGAAGCACTAGATTGGCTGTAAGTGACAAGCGTCATAGCATAAACGTTAATAAAAGCAGGTAGGAGCTCTCACGGCCACGATAACGGCCTACAACAGTTTTGGTATCAAACTTGTACGAAAATAATAGACGTATTTCGTTAGTTCTGGTATTTACGTCTTAATTTAGTGTTTTATGATAAAAATATTAATAATTAACAGCACAGAATCTAAATCAAATACATATTCCCTAGCAAACAATAACTTCTTAGCCATTCCTGTCCAATTTAAGACTAACAATTATCAGTCTTGCCTAGTTGCTTTATTATAGATTTTAAACCAAAGTTCTCATTGCAAATGTATGATAAAAAATATCTTCAATTATCATAATATTACAAACACTGAAAATTTTACAAATTGGCAAAAATAAAAATACATGAAATTTTATCAATTTTAAGTCACGCACACATACTCATTTACGTACACCGTTGTACTTTTTTTGGTCTCGAGACGACAGTCTTTGTATTGCCAATATATATACAGCATAGAGCATACTAAATCTATGCATAATAATATTTTTCGACTATAGTTTTAGAAACATGATTTAATTGATTTGAAAAAACATTAAAATAACGAAAAATCTGCAATATAGACCTATAAATATAATTACACTGTCCTTTATTAAAAACATATGTGTGTTAGAAAAAAAAATAGCTGGATTTGTATAAAACTGTGGCAGACATTCCGATGCGTGCATATTTTATAAGGATATATGTGTGCTGTGTAGTGTCGGCTTAGAATAGCACTACCCCATTTCTTCCGGTGGGTTTACGCAAGAGGCGACCAACGGTATTGGGGCTTTTAAGGGATTTTTGGGCGATGCGGTTGGAGACCCATCACCAACAACCTTTATTCCACCATCTTTCCCTCACGCAACTTCCAAAAGTGGCTGAGGAAATTCTGATTCCCTAGCTCTGGCTACCCCTTCAAGGGATTCATAGCCGTGAGTATATGTATGTATGTATGTATATATGTGAAGTTTTATAATAAAATTCTTATTACATTCTGAATCTAACTGAAATCAATTTCAAAGAAATTCAAACTAAAGAGCAGTCTTCCTTTGAATCGTTGCGCGTAGGTGTGTTGGACTTTAAGTTTTCTTCTGCTATTTACGTTCGTATCGACTTTATGGTTCGTATTGTTCGATGGCTGTTTGTGAAAAGTCTATTTCAGAGTTCCTGCTATAAAATAACAATATTTATGAGAAAGATTTATGTGTTAAGTATTTAAAATACAGCGTACATAACAAAATAGCGACAACTACAGAAATAACGCAGATAAACTAATAAACTCTTAAATTAACTTATTAAACAGCTTCCAAAAAGTATGATTTTCAACCACCTCGAAAGAAGAAGCATCGCTCACTTGTTCTCACTCTTATCAGTAACTACATTATATATCCTCCGACGAAAAAATTTTCTGCTGTGTAGTGTCGGCTTAGAATAACACTACCACATTTCTTCCGGTGGGTGTACGTAAGAGGCGACTAACGGTATAGGGGCTTTTAAAGGATTTTTGGGTGATGCGGTTGGAGACCCATCACCAAAATACTTTATTTTACCATCCTTTCCCCACTCAACTTTCCAAAAAATTTTTAACTCCTTAGCTCTGGCTACCCCTTCTAGGGATTTATAGCCGTGAGTATATGTATGTATGTATGAAAAAATACTCTCATATCTCAAAAAATCCCAAAACAGGACAGTCAGATTTCCAGAATTTGAAATTCCTAAGCCACTTTTGGAAGTTAACATACATACATATACTCCCGGCTGTAAATCTCTAGAAAGGGTAGCCAGAGCTAAGGAATTAGAAATTCCTCAGCCACTTTTGAAAATGTGAGTGGGGAAAAGATGGTAAAAATAGAGGTTGTATATATGGAAGTTAAGTGGTACAAAATATTATCACTTAAATAATTTAAAATAAAAATAAAATAAAATAATCATTTATTTCAAAGTAAAAAGATAAATCTTTGTTTTTTGAAAGTCATATTCCAACTTAATGCTAAGTTTACTTAGGATTCGGAAGGTGTTTTGTTGAGAGAAGAACCCGTAAGAAACTCGTCAACACACATCTTTTTTTACGTCCATTACAATTTTGGTGTTAGCCCGGAAACATCCTGCACAGAGCCCTGATGACACCAAGCCACTTCATCATTAATGTAATCATTGACATTGTAATAGGCTTTCGAACTAAGATTTCTTTTAACCACTGCTTTGAATTTTGATTCTGATAAATTTAAAATGTCCTCAGGTATTTTATTATACATTTTTAAGGGTTCCGTAGCCAAATGGCAAAAACGGGACCCTTATAGATTCGTCATGTCTGTCTGTCTGTCCGTCCGTCCGTCCGTATGTCACAGCCAGTTTATTCCGAAACTATAAGAACTACATTATTGGAAATTGGTGCGTAGATGTATTCTGTAAACCGCATTAAGATTTTAAAATAAAATCTAAAAAAAAAACCAAAATTTTTAGGGTTCCCCATACATAGAACTGAAACTCAAAATTTCTTTTTTCATCAAACCTATACGTGTGGGCTATTTATCAAAAGGTATTTGAAAATGATGTTGAGGTTTCTTATATCATTTTTTTCAAAACTGAATAGTTTGCGCGAGAGACTTTTTCAAAGTGCTAAAATGTGTGTCCCCCCCCGTAACTTCTAAAATATGGGCATGATAATACTGAAAAAAATATATGATGTGTATTACTATACAAACTACTAACGAAAATTGGTTTGAATGAGAACTAGCCCGTAGTTCTATTTTTAAACGTCATAAATCAAATTACTTACCTAATTTGGCTCCCATGATTTTCACACAAACGGGGTTTTCTATATATATGATAGTACGGAACCCTTAGTGCGCGATCCGACTCGCACTTGGCCGGTTTTTACGCATAACGCCATGAAAGATGTATTTACTTTTGACAATCTGTATTTAGGTATTGAAATTTTATTGTTGTCTCTCAGATTTCGAATATGTCTGTCAATACCATAGGTCGCAAGAATTTTCTTTTTTAATAAGATAGTAATTATATAATTTTATTTGTTGATTGAATATACTCACGGCTATAAATCCCTAGAAGGGGTAGCCGGAGCTAAAAAAATAGAAATTGCTCAGCTTTTGAAAGGTTGAGTGGGGAAATGATCGTAAAGTAAAGGTTATCGGTGGTGGGTCTCCGACCGCATCGTGGAAAAATCCCTTTAAGTTTCAATTCTTTTAGCCGCTTCTTACGTACACCCACCGGCAGGGATGGGGTAGCTAGTGCTATTCTAAGCCAACACTACACAGCAAATATGACCTTGAAGCTCTGCCTACTCCGTTTCAGAGGACTTACAGCCGTGAGTATTAATAATATATAAGTTTAGTAGTGCTTTTCTCATAATTCATCTAAACGAAAACTTAAAGCCGAATTCTCCAAGCCAAAAAGGGATAACAAGAATTTTAATATCGACGATTTCTCAGCCAATATTCGCAGTCAATTTGGAGCTCAGCAGTGAAACAAGTCTTCAGTATTGAAAAATCTAATTAATGTAAAGCAAACCGGGTATAAATTACAAAAGAAAAGGATAACCATCTAGGGAACGGTTCACAATAAGAAATTCCTCGGCTCTCCTTTTTTTAATTACACTTCTGGGATAAACCCCAAAATGGTCATCAACCGCATCGAGCAACGATCAATAAAAAACTCCAACAACCTTCATTGCCTCTTACGCACACCCACGGGTGGAAAAATTAATAAGTATTATTCTAAGCCGACAATACAGAACCTAACACACACAACTCTCAAGCCATTAGTTCTCATTGAGACATACTATACTCATCGATCGCCACTTGTACGGTCGTGACAGACTTCTCCAGTTTCATTTAGTTCTATTAATTAACACTGAATGCACATATAAATATACGGATATACTATATAATACACTTAACTCGATCTAAGTTAGCCCCTAACTAAGTTTAACTCGTATCATGAGATACTCCGCAACTCCGAACCCGTAACGTTCGGGCTGAGAAGCTGTCACCTATCCACTCGGCCCCATGGCCGGGTAAATGAAGAGATGTGGGGTGATAATATCATGTACCTGAGTATCTATGACTAGGCTCCGAAACATTTCAACCGATTTTGACAATTCCCTCATAAATACATACATACATACATATACTCACGGCTATATTTCCCTAGAAGGGGTAGCCAGAGCTAAGGAATTATAAATTCCTCGGCCACTTTTGGAAGTTGAGTGGGAAAAAAATGGTAAAAATAAAGGTTTTTGGTGATGGGTCTGCAACCGCATCGCCCAAAAATCCAACAAAAAGCCTCAATATCCTTAGTCGCCTCTTACGACACCCGCGGGTAGAAAGGGGTAGCGACATTCTAAGCCGGCACTACACGGCTAAATAGAATCTTATAAAACTTCACTACATAAATTGGCTAGGTGTGTCAATCAAAAGCTCTGATTTTAAAATTATAACTCTGAAGTCAGTAATGTAGATGTAAAATATTTTGTCATAACTTCAGAAATTTTACTAAGACAAATAAAAAAAATCTATTAACATACTTACTTTTTGGTATAGTGGCATTTAACAGCAACAACAATTAAAAGTATATTTGACACTAATGACAAAATAATAAGGGGCACATACAAAGTGATTAATACCGGCTCAGGCTGAAACAATACATCCAGTTCTGACACTAAAGGTATATTCATGTTTTCATCAACATTCATCGACATCGATTAAAAATCATTTTCACTTCACCACTGAAACTTAAAAACACTTAAATTTTATGCATATTCAAGCAAATCACTTATGCTGTTTTTTTTTTCAGAATCCTAAGTTTTTTTTTTGTATTGTGACATTTTTTTTCCTACTTATTATAAACGATTGTATAATACACAGATTTAAATTACATACTTAATTTTAGTAGATAATTCTTTTTAACACTAAGTATCGAAAATATCGTAAATATTTTCTGATTCGCTGAAACACGTCCTTCACCAGGCAGCAGTAGCGCAGAACTGAAATTGGAACTTGAGCGAAAACTGAAAATATGAATAGCATTGAAAAAGTGTTTTTATTTCTCGGAAATAAGAGTTGAGAAATAAAGATACAACAAAATACCTGAAATTGCTTATTGAAAATGATATTTTATTTACTATTGCAGCTTATTTATCTTTTTTAGTTAGAGCTTTTGAGTAGGAGTATTTGAACAACTTTATTATTCGGGACACACGAAGTATATTCAAATTTCAGCTCAAACACAATTTGCACGCGATAAATTTTGGAGAGGTGGCAGAGATGCTAATACTTCCGAACATAATGTGTATTTTTAATGTGATTTTTGTGACGACGTGATAGCTCAATGGTTCACATCCCGGGTCGGGCCTACACCAATTTGTCTTTAACAAAGACATATGTGTGGTTAATTTATCACGGTTGTTAACGGGGAGGGAAAACATCGTGGGGAAACCCACATGAGTTGTACTTAGTCATGTGACCGTGTATTCGTACAAAACGGTGATAGGCCTGCCCCCTATCACGTGAGTACACTGTCCATGCAAAACGTGGGTACTCTGAACGCCAGTTCAACTCTGTTCAGAAGTATTAGTACCTCTGCCAACCCCTTCGGGGATATTCAGCGTGAACGCTTATGTTATGTTATAATGTGTATTTCTGAAAAGAATATTTGCGTGACTATATACATATACATACATATAACTCACGGCAATAAATCTCTAAAAGGGCTTGCCAGAACTTCAGAATAGGAAATTCCTCAGCCACTTTTGGAAGTTCAGAGGGGAAAAGACTGTAAAATAAAGCACTCGATAGCCCAACACCATAAGTGGCCGCTTACAAAACACCCAGGGAAAGAAATGGGGTGCGACTGTTTGAAGCGGACACTACACAGAAAACTATAAACTTTATACTACAAGTAAGTAAATATATATTTTTTTATTCGTCGATATCAAACGGAGGCTTAACTGAACATAAAGTGCGACCCATTAATTCGTATGAAAAGATTGTAATTAAACCTGAAACAAGGAAAAATACCTATGTCAGAAATAAATCTATATAATACTATCTGAACCAACAAACGTTGTTTTGCCATTTAAATTATTTAAAGTAATTTAATTTTAAAAAAGATGGGGGTGAACAACCCCTATCTCTAAGAAGTATATAGCTATTCTCAGACCTACCGAATGTGTATGCAAAATTTTATTGAAATTGGTTCAGTCGCTGCGTCTATATCTGCCTATCGTTAACCATTCATTTACTGACCTTAGCGTCCATCAAAAGTTGTCCGGAAGAGATCGCTTTAAGTAATAAGTCCGCCAATTGTATTTCTATTCAATAATGTTATTTCTATATAATATTTTAATTTTGATGAGCAATAAAGAGTTTTCAATTATTTTCTATCCTACTAACCGTGATAACTGAACACCGCTTATTGTGCAGACGATAACGGTAACGATTAACGATTAACGGTATTGGGGCTTTTAAGGATTTTTGGGCGATGAGGTTGGACACCCATCACCAACAACCTTTATTTTACCATCTTTTCCCCACTCAATTTTCCAAAAGTGGCTGAGGAATTTCTAATTCCTTAGTTCTGGCTACCCCATCTTGGGATTTATAGCCGTGAGTATATGTTTGTATGTATGTGATAAGGGTTCAAATTTTGGGTCGAGCTAAGGTCCGTCCGTCCCCGTAGGTAATGTATGGTCTAGTTAAAACACCGATTCCAGTACGTACGAAATATAAAGAACACATAAATTTCGTCGACTGGCATACAAAACTTTTGATAAGGCACTACTTTTCTAGATTTTATTTGTTCTGTATACGAGTATGCTGTGACTAATCTGTGTGAATGAGATTCAAAACGTATAGATGCAAATGAAAGCAGAAACTTTAACAAAAATGTCGTGAGCTTTAGCTTTTGAAATACTATTTGTTTTTTTAACGTTCACAGTTTGTTTGCAATCGCAGCCATAAAAAGACGTATATGAGCGATAAATATTGAATTCTAACTATGCGTTCTTAAAAAAAACCTTTAATTGTACGTATTTACGTCTTTCTTTATTCACAAAAAAAGAAAAGTTTCGGGAGCAGTGGTCAACGATACGTTTTATTTGAAATTATATTTCATTCTTATTTGACAGAAAATAGACATATACTCAAGGCCATAAATCCCAAAAAGGGGTAGCCAGAGCCACTTTTGGAAGTTTTTAAAGAACATAACACCACGTCTATGTATTGATAGCAGTTATCATATATGTAGAGATTAAATCGCATATCATCTTTTAATCGAATCAAAGGCTTTCACAGTCCCCGAGAGCCAAATACAATATAGGCAGATTATACTCCTCGGTTTTCTGTACAATCCGGATTATGATATAAAAGTGGTTTCTCGTACTGTATTAATCTATACTTACAATAAATCTATAGAGAGGTCAATTCTGTACATTAAATATATTTTCCAAATAACTATCAGGGGATGATAAGTGATCGATACTGATGCCAAAAATGCAATCAGTAAAATTGTTGTCTGTCTGTCCGTCTGTCTGTCTGTCTGTCGGTTTGTATGTTCCTTATGGAAACAAAAACTACTCGCCGGATTTTAACGAACTTTGGTAGAATTATTCTTCATACTACTAGGCAGGTTATAGTTTACTTTTCAGCAGAGTAGTGAAGGGGAATTATGGAAAAATTTGGGAAAACGGGGGAAGTTACTCCATTTTTAGGGTTCCGTAGCCAAATGGCAAAAACGGGACCCTTATAGATTCGTCATGTCTGTCTGTCTGTCTGTCCGTCCGTCCGTCCGTCCGTCCGTATGTCACAGCCAGTTTATTCCGAAACTATAAGAATTACATTATTGAAAATTGGTGCGTAGATGTATTCTGTAAACCGCATTAAGATTTTAAAATAAAATCTGAAAAAAAAACCAAAATGTTTAGGGTTCCCCATACATAGAACTGAAACTCAATTATTTTTTTTCATCAAACCTATACGTGTGGGGTATCTATCAAAAGGTATTTGAAAATGATGTTGAGGTTTCTTATATCATTTTTTTCAAAACTGAATAGTTTGCGCGAGAGACTTTTCCAAAGTGGTAAAATGTGTGTCCCCCCCCCCGTAACTTCTAAAATATGGGCATGATAAAACTGAAAAAAATATATGATGTGTATTACTATACAAACTACTAACGAAAATTGGTTTGAATGAGATCTAGCCAGTAGTTCTATTTTTAAACGTCATAAATCAAATTACTTACCTAATTTATTAATTTCACTGAAATATATAACAATAATTTTACTATCACAGGCCTTACGCATAAAACGTGAACCATTGATGATTATTACGTTATTTTACCTTATATTTATATAGTAGATAACACGTCAATCAAACTTACAACGAACTACAAAAACTTGTATATTACTATGTTACCTACCTGCTGCTAGTGCTGCTACGGAACCCTTCATTAGCGAGTCCATCTCGCTCTTGGCCGCTTTTTTATGCTTCCGTCGCGTGTGAAGCCTTAATGGTTATAGTAACATAGAAATCATGCATAACGGAAATATTTAACATAAAATTGTCTAAAAAATATCTTTTAACGGCATATGTCCATCTTTTATGGTTGACTCACAATAACACGTGTAACTCCTGATAGCTTAGCAGTTCGGAGCGTTCTGATTTTATTGGTTTACTCTTCATCTTACAAAAGTGGCTAAGGGATTTCTAATTCCAACCGCATTGCCCAAAAACATACATACATACATACATATACTCACGGCTATAAATCCCTTAACGGGGTAGCCAGAGCTTTGGAATAAGAAATTCTTTAGCCACTTTTGGAAGTTGATTGGGGAAAAGATGGTAATAATAAATGTTTTTGGTGACGGGTCTCCAACCACATCGCCCAAAAATCACATAAAAAGCCCCTATACCCTTAGTCGCCTCTTACGATCACCCACGGGTAGAAATGGGGTAGTGCTATTCTAAGCCGACACTACACGGCAAACATACAATATAATATATATATAATACACATATGAATTAAATCCAAGACTCTCATTACATGAATGTTGTTCTTAGCAAGAGCGAGCCCGCAACTTCCGGATCGAGATGGTATCTATCCACTACACTACGGATGCGAACGTGATGTCACGTGATGTTCAGGTGTATTAGTATGACATGTCTGCCAACCCCTTTGGATATTATACAGCGTAAGCGCTTGCGTCTTGTGTTAAGTTTAAAATAGGCAGGATAACGAACCGAGCGGCTACCTATTTTCGGGTTTACACTGTGAGCATTAGGAGAGGTGCTATTAAAATAAATATAGCCACGTATTCGAATTACGTAATTTTAAAACTAAATATTTTTCTGGTCTTGAAAAATATGTTTTTATTTAGTATATGAATATTTATATTTAGAAGATTATAAATAGTAGATAATAGAACCCTGTATCGTTGTGTCTTTGATTTTGGATATAATTGATGTAAGAATAAAACTCTACAGTGTTTTAAACATAAATAAAAAAATATATTTTTCATGAGTATTTCTTTCCTTTTTTGCACCGCAAACAACTTACGCCTAAGTTTTGTCTACTGAAAGTTCTGATAAAGCAAATAAGTTAGTATAAAAGTCAAGGGTTCCAACAAATTGTTAATAATCAAACGCCCAGAGAAATCAAACAAGAAATGGCAATTCCTCTTCGGGTATAAAGGCAATAAATCAACTTTTTGTTGCCAACCATTGGGATGACGTGTGATTAGTTATACTTTACCCAAACTTTTTTACTTCTAGCCCATAATTCGACAATGATTACAACTCTAACAGATATAGTAAAAATATTAATAAGTCTATATTATTTTGTTTCAGTAAGAATTCTATAATTTACTACTATTAACCGAAAAAATATTTACATTGCAGGCTTGAATCACCTGATTATCCGAAAATTAAGATGATTCCGTGCTTCGGAGGGCACGAAAAGCAGTCGGTCCCGGCTACTATCACGGTAGTAGTCGTTAGTCTGCCAACCCGCAATTGGCCAGCGTAGTGGACTAAGGCCAAATCACCCTATACTAGATAGGGTAGGCTCGAGCCCTTTATATGACGTATACGTACAGCAGGGTTGTGAGAACCAAACAAATAAAATAATGTTTGAGTAAACATTTAAAATCAGATTAGAATTACAACCTTATTTATTTATTAATGCAGTTAGTTTGTAAAAAACATAATTTAAGAGAAACAGCATCTATAAACATTAATATTCCCAGAGATCTAAACTACCGACAAAATTAACAAAATTAATTAAAATTTTACAAATCTAATTTGCAAACCAGATGAGGAAAACTTTTAGGTGGAATTAAATTTTGTTGCATATTCAAAAGTCAGCTTCGGAACGATCATTTTCCTGAGTGTTTTAAATCTGAAATATTCATAAAAAGAGACAAAACATTTCATCATCAGTTTAGGCATATAAATTTTTTTGAAGTAGATAGTAAAATTATCTACCAACCTACATAATAAAAGGAACCCTTTAACTAAGGTATGAACGCATCGCTTAAGCTAAGTTAGTGAGTTAGTGACTATTTACATACCTACTAACTTCCTGTCCGAGATAAAATTGGTGTAGATATCATTTTTTGCATTTGTTTTTAAGACTCAAAGACTCAAACGTTCACGACGAATATCCCCGAAGGGGTTGGCAGAGGTACTTATAATTTTTTACTAACCTCCAACCGAGAAGGTAGTCACCTATCAACTCGGCCACGGACGAATTATTTTATACGAATACACTGTCACATGTCACATAGTACAACTCAGCCTTATGAGTTTCCTCAAGATGTTTTCCCTAACCGTTAACAACCATAATAAATTAACCACACATATGTCTTTAGAAAAGATAAACTGATCTAGCACCGGGGTTCAAACACTAGTCGTCTGCACGATAAGCGGTGTTCTACCCACTGAGCTAATAAATAAAGAATAAATAAAGGAAAGAAAAATTTCGACACAGGCGGGAAACACAAAAAAAGAGTTTTTTTTTTCGACTTCCTACCTTCACTGAGTAATCATACTGTATAAAATATTATTTCCACTAATTAAGTTTTTACATAGTTTTCAAAGTTGTTTAAGCAAGAAATGTATATAAAGTGACCCAGATTTAAAGGATTAGTGTTAGTAACAATATTGGAAACATATTAAAAATTTTCGGAAAGCGTTACAGAAGATAGTGTTAAAGTGTATTTTTAATCGGTATTTGGACCATAGGTCTACTGAAATAAATATTTTATGAATTAGATAACATTAACAGTGGTCGTTATTGGTGTAAGAACGAAGAAGGAAGAAACGATAAAAAAGTGAATTAAAAACTAATTAATATTATCAGTGACACCTACAGACCTTCTCCAGTACTTTTAATCACAGTAAGACAGCGCCACCTAGTCTCTAAGCGTCGAACTAACTGAAGCAAAATTATCGATTCACGAGATTAAATTGAATGTAATAGCAATTAGTTCACAAACTCGACGCTAGAGAGAGCTGTTTGCTACGGAAAATAGAAGGGTTGTTATATTTCGGATCTTAAATACCGTGAATGGATTACTATCTGCGTATTAATATTAAATAATAAGTTTCTACCAAAGATCTTAGAAATTATTTATTTAAATTAATGGCGGTATTGGATGGAACGAGTACAGTGCTACCCAACTGGAATATATATATTATGTGTGTTATCATAAATGTACAACATTTTCGCCAGTGATGTCACCCAACACCGTAGCGAAATTGGCGCAGTTGCTGCAGGCTAAATGTATATCTTAACACCACGGGTTCCAACTCCGAGTGCTTTAAGTCTCAAGTCATCGTCATGAATTATCAAGACTAAGACCACTGACAGTGTCGTAGAGGGCGGCAAACGCACAGAGGGAGTGAACTTCGCGCGACGTGCTTCGGATTTGTGCTTCGTGTTTTCTTACTAGAGTTTACCTCAGCGTAGCGGCTAGATCATTGGATTTGAGGATTTTTCATTTGGACATAATTATATTGACTCTCATTATTTTTATTTTGTAATAATTGCTATATTTTTTTATTTTTTTTTATATTTTTATATAAACAAATAATTCTTGTTTGTTGTAATAGTGACAGTTAAGATTTTAGTTCTATTGTTAATGCAAATTTATTGAACAGTGTATTTCTTTTTTACTGCCTATTTTATGTTGAAGGTGAGTGTGCTCATCTCACTAACTTCACTTTAGACTATAATGTTTAATACATTTATTTTTTATTTTATTTAACTTTTGTACCTATTTTTTCTTTAATTTAAGATGTTTTTTAAATTGCCATTTCATGAAGTCTGTGTATGTTCGCTCCTATTATTAATTTTGTTTGTGACTATAATTTTTGATACAATTGTTATTTTATAATTTATTAATTGCTGAATTTAATTTGTTACCTAAAATGAGTTTAACGACTAGATCAGCTTGCCCTTATTGTGAGGATTCAACTCGTAGTTTTGTTGTTCCACACGGTCTTAGGGTGCATGTGGGGCGTATGCACAGGGGTGAATCGCAGTCCCAGCCGATAGGAGTAGCGAGTTCGGCGCCGCCGCCGCCGCCGCCGCCGCCCTTACCGTTGGTAGGTGCGTGTTCGAGTGCAGGTCCGTCTTCTGCCGTTGATTTCAACGTTCTGGCCAATTACAGGAAGACAATTAGTGTCCTAAAGCATATCCCGAAGGGTGCTAGGCATGCCGCTGCGGGAAAATTAATTGCTATCATAGAGCAATGTATTAAAACTAATAGTGCTCACGATTGGTTTTCACTTTTTTCTTTCTCCTACGTAGCGTTAAGGTGTCCTGAAAGGCAAGATCCACGTTCACTTACAGCAAAGGTGAAAGAAAATATCGAAAAGGGTTCCATTTTTGATGATGTTTCATACCGGGCCTGGAGACGTCCGGCTATTAATAAATTGATTGAAAGGAAAGTTCAGGATGGTGACCTTAGGGGAGCTGTGCGTTTGCTGCTCGCCGACAATTCATTGGCACAAAACAACGAGCGGACTCTGGATGCTTTGCGCGGTAAGCACCCTGCCCCATCGCGTCCTTTATTGTTTCCGGCGGAACCCACTTTGACGGATCCTGTGCCGAATGTTTCAGTTGACCGTGTTACATGCGCGTTGAGCTCTTTTTATAATGGGTCTGCTGCGGGTTTGAATGGCCTACGCCCGGAGCATTTGAAGGAACTAACTTCACTTTCAGCAGGAGACAATGGCAAGCGTTTGGCTGAATCTTTGACTAGACTTTGCAATTTTATGCTGAAGGGTACTGTCAACCGTGAAGTCTGTCCTTTTCTTTATGGTGCATCGTTGTGCGCTTAGGAGAAAAAGGATGGAGGGATTCGGCCAATTGCCGTGGGTAGCGTACTAAGGCGGCTAGTAGCTAAGGTGGGGTGTGATTTAGTTAAAGGAGTGTCCAGTTACTAGCAGCCTGTTCAGCTAGGTTTTGGTACTCCTCTGGGCTGTGAGGCAGCTATTCACGCTCTTCGGGCCTTTGCAATAGCTGGTGAAAAGAGCAGTGATGTGATTGTAAAGATAGATGTTAAGAATGCTTTTAATTGTGTGAATAGAGATATTTTATTGAGGGAGGTGCAGGAGCATGTGCCAATATTATTTCCGTTCCTACATCAGTGTTACTATGCTCCTAGTAAATTATTTTACGATCAATCAGATGTCCTGTCCCAGAGCGGTGCACAGCAGGGCGATCCTTTGGGCCCATTGGTATTTAGTTTGGCCATTCAAAATATTGTTTCACGTGTTGATACCAAACTAAACGTGTGGTATTTGGATGATGGGACGATTGGTGGGCCACCAGATATGGTTTTTGATAACTTGCGACTCCTAATTGATGGTTTAAAGGAGATAGGCTTGACTGTTAATACTCAAAAATGTGAAATATTTCCATGTCCGGGGCGCTTACACAATTTTCAACGTTTCCAGGAGTTGCTGCCTGGTATAATGTTGCTTGATAAGTCAAGTTTTAATTTGCTGGGTGCGCCAATTTTCCCAGAAGCAGTGCCGGCAGCTGTGCAACAAAAAACTGATTCCCTGATATTTGCACGCGAGCGGTTACATGATTTATCTGCGCACACGGCGTTGACTCTGATCCGTCATTGTTTGGCGCTGCCTAAGGCCGTATATTTTTTACGTACAGCTCCGGTGTGGAAGTTTAGATCAGAAGTAGAGACATATGATGAAACTTTAAAAAATCTTTTAGAAGATGTTCTAAATGTGCATCTTAGTGCTGAACAATGGTGTCAGGCAGCTTTGCCCGTACGGTACGGTGGCCTTGGTGTTCGTAGGATGTCAGATGTTGGGTTGCCCTCTTTTTTGGCTTCTTCGCATGGGGTGGTGGATTTAGTTGCTCGGATTCTCTCGTTGAATGGTGACGCGATCCGCTTGTCTTTTGTGGAGGAGGCATTAACCGAATGGGTAGCAGTAAGCCAGTCTTTAGACATACCTGAGCAGCCAAACGTGCAGCGGAGTTGGGATGACGTTTTGTGTAAGAATAGGCAGGAGCGGCTTATTCGCTCTAACATGGGGGCAGATTTAGCTCGAATTAGAGCTGTTTCGAGGCCAGAGTCTGGAGTGTGGTTGCATGCCCTCCCATCTCCCCAGTTAGGTACGTTTCTAGACAACGATTCGTTGCGAATTGCTGTGGCTCTTAGGTTAGGGTGTGATGTTTGCGAGCGCCATCAATGTTTTTGTGGCGTGGAAGTGGACATAAGGGGATACCACGGGCTATGTTGCTCAAGGTGTGTTGGTCGATTTCCTCGTCATCATGCTTTGAATGACATAGTGCGGAGGGCCCTGGTTTCCGCTAACATTCCCTGTATCTTGGAGCCGCCTGGTTTAAGTCGAACTGACGGCAAACGTCCTAACGGCCTTACGCTGGTGCCTTGGGAACGCGGTCGGTGCCTACTATGGGACGCAACTTGTGTTTGCACTTTTGCTGCGTCGCATCTGCCGTCGACAGTTTTGCGTTCAGGGGCTGCTGCTGAATCCGCTGCGGGGCTCAAGCATCGGAAGTATGAACAGCTCAAAGGAAACTATCTGATTATTCCACTGGCCTTTGAAACTTCTGGTGCTTGGGGATCGGAACCTATAGCGTTTGTGTCGGCGTTGGGTAGGAGACTGAGGGAGCGGGGGCACGACAAGCGAGCGGGTTTCTATTTGGCACAGCGACTTTCCATTGCCATCCAGCGTGGGAATGCTGCGAGCATTATGGGTGCTTTCGAGTCGCGCACCGTTGGGTTTTAGTTTTTAATTTTAAGTGACGAGGCAATTAGCTTATTATATTATATTAGTTAAGTTTAGATTTAAGTGACTTTTTTATTATATAATTTATATTTCTATAAGTAGGTTAAGATGACATGATATTGTATTATTTTGGATTTATTAATAAATATATATATACTCCTTTTTTGAAAAAAAGAAAAAAAAAGAAATTTTTCTATCCTTTATTTATTCTTTATTTATTAGTAATAATCCCCACATGATGTTTTCATGAACAAAAAAAAAAGATTTAAACCACTGAGCTTTCCCTTCTTTTTTAAGACTTCAGTTTTTTTTATTACCTTTCTATACATAAATTTGATTTCATATTTGTAATTTAATCATGTCCGGTTTATCGCTGTTGCCGTTGAAATTTCAGAATATTCTATTGTATTCCTTACCTTTACTACCCTTACATACAGATACTCAAAACAGAGACTATCGATCGCGGCGTAAAACTGTTTTAAAGAATAAAAGATCGTGTATGAAAAGATAGATGGATGTAAACTAAGCTAGTAAGGTTTGCCAAGTTTGTACAAAGTGGGATTTGATAGTCTCTGCCTATCCCAAATGGGAAATGAATGCGGGAGTATATCTATGTATAATGTATGAGCTTCGCTTAAGATATGAAAATCCAATAAATTAGGAAAGGTTTTTTGGAGAGTAAAAACGTGTTCGATCTCAAATCGAATTTTGTACATTCACTCTCAAGGCTGTGGGGGTATAAATTGAATAAAAAGACGAAACAGCTACAGCCTCCTTAGGTTTACTTATCTAACCTTATAAAATTTCATGGTTCTTTTTGATTTTGCTAACTGATTTTAGAATCTTACAAATCGTAAAGCTTTAAGTAAGATTCATATATCGGAACAGTACGCGACTTCTTTTTCATCTGGCATTCAGAGTATTTTGTAGTTATTTGTGTAGTTATTTTGTGTTTATTATTAATAGCTGTAATGTTTAATTGTAATTTTTAGTGGGAAATAATAATGGTTCAGAAAAATAAATGAATCTCCAACTGCATCTGTCCGACTATTATTCTAATAAACCAGCATTTTAAGAATTACCGACAAAAAAACCCAAAACATACCGAAAAAATTAAATAAATTTAACAAACACCTATCAACACGATCAAATTACATTTTTACTTACAAATATATTTAACTTCGAATAATAAAACTAAACTTCCCAATAAAATACTGAACCTCCGACAAATTTATCCGTTGGAGGGGTTGGGGGTTCTAAAACCCCCTGCAGGTGAAGAAAAGTTAGGTCACATCACATTTAACTGGATTAGGTTAGGATAGGTTATATATAAAACGACCTTATATGCATAATTCCTATGAAACATGCAGTGTAATTTATAAATAACTTGTAGGCAAGTAAAGGTAAAAATTACAAACCATTGTTATCGGCAGAACATAATTTTACTTGGTAGAAAATTATAGTGGCTAAAAACAGACATATTAATTTTTTGAAGGTTTTAGTATGCCATTCGGTCGTTTCTTTATTTTTATTCCAACAATAGTAGTCGGAAATTTAGTATTTTAGGCAGTAAATTTAATATTTTTTTAAGGACAATTTTGATTTTATTATCGGAGCTTTTATTACTGCCCGTTGAGATCCCGGGTCGGACCTACTCCAATTTTTCTTTTCTAAAGCCATACGTGTAGTAAATTTATCATATTTGTTAACTATGAGGGAAAACATCGTGAGGAAACCCACATGGCTGAGTTGTACTTAGTAGTTGTACTGGTGTCTTCGATCGATTGCGTTAGTTCTGTACGCCACAGAGAGGGGGGCATTGTATAGGAATTTAAGCCCTTTGAACCATCTTGGTTTCTGTTGAATTCTTGTGGCACTTCTCGCGTGGTTTTGTCAGCTACATTATGGCTTGAGGTCGTGTTCTTCTATTACTGTCGCGGCTATTCTACTCCCGAGAACAGCAGCTTGTAATTCTAGCTATTTAGCCAAAGAATACTATATTTACAATCAGGCTTTAGCTGTGATGAGCGAGACGTGTTACTTGTCTGTCTGGTGTAGCCGCCCGCCAGTAGATGGCGGTCGTGTAGGTGGTTTCACTCGCGTCGACGAATACGTGGAGTTGCAGTGATGTGGCCTGATTGTAGTGTTGGTTGCATCTAAGTACAAAGATATATCGAAACCTCTTCAAGTGTTCGATCCACTTCAGCAATTGTTCTGTGAGGTCGTCGTCCAGCTCGTCATCCCACGGGGTTCTGGGCCGCCATACCTTTCTTCTTTATCCATATAAACTAATTTATGCATGTAGTTTAAGAACCCGGTTATAAACATGTTAAAAAATGTACATATAAACATATCGCGTAATTGAGCTACATAATAAAAAAAAGGTTATTTTTTTCTTTTAATTATCCAATCTGTGCAGATTTGTCCTGTGCATTATTATTTTGAATTAAACATCAGCTTGGATTATATCAATTTAAAAAAAACAGCATTATAATCACGTCAATCGTGAGGTAATGAAAGAGACTAATTTTATGCGCAAGCAATAAATCTCATTAGGATAGGCACAGTCTCTCGTAAATGACATACTATCTTATTGGCAAAAACATATTAAGGTCCACAAATATTACACAATTTTGTTCACTTATCCCTTTTTAACCGACTTCAAAAAAAGGAGTGTTCTCAATTCGACCGTATATTTTTTTTTTTGTTTGTTCGCCGATTACTTCGCCATTTGTGAACCGATTTTGATTATTATTTTTTTGTTCGAAAGAAGATACTCCCGGATGGGTACCATGTTGAGGATATCAGGATCTGATGATGAGATCCTGGAGAAATCGAGGGAAACCTTGAAAATTTATAGGCAAATGTACCGCGTTTTACATATTTTCTGAACTGATATTGGCATTTGCTTCTGAAAATCATATTGTTATGCTGCTGAGCTGATGATGGAAGGTGTGGGTCCTTAATCACTAGGAGTTCGGAAACAGTTCTTTCACCATTCCATAAAGATTTATGCTCCTCTTCGTAACTCGTAACGAAGTACAGATTCACTCAACATTTCTTTTGTTATGTTATTGTTACCGAGAAAGTACCATGAGACCAGGATCTGATGATGGCATCCCAGGAAATCGAGGGGACTGTCGAAACTCACAACATGTGACAGTGTTTTTGTTCAAAACGCCGATAGGCCTGCCCTGTATAACATGAGAACGTGGTCCAAGCAAAGCGTGTGGGTACTCTGAACAACAGGTGACAATGTCACGTGATATTCAGAAGTATTACTACCTCTGCTAACCACTTCGGGGATATTCGGCCTGAACGTTTGAGTCTTTCTTGAGATGTAGAATTGAAGACCATCGCCTTTCGAGGGATTTCAAGAACAATGTAAAGTTACATATGGTTGAGCCTATTTAATATCGTATAATAATAGAAATACCGGAAATACGAAGAATAATACAGTAACCGTCGCACTGCCTCATACGAGAGGCATCTTTGCCAGGTCTACCCATCTCTAAAACTCGTAAAATAAAATAACTTTAAACAAAAAGAAAACCGACTTCATAGTGGGAAAAACAACCGAAAATAAACAATCTAGTACTAAAAAGTACGAAATAAGTTTTTTAAGTGAATATGAGTACTGTGATTAATACCTTAGCAATTTCTTTATTCCGCACGCGTCAGTTCAACCTACCTAAATATTACAATTCTCTTATTTCTTAAAAGTTAGGTGCGTATGAATCACCCAATAAATGGAATGTTATAAGAAACTAGCTTTTTGCCCGCGACTACGTCCGCGTGGACTACATTTTTTTGCATCCAGTTTAAATCCTAAACTGAAAGTTGCTCGCGAGCGAATCAATTCAATATCGTGACTGACATATTTGCGCGCGCTTTTACTCCAGCAAAGTCTATGGGCCAATTTTGACAATTTATAAATCGCTAACAATTTAACTAATCCAGTTATCCAGCAGTGTACTGCAGATAATGTTGGGAACCTGGCTAAGGTACTTTGCCTTTTTTTCTTTTTAAATTGTAATATGTCTATATATCGTTATTGTGTTTGGTAACAAATAAATATCTTTTATCTTTTTATCTTTATCTTTATGAAAAATGTATGATAATTTTCTAGCTCTTAGCATCGCAACACAGGTTGGTTCACAAAATCCAAACTCTCTCGTTTAATATATAAGAAATTAATATATCAAAGTACGGTAGAGGCAATAAAAACCAGATTAATAGTAAATATTTGCGAACGAAACGTGACGTCCCGAATTGCTCCGATGATTTCCGACTTAGATGAAATGAAGACGAAATTGAATAAATGCAATTTTGAATATAACTTAGTAAATTCGGTGATTTAATTGCAGTTTAAATATTAACCAAGTTTTCTGTTTTCAATATAGCTCTCGAAACAAAGTACAATTATCGTGATAGCTCAGTGGGTACAACACCGTTTATCGTGCAGATGATGTAAATAAAAAGCAAAAAAACTAAAAATAAAATGATGAGGGTTCGAATTCCGGGTAGGCCCTACAACAATTTGGCTTTTCTAAAGATACATATATTTATCATGGTCGTTAAATGTGGTGAGGGAAATGATTGTGAGGAAACCACCAAGGCTATGTTATATTTGATCATGTGACAGTGTATTCGTACAAAGATAGCGATAGGCCAGCCCGTATCACGTGAGTACACTGTTCAAGCAAAACGTGGGTACTCTGAACACCAGGTGACAATGTCACATGATGTTCAGAAGTATTGGTACATCAGACAACCCCTTCCAGGATATACGGTGTGAATGTGTTGATTTATGGTTTTAACTACTTTTGTCTGCTAATATTTACCTTTTTATCTTTGATCTATATTGTCAATAAAACAATATGTCACTTTGTAAACAATATTCGAAATAAAAGACTACAAGTATAAACATATAAAAATGCAATTTGTTATTTTAATTAAATATTAAAATATTCCTCCAACCCAAATTGCAGGAGGTTATGGGCCTTCAGTTTTAATCTTCCTTGCCTATTAATTAACTTTTATTTTTTCGAATCTTTCGCTTTCTTACAAAATATGGAACCATCTCGAGATGTGTCAACTGCCTCCTCCTCGTCCAGCCACTTCAAAAAGCTCGATGGTACCAACTACTCGACGTGGAGTTACGCCATGGAAATGGTTTTGCATGAAGCTGACCTCTGGGATTATGTCTCAAACCCTCCAGCCATGGATACACCGAACTTCTTGAAAAGAGATTCTCAAGCGAAAGCAAAAATTGTTCTTGCGGTATGTGAAAAAATTTATCCTCTTATTATTAAGGAGAAGACCGCAAAAGACATTTGGTCAAAGCTTAAGGACCATTTTGCAAACAGTGGGTTACTAAGAAGGTTGACATTGCTAAAGCAACTGTTTACAAGTAACCTCAACCAATTTAAAGATATGGAAACCTTCCTTAACCACATTCGAGACACTCAACAAAAGCTAATACAAATTGACGCAGCAGTGGACGATGAATTCATTGGAATAATCATGCTCGCTGGCCTGAGTGATGAGTACCGACCACTTGTGATGGCTCTGGAGCACTCCGGCGCCAATATTACTAGTGACTTCGTTGCACAAACTCTATCTAAGGAGAACATTCGTCAAACAAACAGTGACGCCGTCAAAGCTTTAGTTGTAAATAAATTAAAACCCTTTTGTAAATATTGTAAAAAACGGGGTCATTATGTGTCTCAGTGTCATAAGTTACAATACAAAAACAATAAACAAGGTTCTAATTGTAAAAACATTGTAAACAAAACAAATTACACTTCAGACATTACTCTCTTATCCTCTTTTCATTCATCTTTATCCACAGGTTCCTTAGATCATTGGATACTTGACTCAGGTGCTACTTGTCACATGTCTAATAGGAAAGATTGGTTTACGCAAATAGACTCACATATGAAATCTATTACAGTGGCAAATAACGAACAAATACTAAGCGAAGGAAAGGGTACTATCAGTTTTCATGTAAATAATAATGTAAATAGGATATCAGATGTTCTGTATGTACCCCAACTAGCTACAAACCTTTTGTCGGTAAGTAATTTAGTTAAAAAAGGCTTTGTTGTCATATTTTCTTCTAATGGAGCTAAAATCTGGGGGCACGGCAGTGCCCCTGCCAAGTCTCGAGCAAAACGGGCACGGCCGTACCATCTTTTCTCGAAGCGGTTCGCGGCTGTTTCGCCCCCCCTATATCTTCGACGTGGACAAAGCTAGGAGTTTAGGTTTTCGGTGAATAATAGTAGGCATTAGAACAAGCTTAAGTTCGAAATTACACGCCAAATGAATTAATAGTTTAGGAGTTACGGTCGATCAAAGTTACACCATTTTGTCACTCACTGACTCACTGACAGATCATCAAAAATCTAAGGTACTTCTAGCAGACTTAGAAACTTCAAATTTTGCACCAAGATAGGTCATTAGCCACATATAAAGGAAAAATTATAAAAACATTAAAAAATTATATGCCATAGAAAACAATTTTATATTTGCGGTTTGGCAAGAACATTATGTATGGATTTTGACTGCATTGTTAACTTTGTTCGTTGTTCAAGTACCTATTCAATTGGATGAATACATACATAGAATAGAAAAGAATAATATAAATGTAATACATAGACTATCATTAATACAAATTAATACATAAAGTTCATTAAATTAATAAAGCTAAAACTCCATTGTATTGCGATAAATATTGTATGAGCGCTCGATAGATGGCGTTGTACCTGTCTGAATCGCTCTATGGTTTCGTTACAAAGCGCAGTGTAAGTAGTACTTCAAAATAATTCGATAATATTCATTTGATACATCTGTCAATGAAAACCCATTTCGAAACTAAAAAATATTGTAGTGATAATTGATATTCGGAGAACTTTACGTGTTATTTAGTTTAGTTTAGTTATAGTTTGTAAGTTAGTAGATATATATTTATTTAGTTAGTTATTTGTTAGTTAGTTTAGTTCTATTTAGTTTGCATATATATATAAGTTTAAGCCCTATTGTTATAGAAGTAATTGTAAATATAGTGTAATGGAACGTGAAATATTGTACATAAATGGCGACCTTTGTCCACACAGAGTCATCTCTATTCCTGGAGATGGGTCGTGTTTATTTCATTCGTTGTCATACAGCATGTATGGGAGTTTTCAGTCGTCAAACGATAAGGGAATTTTAGTAGTATCAAAGCTCAGGAGACAGCAATAGCTGAATATAATCGACTCCGAAGTATATATCGCCCAGACTTGTCTACCTTAGAAGTAACGAAGCCTCAGAGAAGAAACAAAAGAGATAGAGACAGAGAATGGGTTCTAAGCAAAGCAGTAGCTGACGTCCAAGAAATTGTGAGGTCACCTAAAAGTAAAAGAAAGAAATACACTTACAAAAAATAAATGACATCCCACCAAAAACATTAAATGTAAAAAAATGCCAAGTCTCTCGATGCAGTCTTTCCATCGTAAAAAGTTTTGAGATCTCATAGAAGCCAAGTCCTATTCAAAATATTTCGTAGTTATAAATCAACATTTAGTAATTGTATCAATAGTTTTCTTTATATTATAATTATAGTGACTTGGCAATGAGCACAAATTAAAAGCTGCTTGCTGCCTGGAATTATGTGCAAATGTTACTGACGAGACCAGTGATCAGATTATTTGTTATGTGTGAATCATGATGGTCACTACCGACTACATTCTCCAAAACAATAATTAAGAATACCTTACGGGCCATCGCTTTATGAAAGTAAATGAATCGAGAGTGCACTAAGACTGACTGCCGTTGCCGAAATTCGGTTGGGACGACACGGATAAACCAACAGAAAATTAATTTTGTGATATTAATGTTTACGCATGCGGTGTGTGTAACTTTAAACTCCTCCAAATATGCCGTTTTATTTGTTTCTTCTTGTGCTCATTGCCAATTCACTATAATTATAATATAAAGAAAACTATTGATACAATTACTAAATGTTGATTTATAACTACGAAATATTTTGAATAGGACTTGGCTTCTATGAGATCTCAAAACTTTTTACGATGGAAAGACTGCATCGAGAGACTTGGCATTTTTTTACATTTAATGTTTTTGGTGGGATCCTCTTAAAGGATTCCTGCAAAGTCTCAGGTTCTGTTGTGGCTACAGCTGTCATCCATGTTTAAGCTTGTCACTGACAAGACTGAAAAAGCAAATGTGACAAATGTCACTGAAACAGCGTCACTTTGGCATAGACGCTTGGGTCACATCAATTTTAATGCCATGAAAATACTAAAAAATAAAAAGTCTGGTATAGACTTCACGGACAGTTTACACAAAATTTGTGTTCCGTGTGTGCAAGGTAAACTAGCCAAGAAACCGTTTAAAGATTCTCTAAGTAAGACAAAAAGAAAGCTAGAGCTTATTCATTCGGATGTTTGTGGTCCGATGTCCACCCAATCCTGGGGAGGAGCTCTCTACTTGCTTACTTTTACAGACGATTACTCTCGCAAAACTTTTGGTTATTTACTCAAGTCTAAGAGCGAGGTATTTTGTAAATTCGTTGAATTTAAAAAATTTGTAGAGAATCAAACAGGCCTTAAAATACAGACTTTTAGAAGTGATAACGGTAGCGAATATGTAAATAATAATATGGTGAACATTTTCAAGCAAAACGGCATCATGCATCAGAAAACCGTACCATACAATTCGCAACAAAACGGTGTTGCTGAACGAGTCAACCGTACAATTATAGAAAAAGCGAGGACTATGCTTCAAGAATCAAAACTATCTAAGGCGTTTTGGGGTGAAGCTGTCAATACAGCTATTTATCTTAAGAATCACACTCCAACTCAGTCTTTGACAAACAAAATACCTGAAGAAGTGTGGTCAGGTAGGAGAATTAACCTTTCCCATTTACGAGTATTTGGATGTGAAGCTCATGCTCTAGTACCTAAAGAAAAACGTACTAAACTGGATCCAAAAACTCACGCGTACACTTTCGTAGGTTACTCTATCGAAAGTAAAGGTTATCGTCTCATCGATCTTAAAAATCCGAAATCTGTTATTATTGCTCGGGATGTTGTTTTTATTGAAGATCGATTCCAAATTTTACCTGTTTCACCACATCAATCACCACAAACGACTACTGAAATCGTCGATATTCATCATTCTACTTCTACACCAGGTCCTACATTATCACCACTGCCAATTGTCACAGAAAATACAAATGAAGACGTGTCAATACATAGTGAAAATGAAGTTGTTACTCAATCTGAGATTCCAGTAGAATTCGAAGATGCTCCTTCACAACCTATTTATGAACACCCTTCTAATTACGTCGATGATAATGAACGTAGGTATCCACAGCGAATACGACGTCTACCTTCCAGATATCCTCTACAAGAGAATGCAATGGTTACTTTAGACTGTGAACCTGAAACTTATCAACAAGCTATTCAGGATGCACAGAAGGAGTACTGGCTTGATGCGATGAATGTTGAATATAGCTCACTAAAGAAAAACGGAACTTGGACTCTAGTTAATCGTCCCAAAGATCGGAAAATTATCAAGAGTAAGTGGGTTTACAAGATTAAAAGAAATACAAATGGTGAAATTGTTAAATATAAAGCCAGGTTAGTTGCTAAAGGCTTTACACAAGTTGAAGGCGTTGACTATGGAGAAACTTTTTCTCCTGTTGCTCGACTTTCTTCCATTCGACTTCTTATAGCATTTGCTGCCCAAAATGATTTACAGCTTGAACATTTAGATGTTGAAACTGCTTTTCTAAATGGTGACCTGGAAGAAGAAATTTTTATGGAGCAACCACAAGGTTTTGCAGAAGACCCTTCTCGTGTTTGTCTACTAAAGAAATCACTTTATGGCTTAAAGCAGGCACCTAGACAATGGAATAAAAAGGTATGCGAAGCGATGTTAGAGCTGAAAATGCAACAAGCTTCTAATGAACATTGTCTGTACTACAGATACTGTGAAACAGATTTTCTCATTGTCGCAGTGTTTGTTGATGATTTTTTCCTTCTTTCTAATAGCATTAAATTGAAAGAAGAATTTAAATGTCATCTTAAGAATAAGTTTGTAGCCATGGACCTTGGTCTTTTGACAGATTGCCTAGGTATGAGAGTTACTAAAACCGAAAATGGCATTTCTTTGGATCAGTCCTCATACATTAATAAAGTTTTAGAAAAATTTGGTATGAAACATGCCATAACTGTCTCTACACCCTTGGAACCAGGATTAAAATTACCTCGACCTGATGATAAGGAGACATCTGATGTACCTTACCAACAGCTTATCGGCTCATTAATGTACATTGCCATAGGAACTCGACCTGACATTTCATTTGCAGTTTCCTACCTAAGTCAGTACAATGCACATTACGGAGAGGAACATTGGAAAGCCGCCAAGCGTGTGCTGCGGTATTTAAAGGGATCGCAAGACCTAAAGCTAACTTACAAAAAGGGACACAACTTCCTGATAGGATATACTGATGCTGACTATGGAAGCAATATTATAGACCGAAAATCCTACACAGGATATGCGTTTTTGATGAGCGATGCAGCCATTTCGTGGGAAGCACGTAAACAGCGTACTGTCGCTCTTTCCACAACTGAAGCGGAATATATGGCACTTGGTTAGGCGTGTAAAGAAGCAATCTACCTTAAAGAACTTCTACAAGAGGTCTTTCACATCACACGCCCAATCACCATATACTCGGATAATCAAAGCTCTCTAACCCTAACGCGCAACAACTCTTATCATTCCCGTACAGAGCACATTGATATAAGACATCATTTTATACGCGATGCAGTGACTCATCATCAACTAAACTTGCAATACATCTCATCAAATAACATGACGGCAGATGTACTCACGAAACCATTACCTAAGATCAAACATTGTAAATTTAGTAATGCCTTAGGTTTAACTTAGTAACAGTACCTACACCACCTGACATACACTCACACAAACATACATTTACACACGAACTTAGTTGTTAAATAGAAATAGTAGATTTCATTTGTGTGATACGTACAGTCGTGTACAGTATTATATTTTATTATTATTTTTTTTAGGGCCGGTCTACCAATTTGTTTTTACAATCTCATTTTTCTTATTTTACTAGGTTAAATATTACGGGGAGGTGTTGATTTATGGTTTTAACTACATTTGTCTGCTAATATTTACCTATTTATCTTTGATCTATATTGTCAATAAAACAATATGTCACTTTGTAAACAATATTCGAAATAAAAGACTACAAGTATAAACATATAAAAATGCAATTTGTTATTTTAATTAAATATTAAAATATTCCTCCAACCCAAATTGCAGGAGAATGTTTGATTTTTTATAAATTAGTTAAGTATTTTCGATTTCTAATAGTTGCGGTTTAAAAAAAAATAATCTCATAAAATTCTTAAATCATATCAATATTAAAAAGAGTAAGCCGTTTCTTATTGTAGCACCTCTAATTACATGCTTTTAGCATTTTTCTACCTAGATCCTTTTTCTATGGTTTTGCTTACTTTTACCTTCCATAATTGGAAATAATAACAACTGCAGTAGCAGTGTGAATCGGCTTTTAAATTATATTTTTTGAAAGTTGCCATAGCTGTGCATAATCATTTATGAACAAACTGAGAAAATTGCAAGTTGATAACAAAAAAATATTTGGTATTTTTTTATGATGCTATATTAATTCCATTAAAGTTTTTAAATGATTTGGTTAAGATTCCAAGGAATATTAGTGAATAATTTAAAGATAACTAAATTAATTCTGAGACAATAATTATTCAGTTTCAGAAGCTGCCAGAAATCCTTAATTTTGATGCGGAGAATTAATTTATTTAATTACATTTTCCCAAAATGTTTTCAGCAGTTAGGTAATTTTACTACTGAGACATTTCTCTAATTTTCAGGTTCAGAGGTAAATTTCCATAATACAGTTATGAAGTGCTAACTGTTTTAAAAGTAGTTTTCAAATTGATGTCTATAGTAGAAGATATTAATATCGGCTTTTTGGAGCAAGAAAACAAAAGCATATATTGGTTATTTTATAGTTAAATATATCAAACTCAAATGATCACGCCGTATATCCTCGAATGGGTTGGAAGAGGTACTTATACTTCTGAACACCACGTGATATTGTTACCTATTATATAATATATGTATATTAAAATTTTAGCAGCCGTGATAGCCCAGTGGGTAGAACACTCGGTTATCGTGCAAACGACTAGTGTTCAAATCCTGGGTCGGGCCTACACCAATTTGTCTTTTCTAAAGACATAAAAAAATAAATATAAAATAAAAAAAGCGTTTATTTACGAGAAACAAGAGTTAAGTTAAATAAGGTGGAAGGTTTTTTTTTAAATAGTTCATCTTGTTCTACCTTGCGGCGTGTAAATACTTATTACATTGGTTTAAAATTGGTTACATTTAATAAAATAGTAAAGCTTTAATTTTTCATCAAATATTACATTTTGCTAAAAAGTCTTTCACAGAATATATACAATTGTCAATCAAATAATTAAATAATACAGTTTTAAATCTATTAAATGTCAATTTTTTCGTGTCATCACTAATAATATTATATAATGTAATGGACGTTTCGTAACAATTTCGCTGGCAAATAGCCAGACATTTTGCAGCAGAATGCTCGTATTGCATATTGTGATTACCCCGTTGGGGTCTAATTTTTGGCGGTTTTAAGGTAAACAATTTAGGATTTTTGTAAACGAAAATTAAAGTCTCATAAATGTATAGCGAGGGAAACGGTAATATTTTTAACTTTTGTAAATAGCGGTACGCAACTATCCAAAAAGTCAGCACCGCATAGTATACGATAACACTCTTTTTGAATTTTGAAAACTCTATCTGAGTCAACAGAGTTACCCCAAAGTATGATTCCGTATCGTAAAACTGAGGACACATATCCGTGATAGCAGGTAAGGGCGGCACCCTCTGATATGACAAACCTTATACGGTAGATGACAAACAAGTACTTTTCCAGTTTTGTGCAGATGATGTCTGCGTGAGTTTTCCAATTACAAAAAGAATCCAATGTGAATCCTAAGAGTTTTGTCGATTCGACTTCCTTTACAGTTTGACCGTCATAATTTATTTTTAAATTAAGCGGTTGTCTCCGATATGTCCTAAATTGTATAAATTCAGTTTTATTAAAATTTAATTGCAAATTATTATTTTTAAGCCAAAGAATTATATTATTTAAAGTAAGATTAATGTCATATTCATATGTATCCAAATTTTTGCATTTTATAAGTATAGTAGTATCGTCAGCGTAAAGAATGCATTTATTCGCTGTCGTCTGTGACAAGTCATTTATATATAGTAAAAATAAAAGAGGGCCAAGAATACTACCTTGCGGTACGCCACATTTAAGAGATTTACTATCTGATTGAAAGACATTAAGATGTTTATTCTGGATACTACAAATTTCCACACATTGTTTTCTATTTGTCAGATAGCTTTCTAGCCAAATATACGCTTGTCCTCTTATACCGTATCTTTCGAATTTTTCTAATGCTGTGGGATGATGAACAAAATCAAATGCTTTTGTCATATCTAACAGCATACCAATTACTGGTAACTTCGAGTTAAGACGATCTGTTACATCCTTTAATAAGTTAAAACAGGCTAAGGTGGTAGAGGAACCCTTTCTAAAGCCATATTGGTTTGGGATCAATATCGAATGAGTTGTCAAAAAACTGCATAATTTATCATGCATCACTTTTTCAAATATTTTTGAGATCACTGGTATAAGTGCGATTGGTCTGTAGTTTTTTAAAATATTACGTTCACCTGACTTGTGCAAAGGTTTAATTATGGATAATTTAAGACGATCAGGAAAAGTTCCTTCTGTTAGAGACTGATTTATTATATGGGTTATTGGAATTGTCAATTGTGTAGAGCATTTTTTTAATAGAAATGTTGGTGTATGATCGTACCCGGTGGCAGATGTATTATTAAGATGTTTTATTATTTTATTAATGTCATTTGGGTCTGTAGAAGTCAAAAAAATTGAGTTAGGGTTACGAGGTATATTTACATTATTTATATTAAAATCGTTTATTACACATGTCAAATTAACAAAAAAATCATTAAAAATATTCGCTATATCAATTGGATTATTAATTATTTTATTATCGTCAAGTTTAATTTCGCATATGTCAGATTTTTGTGATTCTTGTTCAAAATTATTTTTAATTAATGCTTACGATGCTTTATTTAGATTTTTAGATTGCTTTAAATACCGCATATTATTTAATCTTTGTGCAGACCCTATCACTTTTTTTAGTGTAGATGAGTACAATTTCAATTTATTGTGGTTTAGTTTTTTATTTGTGGGATCATGCAAATATTTCAAATATAGTTGTCGCTTACGAACACAGCATCGACGTATACCCCTTGATAACCATTTATTTTTAACAAGTTTTTGTACGATTCTTACAGTTTTCAAAGGAAAACAAAGCTGAAAAAATAGGACGATGAGATCATGAAACTCATCAAAAGCTTTATTAGTATTAGTTGTTTCTAATACACAGTTGAAAGTTAAAGCAGATATGATTATGCATATGTGTGGTTATTATCATGGTTGTTAACGGTGAGGGAAAACTTACTTACTTACTTATACTCACGCCCATTGTTCCCATTGGGGTAGGCAGAGACTATCGATCGCCACTTTGTACGATCCTGACAAACCTCTCTAGCTTCGTTTACATCCATCAATCTTTTCATACATGCTCTTTTATTCTTCATACTTCGGACGCCAGCCTTTTTGAGCACACTCTCAATTTGGTCCAAGTGTGTTCTCCGTGGTCGTCCTCTACTCACATTACCTTCCACGTTGGCTCTATAGATCTCTTTCACCAATTTACTGTCATTCATCCTCTCTATGTGCCCAAACCACCTTAACATTCCTTTCTCTATCTTGCACACTACGTCATCTTTCACACCTAAACGTTCACGAATTACACTATTTCTCACTCTGTCGCACAACCTTACATTACATATACTTCTGAGGGATCTCATTTCCACTGCATTTACTCTACTTTCATGCCTCTTTTGCCATGCCCAACATTCACTACCATACATCAGCGTAGGAACCAGCACAGCATTGTGAACTGCCATTCGCGCCTTTTCAGACAGGAACTGGCTCGACATTAGACTGTTTATGGCTATATTTACCGCATTTCCCTTTTTTACTCTCCTTTCAATATCTTCCTCGCATTTTCCGTCCCTTGTAAACAAACTTCCCAGATATACAAACTCTTTCACTTGTTCCACTTTCTTGCCACCTATTGTAATCTCAGATTCTGTCATACTTTCCTCTCTCTGGAAAACCATTGTCTTGGTTTTGTCCACATTCACTCGCATGCCCTTTCTTTCAAAAGACTTACACGCAATATTCACCATCTCTTGCAACTCATTTACCGTTGATGCAAGTAATACTTGATCGTCAGCGTATAAGAGGCATTTAATGATGAATCCTTCCATTCTCAGACCATAATCACTTTCGCGTAGTTCTTTCAAACAGTCATCCATGAACAGATTGAAAAGCCACGGAGAAGCTACACAACCCTGACGTACACCCCTAGAGATTTCAAACCAGTCCGTGTTTTCTCCGTTTATTCTTACACATGCACTGGAACCCTCATAGAGTGACTCCAATGCACGTACAAGTTGGCTCCCCAAACCGAACTTAGACAACACCTCCCACAAATTCTTTCTTACTACCCTATCATACGCCTTCTCCAGATCAATGAAGGTGCAATACACTTTTTGGTTCTTTGCTAAGAATTTTTCTGTGATGCACCTTAAGGAGAATATTTGATCCATACATCCCATTCCCTTTCTAAACCCTGCTTGCACATCCCAGATTTTCTCATCAGTTTCTTTCATCACTCTTTCAATCAATACCTTAGCATACAATTTACCGACAACACTAAGTAGGCTAATACCACGGTAGTTTTTTGCTACCTGGCGTGTCCCTTTCCCTTTATATAGGGGCACTATCACCGCTCTGCACCAATCATTTGGTACTTTGCCAAGTGCCCAACACTTTCGAAAAAGGAAGAACAGCCAAGAAGCCACTAACCCTTTACCAGCCCTCAGCATTTCGATATTAACTCTATCATACCCTGCCGCTTTCCCTAATTTCATTCATTTCATCGCTTTTACAATTTCTTCCATACTTATCACACTTTTACACATATCACCCAACACTTCGTTACAATTAATATTAATATCAATTGCTGAAGTAGTGGGGTCATCCTCTTTTTCAAAGAGACCCTCGAAATAATCCTTCCATACCCTTTTTATTCTAATTCCATCAGTCATTAATTCACCTTTTTCATCCTTCATTACATTTGTTCTGGTGTTTTGTGAAACTCCCCTTTCACGTCTGATATATTTCCAAAACAATTTTTGATTGTTTTGGAAATTATTGGAGAGTTTCTTTTCACTCCATTCTTTCAGATCTCGCTTTTTCTGCTCTATTTTATTCTTAACCATTCTCTTTATTCTCTTATATTCATCTTCAAATCTCTCAACTTCATCATCATTTATACACACATTCATCCGTTTACTAGCTTTGATTGCTAGTAAATCGAGCCAAGCTTTCTTCTTTTCATTCACTGCATCTTTCACATTTTTATCCCACCAACTAGCTGATGGTCTAATTTTCCTTTTGCTCACTCCACAAACTTCCGTCGCACATTCAACTAACGTAGATTTGAGCACACTCCATACATCTTCAATTTCCATTTCATCCGTCATTTCTACGCAACTCAGTCTTTCATCCAATTTCTTAACATATTCATCTCCTATTTTTTCATCTTCTACTAAATTTTCTACTCTTATTCTCGAAGGTTCAGTAGTTGGCACTCTAGTCCTATGACGCCACCGTTTGAACAGACCCCTTACTCGTGACACGACGAGGAAATGGTCTGTTCCCACGTTGACACCTCTATAGACTCTAGTATCAACCACTTTTGATTTCAGTCTTTCATCCACAATCACAAAATCTATCATACTTCTCTCGCTACCTCGTTGCCTTGTATACATGTGGATATCTTTGTGTTTAAACAATGTGTTAGTAACACAAAGATCCCTCTCCAAACATACTTCAATCAATTTTTCCCCATTTTCATTCACTCTCTGATCCCCATATTTTCCTAATACTCGTTCACATCCGTTGCGTTTCACACCAACCCAACCATTAAAATCCCCTAACATAATTATCGTTTCATTTAAATCACACCCATTCACTACATCACCTAATAAATTCCAAAACTCTTCCCTCTGAGTTAGTGCTTTCGACATATCCGGCGCATAGACGCATATTATGCGTAACCGGATCAAACCCACTTTCAACTTAACCCAGAGGAGCCTTGGACTCACACACTCATGCTCTGACATACATTGAACCATCCTTTCAGACATAAGAAGTCCCACTCCTTGGCAAGCTCTGATATTAGGGTCGACCCCCGACCAGATGGCAGTAATTGATCCAAGTTGCGAGACCTCTTTTCCCTTACACTTCGTCTCATTTACACACAGCAAATCTAAATTCTTTTCTTTCATTACCAGGCATACTTCATCTAACTTTTCTTGCATTCCTCCGCAAACATTCATCGTACTAAAGCGGGTCTCTCCAGCCCACTTTTCGCCCAATGAGAATCTATGACGTGATAAGTGGCGAGCTTTATCGCCGTCTCCGTGTTGATTTTTATTTAAACACATGTGATTCCCACGAGTAGCTAGGGAAGCATTCTGTCCACTTTGTCAGAGCCCCGCTTGACAAAGCAAGGTTATTTAGTGCCCGTAGTTCACCAGGCTCCGGGACGTTGGCACGCTAGAGACCAGGCTCACCCCTGGCCACGCATCTATCAGCACGGCAGACCTTAGATTGGTGTAAGGGCGAAGATGATAGAAGCCCTGAAGTCCCTTAGTCGACTCTTACGAAACACCCACGGGAAGAGATGGGGTAGTGCTATTCTATGCCGGCACTACACAGCAACATCGATGAGGGAAAACATCGTGAGGAAACCCACATGGCTGAGTTGTACTTAGTCATGTGACAGTGTATTCGTACAAAACGGCGATAGGCCTGCCCCCTATCACGTGAGTACACTGTCCACGCAAAACGTGGGTACTCTGAACACCAGGTGCAAAGTCACGTGATGTTCAGAAGTATTAGTACCACTGCTAACCCCTTCGGGGATATTCGGCATGTACGTTTATGTTATGTTATTCAAATTTTAATCTATACTTATAATAAATCTGTAGAGAGGTCAATTCTGTACATGAAATATATTTTCAAAATAACTATCAGGTGGTGATTAGGGATCGATACTGATGTCAAAAATGCAATCAGTAAAATTTTTGTCTGTCTGTCTGTCTGTCTGTCTGTCTGTCGGTTTGTATGTTCCTTATGGAAACAAAAACTACTCGACGGATTTTAACGAAACTTGGTACAATTATTCTCCATACTCCTGGGCAGGTTTTTGTATACTTTCCAGCAGAGTAGTAAAGGGGAATTTTGGGAAATTTTGGGAAAACGGGAGAAGTTACTCCATTTTTTAAGCTTCCGTCGCGTGTGCAGCCTTAATGGTTAAACTTACATAGAAATCATGTATGACGGAAATATTTTTCCTAAAATTATCTAAAAAAAAATGTAACAGTTTATGTCTATCTTTTACGGTTGACTCACAATAACACGTGTAATTCCTGATAGCTTAGCAGTTCGGAACATTCTGATTGTATTTGTTTATTCTTATGTTTGCAAACCTCTCATTCATCCCTAATTTAAATAAGGTAACATTATTACCTATTCAATAAAAAAAGAATCATAGAAATCGGTAGAGAAACACCGAAATTATACATAAAATAAGCCATCGCGCCCGTGACCAAAACCGAATCGTTACTAATTTACTTATAAAATACTAGATGGCGCCAGTAGTTGCATCCTACAACACGTAATGATTTATTTTTTAGATTGTTATAAATACTTCATAGCGTTTTATTCCAAAATTTGCTATTAAACGGAAAAACTGAACCGTTCATTAAAGCGCATTTAAAATCACCAAACTACACTGTTTAGGGAGTGCTATAAATTAAATAAATTGAAAATATTGCGCTGAATTTCACAATGCTAGAGCAGTGACTCAAGAAAGAACCTCAGATATTTAAAAAAACAACGCTACCCGTGCGAAGCTGGGACGATCCACTAGTTCTAAAATAAGTCTTAGTAACCGATACTGTTATTTTTTATTGCAAATACAAAATTATTAAAAAATCTGTGAATAACAAATAATGGACTGAAGAAACAAAAAAAAGGTATAACAAATTTCAAATTATTCAACGTACGGCTGTCAAAGCATTTTTGAGCGACGACTGGTGAAAATTTAAGTAAAAGTTTCAGTTGCCCTGTTTTTGTATTTCATACGTACATTTGGCTAAATAAAAATGAGCCCTAAAATCATTCAACACAGTTCATGTATTTACTTGATTTCTGTTAGGCAAAAAACTGTTTAAAACCCTCAACTTATTATTATTGACTAAAAATATTTACATAAATTTCCTGTGTTCTGTTTTTTTTTTCAACAATGTATCGCATAGTGAATTTATTGGTCTATTGTCTGTAATTATGTTTGTAAAATATGATGATGAATAAATAAAATTTTATTTGCCTCTAGAATCTTTTGAAAAGAATGGCATAAACTTTTTCAGTAACATAATTTGTTTTTGCCGTGTGGTGTTGGCGTAGAATACCTCTACCCCATTTCTTCCGGTGGGTGTACGTAAGAGGCGACTTACGGTATTGGGGCTTTTAAGGGATTGATGGGCGATGCGGTTGGAGACCCATAACCAACAACCTTTATTCCACCATCTTTTCCCCACGCAACTTCTAAAAGTGGCTGAGGAATTTCTGATTCCCTAGCTCTGGCTACCCCTTCAAGGGATTCATAGCCGTGAGTATATGTATGTATAGTTGATTTATAAAATTGACTGTCAACAAAAAGCTGAAGTATTTTAATTATACTGTTTATTGATTGTACTTGATATTTGAATGGTTGTCTTCAAATAAAAACCATAATTTCAAATTATGCTAACTGTTGCGCTGCCTTGCTGACCGGGGTCACTGACATAGCCCGAAGAAGCATAGCTTTAGAAGCAATGAGATGGGCAAATTGCACGCAGAACCAACAGCGATTGAAGCTCCAATGCTCTGGAGTGGCGGCCACGTACCGAACGACGCAGTGGATACCACAAAGTGGACCGACGACTTGATCACGTATAAAGCCGATAGATGAGGGTAGCATAGGACCAGTCGTTGTAGAGATCTTTGTTGGACGCATCATGAGGATATTTCTCAAGTAGCTTATCTTTTAATGGATATACATATATACATATACTCACGGCTATAAATCCCGTAACGGGGTAGCCAGAGCTTTGGAAAGAAAAATTCCTCAGCCACTTTTGGAAGTTAATTGGGAAATGATGGTAATAATAAATTCGCCCAAAAATCACTTAAAAAGCCCCTTTACCCTTAGTCGCCTTTTACGATCACCCACAGGTAGAAATGGGGTAGTGTTATTCTAAGCCGACACTACACGGCACTATTTTTTAATGGATAAATAAAAAAATAACTTCTGTAATTAAAAAATAAGGGTTCGATTAATACCAGGGACCAGTTCTGCATTTATACTTTGCCATTTCAGTCAACTTCCTAGGTCGAGTGGATATATGACTAGCTGCTCGGTCCGGAGGTTGCGGGTTCAAATCCCGCTGAGAGTAAAATGTTTGCGATTGCGATCAGCATAAATGATCTTTTCTTAGTCTTGGACGTTATTTATTTGTTATGTGTATACATATCCTATAGTACAAGTCATTATGTTGTACTTAGTTTCAGTCTAACATTAACTGTGTAATATAAATACAAACTTAATTGATAAAAAGGTACACAAATTGAGTTTCGTACTCGCTAATAAAAGGGCATAGCCCTGTAAATCAGTATTTTGCTCAACCCATAAAGTTGATTCACAAACATTTCAGCTTCTTTAAAAAATATGTTTATAAACTAGAAGTAACATAAGATAGATATAAACCAATAGCATAAGTTCCCTTAAAGGGCAAACTATAAGTAAATATTAATTGAAAAAACTTAAATTAAATACAAGTGATTTGCAATTAGTTGCATGCTTTTGCATCCTCGAATGTGTGTATACATAAGTATGTATGTATGTGTGTGTGTGTGTGTGTGTATGTGATCTTCAAAAATCTATAGGTCCATAATTGTTTCTATAGGTCCATATAAATTTAGCGCACCCATAGATATCGCACACAACTTTTGTTGGTTTCCCTTTGTTTCGACCGAACCGCACATATTTTGTTTCTACTTTAATTTTACTTTTGATTAACAGTTTTAGACCTGGTCACAGCTCTACTACTGCGCTTCTTAACATCACTGATGATATATTGTCAGCTTCTGATAAAGGAAAAGCTTCGACTGTATTTCCCCCCCTTCCCCTCCTCATATCTGAGTTGCGAGCGGCTGGGTTCTCATCTGCAGCGTGCAAATGGTTCTCTTCTTACTTCACTGGTAGAACTCAGAGGGTTAAAGTGACCGATGCGTACGGCAATCTACTAGTTTCAAATCCGATTCCTGTAACGCGAGGCGTGGTACAAGGCTCAATTTTTGGACCGACGCTATTCACTATTTATACAGCCAGTGTATCTAGGGTCATAAAAATCTGCAGCTATCATTTGTACGCGGATGAGACTCAGCTATACGCACATATTCCTGCAGACTTCAATAAGGATCTTGAGAGAATTGTCGAGTGGTCCAAAAATCATCATTTGCTAATAAACCCTCACAAAACCATGGCTTTGATCTGCGGCACACCTAATCAGGTAAACAAGATTAAGGAGTTAAAACTGACCATTTTAGTTGATGGAGTAATGGTGCCCTTTCAGGAATGCGTACGGAACCTTGGCCTTCACTTTGACCAGCATCTCAACTTTCAAAAACATGTTGATGTTAAAATTGGCAAAAGTTTTGCTGCCTTAAGCAGTCTATATAAAATAAGACAATTTTTAAGTTCAACCGTATGACTTAAGTTATGTGAGAGCTTAATTCTGTCCCAATTGGGTTGGGTTATTGTGACATAGTCTACGGTCCTTGTTTACTAGGAAAGACTGAAAAACAATTACAACGTATTCAGAATGCCTGTATGCGATATTGTTTTTGCATCCCTCGCCGCCAACATAAAACCCAACACCTCATAGAACGGAATCTGCTCGACATGTCGTATACACGAATACTTAAATTATCTTGTTTGGTTTTTAATGTGACCAGGAGGAAAACTCCAAAATACTTATATGAAAAACTTAAATTTTCGAACCGCGAACGCCGAAATATTCTTATATTGCCGAAGCACAGCCTTACTAGAACCAAGGACTGCTTTAAAATAGTTGCCTCTAAATGTTGGAATGACATCCCACCACCTATCAAAAATGTTCAATCAATTCAGTGTTTTCGCAAAAAACTTCGCACATGGTTGATTACATCACAGTGTAACGAATTCGCTGTACAGTATGGTTGTGCTTCAACTACTATGAAATTCGAATGAGGCCTTACTCTGTTTAGCGCTATACACTTATCTATGTATTATATTTTTATATTTGTCTTATATATTTAATTTAAAAAATATTTTTATTTTATGTTTTTTATCAATAAATTTTTAGTTATCTATCCATCACATGTATATCTATCTATTTCATATTTAATCTTTAATCTTTATTTAAAATTAAATGTTTATGTGATTGTGTGTGTATGTTGAATGCTTGCATGAATGCATGTGTGTGTAAGGATTGATGTATCTGTGTATGTGTGTGCATCTGTGTTCGTGCACTTAGTCTTGAGTTAGGCGCACAAAGAAGTATTAAAAAGTTTTGATTAAACATTGCCAGACTCATTTGTCAAGGTTTCTACATATCACGTTGTTTTTAAAATCTTATTTTTTGTATAAAAGCTGCGTAGGTCATCATTTTTAACGAGTTTCATACTTGCATTGTCACTGGAATTTACCGACATTATTTTGAAAGGTTATTTATCATTAGTTTGCTTTTAATTACTACTACATAAATGTGATACAATTGCAATTTATTGGCATAAAATACAAGAATGATTAAAAGGATAATACTTACTTACTTACTTATACTCATGCCCTTATTCCCATTGGGGAAGGCAGAGACTATCGATCGCCACTAAGTACGATCTTGACAAACCTCTCTTGCTTCCCTAACATTCATTTATTCTTCTCATACATGCTCTTTTATTCTCCTCACTTCGGACCTCCGCCTTTATAAGAACGTTTTCTATCTGATCTAGAAACGCTCTATTCACCGCATTTCCCTGTTTAACTTCCCTTTCAATATCTTCCTCACATTTTCCATCCCTAGTAAACAAACTCCCCATATATACAAATTCTTTCACTTGTTCCATTTTCTTACCATTTATAACAATCTCACATTCTGACATACTTTCCTCTCTCTCAAAAATCATTGTTTTGGTTTTGCCCACATTCCCTCTCATTCCCTTTTTTTAGAAAGACTTACACGCTATGTTCACCATCTCCTGCAACGCATTTGCCGTTGATGCAAGTAACACTTAATCGTCAGCGTATAAGAGGCATTTGATGATGAACCCTCTCATTTTAGTCTATAATCATTTTCGCGCAGTTCTTTCAAACAGTCATCCATGAACAAATTGAAGAGACACGGAGAAGCCACACAACCCTGTCGAACACCCCTAGAGATCTCGAACCAGTCCGTGTCTTTTCCGTCTACTCTCACACATGCATTGGAACCCTCATAGAGTGACTCCAATGCAGGTATAAGTTGGCTCCCCAAACCGAACTTAGACAACACCTTCCACAAATAGTTTCTTACTACCCTATACACTTTTTGGTTTTTGGCCAAAAATTTCTCTACGATGCACCTTAAGGAGAAGACTTGATTCATACATCCCATTCCCTTCCTAAATCCTGCTTGCACATCCCAAATTTTTTCATCCGTTTATTTCATAAGCCTTTCGATCAGAACCTTCGCATACAATTTGCCGACAACACTGAGCAGGCTAATACCACGGTAGTTTTTTAGTAAAAAGATAATAATCAATAAATAATTATAAATATGTTAATGGTGAGGGAAAACATCGTGAGGAAACCCACATGGCTGAGTTGTACTTAGTCATGTGACAGTGTATTCGTACAAAACGGCGAAAGGCCTGCCCCCTATCACGTGAGTACACTGTCCATGCAAAACGTGGGTACTCTGAACACCAGCTGACAATGTCACATGATGTTCAGAAGTATTAGTACCTCTGCCAACCCCTTCGGGGATGTTTGACGTGAACGTTTATGTTTATGTTATTATTATTATAAATAATTATAAAAACAATATGCACTAAAACAAAGTCAGTGCAGAAGCTTGCAAAAGATACGCATTAGCTAAAATTGTTTGAATTTATTGGTTAACATTTCCAAATAGTGATTACAAACTGTCAATTTCACAGTATATATGGTAACAAATATCTACACAATTTATTTCTAAAAAGATTTTACTTTAAAACTATAAATTACACTAAGTATATAAAGATGCGACAGCGACATGATAGTCCAGTGGGTAGAACACCCGCCCGAAAACAGAAGGGCGTGAGTTCGAATCCTGGGTCGGGCCTACACCAATTTGTCTTTTCTAAAGTCATATGTGTGGTTAATTTATCATGGTTGTTAACGGTGAGGGAAAACATCGTGAGGAAACCCACATGGCTGAGTTGTACTTAGTCATGTGACAGTGTATTCGTACAAAACGGCGATAGGCCTGCCCCCTATCACGTGAGTACACTGTCTAAGCAAAACGTGGGTACCTTCTCTGGAAACTAGATGGCGCTTGCCATGTGAGTTCAGAAGTATTGGTACCTCTGCCAACCCCTTCGGGGATGTTTGGCGTGAACGTTTATGTAATGTTATGTTTATATAAAGATGATCTTAAAACCGCTGCCTTATGGTGGCAGGGTGAGAAGGAAACACTTTTTTGTAAATTGTTAAAAGTGTATTCAAGTTACTCATTGATTATATACTTCTAAACATACATACATACATATACATACTCACGGCTATAAATCCCTAGAAGAGGTAGCCAAAGCTAAGGAATTAGAAATTCTTCAGCCAAATTGGGAAGTTCAGTGGCGGAAATATGGTAAAATAAAGGTAATACTTCTAAACATTCCTAAGTATTATTGTTTTTTAAAATGGCGCTTACCCATTTCTTTTCATTGCTATCGTAAGAAGTGTGACTTTGAGGTTTTGAAATGATTCTGGAATGCTTGATTATGCAATGCTGTCGGTATCGACTGCATGAATTATATTGTCATTCATAAGGTATCGCTGATCTCATAGATATGCTTAACGTCGTCTATTTCGCCAATCAAAACCCGACTGCCCTGTGGTGCAGCATGAATATAATCATTAAGTTTAAGTTAAAGTTATAGTTGTTGCTATGTGGTGGGTACATACATACATACATATACTCACTGCCATATTTCCCAAAAACGGGCTGTCAAAGCGCAAGCTAGAAACTCCTCAGCCACATTTGGAAGTTGATAGGGGACAAGATGGAAGAAATAAAGTATCGTTGGTGATGGGTTTCCATCCGCATCGCCCAAAAACCACTTAAAAAGCCCCATACCGTTAGTAGTCTCTTACGACACCCGTGGGTAGAAAGGTGTAGTGACATTCCAAACCGCCACTACACGGTAGAAAATTCATATGAATTAAATTACTAGTAAATCATTTTGCAAATGAATTTTGAATAAAACTTCCTTCCAACGTTTGAATAACTCGATATCTAAGTTTGTTTGACTTTATTGTTTTCCATAAAATTTTGAACTTATATGTTTGTTATTATATGAAAGTTTTTAGTACTTTTAAGTTGAGAATGTTTGCTGGATTTCAGCGAGTCAGTTATCGCCTGCTACGAGACACCAGCACAGGCAGATTCTATATTAATTATGTAGTCTTAAATTCAGAATCTTCAAATTTTGCATCATAGCCATTGCACACAAATACAGGTTTCGTGTCTTTACAAAAACTATCCTGCCAAAAAGTAAAGTGTATGAATAAAATTTAAATTTGTAGTTTGGGTGTGGAAGTATCGGCATTTCGTGACATTGATCGCATCAGCCGATTTTGCTCTTTCTTTAATTTTATCTTAAATAAATATTTCATGAAACTACTTACCCCAATGGGGAATAATGGCGTGAGTATGTGAAAGAGTTATGTAAAAACCATTCGTATTGATACAATATAACTATATAAATAAAACATAAAAATGTCGCGGATAAAAAACCCCAAAGTTGCTGGCAAATTGTTTTATCAATGTATTTTTTTTTTATATATATTTTTTGGTATATTCATATATAAGATGTATGTTTATGTGAGGCTGAGGAATTTCTCATTCTATGAATGTATGTTTACGTCATGTTCTTTTCAATACCTCAAAGCCATCTATTGGCACGACTATGAACTAAAAGAGTTCTTCAGGTTTCTATTTTACTTTACTATTTTGGAGATAAGATCATTTTGTGTTAGTATATGATAATCATTTGCAGATGGCGCCATAAACACACAACTAACAAAATTTATACAATAAGACATAACATAACATAAGCATAACATAACACAGCGACATGATAGTCCAGTGGGTAAGAACACCCGCCCGAAAAACAGAAGGGCGTGAGTTCAAATCCTGGGACGGGCCCACACCAATTTGTCTTTTCTAAAGTCATATGTGTGGTTAATTTATCATGGTTGCTAACGGTGAGGGAAAACATCGTGAGGAAACCCACATGGCTGAGTTGTACTTAGTCATGTGACAGTGTATTCGTACAAAAACGGCGATAGGCCTGCCCCCTATCACGTGAGTACACTGTCTAAGCAAAACGTGGGTACCTTCTCTGGAAACTAGATGGCGCTTGCCATGTGAGTTCAGGAGTATTGGTACCTCTGCCAACCCCTTCGGGGATAAAACGGCGTGAACGTTTATGTTATGTTATGTTATAACATAAACGTTCACGCCGAATATACCCGAAGGGGTTGGCAGAGGTACTAATACTTCTGAACATCACGTGACTTTGTCACCTGGTGTTCAGAGTACCCACGTTTTGCATGGACAGTGTACTCACGTGATAGGGGGCCGGCCTATCGCCGTTTTGTACGAATACACTGTCACATGACTAAGTACAACTCAGCCATGTGGGTTTCCTCACGATGTTTTCCCTCACCGTTAACAACCATGATAAATTAACCACACATATGTCTTTAGAAAAGACAAATTGGTGTAGGCCCGACCCAGGATTTGAACACTAGTCGTTTGCACAATAACCGAGTGTTCTATCCACTGGGCTATCACGGTTGCTATACATAAGACACTAAATATATTTATAACGCATACTTCACTAGTATACAAACCGTTATAGCTCAGTGGGTAGAACACCGCTTATTGTACAAACGATAAGGGTTCAAATCCCAGGTCTGGCCTACACTAACTTGTCTTTGCTAAAATCTTACGTGTGGTAAATTTATCATCGTCGTTAACAGTGAGGAAAAACTCTGTGTTTATATATAGTGTATTCGTACTGCCCCTATCACGTGAGTACAGTACACTGTCCAAGCAAAACGTGGGTACTCTGAACAGTAGGTGACAATGTCACGTGATGTTTAGAAGTATAACTACCTCAGCCAACCCTTTCGGGGATAAACGGCGTGAATGTTATAATCATATTTCTTTTAAGCTTTTTGTATGGAAGAGTAGTTATGAATGTGATATTTCTTTGGGAAGAACACCCAACTATGCATGAGCAGGAAGGAATGGATTCAAATTTCGAGTCGGGCTAAACACAGCGTGTCTTTTCTAAACTTATTTGTGTGGTAGTTTTTTACGGGGATGGAAAACAACGTGAGGAAACCCATGTGGGTAAGTTGTAATTATTCAAGTGACAATGAATTCGTACGAAACATTGCTCAAGCAAAACGTGAGTACTCTGATCACTAGGTGATAAAAATATAATGTGATACTCACGCCATTATTTCCCATTGGGGTAGGCAGAGACTATCGATCGCCATTTTTTACGCTCCCGGCAAACCTCTCTAGCTTCGTTGACATCTATCATTTTTTTCATTTTATTTATGTTTTTATTTCAGTTGATAGGGGCAAGATGGTAGAAATAAAATATCGTTGGTGATGGTTCTCCAACCGCATCCCCCAAAAACCACTTAACAAGCCCCATACCCTTTCGCCTCTTACAACCCGTAGGTAGAAAGGTGTAGTAACATTCCAAAGAGCTTATTCCATTACACTTTATCGTTGCTGAAATCTGACGTCCTTCACAGTTACTGCCCCAGACGCTTGTTATTCCACTACACAATTTTCAGTTGCTGAATCATTCAAGAGCGCGCGATGATCGCGGGTGGTCGTACGAAATTCGTTATGCAAAGTTTTTTTTGGTATTAAATAAATATTTTTAGTCGATAGTAAACACGAAAAAAAAAGACTAATTTGAATATTTTCCATTTAAAATGAGTAATTGTAAATTTATGATTTTTTAAAGATTGTTCAACTTTTGTACATAATGACGTCATCGATCGATAAAATCACGTAGCGACATGCAAATGAAGCGAAATGTTTTATAAAAATATTGCTGATTGCAAAACAAATCACGAATTTGTGATGTCAAATGAAATGATTACGATATTATACTAAACAAACCTATGATTTTCGATATTATTTATTAATAAACTGCAAAACCGTATGTCTTTGAAACAACATTGAAGGTCAAACACTGTTACAGTTTTTTGATAAAATAACAGTCATCTTAGCTTCAATTGATATAATTTCAAGAAAATATTGTTTATAACCATAATATCTCGAAATGGTTTTGTAATCAGCATTACTTTAGTAAAACTTTGCATACCGAATTGCTGCCGCCTTTTTTTTAGAACGCTCTCTATTGGACTCTCTTATGAACTATACCACTCTCATTCTATAAACGACGACACATCGCGTCTATATATTCCTTTCGCTACTATACTAACCTATACCCTATTCATGTACACAACCTTTTCCAAATATTTTTACGTCATATTTCACACAAAATATTAAAAAAGCGGGAACTCCTATATGACATAAAGAAAAGCATATTTATTAAAAAGTTTTCCGGGGTCGTGCCAAGTGGTGATCGATGCCTACTCCAATGAGAGGTAATGGCGTTAGCATATGTATGTGTCGTGGCCATATCGTAAATTTGAACACATCGTGAAATGATCGATCATTTCATGAAATGGTCGTATTTCATGAAATGTTCAACTTTCTATTGGCCACATCGTGATGTGGTTTGGGCAGATCAACGATAAGAAATCGTTTCTCGATATGGCCAACTAAACGCGCGGCCTCTTCATGAAATGGTTAAGATTATTTGGTCATATCGTAAAGTAGTTACATTAATTACCGGTAGAGGCGCTGAAAACGCTTTGATTATGAGTGAAGATGGCGGCCGCTGTCAAAAGTGTTATTTATCGCAGTAAAAAAGTTAATAATTCTTTATTAAGCGAGGAAGAAAGTAATAACAAAAGAGTTTTCGACGAAAAGGTTTTCGGCTACTTTGCTAATTAAGAAAAACCTGAGCAATATGTTAAAAAACGGTAGAGTTTGGATCGCATTTCATTGGTTACCCTATTTCTACGATCTGGCCAAGCGTGGATGACAAAATCGTGAAACGTTGACGATTTTATGATCTGGTCAAATAAAGTTGGCCACATCATGAAATGTGACCATTTCATGAAATGATCGATCATTTCACGATGTGTTCAAATCTACGATATGGCCACGACATATGCATTTATGTGATTAAACGTATTTGCTTACCCCAATGGGAAATAATGGCGTGAGTATATGTATGCATGTATGTAATTATACGCCTGTGCCTACCCCCACGGGAAGTGATGGCGTGAGTATAAGTATGCATATTTGAAACAATACGTATCTGCCTACCCCAAACGGAAATAATGGTGGGAGTTAAAGTATGTATGTATGTAATTAAAATTATCTGCTTTTACCACAAGCGTGAGTATATGTGCGTATGTATGTAATTAAACGTATCTGCCCACTCCGATCGGAAGTAATGGCGTGAGTATTTATAATATAATATAATTTGCATGTATGTGATAAAACGTATTTACCTACCCCAATCGGAAATAATAGCGTGAGTATATGTATGTATAATTATACAAATCTGCCTACCCCTATGAAATGGAACCCCTACCTACCTAACTACCCCTGGAATTAATGGCGTGAGCATATGTATATCTGCTATAAAACTTTTATTATATTTTTTTTGTTTACGTAATTTGCAATCATAGGCATGTAAAATTTTGGCGTGTCCTCTCGCTGTGGTGGGCGCAAGGCGACTGACTGACTGAAGCGTCTGAACTTTATTCCACTTTCCTGAGACGGAGCTACTAAAAATTTAGTGAGCTAGGAGCCAAAATTTGTCTACTTTTCACAAGCCTAGCGTTCTGAACGTTATTCCACTAGTCTGAATTCAGATTCTGTGGCTTTCAGACGTCTGCATGCAGTCAAATGGAATTAGCTCTTAAGCCGACACTACTCGGCTATACTTATGTTTTAAGAAATTATAAACATGGATCTCCACAACTTTTTTATTATCCTTAAAGCAATAACCTGCATTGGAGTCACATGACTGAGTAGCTTATAAAGAAACTCTTAATTTATACAAATCTACTTTTAAATATTTACAAAATAAAATTATTACAGGTTTTTTATTTTTCTATAATGGTTTGGTTTATTACCAGTCGCGTTTTGATGTATTTAAACCTAAATACAAATTAATCAATAAAGGAAAGAAATATTTTTTGGACTCGTTATGCGAGTCTTGCTGAAAAAAAATACTTTCCATAAAGTTTCCATGAACAAAACATTCTAATAAATACAAATTACATAATTTACTATACTAGAACATTTTTAACAAACTTATTAAAAATTTAGTTTTTGCAAGCTTTATACTTTGTTTATTTAATTTATGTTATTAAATACTTCCCTTTAATTTATATTTTTACAGAAATATCCCTTTATTAAACATAATGGTCCGCCCCGGCTTCGCACAGATGGTATTAAGTATTTCCCCCTACCATATTTAGCGTGATAATAATTATCCAATGTTTTTTCTGAAAGTCTTAGCTTACCATTGGTGACAGAATTTATAAAGTCGGTGAAGTATTTTTTGAGCCTATTCATCACAATCAAACAAAGTTTTCCTTTTTATAATATTAGTGTAGATAACACTAATTATACATAAATAATCATAACGACACTGATACACTTAACCTTACAAGAACTATTTGCAGCATTTTCACATAAATACAAGCTCAATGGTGCTTTTTTATGAGTATTATTACTTTGCAGTTGTTACTTTGATATCTGTCATAGTTTTTTCTTCAAGAGTGTTTTTTATGTTTATTCCGTATTGTTTTAATGGATGCAAAAAGATTTTTTCATTTAAAATATGTCAGCTCACAAGATATTGACAGAAACTTATATTGTGACGTTCATAAGCAATAATACATACATACATACATACATACATATTCTCACGCCGTTAGTTCCCATTGGGGTAGGCAGAGACTATCGATCGCCACTTTGCACGATCCTGGCAAACCTCTCTGGCGTCGTTTACATCCATCAATCTTTTTATACATGCTCTTTTATTCTTCATACTGCGGACACCTGCCTTTTTGAGCACATTTTCTATTTGATCCAAATGTGTCCTGCGAGGTCGTCCTCTACTAACATTACTAATAATATCAATAATAATATCAATTTTATTCCTGGTCAATAACATTGTAGTATTTTTTGGATTTTTACTTAAATTTTGATATTCAATAACTTTAATCAATTATTGATTTAATTTGTTCTCTCTCAAACTTTATTGACAGAATTTAGGATATTTTTGTACGATACATTTTAATAAGACTAACCGATAAGTAAGACTATTCTTTACTGTACATTATTATTATTAATATATATATTCATAACCAGACATAATTGCTTTATTACCTCTTTTGGGATATTATTCCTATCTTTAGAAACGAATATTATGTACAATAAATTTATGGTATGGAATAGTATTACACGAAACTAATTTTTCGTCTTTTCATACAAACTTTTATTTTCATATCATTCAACATAAAATTTGAAGGTATTCAATTAACATTTAACCATATTTAACAAAAACCAATAATCTTAACAAAGTATTTTTTGACAACATTATTGATAAATAAGAAAAAGATTACAAAAAATGGCTGCCATTCCTTTTACAATTGTAACAATTCTCTTTCAAAGAGGATGTTTCTTTCAAAGGTAGTTTCCCATACTGTATGTTAGGCAGCGCTCGGCCATGGTTACTGCTCTGACAGAATGTGGTGCGGGTTCGAACACTCGACATTTGACTCTTTTTGTGCATCGCTTGCATCTGGAATGAAAAATCGACGCATTAAATCGTTGGTTGAGTTATAAAACTCGTTTATCGCAGATCGTTCTTACACAAATCTCCCTATACCTACTACGAAATGTAATGGAAATATTATATTGCACATACAAAAAAATATTTACAAAATTTCAGTACAAAAGACAACATACATTTAGCATTTTTATCACTAAATGCGATTTCTCACAGACATCAAATCAAATCAATCGTTTATTGCATTCATCAATGAGTATAACAGTTCTTGTTTCATAATTTATAACAGTTCTACATTGAAGACCCGGTGGGGCACAGCAATTTCTTATATCTAAGTTATTTTACAATTAAACTAAATAGGAGAGGAGGGGGAAATTCAATAGAAGAAATTATAACTTTCATTCTCACACAAACACACACAAAACAAATACATACACAAGCACAACTTTAGAGCATATACATTTTCATGTAATATTGGCCGTTTCTAGCACTCTTTCATCCCAAATTTCTTCTAAGTACTCTGTTATCAAGTACTTCTGTCAAGATTTCAAGCAAAAAAATTTATTTTCAGAACTGTTTTGTTTTCTACTTAAGTTAACTATCTCCTTTGCCAATATGATTGCACCATTTTTTAATTCAAACATAAAGAAAAATAACTACGTCATGTAGTTGAGTTTGTCCCTTCGCCAGTAAAAGGAAAAAATATATTCATCTGTTTAAAGTTACTGGCTTAGGCAATTGCTTGATGCAGACAAGCTGTGGTCTTATACACACCAGAAGGCCCAGCCCGAGCAATTTATTATCATTACTCTGTTGATTACGTACATACATACATACATATACTCACGGCTATAATTACCTAGAAGGGGTAGCCAAAGCTAAGGAATTAGAAATCGCTCAGCCACTTTTAGAAAGTTGAGTGGGAAAAGATGGTAAAATAAAGGTTGGTTAGTCGCCTCTAACGTACACCCACCGGTAGAAATGGGGTAGCGCTATTCTAAGCCGGCGCGTGCCGGGAGTTTTGGGCGATGCGGTTGGAGATCCATCACCAACAACCTTTATTTTACCATCTTTTCCCTACACAACTTTTCAAAAGTGGATGAGGAATTTCTAATTCCTTAGCTCTGGCTACCCCTTCTAGGGATTTATAGCCGTGAGTATATGTATGTATGTTATTATTATAGTTATAGTTAATCGTTTGTGCAGTTCAAGCGTTACGATGGAATATGCTTTTCTATATTCATAAACTGCCAAAACCCTTAACCTTCTTTTTGGCAGTTTTAATACAGTTTAACTATGAAGAACAATTGGCGGTTTTATCTCTAAACGGTGTCTCTTAAAGACATTTTCTCGTGAAATTTGCATAATGCCGCCAATTGTTTGTTCAATATTCTCGTTTTGCAGAACGTGCGCGACACTTTTTTCATCACTTCCTAAGAATTTATCCCATTAAGGTGAAGGAAAATTTTGTGAGGAATCCCACATGGCTATGTTGTACTTAGTTATGTGACAGTATATTTATACAAAAAACGGCGATAGGCCTGCCGCCTATCACGTGAGTACACTGTCCAAGCAAAGCATGGGCATTCTGAACACCAGGTGACAAAATCATATGATGTTCAAAAGTATTAGTACCTCTGCCATCCCCTTCGGGTTTGAGTTTAGTTATCCCATCAAAATGGGTTGCATACTAGCAAAATACCGAGCCAGGTACCTTTTCGCCAAATGAGGACACATTGTGTAAATTGTAAATTTTGTGTTTTATTAATTATTACTATTTAGTTTTTTTCTCGTATATAAGTTCCATTTTGTTGTTGTATAAGTTGTTTAAGTCTATTTTTATTTATTTTTTTCATATTGTTTGTGTCCTCAAGAGGAGAATAAAGATTTTTCTTTCTTTTCTTTCTTTCTTTCTTTACTTACTTGTAGTTGAGTCCTTGAATTAGAATTGCTCTGATGCTCATGGCAAATTAGTTTTCGTAACGATCTTCGGAAATTTCTTGTCATCAGGCAATATACTATTGGATTCATTGCAGAGTTAGCGTGTCCTGAAATAAAATTAAAGGAATCAGTAATGGCAAGCCGCGTAGTGCCTTGCTTGGAATGTCAGTACTCATTTCTGCTCACGGGTGTCGTAAGAGGCGACTAAGGATATGGGGCCTTTTAAGCTTTTTTTGGGCGATACGTTTAGAGACACATCACTAAAGATACTTTATTGCACCTTCTTGTCCCTTATCAACTTCCAAATGTGGCTGAGGAGTTTCTAGCTTCAAAGTTATGGCTCCTTAGGCCTCCGATAGGCCTGCCGCCTATCACGTGAGTACACTGTCCATGCAAAACGTGGGTACTCTGAACACCAGGTGACAAAGTCACGTGATGTTCAGAAGTATTAGTACCTCTGCCAACCAGATTTTTGGGGATATTCGGCGTGAACGTTTATGTTATGTTATGTTATGTTATGGTACGACCTCGGAGGTCACATTTGGACCAAATAGCGAGTGTGCTCAAAAAGACAAACAACCGAAGTATAAAGAGTAAAAGAGCATGTATGAGACTATTAATGGATGTAAATGAAGCTAGAAAGATTTGTCAGGAACGTACAAAGTGGCGATCGATTGTCTCTACCTAGGAACTAGCCGCATGAGTTTATTGTATGTATGTATCAGTTCAGTTTATATTTTAACCCGATAGATAATCTAATTGTGCCGTGTAGTGTCGGCTTAGAATAACACTACCCCATTTCTACCCGTGGGTGATCGTAAGAGGCGACTAAGGGTATAAGGGCTTTTTAAGTGATTTTTGGGCGATGTGGTTGGAGACCCATCACCAAAAACGTTTATTATTATCATCTTTTCCTCAATCAACTTCCAAAAGTGGCTGAGGAATTTATCATTTCAAAGCTCTGGCTACCCCGTTAAGGGATTTATAGCCGTGAGTATATGTACGTATGTATAATGTAATTCTCTATTTCTAATCTATTGAAGACACAAAGCGTTAATGATATTGGCTCTTGTTCTGCGGTTGAACTGAACTCAAAGGCAAATTGGGATGCAAATAATGGATTAAATGAACAAACACTAAGCCAATTGTTTTGCGATTAAAATTTAATATAGCTCTTGGTTTTTTGATGTTATATATAAAAGAATAAGATACATCTATCAATAGTACTTACAAAATAAGGCTGCTTGAAATTGCCGTGTTAAAGAAAAAAAATCAGGTTATTTTTGAAACAATATTACTAAAAACGATATTTACTAATGTGAAAACTTATGTTTCATTCTAGCTGCCCCATTTCTACAAATCAACAAAACAAAGAAAGTGTCATAATTTTATTTACTTACAGAAAAAATCAAGACACAAGAAATAAAAAGTAGAACTAAATTAATATAAGATACACAAGAAAATAAAAGATGAATCGTCAATTAAGGTAAAAATCTGTAAGCTCTACCAGTAAAAACCATCTTACCTAAAATCAAGGTGTAGGGTAAAAAAGCCACAACCGATATAGTAGACACAGCATTGATGTCTACCAACAGTTGTATAATGTTGTATGGCAGCCAGCACAGGGCAAATAATACAGCTAGGAGTAACAGTATTAATGCAACCCGCTTTCTTTCACGGATGAGGAGGCGTAATCTCTGAAAAAATAAAAAATATACTTTACTTACATGTACCGATCGTTGATGATCTTTGGGGAGGCCAATATTCAGCAGTATTCTATTGTATTACGTCTCCTGGTATATTTTTGATTACACAAACTATTACAAAACTTGTATATTCGTTACTAATCAATTAAGGAAATAAATTTTTTGACACAAGCGGGCCTCAATCCTATGACATTCTGGTATACGCCCCCGATGGTATTAAGTGACCACTCGCGCGAAAATTTATATATGTTTAATTGATTATTTATTTAAACACTTTATTGTTTATGTCGTAGGATGATTTGATGTTTAAGTTTTTTGCAAAAAACCTAGGGTTTTTGCAAAAATCCGGATAATTAGACAACGGTTATGATATTTTCTACTCTTACTAGGTTTTTTGCAATAAAACTAGTTGGTTTAGTATGACTCCGAAACGAAATGTCAGTTTTTATGAATACTGTACACTGATTGGTCGATTGCAGTGTCCCATAAACACGTCATCTCTGATTGGTTTTTAATTATAACGTACTTACTTCATTGTTCCTACCTATATTTAATTTGATTGTTATTTTAATTTTAGTTACAAAAATTTCCTAAGTATAAAAATAGTATTGTCATTTCCCTTTATAACTCTAGCCATCCAACCAATCAAAATAAGTGTAGGCGCGCAATCAGAAATCAGCCAATAGCATTAAAGAAGTAAAATCTTACTAAACCAACTAGTTTTTTTGCAAACAACCTAGTGAGATTAGAAAATATTATAACCATTGTCTAATTATCCGGATTTTTGCAAAATCCCTAGGTTTTTTGCAAAAAACCTAAACATCAAATCATCCTACGACATATAGAAATACACAGCACACAAACTTTATTTAAAAATCACAAAACAGTCTATTTACACAAAGGCGAACTTATCGCCTTAACGCGATTTCTTCCAGTGAACCTTTATGGTGAGCAACTTAATTAAACACAACTTCTTTACAAACTATATATTGATTTATATACCTAAAAATAATTATATAAAATATACTGTACAATATCTTAATACATACTTATATCTGTACTTATAATAAATCTGTAGAGAGTTCAATTCTGTACATAAAATATATTTTCGAAATAACTTTCAGGGGGTGATTAGGGGTCGATACTGATTCTATTCTATATACTATACTATTTCTTTTGTCTGTCTGTCGGTTTGTATGTTCCTTATGGAAACAAAAACTACTCGACGGATTTTAACGAAACTTGGTACAATTATTCTTCATAGTCCTAGGCAGGTTAGAGTTTACTTTTCGGTAAAGTAGTGAAGGGGAATTTTGGGAAATTTTGGGAAAACAGGAGAATTTGCTACATTTTAAACTTCTGTCGCGTGTGCATGGTTAAAGTTACGTAAGAATCACGTATGACGGAAATATCATACATAAAATTGTCTAAAAAATATTTCGCAACAGCATATGTCTATATTTTATGGTTGACTCACAATAACACGTGTAACTCCTGATAGCTTAGCAGTTAGAAGCATTCTGCTTATATTTGTTTACTTACTTTTATAGTACTCTCACTTATCCCTTATTTAAGAAAAATAACATTATTGCCAATTCAATAAAAAAAGAATCATAGAAATCGGTATAGAAACACCAAAATTATACATGAAAAATAATAGTCGCACGCGACCTAAACCAAATCTTTACTAATTTACATATTACATACTAGATGGCGCCAGTAGCACGCATCCTACTTCGCGGTAGGTTTTTAGATTATTATAAATACTTCATAGCGTTTTACTCAACTTTAACTCTCCCAACTCAACTTGAAAATCAGCTTATTTGCGGAGATACTGTACAGTTCATAAAAGCGCTTTCAAAATCACAAAGAGCAGTGAATAGAATAGAAAATAGAATAGAAAACTCTTTATTGCACATCAAAAAGGAGAAATATTTACAATAAATTAAATTTAAAAAATAGCGACATGATAGTCCAGTGGGTAGAACACCCGCCCGAAAAACGGAAGGGCGTGAGTTCCAATCCTGGGACGGGCCTACACCAATTTGTCTTTTCTTAAGTCATATGTGTGGTTAATTTATCATGGTTGCTAACGGTAAGGGAAAACATCGTGAGGAAACCCACATGGCTGAGTTGTACTTAGTCATGTGACAGTGTATTCGTACAAAACGGCGATAGGCCTGCCCCCTATCACGTGAGTACACTGTCTAAGCAAAACGTGGGTACCTTCTCTGGAAACTAGATGGCGCTTGCCATGTGAGTTCAGGAGTATTGGTACCTCTGCCAACCCCTTCGGGGATGTTTGGCGTGAACGATTATGTTATGTTTATGTTATGTAAATTTAAAAAAGTACAATTGGCGGTCTTATCACTAAAAATGAATGAATGTGAATGAAGAAATCTCAGATATTTTTTAAAATACGCTACACTTGCGAAGGTGGGCCCACCCACTAGTAATAAAATAAATACAAATATATGCATATACCTAACTTTTTAAAATCTACCAACCTAAGGTTTTAAAATTAAAAAAATGGGATTTAAGTTTATTTTTAAACATATTTAATGATGATGACAGACGTATGTCAACTGGTAGTGAATTCCACAAATCAACTGCTCAGGCTGCAAAGGAATCACTTTATATTAATATAAATTTTTCGATATCACCTTCCAAAGGTTGTCTGGAAGAGATCGCTTTTAGCGATAAGACCGCCAATTGTACCTCACTGTAAACTGTTTGATCATATTATAATTTTTGTGAAATTTGTGTTTGATGTGCAATAAAGAGTTATTCTATTCTATTCTATTCCATATGTACAACAATCAATGAGGAGGTACACTCAACATCTTATTATCCTGCGATCGCGCCGTGGGAGCTCAAGTATGTGAACTTACAACGAAGATAGTGGGGGGCAGCAGGATTATTAAGAACATTATTTAAAATACAGAGAATATGAGTCGTCCTCCGAAGTCGAATTGGGAGCCACTTTAGTTGAGCGCGGTACTCAGATATATGATCGTATTTACGTAATCCACAAATAAATCGGATACATAAATTCTAGAGACGTTTGAATTTGTCTAGTAGCTCTTCTGTGAGGTCAAGATAGCTTACGCCTGCGTAATCGAGAATCGGAAGCAGAAGAGACTGCGCCAGCGTAATCTTAGTATGGTGAGGCAGGAAAAATTACAAGCGCTTATGTGAGTGACAGGATGCAAAGACTTTTTTACTCACGGCTTCCACTTGGGGCAACCACGAAAATGTACTGTCCATAATAAATCCCAAATTCTTGACAGAATTGACGAAGCGAATATCGGTGCCATTATAGGTCAACTTCTCATCAAGAGCAATATTTGCCTTATTCAGCAACCTCAAACTGCCAAAAAGAATTGCCTGTGACTTATCAGGATGTAGCAGTAGTCCAAACTTCTTCACCCATTTCGATATTATCTCCAGGTTGTTATTTATGAGATCAACGTAAAAAAATTGAAAAAAGCAAAGGAGAAAGTACGCCGCCTTGCCGGACGCCAGCTAGTACCGGGCCCCAAGCACGAAAGCATGACGGCATTCTTTCGTTATACTAGGGAATGAACAAGAGAGTAGGGATAAGTTCATTAAATTTGTTATGCGTGGCAAAATTATTTCCAGAATAGGATTAATCATTAAAGTACTAAAGTTGTCAGTACTTTTTGCTTTACTGGTTATATTAGAAACTAGAAACACATCTGTTAACTTCACGACCAGAGACCAATTTGATAGTCAATTGTTAGCACTCAGGGCTAGGTGTAGAAACAAGATTGTTCAGAGCCTCAGCTTTACATTGATCACTAATGGTCAAAGGAGGAGAGGAGAAATCCTTATTAAGGGCATTGATTAGTAATAATAACCACATAAGGTTTTCACGCAAAACAAATCCTAATTAATTTTAGTTTTTTTTTTGATACTACTATCCAACTTTAACATATTTTAAAGAAAACTATTCATCAGTTTTCTTAACGGTACCCTCCAGATAAAAAGTGGGTACTCCAAATAGCACCTAAAAGAAAGGCACGCATTATGAAGATTACCAAACTTATGAGAACTTAAAAGAAACTTAGGCCACCCTGTTTAATTATTAATATTTCCTCGTGCTATACACTATTAGTGCTTTACTAACCATCAAACCACTCAGCTGACCTTAGCACTTAAAATGCAACCACAAACACTTACTGGCGTTCTGGGATTTTGTTCCATGTTTGTTTACACTGCTCTATTATAAAGTATAATAGAACATTCTTTACTGCTCAGAATGGTAAGAACATTAAACAGAAAAATGATTTTAATTGGAAGGATAGGAATGGAAATTCATTAAAATTTTATTCTAAATTTTTACTCATTTTACGAAAATTTCACACACAACTTCATAACATATTGCACGCTTACATTTTATATACAGGAATGCACAAGATTTATTTATTGCACATGAAGTATTTATACAATAAACACGCATGATTATACTAAGCATATAATTTTTTCAATCGAAAGCTGTTGTAAAATTAAGAATACATTTAAAAAATGCTTGAATGCAATGTACCTATAATTGGACTGCAATTATCAAAGACATTTAGATAGAATTCTGATTAGGGCGGGCTTTAGCTCAGAAAGATTGTCCATAACAAATGAACAAGCACCATGTAAGGGCCGGCGCTGACTGCCGGCATGGCATGGCAAAGGATTTCGGTACAGATATAGCATTTTTAATCTTATTACCATAAGTATAGAATTCATTTTACTTTATTTTTACACAACGATACCGACGTTCTGTCCTACCGCGGCCTCCCTCGGCATCGTTGTGTCAAAATGAATTCTATACACATGGTAATAAGATTAAAAATGCTATATCTGTACCGAAATCCTTTGCCATGCCATGCCGGCAGTCAGCGCCGGCCCTTAGTGTGACAACCATTATTTAATAATTATAAATCCAAGAAATAACAAGAGGAAAACAACACATTTAAGAACAGTGTCTTCTACAAGTAGAAGTACAATATTTTCGACTGGACATGGACAGTATACTCATATCACACGCAGCGAAAGTATTTTCTTTAGATCTGTTTTATTTTCGGTGTTTGGTTATATTTAAGCTTTATACAGATACCTTTTTAGTCGCTTTAATTAGAATTGGTTATGTGATGATTATTATCTAAAAACCTGATAAATAGTGAGTATGTTGGAGTGTGTAATAAAAAGAAATTGTGTGATTAGTGAAAATTGGTACTGGTAATTGTAAAAACAACCGTGATAGCCCAGTGGGTAGAACACTCGGTTATCGTGCAAACGACTAGTGTTCAAATCCTGGGTCGGGCCTACACCAATTTGTCTTTTCTAAAGACATATGTGTGGTTAATTTATCATGGTTGTTAACGGTAAGGGAAAACATCGTGAGGAAACCCACATGGCTAAGTTGTACTTAGTCATGTGACAGTGTATTCGTACAAAACGGCGATAGGCCTGCCCCCTATCACGTGAGTACACTGTCCATGCAAAACGTGGGTACTCTGAACACCAGGTGACAAAGTCACGTGATGTTCAGAAGTATTAGTACCTCTGCCAACCCCTTCGGGGATATTCGGTGTGAACGTTTATGTTATGTTATGTAATTGTAAAAAAGATAGAAAGAGAAATGTTAAGATGTTTTGTACTAATAGAATGGATAAAATGGATAAAATGGATAAAATGGATAAAAAGAATGTAAGAGCCAAAGTGAATAGTGGTATCAGTAAAGGATGACCACGGAGGAAGCATATAGATCAAATAGACAAAGTGCTAAAAAGGCAGGCGTCCAAAGTGCAAGAATAAAGATCATGTTTGAAATGATTCATAAATTTATATAAAACTAAAGATGTTTTAATTTTTTTCAGTTTTTACCTAACCCAATGCGAACTAAAGGTACTAAATGTATGTACATATTATTATTTATTAATATCGACGATAAGCAAATATGCTGCAACTGACCGAATGACCAAATCATATCTAAAAATATTTATACAATTTTGTGACCTTTTCACCAAAACCAGAGCAGAGATATTTCAAGAATACATCTACAGTGTGGTTAGGAATAGACACTCCGATATAAATCTAAATGAGGGAAACCGCCAGACAGCGTGGATCGAAGAATAATTTATGAGCCAAATACTCTAATATGCAAGATAACGTGATCCGAAATTCAAAGATAACGGAGGGTATTGAGTAAGATGGTTTCTCTAGTTTTTTATACGATTGACGTTAAACCAAGATTTTTTAAATTATATATAGCATTTTATACAGAGTTTAATTATAAATGTATACAAAATTAGACTCTTCTTAAAACGCCTATCATATATTGAAATGTTTGAAATATCGTCGTGAGATACAATGGATTTTAACATAATTAAAAGAAACTATTTTTTTTCTTGGTAAAATGTCTTTTCTAAAGACATATTTGTGGTTAATTTATCATGGTTGTTAACGGTGGTGAGGGAAAACATCGTGAGGGAACCCACCCCTATCACGTTAGTACACTGTCCATGCAAAAGGTGGGTACTCTGAACACCAGGTGACAAAGTCACGTGATGTCCAGAAGTATTAGTACCTCTGCCAACCCCTTCGAGGATATTCGGCGTGAACGTTTATGTATATGTTTATGTTATTTATATTTAATAATTAAATTAAACATAATTAATTATAATTGTAACAAGGGTTTAGTAATTAATTTGGTTAATTTTTGTTACAATTAATTTGTTAGAAAGGTTTTGATTTAAATATGAAATTCATAAAAAAAGTATTCTGTTATTAATCTTACTAATATTGTAAAAAGTAATATGAACTAAATAATGCGAAAAATTCGTGTTAATATTCCTGGAAATGCGCTTGATTTCTGATCTAAAGACTTATTTTTAGTCATGTGGTTGCTTGATCAACATACACACGAAACAGGAATAGGAATAGAATATAATAGAATAGAATATAATAACTCTTTATTGTACATCAAACACAAATTTACATAAATGATAAAATATGATCAAACAGTTTACAGTGAGGTAATAGGCCTGTTTTCAAAAACGTAAATACACGTGAGGCGTGGGTGAAATACGGATTTAAGCCTACGAAAACTTGTCTTTGAAGACCGAAAGTGAAAGAAATTTGAGTGACATTATAGAATATACACTTTTGTTTTTATATTTGTAAGAGTACAGATTTGTATGTTATGTTTGCTAGGAACAAAGATCGTTCAGATTACCTACAATTTCCATGCACATTGTATAAAAATGATAAAGGTGTAAAAAACCACTAAGACTTGCAATTGCACAATTGCCGTTGACATTGTTGCTGCTTGATATAGATTAATTACTAAGTAAAGACTTAATGCTGGCAAAAGGAAAAAAAGGAGAAATAAAACTTATAACTAATTTTTCTCTTCCTCTTACGCCGTGTAGTGTCGGCTTAGAATAGCACTACCCCATTTCTACCGATGGGTGTACGTAAGAGGCGACTAACGGTATTGGGGCTTTTAATGGATTTTTGGGCGATGCTGTTGGAGACCCATCACCAACAACCTTTACTTTATCATCTTTTCCCCTCTCAATTTTCCAAAAGTGGCTGAGGAATTTTCAATTCCTTAGCTCTGGCTACCCCTTCTAGGGATTTATAGCCGTGAGTATATGTATGTATGTATGTTTTTTCTTACACCCCCCTCCAGATTAGAACCCACGTTGCCTACATTACAAGCAGTGTACACTAAGCTATCAAGACAACTCCGAGCAATATAAATTCCAGTCACAACGCAGCTTCTCCGAAATACAACTTAATATTGGGCGCAACTACAAACGGACCCCTGAAACCGGAAATTTGAGCAATAAATTGATCAGAACTAAAAGGGTATAATTCGAGACGAGTATTTGAATAGTAAACTACAAACCTATTAGTAGTTAACTAAAGGAAATATTTTAGGATTTCACTCTATTACTATCATTACAAAGCTATGAACTTAAAATACTTCAACGGTATAGAATCATTTTGAACTGTTCTAGAACTTTACGTTTTCAGAGAAATGTTATTATTAAAGTATCTGTACTGACTTTAATGAAAGAGGGCGGAAGTATTTTTCAGTTAGTCATCTACAAAGAAAGTTAAAAATATGTTTTGTCTAAATAAAGCTATTATTCAGTCGGCTCTGTATATCATAACATAAACGTTCACGCCGTTTATCCCCGAAGGGGTTGGCAGAGGTACCAGTACTTCTGAACTCACATGGCAGCGCCATCTAGTGTCCAGAGAAGGTACCCACGTTTTGCTTAGACTGTGTACTCACGTGATAGGGGGCAGGCCTATCGCCGTTTTGTACGAATACACTGTCACATGACTAAGTACAACACAGCCATGTAGGTTTCCTCACGATGTTTTCCCTCACCGTTAACAACCATGATAAATTAACCACACATATGACTTTAGAAAAGACAAATTGGTGTAGGCCCGACCTAGGATTGGAACTCACGCCCTTTTGTTTTCGGGCGGGTGTTCTACCCACTGGACTATCATGTCGTACTATCTACTGTCTGTATATCACTAATCCATTTCTTCCCGCGTCAGTCCTAAGAGGTGTCCTTGAGTCTTGGGGCTTTTCAATACTAATCACACGAAACTTTAGCAGTTTAGCGAATTAAAAAAGTAACTGAAAATAGTAATTAAAATATATAATCATTTTCATCAGTCAAATAAGTAATATTTATATAATAATATAAACGGTAAATTTGAGCAGTAATAAAAGTAACCCACTAAATATAAATAAACAAGACAAAACATATTTTTAAACAAATAACAGCGAATTTGTACCTATAGAGCATGTTATGATTAAATGTCGGAACAAAGGAAATATTTAAGATTCTTGTCTTCTATTTACTTTGTAATAAAGGGTTTGAAAAACATGTAATCTTGAAAAGTACCCGTAATTTTGATGGAAAAATTATACATTGGATAGTAATAAACAAAAAGGTTCTTAAACTTACTCTAGATATAACAAATTTAAAGATACCAAAAACGAGTTCAAGTTATGCTTATTATTTCTATATTTTTTTAAAGATAAACGTTCATAAACATAAACGTTCACGCCGAATATCCCCGAAGGTGTTGGCAGAAGTACTAATACTTCTGAACATCACATGACATTGTCACCTGGTGTTCAGAGTACACACGTTTTGCATGGACAGACAGACATTCCTATCGCCGTTTTGTACGAATACACTGTCACATGACCAAGCACAACTCAGCTGTGTGGGTTTTCTCACGATGTTTTCCCTCACCGTTAACAACCATGACAAATGAACCGCACATATGTCTTTAGAAAAGTCAAATTGGTGTAGGCCCGACCCGGGATTTTTAAAGATCAGTCTATTAAAAGCAAACATAAATTGAATACTTACTTGCTGACTATTAGCGCTGCCTTCTGATTGGTCAAACGGCGGCAGAACTGAACACAGACGGCGACCCATAAGCGAATACGATACCACGACTATACAGCCTGAAACATACATTAATATTCTTTAATTTCCGTGAACTACACCTCTGACTAAGTGCCGAGAGCGCTTCTTGGGAAATTTAAGGCACTGGCACATGATCATTCCAACGCTCCGAACTTAGGACCCGGTAAAGAGTTTCTCGTCGTCTTCTCTTTACAAAACACCTAGGAAGTGACGAGCGCAGTTGAGTTAATAACATTTTAGTTTTAACACTTAAGATAGTGCATTGAATCAGGAGTTACTTTGCGGAAATCCGTAGCAATACTAATGCGGCGGTGCACAGTGCATGTTGCATGAAGACTGCAGGTATTTAGCGGAATTGAGCGAAGAAAATTTAATTTTTAGAAATTTTAATTATAATTAAGATAGATATCGAAAGAATTCTCACTGAAAAGAACTCCATTTATTAAGGATAACATATGTTATATAAGGAGTATTGAAGTTTAATAATTATTTCGTGATTATATTAAAGTATTGGTTTGCGCTTGTTTCAACGGTTTTTTCAGGCCAGTATTTTTTTTCTTTATTTCACAATTCACACATTAAAACAATACCTCAGTTTAACTAAATACTGAATAAATGAGTTATATTTCTTCTTATCCACTTATATTTTACTAGATATACTCTTATCATAAAATATAACCTTAAATTAGTCAATAAGTTATCTAGTAAATAAAACTTAGTTTACAATATCAAGTACCATTAGCTTAGAAATAGTTAAAATGCCTACTCGCAGTGAAACTATTAGTAATTTAGAAAAGAAGTTAAATTCAACCCTTTTAGAATTAAAAAAATCTAAAGAAAATACCATAAAATTGTTAGAGGAACGTGAGGATAGTGAGCAAGAAATAAACAATATTATTAAAACCAATTCTTGTTTAAGGAAACAACTTGTTGACTTGGATGCAGAGCTGCAAGATAGCATAGCCCAAAGATTGGCCCTGGAAAGAGATGTTAGTTTGCACCAAAACAGTTATGATTTTCATGAAGCAGCACTGAAAGAAATAGAATTGTTAAAAGCACAACTAGCAGGAGCTGAATTAGAACTACATTCATTAAGAAGTAAGAAAACAGAGGAGAACTCAATTATTCTGCAGCGAATGTATGATAACATTATTGATATGCCAACAATAGACTTGACTACTCCATTAAAGGAGGAAAAATCCCTACCAATTGTGAACATAAAAGGTTCCAGAAAGTTAAAAAAGTACCTTAAACTTAAAAGAACTGTAAGAAATCTTGTAAAAAAACTTAATAAACTTAGGTGTAGTCAACATCATGAGATGAAGTTTAAGTTAAATAGGCTAGAACAACTATGTAGTGATTATGAACTTTCTCTAGACAGTAACAAAGTTAAACTAAGTCATGATAGTAATAGAATTATAGAGTTAGAAAAATCTCTTCAAGATATTACAGTAAACTATCATAATAGTCACTTAGAAATGCAAAGCTACATAGTAGGATTAGAAGAAATCATAGAGTTAAGTAATGAAAATATCAAAACAGTAGAAACACTATCTAGTTTTTGCACTAAGTGTGAAAGTGTGAGTACTGTCATAAATGATGTATCTCCTGAAAATAGAAATAATATGGTTCAGCCCACTTTTGCTTACAATAGAGATGTGTCGACTCAGAGGACTTTAGTCTTCTCCGATTCTCTTGGTGTTAACATTGGCCATCATTTAAACAAAGAATTAGACCAATGTATTTTAAATACTTGTATGCCCGGAGCAAGTTACTCTCAAATAATAAATACCATTTTAAAAGAACAATATGACTCCAATACTACTTTAGTTATTTTAATTGGTTCGAGTAATAAGGTGAATCCAAGTGACTTAAAGAAATCATTTGACAAATTGGTCAATTTAAATGTTAGAAAAATAATTATAAGTGACTTCCTATATTCCAAGCATCTTAGCTATAAGGTTAATACTAGGATTTATAAACTAAATATGTTACTATATAATTTGACCTTGGGATATAGGCAAAAAATTGTTAATTTTAATATAAATAATTATATTAAGAAACCATTATTGACTAAAAGTACCTTGAAAGTACCTGAACATTCTAAAAAACGTCTAGCTATGTTACTAGCTAGTAATATTGTATACAACAATGTTATTAATTTGAATAACATAACAATTTCATCTGACTTGGATGCAGTTATTAGTACATGTACTAATGTATCTGCAAATTTAGCTTTAAACTAGGTAGTAAGACAAAGGAAAAGGCATACATTTCACTAGTTCATCAGAACATACAGAGCCTTTCCTGCAAACTATTAGAATTAGAGTTATTCATTAATAAGTACAATGCCAAAATACTTTGTTTAACAGAACACTGGTTAAAAGCAGAACAAATGAATTTTAGTTTAAAGAATTACACAGTGGGCAGTTGTTTTAACAGAGAGTCCATAATGTGTGGGGGTAGTATGATACTATTATATGTAGACATTAAATTTAAAGAAAGAAAAGACATCTGTAGACTCTCTGTTGAACAACATGTAGAAATCTCATGCATTGAATTGAGCAAGTATATAATTTTGTGTGTATATCGCCCACCCAAAGGTGACTATGACATCTTTGAAGCAGCGATGGAAGATGCTTTGGGGATGGCTTCCCGCAGCTCCAGAGAGGTTGTAGTTTGTGGGGATTTCAATGTTGACTTGTTGGGTGAGGGTCTAGTAAAGGAGAGAATATTGACATTTTTTCAATCATTTAATCTTCTAAATGTATTTAATGAGCCAACCCGAATTACCTCGACCTCTGCAACATGTTTAGATAATATTTATTGCAATTGTGATTACTCCGGTCACTTCCTTTTTGATTGCATTACCTCAGACCACAAGGGTCAATTTATAAATTTAGAATTTACCATCGAAAAGAAAAAGTCAATAGTATGTAGACAGATAACTGAAAAAAAACTTAGCTTATTTGAAAATAATATTAGGTCTAGCATCAGCCCCCCAATGAGAAGCAGTGAATCATTAGAGAATTGTCTTTCATTCATCAATGAGCTAAAAACTGAATTCAACAAAATCTTTAAAACTAAGGTAATACTGTGTAATACAAAATGCTCTTTTGCTGAATGGGCCACCGCTGGAATTAGAATAAGTAGAGATCACCTATATAACATTTATAGAGAAAAGTCCTTTAACTTCAACCAAGATTTTATTATTTATGTCAGAAATTATTCAAAAATTTTCAAAAAAGTTTGTGGTGAAGCTAAATCTAGATGCATAAAACATAAAATTATGAATTCTTCTAACAAGAGTAAGACTGTCTGGAAAATAATTAACAGTGAAACTGGAAAACTAAAGTCCCCACATGATCTCAATTTATTATTAGATAATGAACTGATACAGTCAAAATCACAAATTGCTGACATTTTTGAAAATCATTTTATAAATACCCCCACTCAGACAACAGAGAAATTAAATTCATGTCCCCAGAAAGCTCTTGAGTTGTTGGAACAAAATGTTACCAAAACAACAGCACAGTTTTCTTTCAAGTATGTTGTCAATAATGATATAATTAAAAATTTTAAAACTATTAATCTTAAAAAAACCGAAGACATAACAGGAATGTCAGTTTTCGTCATAAACAGAATAATAAATATAATCGCTCCTCATTTAACGATACTTTTTAATAAATGTATAGATATAGGAGAATTTCCAGACTGTATGAAGTTAAGTAGGCTCATCCCACTACATAAATCAGGAGATAGTCAGGACTTTACCAATTATAGGCCTATTTCTATTTTGCCAGTTCTCAGTAAAGTTTTTGAGAAAATCATGTCCAACCAAATGCTTTCATATTTCAACAATCATAATATATTCCATGACGAGCAATATGGTTTCACCAAAGGTAGGTCTACTGTAGATGCAGGAGTGTCACTAATGAAACATATTTTTAATTCATGGGAAAACTCCCGGGATGCATTAGGTATATTTTGTGACCTCACAAAAGCTTTTGATTGTGTAAAAAAAGAAATAGCGTTGATTAAACTTAAATATTACGGTTTTGACGAGCAAGCACTGAAATTAATGGCATCATATCTTCATAAAAGAACTTTAAAGGTTGATATTAATGGAACCACGTCGGAAGGATCGGAAATAGAGATGGGCGTTCCTCAAGGTTCTATACTTGGCCCATTACTGTTTCTGATTTACATTAATGATTTACCATTTATGGTACAAAAGTATTCTGAGATAGTTATGTTTGCAGATGACACATCTTTAATATTTAATGTAGCGAGATCCTCTACATCTCTTGACGACGTAAATAAAGCTATCTCACTGGTATTGCATTGGTTTACTGTAAATAACCTGGTTCTAAATGCCAAAAAAACTAAATGTATTAAATTTACTTTACCGAATGTTAGGCAAGTTGATAACAATATTGTTATTGATAGTGAACAAGTAGAATTAGTGAAAGAAACAAAATTCCTAGGGATAATAATCGATTCTAAGTTGCAATGGGGACCCCATATACTAACACTTTCTAAAAGGCTGAGCTCAGCAGCGTATGCCGTGCGTAAGATTAGAGAAATAGCAGACGTAGAAACAGCTCGCATTGTGTATTTCAGTTATTTTCATAGTATTATGTCGTACGGTATTTTATTATGGGGTAAAGCGGCTGATGTTCATAAAGTTTTCGTCTTACAAAAGCGAGCTATCCGATCTATTTACATGTTGAGGTCGAGGTATTCGTTGCGCGAAAAATTTAAAGAAATTGGCATTTTAACTGTCCCTTGCCAATACATATTTGAGAATTTAATGTATGCCAAAAAGAATATAGGCCAATTTAGTAAAGTTAGTGATAGGCATACTGTTAACACTCGAAATAAGGACAAACTTCACGTACCGAAGTGGAGACTTAATAAAGTAAGTAACTCCTTTATGGGACTATCCCTGAAAATGTTCAACAAACTTCCTTCTGACATATTGGAATTGCCTGTGGCATCTTTTAAAAAGGCAATAAAAGCCATGCTTTTAAAGAAGTCTTACTACAGTGTTCAAGATTTTTTAAACGACAAGGACCCAACGCGCACATGACCGTGTCCGTAAAGCTATAAATCTTCCCTCGTTATTCCTAGGAATAATTGTCTGGTGAGGATTTTTCTTCTCACGTTATGTGATTGGTTTTTGTGATGGACAATTTATTTTAAATATGTCAAACTAGCGTTTGGTTTTGTCGCATAGAAAATCTTTTATAAAGTAAAAACATGTTAATAAACTGAAATTGTACAAACCATGTTTTGAAAAAATGAAAAAATGTGAATGTAAAGAGTTTCTTTGTTGCTTCTTCTCTTTACGAACACCTTCCGAAGCAACGGACTAATGATAAATTTAAAAAAATTTGACGTTCAAAAAATGTTAATTTTTAACTTAATTTTGAAAAATAAACTTTTTGACTTTTTTTTTTTGACTTTTTTTTGAAACTTATTAATATTATTATTTTAACATTTAACAAAAATATTTTATTTTGATAGGTCAACGTATAAGTAGAATTGGTATAAAGAAAATTAACTGTGAATTTATGCCTTGTATTTTACTATAACAATACCATTTAAATAGTGATTGCAAACGTAGCTTTTCAAACTATCGATTTTAGCGTCATCATTCAACTTCGTGAAATCGGGGGTGGTAGATGATTTTTGAAAGAAAGCATTGTTAAGACTACAAGCAGACTATCCAAACATGCGAAGATTCCTTGTTTTTAATAATAAGGCAGTCATAGCTAGCAGTAATTAAATTTAGTTAAATCAAATTTGTAAGGTCATCCAAAATACGTAGCTGTTTTAACTTAATTTTATATCTGAAGAATAATGAAAGGCATACTATAATAATAAATAATATTTTTGCCATTGATTGCTCTTAGTACTATCGAATTCTTTCTCGTTCTCTCTCACCATTTAACCTCGGTTGGTTTGGATACGTGGTTTAAGTTAGTAGTATCCCATAAGACAAGTCTTTAAGTTGTACTTAGTTTGTGGCTTACTTGATCTGTGTATCGTGTAGTGTCGGTTTAGAATAGCACTACCCCATTTCTTCCGGTGGGTGTACATAAGAGGCGACTAACGGTATGGGGCTATTAAGGGATTTTTGGGCGATGCGGTTGGAGACTCATCACCAACAACCTTTATTTTTACTGTCTTTTCCCTACTCAAATTTCCAAAAGTGGCTGAGGAATTTCAAATTCTTTAGCTCTGGCTACCCTTTCCTGGGATTTATAGCCGTGAGTATATGTATGTATGTATGTATGTATATTTATTTATGTTTATTTATGGGTGTTAGTTATTGTGTATAAGTACCTTAATGTTAACCAACATATAGTGGGCAAGCACGGTAGATTATTGCTAAAGTAATTATATTGTAGACTACCAGATACAGTGTGAACTCAAGCCCATCGATAAAACGTTTATTAAAAGAGATTTACGGAGGCCAAGCAGAATTTGTATGCACAGGGAAAAAAATCCTTACTTATAATAAACCTTACAACAAAGAAAATGAAACTAACTTTCTAATAAGAGTACTTTAAAAAGATGGCCAAAGCTTCGGAAAAACATATTTTCTAGCCACTTTTGGTAATTAAGAAAGGTGGAAAAAAGTTAATTTAAGTTGTGGGAAAAGACACACATACTTTCATTAACGATCTTTTTTTTTACATACATACATACATATACTCACGCCGTTAATTCCCATTGGAGTAGGCAGAGACTATCGATCGCCACTTCGTACGATCCTGGCAAACCTCTCTTGCTTCGTCTACATCCATCAATATTTTCATACATGCTCTTTTATTCTTCATACTTCGGACGCCTGCCTTTTTGAGCACACTTTTGTGGGAGTCATGTTAGAGCGCACACTACTGCGGACTCAAACGCACATAGCAGCGTCTCACTCATATTCCTACATCGCGGAGTGTAAATGTTTTTCGAGTTAAGCATAGATACAAATTATAAGTTGGTATACAGCAGGGTGTACTGGCCAATATATCTTTGCTGTTTCCACAGTGGTGACCCCTCGATAAGAACACACGCTTCTTTCTACTACATTTCTCGATCTACCCGCAACTTCTATTCCTCGCTTACCTCACCACATCATTCATTTAGCAGAGCATCTACAGGCATGCAATCACCGGCCTCATTGCTCACACTGAATTTGGTAATTGGTTATAGGTACCTCCTAGCTTTGATATCGTCGTATCGACTAGGAGGGGAGTACTGTGGGAGTCATGTTAGAGCGCACACTACTGCGGACTCAAACGCACATAGCAGCGTCTCACTCATATTCCTACATCGCGGAGTGTAAATGTTTTTCGAGTTAAGCATAGATACAAATTATAAGTTGGTATACAGCAGGGTGTACTGGCCAATATATCTTTGCTGTTTCCACACTTTCAATTTGGTCCAAGTGTGTCTTTCGTGGCCGTCCTCTACTAACATTACCTTCCACATTAGCTCTATAGATACCTTTTACCAATTTCCTATCATCCATCCTCTCGATGTGCCCAAACCATCTCAACATTCCTTTTTCTATCTTTCTTACAATATCATCTTTTACACCACACCATTCACGAATCACATCGTTCCTCACACGATCACATAACCTAACATTACAAACTTTTCTGAGGGACCTCATTTCTACTGCATTCACTCTGCTTTCATGCTTCTTCTGCCACACCCACCATTCACTGCCATACATAAGCGTAGGAACAAGAACGGCATCATGCGCAGCCATTCGGGCCCTTTCGGACACCGATTGACTAGACATTAGGCTATTCAATGCTCCATTAATCGCATTACCCTTTTTCACTCTTTTCTCAATATCTTCATCACATTTTCCATCCCTTGTAAACAAACTTCCCAGATATACAAACTCCTTCACCTGTTCCACATACTTACCATCAATCGCAATCACGCATTCTGTCACATCTTCCTGTCTCTCAAAAACCATCGTTTTGGTCTTATCCACATTCACCCTCATTCCCTTTCTTACAAAAGACTTACATGCAATATTCATCATCTCTTGCAACTCTTCTGCCGATGATGCAAGTAGCACTTGATCGTCAGCATACAAGAGGCATTTAATGATGAATCCACCCATTCTTAGTCCATAATCACTTTCACGCAACTCTGTCAAACAGTCATCCATGAACAAATTGAAGAGCCACGGAGAAGCTACACATCCCTGTCGGACACCCCTAGAGATTCCGAACCAGTCAGTGTTTTCCCCGTTTACTCTTACACATATAAAAGATTATCGATGGAACTATGTTCAACGAAATTTTTTATAGAAATTTGCAGAGAACCCATACTCACAGCTATAAATCCCAAGAAGCTGTAGCCAGAGCTGAAGGAGCGAAGATTTCTTGCTTTTGGAAGTTGAGTTGAGTTGATGCCGTGTAGTTTCGGCTTAGAATAACACTACCCCATTTCTACCCGTGGGTGATCGTAAGAGGCGACTAACGGTATTGGGGCTTTTAAGGGATTTTTGGGCGATGTGGACCCGTCACCAAAAATATTTATTTATTATTACCACCTTTTCCCCAATCAACTTCCAAAAGTGGCTGAGGAATTTCTAATTCCAAAGCTCTGGCTACCCCGTTAAGGGATTTATAGCCGTATGTATGTATGTATGTATGAGTTGATAAACTCAAACTCAAACGTTCACGCCGTATACACCCAGAGAGGTTGGCAGTGGTACTAATACTTCTGAACCTCATGTGATTATGTCACCTGATGTTCTGAATACCCACGTTTTGCTTGCACAGTGTACTCACGTGATAGGGGCAGGCCTGTTATACGACTAAGACCAACTTAGCCTGGGTTTCCTCACGATGCTTTCACTCACCGGTAACAATCGTGGTAAATTAACCACACATATGTCTTTAGAAAAAACAAATTGGTGTAGACCCGACCCGGACTTTAAACCATCATCGTCTGTACGATAAGCGGTTTTCTATCCACTGAGCTATCACGAATGCACGTGTTACTCAAAAAGTAAGTTTTAAACACTGTTTTTCTAGTATACACATGCGATTAGTTTCCATGAAAGAAAATTACTCGATACAAGCCTGAATCAGCTCATGCTCCAGTTTTGCTTTCTTTTCGAAAAGTTTTCATGCCAAATATTTCATCAAATTACATCAGATTTGTTTTTATAGACTTTTTTAAGTTTATTAGTCCTAACATATTTTTCAGTTGCTTCAGTCGTCAGTTCGTCCAGTTACGTACACCCACCCCATTTCTTCCGGTGGGTGTACGTAAGAGGCGACTAACGGTATTGGGGCAATTAAGGGATTTTTGGGCGATGCGGTTGGAGACCCATCACCAACAACCTTTATTTTTACCATCTTTTCCTCACTCTACTTTCCAAAAGTGACCGAGGAACTTCTAGTCCCTCAGCTCTGGCTACCCCTTGTAGGGATTTACAGCCGTGAGTATATGTATGTATGTATGTATGTAAGTGACAATTTCACGTAATGTTCAGAAGTATTAGTACCTCTGTCAACCCCTCAGGAAATATGCGGCGTGAACGTTTGAGTTGAGCCATTTTATTAAGACACCCCAAAAAATAGAAGCTTAATCTTGGGAATGAACAATTCTTCAGTGATTTAAAAATGGACAAGATAAAAGGATGTCGAAACCATTTTATTCAAGCTTGTGAGTAAACGTAGATAAGCTTTCTTCGCGTACTTTTATCTTTATTCAAAGATACGAACGGTTCAAAGATGGTATACTAAGAATTTATATTTTTGGTTGTTCTAAAATTATCTTTGTTCAAATTAAACGGATCATACGTTCTTATAAATGCATATACTTTTATTACTACATACATACATACATATACTCACGGCCATAAATCCCAAAAAGCGGTAGCTAGAGCTTCAGAACTAGAAACTCCTCAGCCACATTTGGAAGTTGATAGGAGACAAGATAGTAGAAATAAAGTATCGTTGGTGATAGGTCTCCAACCACATCGCCCAAAAATCACTTAATAAGCCCCACACCATTAGTCGATTACGACACCCGTGGAAATAAATGGGGTAGATCTATTTTAAGCCGACACTACACATCATAATTTATTACACTAAATTTATAACTTATTTTGATGCTAATAAATAAAGAATAAATAAAGGAAAGAAAAAAATCGACACAGGCGGGATTCGAACCCGCGACCTCGGGTATACGCCCCCGTCGCTCTAGCCAATTGAGCTACCGTGTCAATGGCTGCCAGCGCCTCCCGCCTGTGTCGAAATTTTTCTTTCCTTTATTTATTCTTTATTTATTAGTAATAATCCCCACATGAGGTTTTCATGAACAAAAAGATTTAAATTAATTCTGATGCTGTTCATTTCATTGGGATAGAACTTCTACTCACATCACTGATTTTAATACATGCTTTTATGTGGCTTACTTTTGTGACCAAATTTTTTGTTGTCACATTCATTTGTTTTGTTTTGAAACCTTCTACGTCACCGTTTTCGAATGATTTCTCTCACGTTTCTTTGCTCTCAATCATCCGCTCAATTATTCCAAACAAAAATAAAATTTAATCGCTTTTGTATCGTCAGCAAAAACATTCATTACGTGATGTTCGAAGGTTATGGTATCTCTGCATCCTATTGTGGGATATATATGACGTAAATTTTGATTTGATTATCGACTTTCTCACATATATTTCACAATAGTTTCATATCTACTTAGGAAAGTCAAAAGAGGGAGAACTTCCCACTTCATCACTTAAACTCAATTTCAAACGTGATATATATAGTGCGTGATGGTTCGTAAGAGGCGGCTAAGGGAGTTCGTAAGGCTTTATAATCTTATAGGGATAAGATTATAAAGCCAATTAACAAATATGGCTGAGAAATTTCCTATTCCATAGCTCTGGCTACCCCATCTAGGGATTCACAGCCTAATATATGTGTGTAAAAAAAATATCATGACTCACAATCAAATCAATAATGCTTCACATTACTGGCTGAAAATCAGCGTTGCTGTTGTTGTTCTAAACACATCGGTAGCATTATGCTGAGTCAGTGACCAGTTCTTAGCTGAGGGGCACTAAATCGTTTTTTTTTTATATATATAAATTCATTCGTTCTTTTTGGTTTAGTTTTAATAATGATTAATTTTGTAGTTTATAAGCTTACTAGCTTTTTGCCCCGCGACTTCGTCCGCGTGGACTTCATTTTTTGCATCCAGTTTACATAATACCAAAATACCGAAAACTATCTCAACTTCTGTTTTTTATATTTATAAACCCGCGGGCGTTGTAAATGACATAAAGGACATTGAGGCTTTTTAAGTGATTGTTGGGCGATGCAGTTTGTGAACCATTAAATATTAAACTATTTATTAAACTATCTTTTATCAATCTATTTCCAAAATTGGATGAAGAATTAGTATCTCTGAAGCTATGGCTACCCTTTTATGGAATTTATGGTTGTTAGCAAATACTCATGAATGATTGATAGATGGATTTCATAAATTCAATCGCACCAAGTTTTATTATAAAATGTAAAAAAAACTCTATATTAACTTTCATTTGCTATATCAACCCGTTAGGGGTTGAGTTCCAAAACTTCCTTTTTAATTGTTCATAATAATCATGAAACAAATATACCAAGTTCCTATGTTCAGAAATGAGAATATCTTTAGTAAGTGTACAGATACGGATAGTAGTTAAGTTAGTACTGCGGCGGCGCACTGTGGGCAGGACAGGTCGGTATCGGATCGAAAATATATAACTTCATGAGTTTTTGTCCTAAAGTGATGAAATTTGGTACATATATGCAGTAAGGTGTGGATATTCAAATAATGTATAATTTCAAATTTAAAAAAAAAAAAAAAAATATTTTTTTTTTGTTTTTTTTTATTCTTACGCAAAATAAGTGCAAACTTGATAATATACCCTCGTTATCAATGAATATTAATTAATTTTGAACGGTGGTAAACCGCAAAAGATACCGATTTTCTGTTCCGTCCTTTATAACATTCTTGCTGATATTTTCCAAAACCGCAAACATCCGCAGCTGATTTTTTTTTCTTGTGTTATAGTATAGTTAGACTATCAATTAACACAAATTGTAGCGCGTGGGGAGACGTGGGTAATAATGAAAACCTTCGACGAAAAAAATAAATCAGTGAAAAATATGGTATGTCACTTTTTAAGTACCTACTGATACATTTGTCGCTTTTTTAGAAATCAATGACATGTATTCTAATAAACATGAAATAAGCTTTCCAAAAATATATGATACTGCATATCTGTAGCAAATATTTCTTTCACAATATGGTTTTGAAATACGTGTACACAAAGATATAAGTTTGGTACTCCTATGTTGTATATACTTTCTACACATGAAAAATAATGTCATTTTGTGCAATTTTGTGAAAAAACGTAATGAATATTATATTACAATTATTAGAGAACCAAATAAAATAACCATATTAGACAAATTATGATATTCGTAAAAAGTATTTTCGATATGCTCTTGTTCTACCGTTTTCCACAGTGCGGCGGCCCGGTGCTGCCCCGACACTGACCGTTGGTGATAGTGGGAGAGCTTACAGCAATTGCTCGGCAATATAGGGATGATTAGTGGTGGATCTCCTTCCAAAATAATCGCTAAATTGAAGGGATAGTGCTTGTTATTATTATATATAGTGCTATTTTAAGCTAACAAAACATGTTTTTTACAAAAAGCTTGAATTGCCTGAGATACGAACCCGGGACGATTGATTCATAATAGTTCTAATTAAATATTCATAGTAGTTAGTTATACCGCTACGCCACGGAGACGTTACCGGGGCGGTGTCAAATTTTTATTACGCTTTATTTCATATTAGTCTTACTATTGATAAACAAATTTGTCATTTAAATGTTCATTTATTTTGATGAAAATGGATGAAACCCCTTAATCTTTCCAAAATGAACATTAACAAAGTGTCTGATGTGAATTCCATCGATGATAAATATAATCGCTGCAATATTTTGAGCCTTATATGAGTTAAGGTTTTTTGATGTTCCTATGAGAACTCTTGCGGATTTCTTAGTTTCAAGGAATCATCGTCGTTTCATTTAGCTTCTAAATTTACATGTTTTTATTCGTTTGCAATATAAGAAGATGTAAATAATTGTTTATACGATGAAAAAAATAGTACATCATCCCTCGGGAGTTCCTTATTTTCGGGGATCCATTATCGTAACATTAAGCTTCTAAATTTTGATTTTTATATTAGTTTACAATATATTACGTTGTTTTAAACGATACACAGCGCCATCTCCAATGCATCCAGCAAGCCAACAATATTTTTGATTTCCCGTGGGAACATATTTTTTTCGGGCAAAAATTACCCTATTATTTAATCTAGACTTCTAACTATACGTCTGCAAAATTTCAAAGCAATCGGTTCAGTATTTACGGTGTGAAAGCGGAACAAACAAACAAACAAACTCACTTTCCCATTTATAATATTAGTATGGATTGCGTTATGATGACTGTTGTGTGTTTAAAGTGTACCTTTAGTTATGAATAAAGGTTTTTCATTCTTTCTTTCTCATTATATTTGGATACAAAACAAACATAAATTGAACGTTTGTTATCTCTAATCATTTGATTTGGCTCATACCATTTACGGTTGGGTTCAATTCAATAGTACATTGAGAATAGAAGCACATGTCACAGAGATTTTGGAGGCTTTGACATCGGGCAGCACTTTGGAAATATCACGGAATACAATGGGATTCAAGCAAAGTTCTGAGTGAGACTAATTCATCTTGTACTTTTAACTAATTACCTTTTTCATCTGGCACAAAGTAACATAAAAAAATATTTTTGTTTTTCCTGTTGTATCCGTTGGCTATTAATTATATTTTTACTAAATAGTAAAAAAAATAAATTTTCCAAACAATTTTGTTTTATGAAGTACCAAAGCCCCACAATTAATAAAACGATTAAAATACTCTTTCAATCGTTAATACTTTTCGTCAATAAAAGCTAAAAATTAAACAGAGCGGTTAGTGTTGTTGCCATAAACCTCTACATTTCAGTACAAAAGAAAATTTCAAAGAAAATGTTCAATTTTACAGAACAATGTCTTTTAATACTCTGGACTTTATTTACAGAGTAAAATTGTCTCAGAAAGCATTTTTCGTAGCCGAAGATTTATTGCTACAAGGTATTACGCTACGGCATTTCGTAGTTGTTGACTTTTGACTAGTGATGGGTAAATGATTGTGGCTTTGAATATTCTAACTGAATATTAAATTACAAATGCGGTTGGGTAGTTTCTATATCTGAAGCTTTGACTACCCCTTTTTGGGATTTATGGCCTTGAGTATATATATGTAAACTGAAAATTCACTTGAATAATACCAAAAAGTAAAAAACCGGACAAGTGAGATCCGTGCCTCTTTCAACAATTTTAATTATTAAAAAAATTAAAACTGTATATTTCAAATATTATATGTTGTTTTTATCAATTTCTGACAATGATGAGGCAAAAAATTCAGGTTCCTTTGTATCACAGTTCTAATCGAACCTCATTAATAATGCCTTAATTTGCGTATTTACTGAGTGTATCCATAAAATATATTTATATCATTTAATTATAATACAATTGAACTTATATATAATAGCATAGAAAATAATTTATTGCACATCACAAAAAATATTTACAAAATTCCAGTACAAAAGTAAAAATACAATAGGTTGGTCTTATCACTAAAAACGATTTTCAGATTGACAACCCTGAGTAAAAGTATGAGTTATTTTTATTTCATGAATATTGATTGAAAGTAATAATTGTACTCGTGTAATTGTAATAGCCGTGTAGTGCCGGCTTAGAATGTCACTATCCCTTTCTACCCACGGGTGTTGTAAGAGGCGACTAAGGGTATTGGGGCTTTTTATTGGATTTTTGGGCGATGCGGTTGGAGACCCGTCACCAACAACCTTTATTTTTACCATCTTTTCCCCACTCTACTTTCCAAAAGTGGCTGAGAAACTTCTAGTTCCTCAGCTCTGGCTACCCCTTCTTGGGATTTATAGCCGTGAGTATATGTATGTATTTTGAAACATTTTAACTTTTAATATAGATGCTAAATAATCCTGGTATACTTTATCGGCAAAAGATTAATCACTTTTCAGTTTTCAAAAGACCTGTTACTTAAACTCAGATTTTAGTTGATTGCAAAATTCTGAAAGGCATTGCCGGGTCCTTTGATCTCAGGAATTCTGAAGTTAATCCGATGTATGCTGCTGCAAATTTAAAAACGTAATAAGATTAAAGGTATGATATTAACGTCTCGTGAATAAAATGGTAATATATGAAGCTGAAATGAATAAAAAAGTGGTCTTAAATTTAAGATTAATTAGCACCGATTGATTTGTTTCCGTAGCTGTCATCCGAGGCCGCTGGGGGTTTTGCAGGCTGTTAATTATTTCTTCAGTGATTTATTTTAGGTGATTGAACAGTGGGTATAACACCGTTTATCGTGCTTGTGTAGTAAATTTATCATACTTGTTAACTTGAGAGACAACATCGTGAGGAAACTAACATGGCTAAGTTGTACTTCGGGGATATACGATACAATAACGATAGTTTGAAATTCAGGAATGAAAGTATAAAATTTATACAAAAAGCACCGTACAACCAACTTAAAACTAAAAATTAATTAATTAAATTAAACATAAAGAACAAAAATAGTTAAACAAACCGCCCCGAGACATATCCAATCCAAAGGTCCCATTGAACAGCTAGGGAGATCACCGTCATATCATTATATCACGAACTATAGAGGGAGAGTCATTTGTGAAAAGTGCTGATTAAAAGATATATGCGAATGCCAATGTAGGTCATATTTGGACCAAATAGGCGTCCGAAGCCCGAAAAATGATAGGCCATCTATAAAAATAAAAAGTATTTAAGCCAAAAATTCTTTTGATATTTGGTTTAACTAAATATTAACTTAAACTTACTACTCTAATACCTAAAAGAGTTCAGTAAGTACTAAAATCGTTATAAAATAAATACGTGGAACATTTAATGCAAAAATATAAGACGAAAATAGAAATATCTCCATTTTCAGAATATTTTAATTCTACATTTTTCGTTCGTTCTTATTTTTTTATACTATTAACTCTTAACACATATGGTAATATTTTCCGGTCGTACAAACTTTAAGTTGAATAATTAGATTTAAATTAAAATTCAAAGTTGCTGTGTACTGTCGGCTTAGAATAGCACTACCCCTTTTCTTCCGGTGGGTGTTACGTAAGAGGCGACTAACGGTATCGGGGCTTTTAAGGGATTTTGAGGCGATGCGGTTGGCGACCCATCACCAACAACCTTTATTTTACCATTTTTTCCCCACGCAACTTCCAAAAGTGGCTGAGGAATTTCTAATTCGTTAGCTCTGGCTACCCCTTCTAGGGATTTATAGCCGTGAGTATATGTATGTATGTCAAAGTACGAGTATGTATTTTAAAATAAGTTAATAAGGAAGTGAGTGCGTTTTAAAATTTAATAATTGATTATATAAAAAAACTTAACTTAACTGCTTGTTAGTGGTGTCGTTTGTATCAACAAGACCTCAAATTAAATATCGTAATTAATACTTAAGACTCTAGCATTTATTGCATTTCATAATATATGCAACCGTGATAGTGGGTAAAACACCGCCTATCGTAACACAACCGAGAGCGTAGGCCCAAAATATTAGCTAAGGCTTTTAAGGGTAGACCAATTCGTCTATTCTATAAATATTATATTTCAATAATTCTCAAAACAAATCAAACAATACTCATGTGTTAAACAAATCTCTTAATTATAAAATTAAATTTCTGAGGCATTTACTTATATAACATTTAGAAAACATCAACGGGGGTTGAGCATGAAATGATTAACGACATTAACTTTTAATTGTACATGCTTTATTAAAAAGCTAAAAATAGAAATGCTTTCATGTTGCATGCTCTCATTTTCATAACAGGTTTTCAACTTGAGAAGTTTGCCAATTAATTTACTTGGCACCTTTCCGGAACAAGTTTAATAGAGCCTTCTGTCGAAAAATTTGTGTCAATTACCTTGAAAGATAATTAGACGTGGTGTTCTTTAATTAAATTATGAGACATTCGAAAAAGGCAGGTAGCCACAGTATGAAGAATAAAAGAGCATGTATGAATAGATTGATGGATGCGAAGGAAGCTAGAGTCAATAGTATCTGCCTACCCCGATGGGAACTAATGGCATGCGTATATGTTTGTATGTATAATATTATATGCAGTATTTTATACAGTTACGAGTATATAATAACACCTATATAAGTCTGTGGTGTATGTGTATAATTATATTTATTTATTCCTTATTTAAGCAACAAACCAATTTCCTATCCTATCAGTTGAGATGGCGTTAGTCCTGTAATTCCTTCCGTTAAAGGAAAACGTGCGACGCCTATTTAATTGGGTGACGTGGGTTCATATTATTTTAAACTCGTTTTGCTGTGTGAGAATTTATCTTTCACTACCGTATTCGACGATAAAACGGTTTTTAGGATTGCCTATCTGCATAAAGATACAAATCACAAAACCATTTATCGAATTTACATATTCTGTGTTTTTTTATACTGACTGCAGAACAAAAATTTTCAGAGATTTATTTAGATCGTGATTGATTGCTATTCTCAGTCGATTCCACACAAAAGCTCATATAAACCACATGGTGTGATGATTTGATGATGTGAATGTTATTAGGGATTAATAAAACATACATATATACATATAATCACGGCCATAAAACCCCAAAAGGGGTAGCCAGAGCTTTAGAGCAAGAAACTCTTTAGCCTCATTTGGAAGTTGATAGGACAAGATGGTAGAAATAAAGAAGCGTTGGTGATGGGTGTCCAAACACATCGCCCAAAAACCATTTAAAAAATTCCCATACCTTAAGTCGCCTCTTACGACACCAGTGGGTAGACAGGGGTAGTGACATTCTTATTATTAGTATGGCACTATAGGACTAATAAAAATAATATCAATTTGTATAATTGTTTTAAATACAAACTTTTTTTAAATTATTTATTCATTATAAAGACAAAATACATTATACAATGGTTATATCGTGGTCACTTAATCCTCTTCTAAGGTTTAATTGTGACCACCGTCCCCCACTCTTACATTGTAAATCACAGTTGATTGTATTGCGTCTTAGTGACGTTCTCTATTTAAGAAATATGAATATAAATATAATTTACTTATAAATTTATATACAATGCTGACTGACCATCGTAACATGGCCCAATTTCACACGCCGCGGATGATACCCGCGTGACAGATGAGGCAAGAATTCTATAAGAGTTCATGGCTCATCTGCCCCACCGGCACCCCCCGCCACCTGTGAAATCGGCCCTGTTTTACATTGTTGTTGGAAATATCTTTTTAATATAGTTTTACATTTGTGGTTGTCCACGCGCAGTGAATCAATGACCTCGCTCGGTAGTTCATTGAGTACCTGCGGTAATATGCATTCTATCGTTCGCCTGCCGTAGTCATTGTTACATCTAGGCACAACAAATGTAGGTATATAAGATAGCGAAATAGAATAGAAAATAGAAACTAAGTTAGGAAGATTTTTTGTAAATGATTTTAACAATATTATTTTTAATGTTTTTTCTTCAAATAATATCCTATATATTATATTTGAAGAAAAAACTGACTATTTGACAGAGTTGCGTGAAAGTGATAGAAACGTATTCCAACTGAAAACCAGCGTATGGGAGAATCATCAGCCTGGCTGCTTGTTTCTTCCATACACATGCTGAGTTGGAGCGTATTTGGTACAAAACTTGTTATTTTCCGCTTGTTACTTTGTGAATTGTGTGTTGTCAAAAAAAAATTGTTCCAAATAAACATTTTTTCTTTCTTTCTTTTTTCTTTTCTGATTATGGACTAAGAATGAGGGGATTCATCATTAAATGCATCTTGTATGCTGACGATCAAGTGCTATTTGCATCGTCGGCAGAAGAGTTGCAAGAGATGATGAATAATGCATGTGAGTCTTTTGTAAGAAAGGGAATGAGGGTGAATGTGAATAAGACCAAAACGATAGTTTTTGAGAGACAGGAAGACGTGACAGAATGCGTGTTTGCGATTGATGCTATGGATGTGGAACAGGTGAAGGAGTTTGTATATCTGGGAAGTTTGTTTACGAGGGATGGAAAATGTGATGAAGATATTGAAAGAAGAGTGAAAAAGGGTAATGCGGTAAATGGAGCAATGAATAGCCTAATGACCTGTCAATCGGTGTCTGAAAAGGCCCAAATGGCTGTGCATGATGCTCGTCTTGTTCCTACGCTGTATGGAAGCGAATGTTGGGTGTGGCAGCAGAAGCATGAGAGCAGAGTGAATGCAGTAGAGATGAGGTCCCTCAGAAAAATTTGTAATGTTAGGTTATGTGACCGAGTGAGAAATAGTGTTATTCGTGAAAAGTGTGGTGTGAAAGATGATATTGTAAGAAAGATAGCAAAAGGAATGTTGAGATGGTTTGGGCACATAGAGAGGATGGATAATAGAAATTGGTAAAAGGGATCTATAGAGCTAGTGTGGATGGTAATGTTAGTAGAGGACGACCACGGAGAACACACTTGGACCAAATTGAGAGTGTGCTCAAAAAGGCTGGCGTCCGAAGTATGAAGAATAAAATAGCATGCATGAAAAGATTGATGGATGTAAACGAAGCTAGAGAGGTTTGTCAGGATCGTACGAAGTGGCGATCAATAGTCTCTGCCTACCCCAATGGGAACTAATGGTGTGAGTATATGTATGTACGTATGTATATTATATTTCTGTCTTTTCTGCCAATCTTTGTGCTTTTGGCAAGAAAAGTCACTTTAATTTAAGTAAGCTCGCCATACAAATTTGGATTATGAAGCGCTATTTAATGTGCTGAATGTTAATGAGCTATTAAAGAAGAAAGAACAAAAAACTTTTTTAATAAGTCTTTTTAACAATAACTACAATCAAACTTTATTCAAACATTTAAAAAATAATTTAGCTCTGACTGTTATGAAAGCAAAAAGTCTAACATTATAAAAACAGTGACCATAGTTTCGGCTTCTAAAGTTTTACGAAAAGGATGTCGTCAATCAAGCAAACAACCGTGATAGCTCAATGGGTAGAACACCCAACTTTTATTCAGCAAACGTGGGTTCCAATCCCAGGTCGGGCCTACATCAATTTGTGTTTTCCAAAGTCATTTGTGTAGTTAATTTATATTGGTTGTTAACAGTGACGAAATAACATCTTGAAGAAACCCACGTGGTTAAGTTTGCCTAACCCGTATCACGCTAGTACACTGTCAAAACAAAACGTGTATTCTTTGAACACCAGTCAACAATGTCACGTGATGTTCAGCAGTATTAGTACTTTTGCCAACAAGTTCATATGTTGTGAATTTTTGAGTCTTCAAGTCTTGAGTTAATCGAGCAATAAAGGTCTGGTTACTTATAGTACAACCATAAACACTTATTACTAATAAATAAAGGAAACAAAAAAAAATCGACACAGGCGGGAATCGAACCCGCGACCTCGGGTATAAGCCCCAACGCCCTGCCAATTGAGCCACCGTGTCAATGGCTGCCAGCGCGAAATTCTTCTATCCTTTATTTCTTTTACACGTTTAAGTAGTGTTTGCGTTTCCTACCTCCGAATTTTCACTAATTATTTATTAGTGATAATCCCTACATGAGGTTTTCATGAACAAAAAGATAATAGAAATAAACACTTATTTTAATTTTACCGTAAATAAACTTAAACGAGATAATAATATAAATAACCCAATAATCTTACCTGGTATAGCATACACTAACACAAAACTGAAAGCGCCAAAAAGCTCCTTCTTTATAGAGTCGGGCCATTTCTCTGTGCAAAACTCCATGTACTGGAGAGTCGGCTCCCTTCTTATCTGTTGAAACATCAAATAAGAAAAACATTTATTAACTTGTGAAAAGTGTGGTGTGAAAGATGATATTGTAAGAAAGATAGAAAAAGGAATGTTGAGATGGTTTGAGCACATAGAGAGGACGGCTGATATAAAATTGCTAAAAGGGATCTATAGAGCTAGTGTGGATGGTAATGTTAGTAGAGGACGACCACGGAGAACACACTTGGACCAAATTGAGAGTGTGCTCAAAAAGGCTGGCGTCCGAAGTATGAAGAATAAAAGAGCATGTATGAAAAGATTGATGGATGTAAACGAAGCTAGAGAGGTTTGTCAGGATCGTACGAAGTGGCGATCAATAGTCTCTGCCTACCCCAATGGGAACTAATGGCGTGAGTATATGTATGTATGTATGTATTTACTAACTCAATATACCATACCACATTATCTGTGGTTATACTATACAATATAATAGACTGTGTCCACATCTGAGTATTGTATAACTTCAAAGGTGAGCAAATATCTTATTCAAATATCACGTTAAGTCATATATTATAGATTGTTATTCAGAATATACACTTTCTGTCTCAAATGTATTCTAAATTGATGAGGGTCGATGCTGTTGTGACTTTTTAGGCATGTATTGTCATACGGCTATGCGACAAATTAGTCGTTTGATTCGCTCACGATATTTCTCAGCAACTATAGCAGCCCTGAGAAATTTATTGTTTGTTATGTCGCTGAAGGAAATTTCACGTTTACAATAAATGTCATCATATTAAATTAATATTACGTCGTAACCATTAGTGATATATTTTTTTGTTCATTTACTTGTTACGGATCGCTAACAGCGGAAAAGGTAAACTATATCTTTAAAATTATATTTTATGACATATTTCATTTATAACAATCTCTTATTATCGTCGTATCAAATAGTGCTGGACGTAGAATGCTATGACTCATGACGAAATTAATTTATAGCCTCATAAACATACCGTTACTTGAAGGATTTTCTAAATAGAATAGAATAGAATAACTCTTTATTGCACATCAAACACAAATTTACAAAAGTAATAATATAATCAAACAGTTTACAGTGAGGTACAATTGGCGGTCTTATCGCTAAAAGCGATCTCTTCCAGACAACCTTTGGAAGGTGAGATTGATAAATTAATTATTTGGGTAGATGCACAAACAATCTTAGTCCATAGTATATTGTAATAAAAAATATATTATAAAATGTAAGGACTGTAAATTTTATAACTGATTTCAATAATATATGTATTTCAATACTTGTGTAATAAGCTTTTTATAAGTCCTAATTATCTTTAGAAAGCGAATAGTAAAAAAAATGAAAACCTTCAATAATGAGAAACCGAAAATACATTTGTTTTTTCTAACGACTGCCCAACAGACGGTCAGCAGCAATTAGAACAAGCTAATTAGTTCTTTTTCGCTTTCCCAATTTCGTTTTTTGTAGCGAAATGGGACTGCAAAATTGTTCAGTTGGCTTTCATTAAATTTTTGCTACACGTACGATGTACGATGATTTTTATTTTTCATTTTATACATATTATATGACATGGCGTAGTTTTAGTTATATAATTATAAGATCTTCCATCTTGAAATGAGATAATAACACTAATGCATGATCACCAAACCAAATACTAAGTAATTTTATAACCATAAATAGATTTACATTTCAATGGAAGACATAGTGCTAAGTATCTTGCTAACTAGGGTGCCATGTATCTCAGTGGTTCACTCAATGTTTTTTTGAAAATTTTCCTTAACTTAAAAGTTACCATCGCTAAAAATTGCCGGTACTTGCTATTCAATTTAATTGCAACTTTTAATCTAAACATACATACATACTACATACATATACTCATGGCTATAAATCCCTAGATAGGGTAGCCAGAGCTAAGGAATTAGAAATTATTCAGCCGCGTTTGGAAAGTTGAGTGGGGAAAAGATGGTGAGATAAAAGTTGTTAGTGATGGGTCTCTAACCGAATCGTCCAAAAAACCCTTATAAGCCCCAATACCGTTAGTCGCCTCTTACGTACTTTCACCGGAAGAAATGGGGTAGTGCTATTCTAAGCCGACACTACACAGCATCTAAATTCAATCTAAACATATCATCAACAACCTCAAAAAATGATGCAGCATAAAACGCGACAATTAAATTTTACTTACAGACCCATTCCCAACCCTCGTAAACGACGGCATAGCCTGTCTCTCTACCGTGGACACGGCGAGCAAAGGCGCGAAGATAGCTAGGGCTACCACCCACAGCGCCGCTATGAGGAGGAGCGCTCCTCGCCGCGACGGCATCCAGGGTTGTCGCAGCGTTTGTGTGATGGCCAAGTACCGGTCTACTGACATCGCTGTTATTGTGAACACGCTTGAGGCTACGGCTACGCCTGGTAAGGAAATATAATCTGCTTTTATTGATATTTCGTATTAAATATTGCTTGATCAATATAAAAGATGCTAGTGAGGTTTACCAGGATAGTACAAAGTGGTGATCTCATAATCTTATGAGTCTTTACCTACCCACATGGGAAATAATGGCGTGAGTATGTGTATGTATTTAGGCATGTATGCATCGCTGTTATTGTGAGCACGCTTGAGGTTACTATGCCTGGTTAGGAAGTTAGTGGAATAGATAATTTAATTTAATTTATAAATAAAGGAAAGAAAAATTTCGACACTGGTGGGGATCGAACCCGCGACCTCGGGTCAAGAATATGTCAAGAATAATATTATATTTGTTTTATGGTAACATGAACTAGATCCTTACTCTGCGGTTGTCATAGCCCGGAGGCAAAACACTGCTCTTCAGTTTATTCCTATATAATATAACATCCGTTCATCAATAATGTATTAACAGATCTCAGTCAAATAATGTTTTACAAAGGAGAACTGTGGCAGTCCTAATGCCTAAAGATATAAATTCCAGAAACTCTTCAGATAATATCACCTTAAGGCTTTTTGGTTCTGAAAAGTTACATTATTCGTGCATAAATTATGTACTCTGAGTGTCTGGCTAACTCATTTTCGGATTTATAACCGTGTATATACGTATCTATGTATGTAAAAAAAGAAGTGTTACTGAAAACAAATAAAACTTAAATACGCTTTGCTCGAAACATATACCATATAAAACGAAAAATGTGTTAAAACAGCTTAAAAGTAAATCTTCGAAATCTGTATAATAGAGCCCTTAAGGTTTTCCTTAGTCTTATTTTACAAAGAAATCATTATTTTTACCAATAAAACTACAATTTTCTTCCAAATGATATAATTTGACGAAGAGGTCAAGCCATTTTGTTGTATTTTTCTATGTTGTTAAATTTATGTTGAAACCTGACAATTGGTCATTCACTTACATTAAAGCATAGTTTAGTTATGATTATATGTTATAAACTATTGAAATCGACATTGTCTCTGCTAATCAATTGGGAAATAATAGCTTCAGTGTAAGTACCTATATATGTAAATTTATACCATTCAATAGCTGTGTAGTTCGATTAGAATAGCACTACCCCATGACTGCCCGTGGTTGCACGTTCATAAGAGGCGACTAAGGGTATTAGGGCTTTATAAGTGATTTTTGGGCGATGCAGTATTGTATGTTTTTCCTACTCAACTTCCATAAGTGGCCGAGGAATTTCGTATTCCGGAGCTCTGGCTATACATATGAATGAATGAATCAATAAAAAACATTCCCTAAATACATAACATACATTACATAAACATACCTGTTAAGGATTTATAGATGTAAGTAACTGTATGCATTTATGTATATGTAAGAGATACAGAGACGGTATAAGAAACTTACCCTGCATAAAGCTGACAGTCTTACACATGATGTCACCGAAATGCCACAGAATGGTGACCGCTTTGGCTATCTGCACCGGCATGCAGAACAACGTCACCAAGAGATCTGCCACTGACAGATTCACGAGGAATATGTTTGTTACACTGTGGACGAAGAAAAAACAATGTTAATATTCAAAACTCAAACACAAACGTTCACGCCTTAAAATTCGAATGGGTTGGCAAAGGTACCAATACTTCAGAACATCACGTAGCATTGACACCTGGTGTTCAGAGTACCCATGTTTTGCTTGATTACGTGATGGGGGCAGGACTATCGCTGTTTTGCACAAATAAACTGTCACATGACTATCTACGAAACAGTGCCAGTAGGTTTCCTCACGATGTTTTCCCTCATAGTTCACAACTATGATAAACTTACCACACATAAGTCTTTAAAAAGACAAATTGGTGTAGGCCCGACCTGGGATTTGAACCCTCATCTTCTGCGCAATAAGCGATGTTCAACCCACTGAGCTGTCGCAAAATTCAATATGCAATCCTATAGTTTACTAATAATCATTTTATCTCGGGAACTTTGCCATTATCGACTAAGTGAGGATTAATAGTATCTACCTACCCTAGTAGAAATTTATAACGTTAGTATATGTGTTTTAGGTACCTCAAAGGGAGTAGCTACATCTTTTGAACAATCCTTAGCCTTTATATTAGAAATACTAATATATTTCCAAACAATCACATTAAAGCTACACAACCTAAGTTTCCTCGCAGGACGCCCACGCCCAAACTTGGAACAATGGAAACTGGAGCTCTGTTATCATAATTTAATTAAGTGGATTCAGCTAAGTGGAGGAATTGGTTAAAAAAGGTGGTATTTTGGACGCCAAGTAATTATGTAGGTAACAAATCCTTACTACAGAATATTTTTTTAAACTAGACGGTTATAATATATATTATACGACAGACGACAGACGACACTGGACGACATGATAGTCCAGTGGATAGAACACCCGCCCGAAAACAGAAGGGCGTGAGTTCCAATCCTGGGCCGGGCCTACACCAATTTGTCTTTTCTAAAGTCATATGTGTGGTTAATTTATCATGGTTGTTAACGGTGAGGGAAAACATCGTGAGGAAACCCACATGGCTGAGTTGTACTTAGTCATGTGACAATGTATTCGTACAAAACGGCGATAGGCCTTGCCCCCTATTACGTGAGTACACTGTCTAAGCAAAACGTGGGTACCTTCTCTGGACACTAGATGGCGCTGCCATGTGAGTTCAGAAGTATTGGTACCTCTGCCAACCCCTTCGGGGAAAAACGGCGTGAACGTTTATGTTATGTTAGATATATATATATATATATAAAGTCTTCTCGCCTACATACCAGAGGGAAAGAAAATAACTTTATTATTAATAGATGTAAATGATGGAAGCTTTAAGGGTTTGCCAGGATCGTACGGACTGGCTATCGATAGTCTCTGCCTGACAAAACGGAAACAAAGGGCGTGAGCATATGTATAAATGTTAAACTGAAACAACATCCGTTATCTAATTGGTGTCATTTATACCTTACTGTGTGTGTGGCCTCCATTTAGGCTTAAGTATGTTTGCTTATATTTAATTAATGCTGTGTAGTGTCGGCTTAGAATAGCACTACCCCATTTCTTCCCGTGGGTGTACGTAAGAGGCGACTAACGGTATTGGGGCTTTTAGGGATTTTTGGGCGATGCGGTTGGAGACCCATCACCAACAACCTTACTTTTACCATCTTTTCCCCACTATCATTTCCAAAAGTGGCTGAGGAATTTCTATTTCCTTAGCTCTGGCTACTCCTTCTAGGGATTTACAGCCGTGAGTATATGTATGTATGTTTGCTTATACATATTTCATTACAGAAACAGCAAAAAATATAGTAAAATCTGTTCTTCACGTGATTGTTATATTGAAGTGACTTTATTTTCCGAGTCAAGAATCTAATTAAATTTTCCGTTCTGCCAAAATTACTCACAAAGAGAATGAGTGTATTATTAAAACACAACTTTGCGGTTCATTATGATGAACTTTGTTCTGTTTTTGGTTTAATATTTAGTTACCATAGTTTTTAATTAATCTTTTCTTTTTACACACATAAACATACACTGTTAGTTCCCATCGGGGTAGGCAGAGACTATTGATCGCCACTTTGTACGATCCTGTAAAACCTCTCCAGCTTCATCCATCCATCAATCTTTTCATGCGTTCTTTATCCTGTTTTATTCTTAATACTTCTTCTTCTTTTATGCTTTTCACATTATTCTATATCCTATATACCTATTGATCTGAAGGGATTCATATAGTTTCAAAGTATATTTTCAGTCCATTTCTCTTTCCTAATGTCATAAATTTTGTTAACGTAGAACAGAAATATAGAAAATCATTTATATGGATACATATGAATAACAAATAATAATAAAATAAGCTGTGTAGTGTCAGCTTAGAATAACACCAACCCCTTTCTGCCGGTGGGTGTACGTAAGAGGCGACTAACGGTATTGGGGCTTTTAAGGGATTTTTGGGCGATGCGGTTGGAGACCCATCACCAACAACCTTTATTTTTGCCATCTTTTCCCCACTGAACTTTCCAAAAGTGGCTAAGGAATTTCTAGTTCCTTAGCTCTGGCTACCCCTTTTAGGGATTTATAGCCGGTGAGTATATGTATTTAGTATGTGTAAAATAACGCTGGTGCTAGGCCTTGGGCTGGCTGAAATAATAGTGTATTCTAATCATCGCAGAATATTTTATGACCCAGTACGTCATACTCATTAGACAATGTCTTCACATCAGGTGGTATGGGGTATGCCAATTGCAATGTTGTATGTGATGTGGGGACAATTAAACATGAGGTGAATATTAAGGTATCTTTTAAAAAAACTATTATTTAAAGCGATCATATACTGGTAGAAGGAGAAAAAAGAGCATGTATAAAAAGCTTGAGGCTTCGCACGTGTATCAAGCATGATAATCTCTATACTTAGTCATGTGACAGTGTATTCGTACAAAACGGCGATAGGCCTGCCCCCTATCACGTGAGTACACTGTCCATGCAAAACGTGGGTGCTCTGAACATCAGGTGATAAAGTCACGTGATTTTCAGAAGTATTAGTACCTCTGCCAACCCCTTCGAGGATATTCGGCGTGAACGTTTATGTTATGTTATGTAATCTCTATAAATAAAACCGTTGCGTTACTGACTCACTGACTAACAGTGCATAGCCTAAACTACTGGACCTAGAGAGCTGAAAAGTAGGTAGATAGTTTTAGTGCTTTAGATAAACGCTGAAAAAACAATAGGCTGAAATTCTCACGGGAACGGGAATCACGGTATATTTAAGTTTGTATGTCCTCCTCACCACCCATATATGTCCCCACAAAAGGTGCTTGAGCCTACCCTATATAGGGCGATTTGGCCATAGTCCACCACTCTGACCAATTGCGGGTTGGAATACTATCGACTTCTATCGTGATAGTAGCCGGGGCTGACGGCTTAAATTGCCCTCCGAAGCACGAAGTTTGAGAAGTTTTTATGTAACTTCCACAATTTTAATTATATCATGTTGAAATTTGGTAAAAAGTCTACTCAACAGATATAAAAGTACATTACAAAAGGATTACTGTGTAGTGTCGGCTTAGAATAGCACTACCCCATTTCTTCCGGTGGGTGTACGTAAGAGGCGACTAACGGTATTGGGGCTTTTAAGGGATTTTTGGGCGATGCGGTTGGAGACCCATCACCAACAACCTTTATTTTACCATCTTTTCCCCACTTAACTTTCCAAAAGTGGCTGAGGACTTTCTAATTCCTTAGCTCTGGTTACCCCATCTAGGGATTTATAGCCGTGAGTATATGTATGAATGCATGTATGTATGTACCTGAAAATCTAACGGGAACAGAAACAACAGGAGATTAAATCGTATACGTAACTTCTATAATTTCTATTACATATATGTGTCAAATCGTTTATTTTATTGTAATAGTGGAATTACTTAGTTGGTTGGATTTAGTTAATGGTGGTAACGTAGCTGAGGTTGTCTTAAAATAACGATTCTATGCGGACAAAGTTGCAGGCAAAAGCTAGTACTTAATATGATATATAAAATAATATATATTGTTATTGTTTAGTGGTAAAAGAATCATGAAAGTACAATAAATGCAGTAGAGACGAGGTCCCTCATAAAAAATGAAATACTGGGATGTGTGATCGAGTTATTAATAGTGTTATTCGTGTACCTATCTCTATTCTATCGGGATTGTCACTGCCAATAAGTAAAGTACAAGTTTGTTACGCCAGTTTGCATTCAAACTGTCTATTCCAGCAATGCAAAACATTTGTAATTCACGTAGAAAAACTTATGTAATTTCAACAATATTATTTATAGGCTTTCCACCCATGGCTACTTCCACGCAGAATACGACTCTATAAAAAAACTCGAACTAGCCTGTTTTAATTACAGTACAGTATTATAATTAATTATAATATATTAATATATAATTTTGCTGTGTAGTGTCGGCTTAGAATAACACTGCCCCATTTCTTCCAGTGGGTGTACGTAAGAGGCGACTAACGGTATTGGGGATTTTTAAGGGATTTTTGGGCGATGCGGTGGGAGACCCATCACCAACAACCTTTATTTTACCATCTTTTCCCCACGCAACTTCCAAAAGTGGCTGAGGAATTTCAAATTCCCTAGCTCTGGTAACCCCTTCATGGGATTTACAGCCGTGAGTATATGTATGTATGTATGTAAAAAAAACTTGAACAAGTCTATTCTAATTTACAGTATTATAAATTACCACGAATGAAGTATCAGAGGAGATATTTCCACCAAAAATAAAAAAATGCAATATGTGCTGTCGTTTCAGAGTTATAGTCTTTTGACGTTGTAGGTGTAAATCCTGTATTATAGTAAACCTCATGCCTAACTTGACCAAGATCTGCCCTGCAGTCTTTCCTTGATGCGCCGATATACATCAAAGGTACATCCATTAATTTTCGTCAAAGGTAGCAAAGGCTTCTGTATCACCAATTTATCACATTCTTTAAGTTTATATGTAGTAGTATGTAGTGCCGGCTTAGAATGTCGCTACCCCTTTCTACCCACGGGTGTCGTAAGAGGCGACTAAGGGTATTGGGGCTTTTTATTGGATTTTTGGGCGATGCGGTTGGAGACCCATCACCAAAAACCTTTATTTTTACCATCTTTTCCCCACTCAACTTCCAAAAGTGGCTGAGGAATTTATAATTCCTTAGCTCTGGCTACCCCTTCTAGGGAAATATAGCCGTGAGTATATGTATGTATGTATGTATGTAATGTATGAACATTGTATAATAAGGGGTGTTGAAAGTCAAACATATTGTCGGAATAGAAACCGATTTTCACACCACCGACTGGCAAGCAAGGTTAATGTATAAGTTTACGTGTTATATGAAACTTAGTTCTAGTTATCTAAGGTTTCTCAGCTCGTTCGTCAGTAGTGTTTGAGTTAAATGTTGCTAGCGATAGCATTCACTGTGAACCAACATGTACTTGTAATTTAAATCTTTTGGTTCATGAAAACCTCATATGGGGATTATTACTTATGAATAAAGAATAAATAAAGGAAAGAAAAATTTCTTTCTTTTCTTCTCGGGCGTATACCCGAGGTCACGGGTTCGATTTCCGCCTGTGTCTAATTTTTTTCTTTCCTTTATTTATTAGTAATGTACTTGTAATGTTTATGTTTATGTCGTGTATCACAAAAGTCGTCGTAGAGGTACTAGTATTTATTTTATAGAAGTACAGCACTTTTACTTCAAGTAACTTATAACAAGTAGCTGTGTAGTGTCGGCTTAGAATAACACTACCCCATTTCACTACACTATACCAATATAGTTGTGCCTTTAGTTGTTATGTTTAAATATAGTGGGTCATAAAAATGTTATTCCCAATTAAATTATGACCAAAGTTCTATGCGAATAAATATAGACCACTGCTATATAGCTGTGGTCTATATTTATGGTTGTGTGCGGTGTGAATAAATATAGCTGTGTAGTGCCGGCTTAGAATAGCACTACTCCATTTCTTCCGGTGGGTGTACGTAAGAGGCGACTAACGGTATTGGGTCTTTATGGGATTTTGGGCGATGCGGTTGGAGACCCATCACCAAAAACCTTTATTTAAACATCTTTTCCCCACATAACTTACCAAAAGTAGCTGAGGAATTCCTGATTCCCTAGCTCTGGTTACCCCTTCTAGGGATTCATAGCCGTGAGTATATGTATGTATGTGATGAAAGGCAGGCATATAACCGCTTTGTTTGAATACAATGTGATTGTGACATGAGAATTCTTACTATATAGTTACATAACATAACATAAACGTTCACGCCGAATATCCCCGAAGGGGTTGGCAGAGGTACTAATATTTCTGAACATCACGTGACTTTGTCACCTGGTGTTCAGAGTACCCACGTTTTGCATGGACAGTGTACTCACGTGATAGGGGGCAGGCCTATCGCCGTTTTGTACGAATACACTGTCACATGACTAAGTACAACTCAACTATATCGTTGTTTACCTTTAATAACATTGATGATAAACTAGCAATAAATATAGAATAAATCCATAAGAGTAGACTAGAAACCATGGCTTTGTATCAAAAGCATAGGTCTTCTAAATATGTTATCTCTTGAAATGAATGTTTTTTGTTCATGAAAATCTCATGTGGGGATTATTACTAATAATTAAAGAATAAATAAAGGAAAGAAAAATTTCGTCACAGGCGGCAATCGAACCCGCGACCTCATACGCCATCGTCGCTCTGCCAATTGAGCTACCGTGTCAATGTTCGTCGTTCGGGTTCGATTCCCGTCTGTGTCGAAATTTTTCTTTCCTTTGTTTATTCTTTAATTATGTTATCTCCGTTTTTTTTATTTCGTTTATTTTCCCAATATTTCTACGAAATTAATTGTTTTTCGAAATTAAAAAGTAGGCGTAAATGCTATTCTACCCGTGCAAAGTCGGGTCAGGTCACTAGTAATTTAATAAAAGAAACTCGTCATTTTGATCTTTGACATTTTCATTAGGTGACTTTCTTGATTTAATTTTCAGGCTTTTTGTGTGAAAATACCTTTTAAAATTAAATTATTTTTATAGCACCAAATATTTTTCTACTTTTCCAAGACTCGTTTTAGTGACAAAAGAAATTTTTATTTCAGAATAAATTCATTTTTGCTTGTGACAGAATAATGCTTCTGACTTAATTTAACTAGTCTTGCATATTGGAAATTCTTGTTTTAGATGAAATTCGAATCTGTATAGTCACGGCTTTAAACCGAAAGAATGGGTAACAACAGCTTGGAAATTATTCAGTTGTTAAACATAATTAATAAATTATGTTTCTAATTCTGTTGCAGTAATAAATCAGTATCTTATAATAATAACATATTAACATTATAATCGTTTCAAATATTTAACATTTTAAGGATAAATAAATGATTTCGGACTCTTAACATTATTATAATCACCAATTTCACTAACAAGAACACATACCATATTTTTTGAGGTTGTAGATATAAAACATATTCTAACATACATACATACATATACTCACGGCTAAAAATCCCTAGAAGGGGTAGCCAGAGCTAAGGAATTAGAAATTCCTCAGCCACATTTGGAAAATTGAGTGGAGAAAAGATGGTTGATGGTGATGTAAAGGTTGTTGGTGATGGGTCTCCCTCCAACCGCATCGCCCAAAAATCCCTTAAAAGCCCCAATACCGTTAGTCGCCTCTTACGCACACCCATCGGTAGAAACAGGGTAGTGCTATTCTAAGCCAACAATACACGGCAAATATTCTAACTAAATCAATTCTTTTTATTGAAAAAAAATCTTTTAGTTGAGGCTTGAGCGAAAAAACCATAATATTATAAAATAAGACTGCAAAATAAGGAGATCTTACGGTCTTGTTAGCATTGTCGACTTGTAAGGATCTCCTTAGGGCTATACGTGACATATGTGAGGGTGCTAATTTTGTTTTGTTAAAGGTAATTTTCATTGTTTAAATAAATATACGTAGGATTAGTAATGATGACCTGTGTTTTGAAGAAAAAAGTGTTATAATATTTATGCTAATAACACTGAATTAATAAAATCAATATTTGTTTGCTGTGTAGTGTCGGCTTAGAATAGCACTACCCTATTTCTTCCCGTGGGTGTACGTAAGAGGTGACCTAGGATATTGCGGCTTTTTAAGGGATTTTTGGGCGATGCGGTTGGAGACCCATCACCAAACACCTTTATTTTACCATCTTTTCCCCTCTCAACTTCCAAAAGTGGCTGAGGCATTTTCAATTCTTCAGCTCTGGCTACCCCTTTTAGGGATTTATAGCCGTGTGTTTATGTATGTATATTTGTTACACATTTCGATAATGATACATAATTGCGCTTAAAATTTTGATTATATTAAAAATTTTGATCGACAAATTTTATGGCATCTTACTTCATTATATTACTTTGTAAATATTTAAAGTAAATTATAAAACTTGTGAAACTAAACATCAGTCATTATAAGCTTTCGTATATCTGATTTTTCAATTAACTAACCGAAATATTCTTACTACAATGATTCCCGTTAGGATAGGCAGAGACCAAATTGCAAATACCTCGTTTGTTTTCCTTAAATCAATATAAGTCTTAGTTCGAAAGCCTATTACAATGTTAATGATTACATTAATGATGAAGTGGCTTGGTGTCATGTCTGTGCAGGATGTTTCCGGGCTAACACCAAAATTGTAATGGACGTAAAAAAAGATGTGTGTTGGTTCTTACGGGTTCTTCTCTCAACAAAACACCTTCCGAATCCGAAGTAAACTTAGTATTAAGTTGAAATTTTACGTTCAAAAAACAAAGATTTATCTTTTTACTTTGAAATAAATGATTATGTTATTTTATAATATTATCATACGTGGAAAGTTTTATTTTAATCCATTAACTTTAAACTCCCAACTTTTCTAAGTTATCTGTATAGTTTTGAAAAGCCAGAAATAGCGGGACTTTCATATATAATAACGTCTTTATAAAATATTCAGATGAAAATCAGACTTTAAAATTTTGTGTGGTCTATACAACTAACATAACATATACTCACGGCTATAAATCCCATGAAGGGGTAGCCAGAGCTAGGGAATTCGAAATTCCTCAGCCAATTTTAGAAAGCTGAGTGGGGAAAAGATGGTAAAATAAATGTTGTTGGTGATGGGTCTCCAACCGCATCGCCCAAAAATCCCTTCAAAGCCTCAATACCGTTAGTCGCCTCTTACGTACACCCACCGGAAGAAATGGGGTAGTGCTATTCTAAGCCGGCACTACACAGCTATATTTATTCATACCACACACCACCATAAATATAGACCCCAGCTATATAGCAGTGGTCTATATTTATTCGCATAAAAACTTTGGTCATAATTTAATTGGGAATAACATTTTTATGACCAACTATATTTAAACATAACAACTAAAGGCACAACTATATTGGTATAACGAAATTCAGCATTACTTCGTATATTTTTGCAATGCATAATTTTAGTACATAGTTAACCAATATGAAAATTTTATTTTTGTTGCTTACAGCTAACTGTAAACAGTAAGATTTTTATTACGTAATAACTGGTGCAAGCGTATGAAAATATATTGCACTACGTGGCAAAAACAGTAAGAAAATACGTTTGTTACAACGACAAAACTTAAAAGGCATCCCTCGTATTCACTCCACTTTTTCATAACCTAGGCATATTTTTATGAGGGACAGAATTTATGACTTGACTAGATATTATTTGAGACAAAAAACTATCGGGAAAGGATGACCTGTCTATGGTTCCAAGTACTTTTTTGGTATGGTTTGGTTTGGTTGGCCAAACTGTTATCCATTTCAGCGCAGAGTTTGAGTTGCATCTGATCATAAGATTATTATGAAGTTTTATTTTTCATTCTACCATATCTTATGTGTGTTATAAATTCCACAATGGAAATAAATGTCGAACAAAGAATTTTCACAGTCACTGAAAATGTGTAAGATGAGTTACGGTTATGGTTAATCTGCAATGTCAAAAATGTGCGCTTAAAGTGGTACAAATCTTTCAATTGAATTTGAAAATATTAGCTACCAACGACTTAAATTTAATTTTCGTTTTGCTCTTTTCTGTTCAAATACTTATTCGAGAACTAACTTAGGAGTGTTAGTAGACTAAAATGACAGTTGGTATTATGTATATGTAGTTATGAGTAAGAAAAGAGCAGTGTGGTTCTAACACCGAACTAATCTAATCGCACTTAGGTTATTCCGGTTTAGGTTTTGGATATGTAAATTTTAATTAATAAATTAAACATAAGTTGTTCTAATTTTAATGTTTTTTGACATGAATTCCTCATGTGGGGATTATTACTCATAAATAAAAGATGTTATTAAAGGAAAGAAAAATTTCGACACTGGCAGTTGGCAGAGCGACGGGGGCGTATACCCGAAGGTCGCGGGTTCGAACCCCGCCAGTGTCGAAATTTTTCTTTCCTTTAATAACATCTTTTATTTATGAGTAATAAGTTGTTCTAGTTTCCTTTTGCACACTCCGTCTGTGGCCCGAGTATTTAAATGGTAGAAAATGTATATTTAGGTAGCAGCTATATTAAGGTAAACTAAAATAGCTACAGTACAGATACAAAATGATCCATTTGGTTAATAGTCATGTCTCGGTCACCACAACCCTTTAAAGAGGGTCAACGTCAGGGCCTGATCTCGTTAGTAGTACTTGATGGTAGTCATGGTGTTTCCGCCATGTAACCATTTAGCCAATGGCGCATGAAACAAAGTCAAAGATTTTGTTTTTTTTAAAACACTTAAAAAGAGGCTCAAGACTTGAGTCTTGACTCAAGCGTTGACGCCGTATATCCCCGAAGGGGTTGGCAGAGATCGTTATACTTCTGAACAACACGTGACATTGTCACCTACTGAATATGTGGTGTAAGAAACGAAAACAGTTTATCATAAAATTTATTTTACGTTAATGTACAAGTTAATGAGGGGTATCACATACATATCGCCACAGAATTCTTCCTTTATTCTACTGTTTATCTCGATAGTTTCGGTAATAAACTACTGTGACAAACGGACAGACAGACAAGCATGATGAATTTATACTGGATTTTTTCTTTGCTATACGGATTAATGATCTTAAGAATAGACTGATAATTTTGTTACGTACATACATTTACTCAAGGCTTGTCCCTAAAAGGGGTAACCAGAGCTTCGGAATAAAGAATTCCTCAGCCACTTTTGGAAGTTGAGTGGAGAATGGATAAAATTAAGGTTGTTGGGGATGGGTCTCCAACGGCATCGCCCAAAAATTACTTAAACAGCCGCTATACCTTAAGTCGCTTCTTACAATCACTTACACGTATATATTACACAGCAACTTTTTTCGTTTCTGAAAAACACTGGGAGTGAAGACTTGTCATTTTAATCAATTTAGAAAATTGTTACTCAGTAGTAATTGTGTTTTTCTATTCTTGGAAAATCACTTTGTTGACAAATTCAGGTTAATTAAATTATCTCTAACTTGCTTTGTAGGTTGAGTGTCTCACATTTGTTTTGACACGTGGTAGAACACTCTTGTCATAATACATTACATACAGATACTCACGGCCATAAATCCCAGAAGAGGTGTAGAGCTAGAAACTCCTCAGCCACATTTGGAAGTTGATCTTACAATATCCGTGGGTAGAACATACATATATACATATACTCACGGCTATATTCCCTAGAAGGGGTAGCCAGAGCTAAGGAATTATAAATTGCTCAGCCACTTTTGGAAGTTGAGTGGCGAAAACATAACATAACATAAACGTTCACGCCGAATATCCCCGAAGGGGTTGGCAGAGGTACTAATACTGGGGAAAAGATGGTAAAATAAAGGTTTTTGGTGATGGGTCTCCAACCGCATGGCCCAAAAATCCAATAAAAAGCCCCAATACCCTTAGTCGCCTCTTACGACACCCGTGGGTAGAAAAGGGTAGTGATATTCTAAGCCGACACTACAAGCCAAAAAAGAAAAATATTAATTTGTAATTAAACAAATAAATGTATCAGCTTCGTTTAAACTTATTCCAAGAGATATCTCAGAATCAAGCGTCTTCAAAAGACAAGTCGTTTACCTAGCCGAGCTAATCGTATTTCAATTGAAATCAAAGTAATTTCGAATTAGTTTTCTACGAATAATTAAATCAATGTCAACGCTCGCCATTTAATCCGTTTAAGACTTTAAAAGCGCTTTAATGTTTAACTGCCTTTTACAATGTCGTTAATGAGTTCAAAAACTTAACACGTAAATGAGACATATGCTTCAGAAGCTATTGTTTCGCGATCTTATCTCATTTTACTTAGGTAAACGGGGTTAATCAGGAGTGAATTGTGAATTTTCGAAATGTATTAGATTAAGATAAAAATGAATAATTTACTGACGACGTGATAGCTCAATGGGTAGAACACCAGTTAACGTGCAAGCGACTAGTGTTTAAATCCCGGGTCGGGCCCACACCAATTTGTCTTTTCTAAAGGCGTAAGTGTGGTTAATTTATCATGGTTGTTAACGGTGAGGGAAAACATCGTGAGGAAACCCACATGGCTGAGTTGTACCTAAGTACAACTCAGCCATGTGACAGTGTATTCGTACAAAACGGCGATAGGCCTGCCCCCTATCACGTGAGTATACTGTCCATGCAAAACGTGGGTACTCTGAACACCAGGTGACAAAAGGTGAAAGGTGAAAGTCACGTGATGTTCAGAAGTATTAGTACCTCTGCCAACCCCTCGGGGATATTCGGCGTGAACGTTGATGTTTATGTCATGATTTATTTTAAATTAATACTTTTTTGTTTTTTATAGTTTAGTAGTCTCGGTAAATAAATAAACTATTTTTTTTATTGGGCTTTTATATATGATATTTTATATAGTGATAGTTGATATAGCTGGAGACCCATCAGGAACCATCTTTTACTTACAATATTTTCCCGATTGTATTTCGAAAAACCCGGAGGAATTTCTAATTCAAAGCTCTGGCTACCACTTCTTGGGCTTTATAGCCGTGAATATATGTAACTATTTAAGTCATCTTTTTATTTATTTATTTATTTATTTATTAAGGACAAACAATGGTAACAAATTTTATACATACATTGGTGATAAAAGACATTAAATGTTATTGTCAATTCGTTACTTTGACGTTTATCATTATATTTATCATTATATATATTTTTTAAATGTCATTACACAACTTACGTATAAGTTTTAATCTAATTCAATATCGAATTTCGACAGGTGTATTATTGTGAGAAGAATCCGTGAAAACTTTTAATCACACATCGCTTCTAAGTTAGATTACGATTTTGGTATATGTCTGGAAATATTCTGAATAGAGTCCTGGTGACACCAAGCAGTTTCATTTATCATATTATCATTTAAATTTCAGTAAACTATTCAATAATGCCTGGGTATATAATGTTACTTTGAGTTTATTTTCAGATATATTCAGATATAGCCGTGTAGTGTCGGCTTAGAATAGCACTACCCCATTTCTTCCGGTGGGTGTACGTAAGAGGCGACTAACGGTATTGGGGCTTTTTAAGGATTTTTGGGCGATGCGGTTGGAGACCCATCACCAACAATCTTTATATTACCATCGTTTCCCCACTAAAATTTCCAAAAGTGGCTGAGAAATTTGTTATTCCTTAGCTCTGGCTAACCCTTCTAGGGATCTATAGCCGTGAGTATATGTATGTATGTATGTATGTATTTTTATGTAAAAAAACTACACATGGCTCCATAAGTATGTATTGACTTTCAATACCGTGTACTATGAACCAAAATAAAAATATTAGCGCGCCGTTGTTTACATTGCTTGTCCATCATAAATTTGTGTAACTTAAAAGTTTTATCTACTAATTCATACATATACCTCACGCCCATAAATCCCAAAAAGGAGTCGCCAGAGCTTCGAGGCTAGAAGCTCTTCAGTCACATTTGGAAGTTGATAGGGGACAAGGTGGTAGAAAAAAAGTTTCGTGCGTTATGGGACTCCAACGGCATCACCAAAAAACCACTTTAAAAAGCCCCATACCCCTTGTCGCTTCTTATGAGACCTCTGGGTAGAAAAGAGTAGTGACATTCAAGACGGCCCTAAACGACTATTTTTATAAGTTATCTGCAAAATCAAGCTTTTATAAAGTTTTGATATTTATTTTGCTGTGTAGTGCCGGCTTAGAATAGCACTACCCCATTTCTTCCGGTGGGTGTACGTAAGAGGCGACTAACGGTATTGGGGCTTTTAAGGGATTTTTAGGCTATGCGGTTGGACACCCATCACCAAAAACCTTTATTTTACCATCTTTTCCCCACGCAACTTCCAAAAGTGACTGAGGAATTTTTAATTTCCTAGCTCTGGCTACCCCTTCATGGGATTTATAGCCGTGAGTATATGTTATGTTATGTGATATTTTATCCGCACAATACTCGTAACGTAAGAAGGGTTTAATTTAGCGATCCTTTTAGTTACTGAAATTCAAATGTCGTAGTAACTGATATGATATGACCTAAACAAACATATTCCTTTATAAAGTTAGATATAAGGTCGATAACAGCTTCCGGAAAAGGAGAGTCTTGTGAGTGGCGTAAGGAATATGATTTTGACAGAAATAACTTAAAAAAAATATTTTTCACTATAGTTATGCATTTTTGTCTTATGATATGATAGCACCAACCTTTTCCTTTATTTGGTTAAAGTACAGGCAACTCATTTGGTTGTGGCTTTTTAAGTATCTGGTGGGTGAAGCGGCTCGAGACCTATCACCAACAACCCTTTATTCACAGTAGTTTTCCCATTTAACTTCCAAATTCAAAGGCAGGCCTACACCAATGTGTGTATTTTCAGTACAGAAAACTCACACGATGCAATATTTTTTTCATATAATTCGTTTTAAAAATGATCTTGTACAAACTCAAACCTTCACGCCTTGTATCTCCAAAGAATTGACAGAGGTACTAATATTTCTGAGCATCATTTGACAGCAATGTCACCTAGTGCTACGTGCCTAACCTAGACAATCTAAGAATAAATACAAATTACTCATATGGGTTTCCTCAAGATAATTTTCTACACCATTTTCAACCATTATAAATTTTTCTTCAGTTATATAAACATACATACATATACTCCCGGCTATAAATCCCTAGAAGGGGAAGCCAGAGCTAGGGAATCAGAAATTCCTCAGCCACTTTTGGAAGTTGCGTGGGGAAAAGATGGTGAAATAAAGGTTGTTGGTGATGGGTCTCCAGCCGCATAGCCCAAAAATCCCTTAAAAGCCTCAATACCGTTAGTTAGTCGCCTTTTACGGCCACCCACCGGAAGAAATGGGGTAGTGCTATTCTAAGCCGACACTACACAGCTAGAAGAGATACGTATGCTAGTTTTCGTTCTCGGCGTGAAGAGTAGTCCGTCCTTCTGAACCTTTGGTAAGCAAATATGTTATTCTCAATAGCAACTCAACTGTGAGTGTTTTCCATCCCAGTTATCAAACCGTATTAATTAAGCAAACTAAACTTGTTAATAAACACAAAAGAAGTTCGTATATACATACATACATATACTCACGGCTATAAATCCCAAGAAGGGGTAGGAATTAGAAATTCCTCAGACACTTTTGGAAAGTTGAGTGGGGAAAAGATGGTAAAGGAAAGGTTGTTGGTGATGGGTCTCCAACCGCATCGCCCAAGAATCCCTTAAAAGCCCCAATACCGTTAGTCGCCTCTTACGTACACCCATCGGTAGAAGCGGGGTAGTGCTATTCTAAGCCGACACTACACGGCACGGTTCGTATATACTAGTTCCTATTTTATGAGGTTAGTCTTGGGAAAGCTGTGATGGAGAATAATCTATAGTTATAGTAAATCTGTAGAGAGGTCAATTCTGTACATCAAATTTATTTTCAAAATAACTGTCAGGGGGTGACAACTGATCGATATTGATGCCAAAAATGCAATCAGTTAAATGTTTGTTTGTCTATCTGTCTGTCTGTATGTCGGTTTGTATGTTTCTTTTGGAAACTAAAACTAATCGACGGATTTTGACGAAACTTAGTACAACTATTACAGGGGAGGTTATAGTATACTTTTCAGCAGAGTTGTGAAGGGGAATTTTGGGTACTTTTGGGAAAACGGGATATGTCACTACATTTTGTAAGCTTCTGACACGTCGCACACTTAATGGTTAAAGTTACATAGAATCATGATAAAAATATTCTACATAAAATTGTATAAAAAATATCCAACAACAGCATACGTGTATCTTTTATGGTTAATTCACAATAACACGTGTAACTCCAGATTGCTTACCAGCTCGGAGCATTCTGATTATATTTGTTTATTCTTACGTTTTTAATACTCTTACTCATCCCTAATTTCAAAAAGTTAACATCATTACCTATTCAATCAATAAAAAAAATAATCATATAATTCGGTATAGAAACACCGAACTTATACATGAAATAAGCCATCGCGCCGTCGTCCCACGTGAATACTGAATCATGCTATAAAAAATATTTTTGTGTAACAGTTGCGCGGGTAAAAGATAGCCGTGAGTATTTGTTGTAGTTGAGTATGCAAAGTTTGTAACTCTGATTGTTTGTTTGCAAGGGCTTATTTTCGGAGATACTGAACCGTTCATAAAAGCGCATTCACAATCTCAAAGCTACACTATTCAAGAGTGCTATAAGATGTGATCAAGGCACTAAATTTAGAAAGGGTGAGCAGTGGTTGAAGACACCTCAGATATTTTTAAAACTAAGCTACCCGTGCGAAGCTGGGCCGATCTACTAGTAATGAATAGATTTCGGTATATATTGATTTCTACATACATACATACATATACTTACGGCCATAAATCTCTAAAAAGGGTAGCCAGAGCTTCAGAGCTAGGAATTCCTCAGCCATATTTGGAAGTTGATAGGGGACAAGATGGTAAAAATAAAGTATGGGTCTCCAACCCCACCAAAAAGCCTAACATCTTTAGTCGCCTCTTGCGGCACCCGTAGGTAGAAAAGGGTAATGACATTCCAAGCCGGCACTACACGACAAATATTTATTTCTCTTCGTTCCAAAACATCACATTTGCTATTTATAAAGTTATTAGCTCCAATTTCAACACTATTTTTATCATGCCAAGTTCGCTACAAGTTTTTTAGTTTATTTAGAACTTTTTTTACTCAAATAAATCCAGACGGTCAATTTTAATTTGCCCTTTGTATATACTGATAGCAACCGAATCGCAAAATCTTTTGTTATTGTAAAATAAAGAATATTTAGTGATGGATCTCATCGTTACTCGATAATCAATTTAAATGTGGTGGATTTCTATTGGCTTATGATGATGATGATGAATCAATTTAAAAATTTCCAATGGACTTAGTCGCATTTTATGATATCCATGGAAAGAAATGGTTTAGTGCTATTTTAAGTCGACACTACACATACCTTAAGGTTGCAAATAAAATATGCTGAAATTCCATTGCAACTGTTAGACATTTGAATGTTATTTCTTTGTGTGTTTGTATTAAATGATATTTATTAAGTAAATCTCCTCATCCGCATTGGACTGCGAATGTTCCGGTAGAAATATGACAATTTTATTAATTATCTTAGTTTTGTTATTTAAATTATTTATAACCTATCATTTTTTACATATAAATATAAAATTATATTTTTCATAATTTTGCTTCTCTATTGCCGTAAATAATGTATAAATTAAGTATTAACTAATGTTTAATATGCGTATAAGAAAATAAAACTCGATAAAATAAGATAACTTCATTACCATATGAATATGATCGAATTTGATACGGGTTCTCCTGTTTCATTAAAGAAAATAAAAAGAAGGAAAATTTATGCGTAAGTACGCATTGAATTACTAAGAATATGCGATCAAATTAGCATACGGTTTGCCATTATGTCGTAGATTGATGAAACGAAAGTACAAAAATCCTACGAGTGCCTTATTAAGTGTATGAAGTTAGTATTTTTAATAACCTTCTACCATATAGAGAGTCGTATTAATAATATCTATCTTAATTTTAACTTTACATTTAGGAATGGTCTATCTTTTAAACAAAAGTAAGCTTAAGTCAAATCATTAAAATTGGTAGCAAAAAAATAATAAAAGCGTAAAAAAGTTCTTTAGCGAACCAATTAATCCAAGGTCGACTAGAGTGCAAGAAGCCTATTAAATTGAGACAATAGGATCAAAACTATATTAATGAAGCAAAGTTTGAATCTCTCATCAACGCCTAGTGTATTGGACAATTTACATAGTCAATATATATATTTACGAATAAAGGATTAGAATTAAAATATTGATAAGTGTGAACGAAGCTAGAGAGGTTGGCCAAGATCGTCCAAGAAGTAGCGATCGATAATCTCTGACTGCCCCAAAGGGAACTAACGGTGGGAGTATATTTATTTTTGTATATATTTACCTACAGAAGGATTCCGAAGGTGTTTTGTTGAGAGAAGAACCCGTAAGAAACTCGTCAACACACATCTTTTTTAACGTTCATTACAATTTTGGAGTTAGCCCGGAAACATCCTGCACAGAACCCTGATGACACTCAGCCATTTCATCTTTAATGTAATGTAATAGGCTTTCGAACTAAGATTTCTTTTAACTACTACTTTCAATTTGGTTTCTGATATATTTAAAATGTCCTCAGCTATTTTTTTATACATATTTACGCATAACCCCATGAAATATGTATTTACTTTTGACAATCTATAATTTGGTTTGAAATTTTATTGTTGTTCTCAGATCTCGAATATGTCTGTCACAATTTTTCACAAAAGAGGCCTGTTTTTTTCTTACATACATAATATTTTCATAAATATATTGACATGGCAGCGTCATTATATTTATGGTTCCAAACAATTCCCTCAGGGAATCTCGTGATCTCAAATTATAAAAAGCTATTTATAATTTGAGATCACGAGATTATTTATATTATATATTATCAAATATAATATAATATAATATATAATATATATATATATATATATAATATATAATCAAATATAATATATATATATTATATATTATTATATTATCAAATTATATATTGCTCTCTTTTGGAGAATAAATATGGAACCAACATCAGCTGTTCTGCCCCAGAGTAAAATACCGTAAGACATTACACTATGAAAATAGCTGTAATAAACTAATCGAGCTGTCTGTATATCTATCAAATGTCTTATTTACCTAACGGCATATGCAGCACTAATTAACCTGCCAGCTAGTGAGCTAATGTGGAGTCCCCATTGGAACTTGGAGTCCAGAGTTATCCCTAAGAAAACCGTGTCATCCGAAAATACTAACTATTCATTATTTAAAATTATTTCGTTATCAACGCACCTAACATTAGGTTATACAAATTTAATGCATTTGGTTTTTTTACCATTCAGTACAAAATTATTGGAAGCAAACCATGTTCGAATCTGTGAAACCGTGTTATTCACCTCGTATTATATCAATATTCTGATTATTTCTTTTAACGTCACATACTAAAGAAGTATCATCAGTAAATAACACTATCTTGGACATTTTCTCGACCATGATAGTCAAATCATTGATATCAACCAAAAATAAAAATAGGCCCAAAATAGAACCCTGCGGAACACCCATTTTTACATGAGTTCCAGCTTATATTGTATTGTTGATTTGCACTTTCTGTATCCGATCCGAAAAGTAAGACTTTATTAATTTAAGTGCGTCACCTTGTATGCCATAATGTTCTAATTTAATAAAATGGATTTCATGATCTGCATTATCGTATAATGCCTTCGTAAGATCGCAAAACAAACCAATAGCATATTTTTTTCGTTCCCACGAATCAAAAATTTGTTTTATTAAGGCATCGTGACGCCTGCATCGGTGGTAGAGCGGCCCTTCGTAAAGCCAAATTGCTTTGGATGAAACAATTTGTTTGAATCGAAATGCTGATGATGGGTCTCGAACTGCACCAATTGCCCTAAAACTACTTCAATAAAGCCCCATAACCTTAGTCACCTCTTACGACACTCATGGCTAGAAAGTGGTAGTGACATTCTAAGCCGGCACTACACAGCAATAATAATATGGGCGAAATCTCATCAAATTAATACGTTTACTCCCTAGGAAGCGAAAGTGAAGTCGACACCACTGGATCGCCAGCCATACGCTCTAACCGTTAAACTAAGTGATAATTTGGATATGTGTATAAGCAATCATTAGCTTCCTCTTTTTATTATCTTATTACAAAACGAAAGCGTTCACGCCGAGCATCCCCAAAGGGGTTGGTAGAGGTACTAATACTTCTAAATATCTCGTGACATCGTCACCTGGTGGTCAGAGGGGGTTGCGTTTTGTTTGGACAGTGTACGCACGGGATCCCCTATCACCAGGCCTATCGTATTCTCATATCATATATCTATCCAGAAAATACAACCACGAAACAAAAGAACTTAAAACTATGTAGTTTGAAATAATTTGCAACCCTCATTAGCCTGTCACAAGTCATCAGGCCACGTCCAGTCAACTTGACCTTTGTTTTATACGTCATTCCTTACAAACATAGACCATGGTAAGTGGTTCTTTACTCGGATGATTACAAGTGTTGAACGTCAGACAGAATGACGTCATGGCTAAACAAAGTAATTAGGTACGAGGGTTTTCGGAGTGCCCATTGCCGGTTTTATCGAATCGTTTACTTTGTGTCAACGTAAAGGTCGTGTAAAGGTGAAAAAAATAAAAATATTTTAGACACTATTTCAGGATTTTATACATGAGGAACTTTTAAGTTTATTTTTTAACCTTTTAAGTTAAGACGATTAAGTACTTTTAATTTCCGTCATTTTTATTATTAATAAAACAATTACAATTCTTATTTAAGTTTGACGAGTTCTGACTCCATACTTATTCATAGTTTTTTTTTTACTGAATTTGTCTCTGAACTTTTTACATCTATAAAACACTTAAAAACGTATATGTACAAGACAAAACTTTTACTACTCATTAGTATTACGACGATCTTTAGAACCTATATTGAAATGACCAATTTTCATTCCTTAAATCTCCCAATTTTCCTTACAGCAGCGCCAATAGTCTTAGGCTTAGTAGCAGTCTGTGTGTATCATGTTTCAAGGACTGTTGAGTTGATCCGATATAAGTATCATCCCGCTTACACCAGACTGCTTGCTTATAACGTAATGAAAAAGACCATATCTATTCATCTAATATTTACAAAACAAACAAAAAAAATGTAATGTTAGGTTATGTGATCGAAGAAGAAATAGCGTGATTCGTGAAAGTCTGGCATAAACGATGATATTGTAAGTAGATTTAAAAAGGAATGTTGAGATGGTTTGGGCATATTATAACTATACGCAAAAAGCCTACAACGCTCTCCGTGTCCAATACAACAATGCGTTCCGGATGCTGTTGGGTCTGTCCCGGTACTGTAGTGTATGTTTGCTGAAGCCCGGGTCGACTGCTTTTTTGCCACGATGCGTAAGAGATGTGCATCCCTGGTGTGCAGGGTGAGGGCCAGCACCAACAGTATCCTGAACATGATCGCAGACAGACTGTACTGTCCATATGTGGGTCGCTGCTGTCTTCTGTCCCATGGCATTTGACGGTGGTGACGGTGGTGGTGGTTTTGTAAATAGTTTGTAAATATACCTAGACATAAGTTACTAATATAGTTTTTCATAAGTGTTTTAACTAACCAATGGGTCCCTGTAACCTGAATAAATAAATAAAAAATGAAATATTGAGAGGATGGATGATAGGAAATTGGTAAAAGGGACCTATAGAGCTAGCGTGGTTGGTAATGTTAGTAGAGGACGACCACGGAGGACACACTTGGACCAAATTGGGGGAGGGGGGAGCGCTCAGCTGTGCTGCTATGTCTACACGCATCACCCACACTCCTGAGGGGGCCTTGCCGTTTCACTCACACTTATAAACCTTGTTGGTGTCAGTGTCAGTAGTACTTATTTCTTAGTACAAATTTTGAAAAAAAATGGGTTTATGTGTCAAAGAATTACGACTCTATAGCACTCTACCCATTATATTTATATAATACATGCATACCATTATATTTTTATATACGAATACGAGTATACGATAGGATATGTCAAATATTTGCTAATGTATCTATTTTATAGTATTTACTCTTTTATTGACTGTCATGTTACATTTTCGAAGTTTTATCGTATTTCATCCGCCCAGTCGAGCCCTAAGCAAACACTGCCGTACCATCCTTGAATGGAACCATTTCACTGCATTTTCAGGTCCCTATTTGAGGTCCTTTGGATAAGACCAGAACTCGTAATATATTTGGAAATTGTAAACATAATATATAATTTATTTCTTCGTACTAGGCCAGCCAATATCAGTCAATATTTAAATAATAATCTAAACAAGCAAATTTACGCTAACTAATTTGTTAAAGGCGAAGTGCTCTTCATTTAATACCGCTATCTTATAAAATACTAAAAATATATTGTATTTAATATTTCGTAGTTCTGGTCAAATAATTCAATTTGTGATTTGAATATAAAGATAGTAAAAATATGGGATACTATCTAGACGATACAAAATTGATATTCTACACAAATGTGACAAAACTTACAACCCACTTTGACCAGGGTTATGGAAAAATCACACTGAGTAGGAGCTCGAGATCCTCGGTGGGAACATAAATAGAATGTGAAGACACACTTTTGAATGACACCCAAGGCTAAGAAACAAACATCTTTATTGAACACACAAATGTTCACATTGTGACTGTGTGCTGTTATGAAGCCGTGTTGTGCCGGCTTAGAATATCACTACCCCTTTCTAACTACGGGTGTCGTAAGAGGCAACTAACGGTATGGGGCTATTTTAAGTGGTTTTTGGGCGATGCGGTTGGAGATCTATCATCAACGATAGTTTGTTTCTACCATCTCGTTCTCTATCAATTACAAATGTGGATGATGAGTTTCTATCTCTGAAGCTAAAGCTACTCCTTTTTGGGATTTACGGCTGTGAGTGAATGTATGTATTGTAAGCCTTTGCTATAATAGGCTATTTGACTGTAATAAAAATATGTTTTTCTTTTATTTCACTAGTCTTAATATTTCTTTTTTGTAGCAATATTTAATAATGCGAGATAAAAATATTGCATTATTTCACTAAAATCCGTCTTCTAAAATAAGTATTTTCGATGCAACTGTCACGTGACTAAAAATGACCGTGATTGGCTATTTCTATAATGACGTAGATCACGCATAAACAGACTATGTATCGCTTCGCTCATTAGTGGTTAATTCGGAATTGACGTAATTTGTGCTACAGCCGCCATATTACTTAAAGTCGCGTTTTCGCGGCACATTTGAATATTGCATTTTCTTTTTCGATTTTTTAATAAAATAGCTAAAATGAAGACAGAAAAATATTTTTTAGGGCTCCTTATAAACAAATTAACACCGTAAGCTTGTTTTCAAAACTTAGTCAAATAGCCTATTGCTTATTAATGTGTAAATAAATATAAAAATATAATGTATCATATTAGTACTAAAGTTACCCGTTTTGGAGAGGCGGCGCCACGATCGAGAGAAGGTCGAGGTTGGAGATGATGATTGGATACTCCATGGTCTGTTGGCATGATAACCGGCTTACAAAGGAGGCATTGACGAAAAATCAACGGACAAGATATTATTGAGCTAAGCATTTCATTGTATTGTTGATTGGTTAATATAATTTAAAATAGTTAACCATCTTTGAGTTGGCTACAAATCTCCTCAAATCTGAATTGTCGCTAATGGTATAGATGTTATCAGAATTATCAAAGATTTAGTATTAAAATGAAAAATACGGAAAACTAACGCTCTACAAACAAGAACAATTCCAACTTATTAGGAATCAAGTCAAAGCTAAGTAAGACGAATGTTGTTGTTAACAAGAGTTCAAACTTCAAGTTAAAGTACTGTTAATCTCAAACGTTCAGCTTAACTTGGTTATTTCACAGCTTACTGCTTTAAGTGAGCTTTGTGAGTAAAAAGTTTCTTTTGACAGTATTATCTTTATCGAAAGAGTATTTTTTTTTCTTTAAGAGCGTAAGGAAGCTCAATGGATTAGTTTTTAAGAACATATACATCTTACCGGTTACTTTATGAAAACGTTGTCAAAACTTAAGCTCTAAGTTAGACAAAAATAATTATTTAGCGCATTTCTTTGAACTGGAGTTAAAGAAAGGTAAAGAAAAAAACGTGGTAAGATTAAAGGCTTGATACATACATATACATACATATACTCACGGCTATAATTCTCTAGAAGGGATAACCAGAGCTAAGGAATTATAAATTCCTCAGCCACTTTTGGCTTGATGACTTACATTATTGCTCAGTGGGAAAATCAGGTTCAGTTCAGGTTCAGGTTCAGCAAAATCAGGAAAAGGTTCAAATCCTAGCTCGAGCATACACTAATGGGATTTTCCTTAAATTTGTGTGTCGGACATCATGCGAAAACGCACATGGCTGATTGTACTTACTCACGTGACAGGTTATTTGTATACAGTGGCGAAAGGTCTGCACCAAATCACGTGAGTAGACTATCTGAGAAAAAGAGGGTGCTCCGAATACCAGGTGACCAAGTGACACGTGCTGTTCTATAACATTAGTAACTCTAGTGAATGTTGAGTTAGAGTTTGACTGACGTGTGAATCGATAAATCAAGCATGAGAGGTCTACCTTTCACTGCCTAGCTATTAGAGTAACTTGATCTGTGTATTATAATTATGTCCTTATATCTAAATTTATTATTAGCATTTGTATTTTGCTGTGTAGTGTCGGCTTAGAATAGCACTACCCCATTTCTTCCGGTGGGTGTACGTAAGAGGCGACTAACGGTATAGGGGCCTTTAAGGGATTTTTGGGCGATGCGGTTGGAGACCTATCACCAACAACCTTTACTTTACCATCTTTTCCCCACTCAACTTTCCAAAAGTGGCTGAGGAATTTCTAGTTCCTTAGCTCTGGCCACCCCTACTAGGGATTTATAGCCGTGAGGATATGTATGTATGTATGTTGTATTTTTAAACCAATTTTGTTATGTCTGACAAACGTAACGTAAAACATCTGCTATCTCATGTGACACAAGTAAACGACACAAATAATCCAGGGGTGGCTCAAGGAATCTAGGGACTTTATCCGGTCATGATATTATTAATTTATAGTTAACCAAAAATAAATAAAGAGGATGGATGACAGTAAATTGGTGAAAGAGATCTATAGAGCCAACGTGGAAGGTAATGTGAGTAGAGGACGACCACGGAGGACACACCTGGACCAAATAGAGTGTGTGCTCAAAAAGGCCGGCGTCCGAAGTATGAAGAACAAAAGAGCATGTATGAGAAGAATGATGAATGTAACAGAAGCAAAAGTGATTTGCCTGGATCGTACAAAGTGGCGATCGATAGTCTCTGCCTACTCCAATGGGAACAATGGGCGTGAGTATAAGTAAGTAAGTAAGTAAGCAAAAATAATAGTAAAACAGTTTAGGTGTTGATGATTGAAATAATAACAGAAGGAAGCTAGAGCTTCGGAATTTACAATATCAGTTAGTTTTTGAAGTTGGGTCATGGCATCACCACAATAAATAAAATATACATACATACATATACTCACGGCTATATTCCCCTAAAAGGGGTAGCCAGAACTAAAGAATTATAAATTCCTCAGCTACTTTTGGAAGTTGAGTGGGGAAAAGATGGTAAAATAAAGGTTTTTAGTGATGGGTCTCCAGCCGCATCGTCCAAAAATCTCTAAAAGCCCCAATACCGTTAGTCGCCTCTTACGATCACCCACGGGTAGAAATGGGGTAGTGCTGTTCTAAGCCGACACTACACAGCAATAAAAATAAAATATACTTGAAGTAATTCAAGTTATCTTTCAGTTTTTCACCTACACCACTTTGATTGATCGTACCAAATCTCATGAGCATCATTTAGATTCATCAACCTCAAATACATGCCCTTTTATTTTTAACATTTTATTTATTTTTACGCATTCTCTATTTGATCTAAATCATGCATTTCACTCCATGGGCATCCTCTACTGACTTTACCTTTCACATTGGCTCTGAATATCTCTTTATTAATTTATTCTCACTATTATTTCTTGTCTTTATGTAATAATCTTTATCCCCCAAACCCCAACAACCTTTGTCGCCTCCTAATTACCCACGGAAAGAAATGGGGTAGTGCCAATTATATATAAATAAATTAAATAGTGTCAATTGGCAGAGCGACGCGACGGGGGCGTATACCCGAGGTCGCGGGTTCGATTCCCGCCTGTGTCGAAAATTTTCTTTCCTTTATTTATTCTTTATTTATTAATGCCATTCTAAGCCACCACTTCACAGCGAATAAATACTAAAAATAATAAAACATAACAACATAGCTTCCCTTACTCTGTCCCTGGAAAGTGAAAAGGAAATGGATTATCAAAGGAGGCAACTACAATTTGTTTTTGTCAAAATTCCGTTACACAGAAATTTCGTCCATTACTTTCTGAACGTTTGAGGAAAACGCGAAGTATTATAAAAAGACTTTGCAAGATCTCGAAGTCATACATAAAAGATGCCCTAATGTGTTTCTATGGTTGAGTTACTGTTATTTGGTTAATGGATGACTGGAGTTGATGCGATTGGAAATATACTGATATAATAAATGTGATTGGAATTACACTAATTTTATTCGTAGAATATCGTAAATATTTCGAATTTAACAAAATAAGTTTTATAATTTAAATCTTTTTGTTCATGAAAACCTCATGTGGGGATTATTACTAATAAATAAAGAATAAATAAAGGAAAGAAATTTTGAAACGGTAGCTCAATTGGCAAGAGCGACGGGGGCGTATACTCGAGGTCGCGGGTTTGAATCCCGCCTGTGTCGAAAACAAGTTTTATGTTGTTAAGTTCAAGAGACCTCAACAACACCTCAGTCTTCCCGTGATCATGATAACTGAAAAGTTTTCGAAACGTCGGGCTTTAAAAATAATGTAATAACACGCGATCAAAATATCCGAAAATCAATAGGTGTTTTAATTATAAGTTTGAGGGAAAGTTTTTTATTTATTTATTCATACATGACAACCATTATTACAGGCGAAGCCTTATGCAATGGCATCGAAATACATAACGACTTATAAAATATATTCATACAAAATTATCAAATTAATTGTAAAAACAAATGCAACAAATTCTAACATTTTGTTTAATGCTACTATTGTGAATTCATTCAGAGTACACTAAAACATGTCTACTACTAAGTTTATATATTCCTTAAAGAATTTATCTGTTCTATCACTACGAATAAATAAAACTGGTTCACATATCATCCTATACATCTTTTCAAATTTTTGAATGTTCCTGTATTTGTTACTATCAATAAACTTCATAAAACAAAGTGGCATCCCGCTTTTTATCCTTATATTGGCTCTTTAAAAGTACGTAAAGTACTTCTGAGGAGCCTCTAGAGCACAAACTTTAGACCTTTAGGTCATGAGCCGAACACTCCAACCATTAAACCATGGACATACATACATATACTCACGGCTATAAATCCCTTAACGGGGTAGCCAGAGCTTTGGAATGAGAAATTCCTCAGCCACTTTTGGAAGTTGATTGGGGAAAATATATGGTAATAATAAATGTTTTTGGTGACGGGTCTCCAGCCCCTATACCCTTAGTTGCCTCTTACGATCACCCACTGTTAGAAATGGGGTAGTGTTATTCTAAACCGACACCACACGGCAAACCATGAAGTAAAGTTAAACTTTAACCTTAGTGATATCACGTGACTACACTGTGACAATGTCACGAGATGTTCAGAAGTAATAGTACCTCTGTCATGTCTTCGGTGATACAAGTCATGACCATTTTAGTTCAGTTGAATTGATACAGTTGAATCCCTTCCAATCAGTTCAAATCCGCCCAGCTGAGTTCGTTCACAGTTGGATTAAAGCTGAGTTCGCTCACAAATATATTAAACAAATACGATATCGCAGTTAGACCACGTACGCTCGTACAACAGTTTGATCAATCGGCCACTCTTAGTATTTCCAATTGTTTGTTCTCCGCATTCATTGTACGGCTATTTGTTTCAAACGAAAATAATAATTGATTGATATAATGCATGTTGGCTTCAATGAACGTATTGTTTTATTGGAGCTTAGTGTTTTTGATACCATTTATAAGCTTTTTTTAAAGTAAAAACTCAAATTTATAAAGTAATGTAAATTGGATTAATACATACATACGGACATATTATACACAGATCAAGTTAGCCCCAAACCAAGTAAGACTTGTATTATGGGATACTAACTCAACGATATATTTAATATTATACAATACACATATAAATAACACCCAAGACTAAGAAACAACATTTACGCTCGTCACATAAATGATGCCCTCAGCGGGGATCGAACCCGCAACCTCCGGACCGAGAAGCTAGTCACCTATCCACTCGGCCACGGCTGTCGTCAAAAAATTAAGTTTTATATGTGTATGCCGTGTAGTGCCGGCTTAGAATGTCGCTACCCCTTTCTATCCACGGGTGTTGTAAGAGGCGACTAAGGGTCTAGGGGCTTTTTAAGTGATTTTTGGGCGATGTGGTTGGAGACCTATCACCAAAAACCTTTATTTTTACCATCTTTTTTCCCACTCAACTTCCAAAAGTGGCTGAGGAATTTATAATTCCTTAGCTCTGGTTACCCCTTCTATGGAAATATAGCCGTGAGTATATGTATGTATGTATGTTTTATATGTGTCTTGAAAGAGAAATATAATAAATGTCCAATTTCTTGACGATCATCTTCAATATTATGTTGAATTTTAAAGAGCATATTATATTATGGCCCACCAAGAAAAAGATGGTGTTATGAATTAGGTCTCTAGGATAAGAACTGGTGGGATAGCGCTCTAGACTGTCTGGAGTGGAAGAAGGGAAGAGAGGGCTTGGCTCAGCAGTGGAGGACAAAAGGCTCAAAATAAAAAGAAATAAAATATTTATTTACAAAACATAGTTTTTTGCCAAATTGACTTGGGAACAGCAAAGATATACTGGCCAGTACACCCTGCTGAGTACCAACTTAGAATTTGTATTTATGTTAAGCTAGAGAAACATTTTGATACCGCGATGTACGATTTTTTATGACGCTGCTAGTGTGCGATTGAGTTCGCCGTCTAGCGGTCGCCACAGTACTCCCCTGTGTTTTTGATACCATTTATAAGCTTATTTAAAAAAAAATCTCAAACTTATTAAGTAATGTAAGTTCGATTAAGTTTTATATGTGTCTTGAAAGAGAAACTGCCGTGTAGTGTCAGCTTAGAATAGCACTACCCCATTTCTACCCGTGGGTGATCGTAAGAAGCGACTAAGGGTTTAGGGGCTTATTAAGTGATTTTTGGGCGATGTGGTTGGAGACCCGTCACCAAAAACATTTATTATTACCATCTTTTCTCCAATCAACTTCCAAGAGAGGCTGAGGAATTTTTCATTCTAAAGCTCTGGCTACCCCGGTAACGGATTTATAGCCGTGAGTATATGCATGTATGTATTAAAGAGAAATATAATAAATGTCAAAAAAAAATCTTGACGATCATCTTCAATATTATGTTGGATTTTAAAGAGCATATTATATTTTGGCCCACCAAGAAAAAGATTGTGTTTAGAATTAGGTCTCTAGGACAAGAACTAATGGGATAGCGCTCTAGACCGTCTGGAGTGGAAGAAGAGAAGAGAGGGATTTGCTGAGCAGTGTAGCACAAAAGGCTCAAAATAAAAAGGAAATAAAATATTTATTTACAAAACATAGTTTTTGCTAAATTGACAATCTCTTTGCCACTCAATGTCGAAAAGCGGCCTAACAATTTCTAATTTTGAAAGTAATAGAAAAGTTAAGAAATTATGTACTTTCAAAAAAAAAAGGGAGGTATATAGCCTGTTACATAAATTTGTTATAACAAGAATTTCCACATAATTCGTACTGTTTCATACTAAAAATCTTTTATAACAAAATAAGCTCAATTTAGAATTCATCAGTTAATTTAGTAAAGAAGTTAACGATAAATTGAATATCTGATACCAATTATTGGCAATCGAGTCTCCTTATTGGCAAATAATCCAAAGTTTAATATTACATTTAATAATGTCACCGATACTTCCAAACTTAGGTTATTGAATTTCTGAATAAAGGTAATAGCGGGAAGACAGATAAATTATTTGAAAGGTGGTAAATACATAATGGTGATATTGTTTAAAGCCGGATTAATGTGGGATTTCTATTATGTTATTGGTCGTTTTTAATTTAGGAAAGCTTTTAATTCAATAGACTATCGCCCGATTTCTGAATTGAGTATTCAAGCTAAGAACGACTTAAGTATCGTTTTATCTCTTTCAGTTGTTAAGATTTCAATGCGACAGAACGATACTTAAGTTGTTCTCAGCTGGAATACTCAATTCAGAAATCGGGCGTATGCACACGTATATACGTATTCAGCTTCTTTTGGAAGTCAAATGAGAAAAAATATAATTTTTAATGTTTTTTGACATGAATTCCTCATGTGGGGATTATTACTCATAAATAAAAGATGTTATTAAAGGAAAGAAAAATTTCGACACTGGCGGGGTTCGAACCCGCGACCTTCGGGTATACGCCCCCGTCGCTCTGCCAACTGAGCTACAGTGTCAGTTGGCATCCAGCGCGAAATTTCTCTATCCTTTGTTTCTTTTTTACACGTTCAAGTAGTGTTTGCGTTTCCTACCTCCGAATTTTAACTAATTCGGACGGCCACTTGTCTACCTTTTCAGATAGAATGCAAATGTTGGAAACGCCTAACTATCACATATTTTTTAATGTTTTTTGACATGAATTCCTCATGTGGGGATTATTACTCATAAATAAAAGATGTTATTAAAGGAAAGAAAAATTCGACACCGGCGGGGTTCGAACCCGCGACCTTCGTGTATAGGCCCCTGTCGCTCTGCCAACTGAGCTACAGTGTCAGTTGGCATCCAGCGCGAAATTATGCCTATGCCTGCCCCCTATCACGTGAGTACACTGTCCATGCAAAACGTGGGTACTCTGAACACCAGGTGACAAAGTCACGTGATGTTCAGAAGTATTAGTACCTCTGCCATCGGGGATATTCGGCGTGAACGTTTATGTTTATGTTACGAATCTTAGGAACTACTGGACTGATTCGAGAAATTATTTTACTTTAAGTTTACCCTATTTATTCTCAATAAAAGGGGTGTAAAATATATATGTATGTATATATGTCAATACAAATAGATCAAAGAGGCGACTAACGTATATATATATATATGATTACAGAACTTTTATGAACCAGATATAGGCTGACAATTTCAAAAACCATAATGTTAGAAAATAGTCAAATTGTAACTTTAAACTGTCTCGAAAACGAATTCAAATGAGCTATATTGGGTACAAAATCAATTAAATTATAAAATTAGTGGCCAGTTTCCGTTTAAAAAGAATGAATATAAATGTATTTCAAAACTCTCGCTTCCGGCGCCACTTTCGCGTGTTTTTTGGTGTTAGGGAAGTGGCGGGGAAGGACGAAATGACAGCTGTCTTGAGGCAGGCGAAGCGGCATTGCTGGCATTCGTACTGAGTCTCTCAAACAAACCAGTCGTTACCATTAGCTTGAATATTATGTTATTGTTATTAACTTGTGATTTTGTAGAAGAAAATAAATAGCAGAACAATATTATTAAGTTTTATTTTAGAGTCGTTCCTAAAAGGTCAGTAATTTTAATAGTTCAGAAGTGTTACGACTGTTAAATCGCCCACTGGTATGTACAATTTATGTTATTAGTATAGTATTTTTCTTGTCAAATGTTTAGCTAACCTATTAGCACACGTGTTTTGCCAGGGCTACTCTCTGGAAACGCTCATTACTTATACATTCACAAATATTCACGCGTTTTGCCAGGGCTACTCTCTGGAAACGCACCATTACTCATAAATTCACAAATATTCACGCGTTTTGCCAGGGCTACTCTCTGGAAACGCACCATTACTAATACATTCACAAATATTCACGCGTTTTGCCAGGGCTACTCTCTGGAAACGCACCATTACTCATACATTCACAAATATTCACGCGTTTTGCCAGGGCTACTCTCTGGAAACGCACCATTACTCATACATTCACAAATATTCACGCGTTTTGCCAGGGCTACTCTCTGGAAACGCACCATTACTCATACATTCACAAATATTCACGCGTTTTGCCAGGGCTACTCTCTGGAAACGCACCACTACTCATTTATTCACAAATCTTCACGCGCATTACCAGAACTACCCTCTCGAAAATTAGTTACTCACGAAAACATTACCAAGCACTTATTCATTTTACCAGGGTTAGCTAATCTTTAGAATGTTTTTTCTTGCGCGGTATGAAGTAGACGTAATATATATATAAATTTATAATTCTAAATATTTGGATGGATAGTTTTACACCATTTCTTAACTTGATATTAATGCAATTCAAATAAGAAAGCAGGACTTAAATATTTAAGGTGATGCGGTTAGCAACCCGTCATTATCACTTTTATATACCGTCTTCGCGCTCAAAGTGAGAGACAGAGTGTAATGCTAAAGATCTGTCTGCCCTTTTATATAAACACAGCCGTGAATATCTAGGTTAAATATTTTAATTAATAAATTATTAAATTATTATGCTTACGTGAGTCTCGTTTGTTGTCGGTTAAGAATGGTACTAACTTTCTTATTTACCGCCTGTTATCTTTTACATCTTTTACCGGTTGGGTATTTTATGGCTTTTTGACCGACTTCAAAAAAGGAGGTTCTCAGTTCGATTGTTTGTATGTATGTATGTATGTATGTATGTATAATTGTCCGCGATTATCTCGAGTTTGGCTTAAGCTATTTGGATGCGGTTTTCAGAACAGTATTCGTTACATTTAGGAGAAGGTTTTAGTGCCTTAACCGACCAAAAAAAGAAAGGAGGTTCTGTGTTTGACCTGCATGTATGTATATTGGTCGGCGATTATCTCGCGTTTCGCTTAAGCTATTTGGATGCGATTTTCAGAAAACTACTTGCTACTTTCAGGACAAGGTTTTAGTGATCAAACCGTCTCAAAAAAGGAGTTTCTGAGTTTCACCTATAAGTAAGTATGTAGGTTTGAAGGTTCTTAGTTATTATTAGACAAGGAGTTATCAGTTTATGTTATTACATTCAGGAGAAGGTTTTAGTTCTTTAACCTACTCGAAAAAAAGGAGGTTTCTTAGTTTGAAATATAAGTATGTATGTAAAGTTATCAATACTAGACAGAGATTTATCAATATATGTTAATAAAGTTTTTTTATTAGTAATAAACAGAGTTACTAAATTATTAAACAAAAAAGTATATAAAAACATGAATAAATTACTCTTAATTATATTGAAGAAAAAAAAATATTTTGCAACATCATGTTTTTCATCCTGGTCATTTCAATCAAGGCTCTTTCGTCATGGGGATGGTTAAGTAATTTCTTTGAATCTATATCACTTAAAGCCATCTCATCAAGGGATTTTACACGACTCAACGCTACATATATATAAGAGTGTTTCTTCGCATTTGTGATAGGTGAACTTCTCTTTGCTCATCTGTTTCGGCAGCAAGAGCAGCACGCTGACGATCTCTCTCATTCTGAAGGGCAAGCACGAGTTATCGACACGATAACGGTTAGAATGAGATGGCAGTATACGATACTAAGTAAGTGCGGAAAAGATGGCTGCTTTATCCCGCGCGATAACTAGTTTAAATACGGCTCGTGCTTGCCCTGCTGAAGTCTTTGTTTTTTTTCGATGGGTGTTTCGTTCTCCCTTACGCGACTTTTCCTTAAAGCATCCTTTGATTTTCTATCTAGGCCCGCAGGTAAACAAAATAGTAACAAGTAAGCTAAAGTCATAATAACAAATATTATAACTACCTGTTAAAAAAACTATAAAATAAGCGGACAGTAAAACTTATCTCTAAAAAACTATCACTAATTCACTAAAAAAACTCAGAGTGATTTAAGAACTTATCACTAAAAAGTATAAAATAAAAAACAAAAACAAAAACTTCAAATTAAAAACTAAACAGAAAAATTAAATATTATTATTTTTATTTAAAAAAGAACCGCCTTCAAAAATCCAACTGAAAAGTATAAAATAATTTTTATTTATTTTATTATGTACAACTCTATTCAACTTCTTCTTTTTGAAGTCGGTGCCAAACAGACAAATCCAAAATGAAAATTGCTACATAGAGAAAACCATACGAATAATAAATCAATCGATAGCGCCTCAACAACAGTAGGTAACACAATCGCGCTCAAAAATCAAGAAATTTCATCCGCTCGCAACGACGTCGCTTTATAAAGGATGGAATTGGGGGACATTGAGCGGTGCTTAGCCTGGTGTGCATGCGTCGGACTCCGCAGAGAAATTATCATAATATACATGTCACCATAAAACTGTAAATACTAGTAAATTATAATTTTAGATAGATAGCGAGATAGTAAACTAACGTTAGGTTAGGTTATGTAAGATTATCAGATTTCAAACTAACGGAATTAACAATTCGACAGAGACATGCATGCACCGAGTTGGCACAACCAATACTTCTAACACTTTGTAAAAAGACAATCGAGAATCTAAATCACTACATAGTATGTATAGTATAGTAGTATGTAAAACTACGAAATGAATTTTGATGCGAATTTTTTTATTAATTGATTAAAAAGGAAGGTTTATAAGGATGACATACGCTGATGGGGTGGAGAACTCACTCAACTTGGGCGGGCCACTAATATTCGTTCTTCTTTGTCATGAAAATTGGTTCGGCACCGACTTCAAAAAGAAGAAGTTGAATAGAGTTGTACATAATAAAATAAATAAAAATTATTTTATACTTTTCAGTTGGATTTTTGAAGGCGGTTCTTTTTTAAATAAAAATAATAATATTTAATTTTTCTGTTTAGTTTTTAATTTGAAGTTTTTGTTTTTGTTTTTTATTATATTTTATTTCCAAATATCAAGTTTTGAATTAATTTTCATGTATAAACTACGGCTAACCTCGTATCAAGGTGTATTTCTTTTGATTCAATGTCTGTAATTTGTTTTGTTATTGTATTTTGTGTATGCATGTGAGTGTCAGCTGAAATAGCACTATACCGTTACTTATTTGATTTTAATGGAATACAATTTATATTATTAGGGATTTAAATTAGCAACTTATCACTAGTATCCGCTTCATGTACCATATTCACGCTCAGAGTAGGAGACAGACTTGGTGATTCCAAAAATCTGTCTATGCCTTTATTTGGAATATAGGCCTTAATAGTTAAATTGAGAATTCATTAGTTCCATTCCAAAATTATTGTTTTGGATTTACGACGTGTATGCAATGTCGGTTAAGAATGATATTAACCTACTTTTTATATCCTGCTAGCTACCTTTTATATACTTTACCGCTGAAGACATTTTATAGCATATTCTACTTATTCTAAATGCAAACAAATGCAAAGTGTGATATTTTCTGAGATTTGAATACATTTTTATTCCATTTTATTTTATTATAAACTTGCAATATTTAAACGTACTCTTGTGTGTTTACATTGTGATAGCTAGAAGTTTCTAATCTGGATTTTTCAACCTATCCTCACCCAACCTTTCCTTTTCACGAACGACTTTAAACGACTGTTTACTATTCTTTTGATTAAATTAGGCCTAAAAATAAATGACTGATACAAACGATACACTACTTAGGTTGACACCACCGTTACCAAACTTAGCCACAGGACGAAGCTTAACGACGATTAGGAGAGAGGGTACCTCATCGCTAGGTGTGACTCTTAGTCAATCCGTCAATCGGGACAAATCAAGATCAAAGGCCGGACATGCTGTTGGATGAATAAGTTAAGCTGTTGACCAATCTTTGTACGTCTTAGCACTATTGTAGGGTAACGTTTGTTATGGAATGTGGTTGTGGTATGGTCGCGTGATTGAGAAGGGATTGGCTGTTATAGTTGCTATTGTAATTGACTTTTAAACTAGTGGAAGGTTGAAAGATTAACTTAAATGTTTCAAAAATGTCACAGAGTCTAGCGGCTTGCAGAATACTCATAAAACATGAGTTTTAAATGTTTGTAATGTGGTATTTTGTTTATTGCTTATTCCCATAATAAGAAAAAATAAATGAGAAAGCAAGTTAGTTTTCTGTATTTTATGCCACGACAGTTTTCCAAATGTTTTAATCGTGATAATGTCTTTGATGATTTATGTCATAGGTATGATTTTGGTAATTGATGAATCTTTAGGAAAATTAATTTAAATAGTTATTTTTTTTACTTAAACTGAACACGCACATATACTTAATTCTTGCATCGAAAGTTTCACTTCACTCATAATACTCGTAACTAAGAAGTCTTTAGCCAAAAGACAATGTATGTTTTAGTGATTGGCCAATCGTCTCGATTACCCTGCTAGTTTAAGAGTAGTGTGGAACCTTATTGTAGTTTAGCATTCTTCAAATTTAAGCGTTAATTTCAATAATGTAATTATCATTGTTTTATTTTATCGTATTTATGGATTTGATTAAGCGAAACCGGTACGGAATCACCAAAGCGAAGTTAATTATAGGGTTTTTGAATCGCGATAGCAAATCGTCTAAAGTTTCCTAAGGGACTTTTTATATTTTTTTCTAACATATTTTTAAATTTGAATTAATCAGCTACTAAAGTATTAACAAATTTCTCACGTAGATAAAGCGGGGCCGTTTTTTACCTAATCATACAAATAAGTAGCACCATATTTTCTATGAACATAAACACCCAAAAACACTTTATTGGCTACTGTACACTGGATTCTTAATTCTTGATCATGTTGTTAGATTTTGATAATTTGGTGTATGTTTAACGTAATACATACAGAACACACTATCGGGCTTCTTAAACCATACCATTATGTGGTTTAACAACTTATTGACATTACTCAGGACCTCAGTGTAATGGTTCATAAATTCTACAATAAATAATGCGTACAACATTTCGAAATGTAGTTTGATACACTGATTTCATTGGCCGTTGAAGGTTAACATATTACTAGATTCCTGACAAATATCAATATACTGCTCCGAACCAGTACGCAAAGATTGTTTTTTACATTGTTTCTGTTGAACAGGAAATACACTCATTGGAATAACGCTGGGAAAGTATAATCGTGTCTTAGATTACCACTAATAGCTATCAAACCTAATAAAAACTCGCATAAACAGTACTCTAAGGGCTCTCGGTGGACCCCAGATTATAAGAGTATAAGTGCAAAAATCCTCAGTCAAAACATGTGACTGTACGTTATTTCATCGGCGTTCATTCCAATGAGGGTACAGTCGCAGAATATACAATATAAAAGGTATTTGCAAATTTTTACAAATTAATTGAAGCGCATAGTCTTATGAAAACAAGCAAGTCTCAATGTTATTCTGAGCTAGCAACACCAATAGAAAAATATCTAATAAATATTTTTTAAAAATCTATAGTATAATTGGGTATCCCCGTTTCGATGTAGCATTTGTAATTTATACGAAGAATAAAAACCAAAATAAGTGTAGGGAAAAGTAATTTACAAATGAATCTCCGATACAGTTTTCATAGATATACAAACATTTTGTTTCTAGCTTAAATATATTTAAATGATAAAAATCATGCTTAGTATAGATGAATTTATAAATATGATTGTGTGTAAGTGGAGCGTGTAAATATGAATGACGTGACGAGCGACGAGTTGTTGACAAGAAATCAAAGATATTACAGAACTGATACTGTAGATTTCCGATGGATTGTTAATTGATAGATTTGTTTTACTGAACAAAATCCACCAGAGTCTAAATAATGTAATTAATAAGAATATACTTAATTCTCTTTGTTATTTAGTGATTATTTTTGTTGGATATCGTATAGAAGTGATGTGAGTCGTTACTGTGTCACCTCAGTTTGATAGAGCCGTGCGGGGGCGCCTGTTCCTGCAGGAGTATGAATGTTCTAGTATTAATTGTAATTGTAAATAAGCTCTATCAAAACGTGAGGCGACCTATTTGCGGTAGGTGGCGCGGGATGAAGCGATCGACAGAGATAGCAATACGCCAACTCGCTCTAACGAAGACGAACCAGCAACCCAACAAACGCAGAAGGTTGTCTCCTCAATGCTATTTACGATTCTGTTGGAGCGACGGAGCCATATGAAACAAGAACGGCAATTCAAGTCTGTCAAAAGTTGTATTGAAAACAATCAGCACAAAATGAAGATAAACTTCGATAAAGACCGAGCTCCTACAGTTCTGTTTCATAAAGGGGATCTTGTTATGATCCCAAATCATCATAAGCCAAGCGATGGAAAGGGTAAAAAAAACTATGCCCAAAGTTTAGAGGCCCATACAGGATAACAGCAATTTTGTATAATGACCGGTATGAGGTTTCAAGTATTGCAGGTAACTTAAAACGTAAATACAAAAGTATATATCCGGCCGATCAACTAAAACGCTGGATAACTCTATTTTCTATCCCTGATACAGACGTTGATACCGACGATGACAGTAATGAATTAAACCAGAACGATGGTGATATTTTTGACAACATAAATTAAAATCAAAATTACAATGCCCGAAACCATATTCGAAAAGCGGATTAATTTGACCTAACTATATTAACTCATTTACTTTTTCAAATGACAATGACATTACCCCTTCCTCCTTAGTCCTTCCAGAACCCAATTTTTGTTTCAGAAGTTTTGGTGAATGGGAGCCAGTAATAAAAAGATTGCTCCTTTAATTAATCAGTAAGTGCAAGCGGTACTCACTAATGCGAAGGATGCCGAAGCGCAAGTGGTACTCACTAATGTGAAGGATGCCAAAGCGCAAGCGGTACTCGCTACTGTGAAGGATGCCGAAGCGCTAGCACTATTCTCAGTTATAAAACAGGCCAAAGTGCAAGCGGTACTCACTAATGCGAAGGATGCCGAAGCGCAAGTGGTACTCACTAATGTGAAGGATGCCAAAGCGCAAGCGGTACTCGCTACTGTGAAGGATGCCGAAGCGCTAGCACTGTTCTCAGTTATAAAACAGGCCAAAGTGCAAGCGGTACTCACTAATGCGAAGGATGCCGAAGCGCAAGTGGTACTCACTAATGTGAAGGATGCCAAAGCGCAAGCGGTACTCGCTACTGTGAAGGATACCGAAGCACTAGCAGCTCTCTATGTTTATGAAATACACCGAAGCGCAGGTGGTACCATTAACAATAAGGTTTTTTTTATTTCCATTAATATACAGGCAAAAATCCTCTATTTCTAACTAGGATAACATACCTACCATAAATCTATTGTAAACCATTTTTACAATTATACTACAATTTTATTGAATAAAAGTTTCACGCAGAAAGTTTCTAAATTATTAATGCAATGCAATAATTTCAGGTTACTGATTCCTGCCTGGCTCGCTGAAACGGATTATTTTCGAATAGAAGATTCAGAAGTATTAAATCATTATGGATAAAACTAAGAATAAGTTATATTAGTAGCACAAGTTAAAATTTATTTTGAAATTTAAACACTGCCATGTTAAATTTAAACATAATGTTAAATAGTCGATATTTTTTTTAATTACTTATTACTATTGCTCTTTTTATTATCATTTTAATTGAAAATATATAATAAATAAATTGTCAGGTAGAGCTAGGAATAAGTAACTTAAGTTAAAACTGATTTTCAAAGTAAATCCTGCCATGTTAAAATAAGCATTTCTTAAATTGTCAATTTTCTTTGTTAAGTAACTATTATTATTTCTATATACTTTTGTATTTTTTTTATTTTTTTTTTGTTGTTTTTTTGTTGTATGAAATATGATTGTTATAAGTTGTGCAGATAAACGTCTAACGAACGATAAATGTATTTAAGATGATAAGATAGTACATTAATATATAAATATTTTGGTATACTTGCACGAAAATTAAAACGAATGTTATGCCTCGACCAATTACGTAATATTTGGCAAAACTGAAAATATAAATAATTATGTTACATATATTTCATTTGTTAATGTATGAGGACATAGAAGTTGTAAGCTCGAATGGCCGAAAAGGAATGAGGACATTCCTGCCTCAGGACGGCCGTCTGTTAGAAAATAGTCAAATTGTAACTTTAAACTGTCTCGAAAACGAATTCAAATGAGCTATATTGGGTACAAAATCAATTAAATTATAAAATTAGTGGCCAGTTTCCGTTTAAAAAGAATGAATATAAATGTATTTCAAAACTCTCGCTTCCGGCGCCACTTTCGCGTGTTTTTTGGTGTTAGGGAAGTGGCGGGGAAGGACGAAATGACAGCTGTCTTGAGGCAGGCGAAGCGGCATTGCTGGCATTCGTACTGAGTCTCTCAAACAAACCAGTCGTTACCATTAGCTTGAATATTATGTTATTGTTATTAACTTGTGATTTTGTAGAAGAAAATAAATAGCAGAACAATATTATTAAGTTTTATTTTAGAGTCGTTCCTAAAAGGTCAGTAATTTTAATAATAACGTCATATTTTTCCCAGTATTTCAGTAGGATTTACTTAAAAGTCTTTATGCATATAGCCTATGAATGAAGTACCATAGATAAAAATGCATTTCAATTTCTAGTAATATAAAATACGAATACATTTGACCGTGATAGCCCAGTGGGTAGAACACTCGGTTATCGTGCAAACGACTAGTGTTCAAATCCTAGGTCGGGCCTACACCAATTTGTCTTTTCTAAAGACATATGTGCGGTTAATTTATCGTGGTTGTGAACGGTGAGGGAAAACATCGTGAGGAAACCCACATGGCTGAGTTGTACTTAGTCATGTGACAGTGTATTCGTACAAAACAGCGATAGGCCTGCCCCCTATCACGTGAGTACACTGTCCATGCAAAACGTGGGTACTCTGAACACCAGGTGACAAAGTCACGTGATGTTCAGAAGTATTAGTACCTCTGCCATCGGGGATATTCGGCGTGAACGTTTATGTTATGTTATGTTATTTAGAAAGTAGTATAAATTGCGGGCGAAATAACTGTTAGTGCTGACCTGTTTCGCCACACAAAGTCAGCGTCCCAGCGGCAAATGAAATATTCACGAGAGTTTTAGATGCTAATACAATCTAATGTAAATTCTATTTGGGAATGAACTAAAGACAAGTAAATTTATAAACATTTTAACTTTGCTGTCAGTAAAAGCTCAAGAAATTTAGTATACCATTTAGTATATTTCATTCTGTGGATTCTGCTGAGGCTACACTCACATGACCTTATTGATCTAATTGAACATACATACATATACTAACAGCTATAAATCCCTAGAAGGGGTAGCCAGAGCTAAGGAATTAGGAATTCCTCAGCCACTTTTGGAAGTTGCGTGGGGAAAAGATGGTAAAAATAAAGGTTGTTGGTGATGGGTCTCCAACCGCATCGCCCAAAAATTCCTTAAAAAGCCCCAATACGCTATTCGTTAAACGTTCGTATATACGTTAGTCGCCTCTTTGATCTATTTGTATTGACATATATACATACATATATATTTTACACCCCTTTTATTGAGAATAAATAGGGTAAACTTAAAGTAAAATAATTTCTCGAATCAGTCCAGTAGTTCCTAAGATTCGTAACATAAACATAAACGTTCACGCCGAATATCCCCGAAGGGGTTGGCAGAGGTGCTAATACTTCTGAACATCACGTGACTTTGTCACCTGGTGTTCAGAGTACCCACGTTTTGCATGGACAGTGTACTCACGTGATAGGGGGCAGGCCTATCGCCGTTTTGTACGAATACACTGTCACATGACTAAGTACAACTCAGCCATGTGGGTTTCCTCACGATGTTTTCCCTCACCGTTAACAACCATAATAACGTATGTCTTTAGAAAAGACAAATTGGTGTAGGCCCGACCCAGGATTTGAACACTAGTCGTTTGCACGATAAGCGAGTGTTCTACCCACTGGGCTATCACGGTTGCTGTGTTGCTGTGTATGCACGGTGGTTGTATCACCTAAGATTCGTGTTCATCATATTTGTTCATATTTATTCAGCTTCATTTATTTTAAAATGATTATGACATTAAAACACCATCATAACCGTGTTGGTTTTTTTGTAGTTTTTTTTATTTGCAAGAAAAAATGAAATGATATCAATACATAAAATAATTAAAAAGTGTAAATTTGGCCTGATAAAAAATACAAGCAACCGTGATAGCTGAAGGGGTGTAACACTGCTTATCGTGCAGAGGATGTGGGTTCAAGTCTCAGGTCGGGCCATCACCAATTTGTCTTTTCTAAAGTCTTATGTGTGGTTAGTTTAACATGGTTTTTAACGATGAGACAACCCACATTGCTAAGTTGTACTTAGTCATGTGACATTGTATTCGTACAAAACGGCGATAGGCCTGCCTCTATCACTTGAGCACAGTACACTGTCCAAGATAAACGTGGGGCTCTGAACATTAGGTGACGATGTCACGAGAGTTACAGAATTATTATACCTCAGCCAACCCCTTCGGGAATATACGGCGTGAACGTTTTGGTTTGAGTTTGATAAAGAAATATTGAACTTTAACTTTTAGACAAATGCAAAAAGAAGTCATAAAATACATACATACATATACTCACGGCTATAGATCTCTTGAAGGATCCAGAGCTAAGAAATTAAAAATTCCTCAGCCATATTTGGAAGTAACGTGAGAAAAAGATGGTTTTATAAAGGTTTTTGGTGATGGGTCTCCAGCTACGTCGATTAAAAAGCCCTTAAAAATCCCCAAAGCCGTTAGTCGCCTCATACGTACACCCACCGGAAGAAATGGGGTAGTGCTATTCTAAGCCGACACTACACAGCTTAGTTAGTTAGAGTCATAAATTAATCTAATAAAAACTATACTTTTTCTTCTATTACTAGTGGTTCACCCCAGCTTCGAACGGCCGATGATAAGTATTTGACACTGTTTACCCCCTACGATGATATATAGCCTTAGTTGCTTCTGAAATATTTGAGCTTATCATTAGGAAAGAATTTTTAAAATCGGTCAAATTGTTGCGGAGGCTTTTCTAATAAGAACACCGACATATAAACACACAAACAGATCTTCCCTCATTTTAATATTATAAAAAGTATCCTTTGTCCTTTCCCTGGTTCTAACCTACCACTCTATCAATTTTCAGCCAGATCAGTTCAGCCGTTCTTGAGTTGTAAATAGTGTAACTAACTCCACTTCCTTTTATATATAAAGATTATTATAAAATAATAATCAAAACTGATCACCCGTGTATTGATTAGTTCTTCTTGGAACTGTAATTAAGATTGAAATATCGTATTATTCGGCGTCACTTCGTTCCATTTCTCAACTGGTTTCCAAGAATTTTCTCGTCCGAGTAGAAATTCTAGACGACTTATTGGCTTCCTGTAGCTGGTAACAAGTCGGTAGTTATCTGGTTACGAATGTTTTGCGATTGATAGTATTGTGTATGTGCATGTACCAATGGGAATAAATGGCGTGAGGATATACCCGTATATGGATGTTGCGGAAGTCAATAACATTCTAAATTGACGTTGTCTTAACTAAAAATTCGTACTTGGCAAACAAAACTTTTTATTATACTTATACGAATTCAAATATAGATATTTTTAAATAATTTACGTATTATTGGTCGAAAAAGCTAATATTGTTAACTAATTGCTGAAAATACAAAAATTTAATGATTGATCAATCACTGGAACAAAATATTTGGTAAAGTTAGGTAGATCTGTGTATAATATGTTCCTATTTATTTATTGGTAGACTTACGGTACAGATACATGATTTATAACAATGAGCATCATCCAAAAACATAGATTCACCCAAAAGGTAATGGAGAGGGCTGTGTTAGGAAAAACTGAGTTCACTGACCTAGCTGATAATTATATTATAATATATGATAAACGATAATTACACGCGAAATCGACCGGATGACGCAGTGTTAGTAGGCCACCTACAATGACCAACGACTTGACAAGGTGGAAGGACGCTAATAGATAAAGGTAAGACAGGACTGGAGGGCAATTCTCGCAAGTTCGATATCACTTCTATCATAGAAATTATATCAAGTGTTAAATGTCATGTGAAAAATATCACAAAGTGAACTATATTCCTATTGATAGATTGAAACTGTATTCTAGAAACCTGTACCTAAGAAGACCGAAATCAATGATCCAAGCGAATGAATTGAATGCAAGGTCAGTTTAACTGTCATCTTAGATATGAAAAGGTCTTCATATCTGTCAAAATTTACATATGTTTTGTTTTGTTTAAATGTTCCTTTAAGTGCACTTTGCCGGTCACTAGTAAAGTCTGAATTCCCAAATGGACCATCCGACAACCGAATTTAGTTTTGGAAATTTTATAATGGAAAAATAATATATTTTTTATATTTTAATAATATAATTAACGTTGATCCAAGTAGACATTCTTTACACCTTCTAAGACTATTTGATCTATGATCCATTTAATATATTAACCAACATTTTAATTTTCAATCTATATTCAAACAAAATTTTAAAACAAAATGGTTACCGTTTGCACGACATCTTCAAATATCATCATATCGCCTGATCCTGACCACTCGATGTCACCCTTTGATATATATCATCATATCGACTGGTTTTGAATAGAAAAATATCGATCGGATGTAGGGAGAATAGCTCAAGTCAATATCGACCGCAAAATATCACAAAAGTGATAAATATCGAAAGTGATATAATATCTACCGTGTGAGAATTGCCCTCCCGGTCTTTGCGGAGATCTTTGGCGAGACCTTTTTGCAGCAGTGGACGTCTATTGGGATGAGATAATAATGAAGGACCTAAACGACACACATTTTTTCAATTAAATATAAGCAACCGTAATAGCTCGGTGGGTAGAACCCCGCTTATCGTGCCGACTATGAGGTTTCGAATCCCGGGTCCACCCTACAGCAATTTTCTTCGAAAATGTGGTTAATTGATCATGTTTATTAACGGTGAGGGAAAACATCGTGAGGAAACTCACTTGGCTAAGTTTTACTTAGTCATGTGACAGTGTGTTTGTACACAATGGCGGAAGGCCTGCTCCCTATCACGTGAGTACACTTTCCAAGCAAAACATGGGTACTCTGAACACAAGGTGATAATAATAAATAAAGGAAAGCAAAATTTCGACACAAGCGGGAATCGAACCCGCGACCCGACGCTCTGCCAATTGAGCCACCGTGTCAATGGCTGCCAGCGCGAAATTCTTCTATCCTTTATTTCTTTTACAGATTTAAGTACTGTTTGCGTTTCCTACCTCCGAATTATAACTAATTGCGGGTGCATCTACCCAGATAACTAGTTTACCGATCTCACCTTCCAAAGGTTGTCTGGAAGCTTTTAGCGATAAGACCGCCGATTGTACCTCACTGTAAACTGTATGATAATTTCTTTTGTAAATTTGTGTTTGATGTACAATAAAGAGTTATTCTATTCTTCTATTCTATTATAATTCGGAAGGCCATTTGTCCATGTTTTCAGATAGAATGCAAATGTTGAAAACGCCTAACTATCACATAATTTAAATCTTTTTGTTCATGAAAACCTCATGTGAGGATTATTACTAATAAATAAAGAATAAATAAAGGAAAGAAAAGTTTTGACACAGGCGGGAATCGAACCCGCGACCTCGGGTATACGCCCCGACACTCTGCCAATTGAGCCACCGTGTCAATGGCTGCCAGCGCGAAATTCTTCTATCCTTTATTTCTTTTACACGTTTAAGTACTGTTTGCGTTTCCTATCTCCGAATTATAACTAATTCGGAAGGCCATTTGTCCATCTTTTCAGATAGAATGCAAATGTTGAAAATGTCTAACTATCACATAATTTAAATCTTTTTGTTCATGAAAACCTCATGCGAGGATTATTACTAATAATAACATAACATAAACGTTCACGCCGTTTATCCCCGAAGGGGTTGGCAGAGGTACTAATACTTCTGAAAATCACGTGACTTTGTCACCTGGTGTTCAGAGTACCCACGTTCTGCATGGACAGTGTACTCACGTGATAGGGGGCAGGCCTATCGCCGTTTTGTACGAATACACTGTCACATGACTAAGTACAACTCAGCCATGTGGGTTTCCTCACGATGTTTTCCCTCACCGTTAACAACCATGATAAATTACGACATGATAGTGCAGTGGGTAGAACACCCGCCCGAAAACAGAAGGGCGTGAGTTCCAATCCTGGGTCGGGCCTACACCAATTTGTCTTTTCTAAAGTCATATGTGTGGTTAATTTATCATGGTTTATTACTAATAAATAAAGGAAAGAAAAATTTCGACACAGGCGGAAATCGAACCCGCGACCTCGGGTATACGCCCCGACGCTCTGCCAATTGAGCCACCGTGTCAATGGCTGCCAGCGCGAAATTCTTCTTTTTCTTTCCTTGCTGCTCAGAAGTATTAGTACCCCTGTCAACCTCTTCGGGGATGTACGGCGTAAACGTTTGAGTTTTGAGTTGAGTATGAGACAATTTTTTCATTACTTGTCGGCCATCTTGGATGGAAATTCCACTTGGAATTAGAATGACGTTACACAGCTAACCAAGCATGGTGATCCAAACTACACGTGTATACACAATTTCAGGCCAATATCGGTTGAAGGTATCTGCTTCAAAATTGAGTTGCAAATTTCCAACATATTTGCTTTAACTGTGTTATGTGTATTTCCTAGTCAGAATATTGTGATCAATGTGCATGTTGTGTTTGAAAAATGTTTTAAAAATGTGGTTAATTGATCATGTTTATTAACGGTGAGGGAAAACACCGTGAGGAAACTCACTTGGCTAAGTTTTACTTAGCCTTGTGACAGTGTATTCGTACAAAATGGCGGAAGGCTGCTCCCTATCACGTGAGTACACTTTCCAAGCAAAACATGGGTACTCTGAACACTAGGTGATAATAATAAATAAAGAATAAATAAAGGAAAGCAAAATGTCGACACAGGCGGGAATCGAACCCGCGACCTCGGGTATACGCCCCGACGCTCTGCCAATTGAGCCAACGTGTCAATGGCTGCCAGCGCGAAATTCTTCTATCCTTTATTTCTTTTACACGTTTAAGTACTGTTTGCGTTTCCTACCTCCGAATTATAACTAATTCGGAACGCCATTTGTCCATCTTTTCAGATAGAATGCAAATGTTGAAAATGCCTAACTATCACATAATTTAAATCTTTTTGTTGATGAAAACCTAATGCGAGGATTATTACTAATAAATAAAGGAAAGAAAAATTTCGACACAGGAGGGAATCGAACCCGCGACCTCGGGTATACGCCCCGCCGCTCTGCCAATTGAGCCACCGTGTCAATGGCTACAAGCGCGAAATTCTTCTTTTTGTTTCCTTGCTGCTCAGAAGTATTAGTACCCCTGTCAACCTCTTCGGGGATATACGGCGTAAACGTTTGAGTTTTGAGTTGAGTATGAGACAATTTTTTCATTACTTGTCGGCCATCTTGGATGGAAATTCCACTTGGAATTAGAATGACGTCACACAGCTAACCAAGCATGGTGATCCAAACTACACGTGTATACACAATTTCAGGCCAATATCGGTTGAAGGTATCTGCTTCAAATTGAGTTGCAAATTTCCAACATATTTGCTTTAACTGTGTTATGTGTATTTCCTAGTCAGAATATTGTGATCAATGTGCATGTTGTGGTTGAAAAATGTTTTATTATGTGCAAGTAAAATTGGAAATCGGGAATATTTTTGATAAAAATGATGCTAAAATATTTCGAGATTTCATGTTATTTTCTATACGTATGTTACCAAAGAGAGCTATGGTTATTTGTATAAACTTTGCTTACCTTGGCTATGTACTGTCGACTTAGAATAGCACTACCCATTTCTTCATATGGGTGTTCGTAAGAGGCGACTAAGGGTAATAGGGCTTCAAAGTTATTTTTGGGCGATGAGGTTCGAGAAATATCACAACAACCTTTATTTACAATGATAAACCCACTCAACTTTAAACAATGGCAGAGTCATTTATAAGTCTGGTGGTTTCTCCTTCTATGGATTTATAGCCGTGAGGATATCCTCGTAAAGCAAAGTTAACCAACATTCATATGAATCTTTCTGTTTGACCTTAAATTTTCTGCCAAAAAAAAATTCTGAACACATAACTTACAAAAATATTGAACTATTTTTGTAATATAAATTAAACTTATTCAATCAACCGCGATAGCTCAATGGGTTATCTGGTATGGATAGTGACTCACGTGATAGGAGGCAGGCCCGTCGCCGTTTAGTACAGAAATATTGTCACATGAATAAGAACAACTTAAGTACCCTTACCGTTAACAACCATGATAAATTAACCATACATATGACTTTAGAAAAGACATATTGGTGTAGGCCCTACCCTGGATTGAAACTCACGCCTTTTTGTTTTCGGGCGGGTGTTCTACCCACTGGACTATCATGTCGCTGGAACAGTGAAAGTGTTTGTATATTTGGGAAGTTTGTTTACCAGGGATGGAAAGTGTGATGAAGATATCGAGTGAAGAGTGAAAAGGGGTAATGCGGTAAATGGGGCACTGGATAGTCTAATGTCTAGCATGATGCTGTCCTCGTTCCTACGCTTATGTATGGCAGTGAATGTTGGGTGTAGCAGAAAAAGCATGAAAGTAAAGTGAATGCAGTAGAAATGAGATCCCTCAGAAAAGTTTGTAATGTAAGGTTATGTGATCGTGTGAGGAATGATGTGATTCGTGAAAGGTGTGGTATAAATGATGATATTGTAAGAAAGATAGAAAAAGGAATGTTGAGATGGTTTGGGCACATAGAGAGGATGGATGACAGTAAATTGGTGAAAGAGATATATAGAGCCAATGTGAAAGGTTTGGATCAAATAGAAAATGTGCTCAAAAAGGCAGGTGTCCGCAGTATGAAGAAGAGAAGATCATGTATGAAAAGATTTATGGATGTAAATGAAGCCAGAGAGGTTTCCAGGATCTTACAAAGTGGGGATCGATAGTGTCTGCCTACCCCAAAGGGAACTAACGGCGTGAGAATATGTATGTATGTATTAAAAATCTTTCAACCAGAATCAAAGACAAGAACGATATGTTAAATAACCATTTTATTCTCAAGTGAAAGTGAAGTTACAATAAAGAAAAACAAAACGTCTTAATAAGTAGCTAAGATAAAATATTTCTGGTTTTACAAGGCGTATTTTAGTATACAGCTCCTTGGAACAAATAACAATTATTAATTTCAGCACCATTCTTGTTAAGCTATATCCGGAAAATTTCAATTGAAATTATAATTTTACAATCAAACTTATTCGCTTGTTTTGAATATTGTAATTTGGCTGTTTCATTAATGTTTTGTGTTTCGGAGATAATATTTATGCAAACTATAAGAATTTCAAAATTAATTAACTTATAATAAATATATTTTTGTATTATATTTTTTGGAAGATTGGTGGAAGAGGGTCGAAGTTTTTATTTCACGAAGCGAGGACGCTGACCATATTCACAGAGAACTACATGTATCAATGTATGTGTAAGCCTTTGTAAGATAAAAGAAGGAAGTACAGTTTGGTTATCTGTTATACTGCCCAGGGGTTAAATTTGAAAGTTTTGCGAACAATGATTTCATCCATTTTTCGCAAAACATAAGCATTGAACTTCAGAAAATGTATTCTATTAATAAAGAAATAAATCAGCTTGAAGATGAACACGAAAAAACAATCTGTCTTTACAAGCTTTCTCTGCATTCGAAATGCAAAAACAATGGATGGTTCTGACATTATCTATTATAGCTTGTACGTATGACTAAATGAATTGAATCTAAAACAATTGATTTTGATGTTTTCTACTTCATTAATTATTCTTGTTATTTGTTATGTTTTGACGGGTTTGTTTGGACGACCACGGAGAACACACTTGGACCAAATTGAGAGTGTGCTCAAAAAGGCTGGCGTCCGAAGTATGAAGAATAAAAGAGCATGTATGAAAAGATTGATGGATGTAAACGAAGCTAGAGAGGTTTGTCAGGATCGTACGAAGTGGCGATCAATAGTCTCTGCCTACCCCAATGGGAACTAATGGCGTGAGTATATGTATGTATGTATGTATGTGGGTTTGAAAAGTTTCTTTCTTATTTCTGTTGTAATACGTATGTTCAGAGTAGCTTGTAGTCCTGTTTAATATATGTGACAAAAACTTGTTTATTTATTTATTTATTTTCAACAATAAGCTCACAGCACAAGTATAATTCACAAGTATGAGATAATATTAACTTAACTTAGGCCAATTAAGACTTTTTATTTTTTGGTTGGTAATCATAATCAATTAAAACAATCAAGAAAAATTTGAGATCCGGGAAAATAAACATGGAATGTTACAATAAGACCCATTTACTTTGGGTCGAAAGTATGAAAGGGAAGTTTAAGGACCTCCAACATAACATCTATTAGAATGTATTGATCAAGAAAACCTCATGTGGGGATTATTAAACAAAGGAAAGAAGAATATCGCATCAGTAGTCACTTGACACTATAGCTCAATTGGCAGAGCGACCGGGGCGTTGACCGGGAGGTCGCGGGTTCGAGTCCTGCTGGTGTCGATAATAAATTTTCTTTCCTAAATAAATTAGTATGTATTCACTATTCACAAACATACAATAAATGCATGTTATTGCGCCATTTGTTCCTATTGGAATAGGCCGAGAGTATCGATCGCCATTTTCTACAGCAAAAAAAACCTACAATATCTTTATTTAAACAAAAAACCTCAGGAATAGTTGATTATTAAATTTGGGTTACCACGTTTAGGCATATTAAAATTTAACTTTTAAAGTTATTGTAAAATAATTGAAAATTGACAAAAATATAAGAATGATTAAAAAAAATGTTCCTCATTAAAAATATTTGTAAGAAAGCATTGGTCTTTCAAAGAGTAGGGGAAGAGGAGAAAGAGAAGAATAGCAACAAAAAACAATGAATTTTAATAATAATTTTAGAAATAAAAACAATGAATTTTTAACTCAAGAAAAGAATATACTTCCAAAAGCTTTCAAATTCTGCCTACCCCTTTTTATACTTATACCGATTAACACTTAACAGTAGCTACGTAATTTAAATATTTTGGCAATATCATCCCTTAAAATTTCAGGGTTGTTGAAAATAACACAGCGGTTACTGTGGCTGGCATATTTAGAGGTTATTAATTGTTATAGACCTTATGGGGGCGTGTTCTATCTAATAATTGATAGGAATTCTTCACACTTGGCATTTTAACAGATGCCTTTGTTAATAAACTATATTCATAATATCCATTCAATATTCAAAAGTTATACTGAAAGAAGGTGTTGAGCGCTTTTAAAAGATTATTACACTTTGACAGCTATGTAGAAATTACCCGTTGGTTAATTATATCAAAGGCATAAATTCGAGGTATTCCGTATGTACATACATACATACATACATATACTCACGGCTATAAACCCCTTTACAGGGTAGCCAGAGCTTTGGAATGATAAATTCCTCAGCCACTTTTGGAAGTTGATTGGGGAAAAGATGATAATAATAAACGTTTTTGGTGACGGGTCTCCAACCACATCGACCAAAAATCACTTAAAAAGCCCCTATTACCTTATTCGCCTCTTACGATCACCCACGGGTAGTAATGGGGTAGTGTTATTCTAAGCCGACACTACACAGCAAGGGTGTCGTTTGTGTTGTGTATCATTCTATTAAGATAAAACAGAAGGTCTTCTCTTCACGACGAGAATGATAATCAACATACGTATCTCTTCTAACCCGTAAAAATTAAAATATTTATATGAATAGCGTTTTGGTTTTCAAGGTTTGAATGCTCCTAAAATCACATTAACACCTAAAGGAGTGACGTCACAAGCGTCATACTAGCGTTACACCTTTGCGACACTTTTAAATCGGAGAACTGTTATTAGTAATAAAATTGTACAGTAGAGATTTGCAGTGCATTTGCATTCTCACAATTAACATCGTTTAGTGTTTGTGAAGTGAAAGACCTTGGATTTTTATGTTTTTTACCAATATAAAATCGTAAGTTTTTAGTTGACGAGCGAATCATTTTTAAAATTAAAAGCTTTTATTTAACTTGCAATGTATGTTTGTGTGTTCGGGTGAAATCTTTGAACTCAATTTTGAAGTAGATATATTCAACCGTTTGTGCTGAAATTTTGTGGACGCATTTTGTTTGGATGACAATATATGATAAGACATGTGACGTCATTCTAAATTCAATATGGCGGATCATACAAGATGTCAGAACAGTTATATTTAATCCACTTATACAATATGGGTATCAAATGAAAGGGCTTATTAAGAGTGACTAGAAAAAAAATATGACGTCATTCTGAATCCAATATGGCGGACCATGCAGGATGGCGGAATAGTTACCTTTAGTCTACTTCTACAATATGGGTATCAAATGAAAGGGCTAGTTAAGAGTGACTAGAAAAAGAATATGACGTCATTCTGAATCCAATATGGCGGACCGTGCAGGATGGCGGAATAGTTACCTTTAGTCTACTTCTACAATATGGGTGTCAAATGAGAGGGCATTTTAAGAGTAATAATAACTTGAAAATAGCCAGCGATAACTAAAAAGTAAAAAATAAAAAAAATTAAGTAAAAAAACATTTTAAGAAAAAGCTTTTATTTAAACGCTCTAAAAAGAAGAAAATAAAATATTCCTTTTGGATTATACTAACAACTCCTCATTATACACAATTTATATATAATAATAAAAGCTTGTCGCTAGATTTACCACAAATTATTATGATATAAAGGAATGTTGATAGGTATGTAAACCTCGCGACAAGCTTTTATTATTATATATAAATTGTGTATAATGAGGAGTTGTTAGTATAATCCAAAAGGAATATTTTATTTTCTTCTTTTTAGAGCGTTTAAATAAAAGCTTTTTCTTAAAATGTTTTTTTACTTAATTTTTTTTATTTGATATCACCCACATTCAAAAATACTAATTTAAATTTTCATAATAAAAAACTAGTAGTGCCATCTTTACAAATTTTAGTGAACTATTAGAAATTATTTCACGATTTTGTTATTTATTAAATTATAAATCACTATGCCTAAGTGTCCTAAGTGTTCAGCGTGCAAAAAAGTGACACAGTTACGTACAGATGGCGCTGAATGCCACAAATGTCGATTAGTTTTTCATCGTGCCTGCGTCGGTCTACCAACTTCGAAACCAATCGCATCTGGCTGGGTTTGCCCGGAATGTACCCGGATAATACCACGCGATAACGGGTCTGAAACTCCGGTAAAAGGTATTCTTGGGTATGAGCAGCCGCCAGCATGTACAAGAGAAATCATTTCCCAAGTGGAAGACCAAGAGGAGGAGGAGGGAGATCATTATGATGAGCGGCAATTAACGAAGGGACAAGACACCGGGTTGCGCGATGAAATTAGAATACTGCGCAGTGAGCTCGTTAGTTTTAGAACGGAATTTCGATTTTTCCGGGAGGCCATCACGACAATAAATGATAGACTTGATCAATTTGATCAAAGAGTGAAAGCAATGGAGAAGCGTCTTTTGGACAGTAGTGTATCCAGCGGTACAAAAGCTCTGGAAGAGGCTGTAGAAAGTCTCCAACTCCAACTCCATGAGCGAGACCAAGATACTCTTGCAAACGACGTCCAAGTGTCTAATTTGCCGGAAGAGAAGGGTGAAAGTCCCATTCATTTGGTCACTATTGTGGGTGCTAAACTGGGAGTAAAACTAGACGAGCGAGACGTGGTGAGTGCGGTGCGCATGGGGCTGCCGCGTGACGGCGGCGCGGCTCGGCCGCTAGTGGTACGGCTGATACACCCGGGACGAGCTGATACGCGCGGCGCGGCGCCACCACCGCCGACCTGGGGCTGGCCGGCCCGCCCACCAGGTTCTACCTCAACGAGCGGTTGACTAAACATAACAGAGGACTATTCAACCAGGCTCGAGAGCGTGCACGTGCGGCTGGGTGGCGGTACGTTTGGACGCGCGACGGTCGGGTGTGCGCCCGCCAAGCCGACGGTAAGCCTGTAGCCAGGATCCGACGGGACTCAGACATTGCAGATATTTTTGGTTAACCTTAGGTTTGGTGGCAATAGACAATTTCACGTTAATGTGGAGGCATTTATTTTATTAGTGTATAATGATAGATATGCCATTTTTTGTTTTTATTTATACTGTGTCACACATAAGCTGTTAAGCACCTTGTTTTTTAGTTTCTTTTTATATTTTTCATTTTTTTTCTTAGTTATAGAATGTTACGTTTATTATCATATTAATTGTTTCACTGCATCAGTCGAATTAATGTACAGCACACCACTTTGCAACAAAACACGCACAGTATTTACAACATGGAACACACATGTATTACAACCTGTAAATAAAACAAAAATGTTTTATTTTTTCTTAATGTTAAAGATAGACCTTTTCAGTATCATAAAACCGAATTTTGAATTATTTACAACTCTATATGTATATTATTTTCTAAACATATGTATGTACAAAAATGTATATATATTTCATACAGCTGCGTGTATTACACATATTTTATACATGTATATTTGTCTATTGAACATATGTATCGACCCATTTCCCCATAATATAAAATTATATGTTTTTAAATATTATTATTTATTTAATAGGTATATTACTGGTTTCATATATTTTTATCCAAATACATCCTTGGACCAACACCATGACGCGTATTAAAAATATGCAGTTTGCATTATTTAATGCTGGTTCATTGAGCACAGGACATGACGAGTTAACTTCTATTATACTAGACTTAAGACCTGACGTAGTAGCTATCAACGAGACTTGGTTAAGGGCGGGGCGCGATGACGTCGCCCCGGTAGTACCTGGATATAGACTTAGACACGTCCCGCGACCTCCAGGTCAGCGTTCGCGGGGGGGAGGGGTGGGGTTTTATATGCGAGTTGGTTTAAACTGTCGCGTCTTCCATCACCCACCATCCTCTATTGAGCAAATGTGGTTTCGTCTCAACGTGAATGGTATTCGGCTTTTAATAGGTACGGCTTACCGCCCTAACTGGGTCGACGCTGATAGTTTCTTTGACTCAATTACTGAAACTATAACATCTTGTAATTACGACAAACTTGTTTTATTGGGTGACTTTAACATTAATATTTTTGACGTGAATGACCGTAATCATCGATATCTGACTCAATTTTTGAATACAATTAACTTGAAACAAATTGTAAATAAACCAACTCATTTTACTGACCATAGCGAAACGACTATTGACCTAATATGTACTGACGCTCCTGTGCAAAGTGTTGATGTCCATCATATTCCTGACCTGGGACGACATGCTTTTGTTACTATGCAGATCGACTTGAAAAAACCTAAATATATGCCTAAATTAATAACTTACCGACCATTGACTGACATTGACTTGGATATGTTTAGAAAGGATGTTGCAGAAATAAATTGGGAGTCAATTATGCTTAAAGATGATATTGATGATATGCTGGCAGTTTTCAATTATCACATTATACAGCTATTTGATTTACATGCACCTCTTAAATCTATAGTGGTAAAAGAAGGACCGAAGCCGTGGTTGACTCCTACCGTGAGGTATATGATGAGATTACGGGACAAAGCACATGAACAGGCTAAACGGGAAAAAAGTGAGTCAAGCCGACAATACTACAAAAGTGCTAAGCATTTAGTAGTAGAGGCAATTCACAACGAAAAACGAGCTTTTTTCAAACACTCCATTAACGATTGTGCAGGCGATCCTCGAGCCCTATGGAAAAATCTTAAGCGTTCCATTATTCGAAACAAACGTGAATGTGATCTTCCACCACAATTTAACTGCCCGGAACTAATTAATAACCATTTCTGCAATATTCCTGGTAGTAGTGGCGTGAGTATATCTGATTTGACCTTTTTTGAATTTAATCGATTTGGACACGATTCTTTTTCACTGACTACTGTGACTAGTGAGACTGTTTCAAATATTGTTAATAAAATCAAAACAAAGGCTAAAGGACTTGATGAAATTAATATTGACATGCTACTTCTAACTTTTCCTACTACACTTGACGTACTTACAGCTATAATCAACAAAAGCATTGTCTCAAGCAAATTCCCGACCATTTGGAAAACGGCCAAAGTAACTCCTCTTCCAAAAAAAAGTAACACAATCCTTATTTCCGATTTGCGAGCAATAAGTATCCTTCCATGCGCATCTAAGATAGTGGAAAGGGTGGTTTGCAATCAGATGACAGAATATCTAGAAAAGAATAAAATTTTGCCGGAACACCAGTCGGGTTTTCGAAAGGGTCATTCCACCGCAACAGCGCTAATTGATGTTGTTGATAACATTTTGAATGACAGGGATGAAGGATTTAGTACATTGTTAGCGTTGTTGGACTTTTCTAGAGCATTTGATTGTTTGTGCATACCCCTGACGCTTTCGAAGTTGTCGTACTATGGCTTTGATGTCAATACTGTTCGTTGGTTTGACAGTTATCTCACCGACCGGAAACAATTTGTGGCGTTGCAAAAAAGAGATGGCAGTATATGCAACTCCTCTGAAAGTCATCTTACGAGAGGCGTACCGCAGGGTTCGATTTTGGGACCTCTTTTATTTATAGTCTATACCGCCGATCTGGTTAATCAAATCAATAATAGCCGATAGCACATTTATGCCGACGATGTCCAAATATATGTGTCTGGTCTGCCGAGAAATACTTCAGAAACGGTTGAAAAATTAAATAGTGATTTAAATAGAATTGTAAGTTGGTCTGAGAAAAACTGTTTAGCCCTTAATCCTCTCAAATGCAAATTTATGGTCCTTGGAACAAATACTCAAATTCATAATACGTTGGAAGTTCTTGCGGACCATGATGTAGCTATCAGGGACCAACCACTAGAGAGGGTAGAGGAGGTTCGCAACCTTGGCCTGCTGATGGATGGGGAACTACGGTTCGAAAACCATATCTCATCAGTAGTGAGTAACTGCTTCTATCGTCTCAAGGTTCTTTATAATATACGCGATTACCTAAGTGTGGATTTGCGTATCTACCTTTGTGAATCGCTGATATTGTCGAGATTAAACTATTGTGATGTGGTCTATGAGGGTTGCATACTGGCTCGTACACAGAAATTGATACAGCGAGTGCAAAACGCATGTGCCCGTTTTTGCTTTCAAATCCCTCCTCGCTCCCACGTTACCCCGTACTTGGACGATGCAAAGCTGCTAAAAATGCAAGCGCGGAGACGACTACACCTCGCCACATTGTTGTTTGGAGTTGTTAGGCTAGAATCACCGGCTTATTTGTATAAAAAACTGCAATGGTCCAACAGTGGCTATCAGTTCAAAGTCAGGGCGATCTTGCCAATGCACCGATCCGCAGCTTTTAGAGGTTCTTTCAGGTTTGCAGCGTCCAAGTGCTGGAACGTACTTCCTCCACCAATTCGGGATGTGTTCGGCAGGAACATCTTTAAGCGTAAGCTGAAGGAGTTTTTGCTGGCACATCAGTAAAATTTATATTATTTATTTATTTGGCATACATTTATTATTGTTTATATTATATTTTGAAATTTATTTATTATAGAAAAATGAAAAATGAAGCGTGTAGGTGTTTGCTCTAATATATCAATATATTATTTTGCATAATTTTACCCTCCAGCCAAGATTTCTTCTGTTATGTTTATGTATTATCGAAATTTTGTCATATACGTGTATTTTATTGTAATTGTTTGCAAATAATGTTCTATATTTATTTATGTGTATGTGTATTTACTGTCCCTTGTCCAGCTGAAAAGTTCTACATAATAAAGTGTATTAGTGTGATGCCTGTGTTGTCACTCTACAATGGTACTGACTGAAAATCAGTGTTGGGAGTCAAACGATTCACAACGTAATGCTGAGTCAGTACCAATTCGCTGTTGCAGTGGCGCAAAGGACTTAGAATAAGTATCAATTAGTTTGTTTTTGTTAAGTTGTTTGTTTTCCTCTTTTTTTCATATTTAATATTGTGTTAATTTTAAGTTATTTTAATAGTTATTATGTATATTATTACTTTTTGTTTGTATGTTTTTTGTGCCACACATGGCGAATAAACGTCTTTCTTCTTCTTCTTCTTTCTTCTTCTAAATAGCTGCCTATTATACGTAAGTTAGTATTTTCTCAAATAATTTCGTAAATTACTGGGTTCAAATAATAGTTCCTATGATAATTCAATATCTGTAAATTTTCTTATTTCTGATTTCTTTTCCTACACCCATTTTCACCTACATGCTTTTGATTTTATCTAATACACTCTGTGTTCATCACTATTAAAATCTACATACAGTAATAATCGCAACTTCTTTTTTTTCAATTTTATCAAGCTGTTATAAAAAAACAAAATTCGAGTCAAGTGAGGAATTAATTTTGTGAAAATGTCTGAAGTAGTTATTTCCCACGTCGATCTCATAATTTTTGCCTTACTGTCTATTTTTATTTTGATTAAGCTCTTACTTGAATATTTACGAGGGATGCACTTTAAGCGTCGTCGTTAAAAGAAGAAAACGCGAACAATACCATTATTTTTCATTTTAAAGTACCGGCTTAGAATGTCACTACCCCTTTCTACCCACGGATGTCGTAAGAGGTTTATTTCTACTTTATAAAACTTAACAATTGTGCTTTTATGTTTGATATTTGAAACAATTTCCATTCTTACCTAATTATTTTTGTGTCCTTATGTATTTGGACTGTATGAATGTTAACGGTAAATGTTTGCTTTTTATTTATATAAATATATACGCTACAAAGAGCATCATGTTTTTAATGTTGTCAGACTAACTGGTGCTGGCTGAAAACCAGCGTGCAGCAGCTGACGTGTCCTGCGAGACACGCGGCTGAGGCACATATGCTGAGCCAGAACCAATTTGGCAATATGATATTTGTATGATTTTTTATTGTCTTTTTTATTTTGTTTTTGCCAAATTAATTATTTTTCTTTCTTTCTTTCTTTTATCTTTTCCCTATCAACTTCCAAATGTGGCTGAGAAGTTCCTAGCTTTGAAGCTCTGGCTACCCTTTTGGGATTTATAGCCGTGAGTAGACGTATGCATATTTTGCTTTAAAGTATTCGCAACGTAGTTTAATACAGTTTTGCATACGTGTGGGCAGTTATTAAAACATTTATTTCACCCCATAGTGGGGGTGTTAAATATGTCTGCTAATTCTGAAGGAAAATAAACATGTGTACCTGACTTCCGCTCGTGTTACTAAATTGAAATTAACGAATTTTGGACGCAGTTTGTTCAAAAACATACATACATACATATGCTCACGGCTATATTTCCCTAGAAGGGGTAGCCAGAGCTAAGGAATTATAAATTCCTCAGTCACTTTTGGAAGTTGAGTGGGGAAAAGATGGTAAAAATAAAGGTTTTTGGTGATGGGTCTCCAACCGCATCGCCCAAAAATCTAATAAAAAGCCCCAATACCCTTAGTCGCCTCTTACGACACCCGTGGGTAGAAAGGGGTAGCGACATTCTAAGCCGGCACTACACGGCACTTTTTTGTTCAATAAGTTAGCTTATATTTACTGTTGGCGAGTATTTTGGAAGTATGTACATGAAAATGAATCGCATGAGGTATGCTAAACTTAAACGTTCACGGCGTATATCTCCGAAAGGGTTGGCTGAGGTGCTAATACTTCTGAACATCACGTGACATTGTCACTTCAAGAGAGAACCTTAATGGAAACTACTAGCAAGATTATGTGTGTTTGATGTAATTTGATGGCCATTAAGGTTAACATATTTATTTACATTTGTAATCACTACTAGTACTAGTTGCTGTGTAGTGTCGGCTTAGAATAGCACTACCCAATTTCTTCCGGTGGGTGTACGAAAGAGGCGACCAACGGTATTGGGGTTTTTATGGGTTTTTTGGGCGATGCGGTTGGAGACCCATCCACCAACCTTTATTTTACCATCTTTTTCCCACTCAACTTTTCAAAGGTGGCTGAGGAATTTCTCATACCTTAGCTCTGGCTACCCCTTCTATGGATTTATAGCCGTGAGTATATGTATGTATGTTGTAATCACCTCCAAACTGTGTTAAAATAATTGTTTCAAAATTTTTTTTTTCACCGTATCTTATAAACTGTTAATTTATTAACTTCAGAATTTTTAACTTTATATTTTGGTCTATACATGTTACCAAATTATCAAATAAATAGGTCACTTTTATGTTTGTATGTAACTTAATTTTGAAGACCTATAAATGAATGTCACATAGCGTATCATAACTCGGTACCCACGATACAGGCTTGCCTAGTGTGGGGCCACAGGTACTCATATCATGTAAAACGAAATGTCTTTATGTAATATCTTCACTGTACTAAAAACTGTGTTTGGGAAATAAAGATTATTATTAAGTGCCGTGTAGTGCCGGCTTAGAATGTCGCTACCCCTTTCTACCCACGGGTGTCGTAAGAGGCGACTAAGGGTATTGGGGCTTTTTATTGGAGTTTTGGGCGATGCGGTTGGATACCCATCACCAAAACCCTATATTTTAGCATCATTTCCCCTATAAACTTTCTAAAAGTGGCTGAGGAATTTAACTCCTTAGCTCTGGCTACCCCTTCAAGGGATTTATAGCCGTGAGTATATGTATGTATTATTATTAAAACTTATATTATAATAATTTTTCACCAACTTTTCAAATATCTTAGTGCCCATGATATGATAAATACGTGTCACATATTTCATTTTACTCCGTGCAGGTGTTTATTCACTTGGATCCGGCGATCAACTTATGTAATAAAGAAAGGATAAATAAAGGAAAAAAAAATCGACACATATTTATTAGTAATAATCCCCACATGAGGTTTTCATGAACAAAAACATTCAAAAAGATCAATGTGTTCGACTGCACAAACCTGAAAAATAAATTCACCATTAAACCATGGACATACATATACATATATATCTCACGGCTATAAACCCCTAAAAGGGGTAGCCAGAGCTTCGGAATTAGAAAATTCTTCAGTCATTTTGGGAAGAAGTGGGGATACGATTGCAATCTATACTTATAATAAATCTGTAGAGAGGTCAATTCTGTACATGAAATATATTTTCAAAATAACTATCAGGTGATGATTAGGGATCGATACTGATGCCAAAAATGTAATCAGTAAAATTTTTGTCTGTCTGTCTGTCTGTCGGTTTGTATCATCCTTATGGAAACAAAAACTACTCCACGGATTCTAACGAAACTTGGTACAATTATTCTTCATACTCCTGCGCAGGTTTTTGTATACTTTCCAGCAGAGTAGTAAAGGGGAATTTTGGGATATTTTGGGAAAACGGGAGAAGTTACTCCATTTTTTAAGCTTCCGTCGCGTGTGCAGCCTTAATGGTTAAACTTACATAGAAATCATGTATGACGGAAAAATTCTGCATAAAATTTTCTAAAAAAAATTTTTAACAGTCTATGTCTATCTTCTACGGTTGACTCACAATAACACGTGTAATTCCTGATAGCTTAGCAGTTCGGAACATTCTGATTATATTTGTTTACTCTTACGTTTGTAAACCTCTCACTCATCCCTAATTTAAATAAGTTAACATCATTACCTATTCAATAAAAAAGAATCATAGAAATCGGTAGACAAACACCGAAATTATACATAAAATAAGCCAGCGCGCCCGTGACCAAAACCAAATCTTTACTAATTTATATATAACTTACTAGATGGCGCCAGTATTTGCATCCTACATCATGTAATGATTTCTTTTTAGATTGTTATGAATACTTCATAGCGTTTTATTCTAAAATTTTCTATTAAACGGAAATACTGAATCGTTCATAAAAGCGCATTCAAAATCACCACTACACTGTTCAGGGAGTGCTATAAATTTAATAAATTGAAAACATTGTGCTAAATTTTACAATGCTTAAGCAGGGACTGAAGAAAGAAACCTCTGATATTTAGAAAAACAACGCTACCCGTGCGAAGCTGGGACGATCCACTAGTGCAAAATAAATGCTTTAGTGGTGGGTCCCAAACCACATCGCCCAAAACTCACTTAAAATACCCTTCTTCCTAAAACAGTCACCTCTTACGATCACCCATGGGAAGCAATGGGGTAGTGCTATTCTAAGCCGATGATATACAGCAACTAAATCAATCAATTCAATCCTCTCATGAATTTTGAAAATAAACAATAAAAATACTGTAATATTCTTCTAATTGCAAAACAGCGTATCAACTTTTTAATTAGAATTTTACTCAAAAATTTTGACAACAACTTCTTGTTATAAAACACCAAATTTCGCGACCATGCTTCTGAAATATTATCGCCATTATTAATGATCTTACTTAGAGTGCGAAAAGTTTGCCGTAAAAATATTTTGTGACCCTTCGAGTATTTTTGACCCCTACTTTTGTTATATAATTAAAAATCCTAAATTTCTATTAATTTTTAATTTATCATGGTGTGGTGATGTGATGTAAGTTGGCAACAACAATGGTCTAGTGGTTAGAAGGCAAGTTATGGAAGCCTTAACTGAAAACCAGCTTAAAATACTTTTGCAGCTTGGCAATATGAAGCGCTGAGTTAGGACCTAGATTGTGTAACCATAGCACTAATTTTTGCTTCAAAAATGTTGTGTTCCGATTTGTGTAGGTACATTTTTTTGTTGTATGGTGTTATTTTGACATGAATAAATGAGTTATCTATCAATTTAAGAGGCCTGTAACTCATGAATTTATGCAAAGGACAATTATTATTGTGATAGATACTGATATTGTTGACCGACTTGGATATTATTCAGATGTGTTCTTTATTTGTACTGCTCCAGTAGCTCTGATAACATACATACATACATACATATACTCACGGCTGTAAATCCCTAGAAGAGGTAGCCAGAGCTAAGGAATTAGAAATTACTCAGCCACTTTTGGAAATGTGAGTGGGGAAAAGATGGTAAAAGTAAAGGTTGTTGGTGATGGGTCTCCAACCGCATCGCCCAAAAATCCCTTAAAAGCCCCAATACCGTTAGTCGCCTCTTACGTACACCCACCGGAAGAAATAAGGTAGTGCTATTCTAAGCCTACTAGCACTACACAGCTAGCTCTGATAACTAAAACTGTATTTCATCAATTTTGATAAATATAATGAAAATAAATAAATCTATTCATATTTTATTCCGTATCAACTACAAATTGCATATGCACATAAAATAAATCTCAAACTCAACTCAAACGATGATGCAGTATATCCCGAATAGGTTTGCTGAGGTACTAATATTTCTAAGCAACACATGACATTGCCACCTGGTGTTCAGAGTATCCAGATTTTGCTGGGACTGTGTACTCACGAGATAAGGGACAGGCCTAACGCCGGTTTTGTACGAATACACTTTGACATGGCTTAATACAACTTACCCATGTGGTTTTCCTCACGATGTTTCCCTAACCGTAAACAACCATGATAAATTAACCACTCATTTGACTTGAGAAAAGACGCATTGGTTTATGCCGGACTCGGGGTTCGAATCTGTCTGCATGACTGATGGGAGTTCCCATCTATTGAGTGCAACTCAGCCATGTGGGTTTTCTATGATATGGTAAATTAAACCCACAATTGTCTTTATAAAAGACAAATTGGTGTAGGTACGACAAGGAAACCTAACCCACGCCTGTCTGAATGACACGTTAGTTCTTATTCATTAAATGTTGTTGCCTTCCTATGGCACCCCACTGGTGCACAGGGCCTGCACAAGCTCCCGCCACGCCTTCCTGTCTGCCGCGACTTCCCTGGCCGCACTCCAACTCAGTCCCGCCGCTCGCAGCTCGCTCTCCACGCTCCGGCGCCAAGTGTGTACGGGACGGCCGCGGGCTCGCTTGCCGTCCGGTGGTTTCCACTCGAATGCGATGCTGGCGTTTGTGGTCCCTCTTCGAAATGTGTGCCCCATCATTAAATATCATATATATTCATTAAATATCTTTTTAAATTTAATTTTATACAATGTAGTGTAGTGTTGGCTAGCTGTGTAGTGTCGGCTTAGAATAGCACTACCCCATTTCTTCAGGTGGGTGTACGTAAGAGGTGACTAGCGGTATTGGGGCTTTTTAGGGATTTTTGGGCGATGCGATTAGAGCAAACCCATCACCAACAACCTTTATTTTTATTATCTTTTCCCCCACTCAAATTTCCAAAAGTGGCTGAGGATTTTCGAATTCCTTAGGTATGGCTATCCCTTCTTGGAATTCATAGCCGTGAGTATATGTATGTATGATAAATTAAACCCTCATTTGTCTTTATAAAAGACAAACTGGTTAAGGCCAGATGGTAGTTCTTATTCATTAAACATCTTTTTAAATTTAATAATACTATCTACATCATTATAATAATAATATAATACATCTTTGACTGTACACTTGAACCAAATGATCAGTCAGCTCAACTCAACTGTAACGTACAAGTATGTACCAACATTGATTGGAAACTATTATTGCGCCCTTACATGAACGTGACGTCACACGTCTAACAACATCGTAAAATTCACGAGTATTTGTATCCTGCTTTATTTATATTGGGACAAGGACTTGGGAGGAAATATAGTTTGAATCATTTATCGGTAATAAATACAACAAAACTTGTATCTCATAGCTTTAGCCTCTTAGAAAGATAGAAAGAAAAAATATACACACAAAATAAGTAAAGATCTCCTAAGTATAAGCATAAAGCATAAGCATAAACGTTCACGCCGAATATCCCCGAAGGGGTTGGCAGAGGTACTAATACTTCTGAACATCACGTGACTTTGTCACCTGGTGTTCAGAGTACCCACGTTTTGCTTGAAAAGTGTACTCACGTGACCCTCTCACCTCCTGCCCGTTTTGTATGAATATACTGTCACATGAATCAGTAAAACTTAGCCATGTGGGTTTCCTTACGATGTTTTCCCTCAGCTTTAACAACCATGATAATGATTAAATAATACAATAAAGTATTTTAAAAATACTGTGTAGTGTCGGCTTAGAATAGCACTACCCCATTTCTTCCGGTGGGTGTACGTAAGAGGCGACTAACGGTTTTGGGGATTTTAAGGGATTTTTGGGCGATGCTGCTGGAGACCCATCACCAACAACCTTTATTTTACCATCTTTTCCCCACTCACCTTCCAAAAGTGGCTGTGGAATTTCTAATTTCTCAGCTCTGGCTACCCCGTTTAGGGATTTATAGCCACGAGTATATGTATGTATGTATGTATTATAATAAGTAGAATGTCAAGAATTAAAAGACAGAATAAAAATAAATCTCGAGAGGTTTGTCAAAACTGTACAGAGAAGTGATTGATAGTCCCTGTCTACCCCTAAAGGCCTAAGTATACTTTTTGTTTGTTAAATATACAATGTATGCTACTTTCCGAATTTTTTTTTTCTAAATGAAATCTCTACAGTATTGCCAATTCGCTCGTAACACATATTTGATATAATTTATCAATGTTCAAAACTCTTAACGACATATTTGGGATTCGTACTCCAAATTAATGTTAAGATTTCCTTAACCACATTCAATGACATAAATTCATTCGAAATCGAAAATGTTCTCAACTTTTTCGCCGCATTTTTTTACCCAATTTTTCTTTAAGCTTTTTGTGATTTCGCAATTTATTTTTCTTTGAACGTGAACTTTTCCATTTTCTACTTTTCTTTTATTTTAAGTAACAAAATTTAAGCTGATTTATGGATTGTATATTTGTATTGAAAATTTAGGTAGTTATGTAAGTTTAAAAGCCAAATTTGTCCAAAGCTCAGTTTTGCCTTTGTATTAAAGAAATAACACAAGAATTGGGATAAGATACTTAATAAAGTCAAAGAAAGAAAAAACAAATTTCACTTTAGAGTTAGAACCCAGTATTGTACAGTTATCCACAGTGAACAAATAAAAAAATCTAAATATCTGAAACACCCGAGATGGGGCTATAAAAGCCTGGTGTAAGCCAATTGCGTCGTCTAAAGAGGTTTAATGATAGTACATGATTTTGTTCTTATGCTGATGTGGAAACAAAGAGCGCAATAAGTATATATAGTATAGTTTGTATTGTTCAGGAGAATGTATTATGTAACGTAATACGACATAGTGATAAAGATGAAAAATGAGATTTGATAAATAAGGTGTGAGATATAACGTTGTAAAAAAGATAGAATAGGAAATTTTGCAGTGGTTTGTGCACATGAAACGTACGGACGAAAGTAAATTCGCGGAAGGACTTTTTGATGTGCCGACCAATTTCAATTGTGCAATTCAGTCGAAGATTCCAAGAACCGATACGTTTTAAAATAACGGGTGACCTAAATGTGAAACAATGGAAGTAAAAGGCCAATAGAGGCACTAAATTGGGAACCCAAACAAGGCTGTTCTAGGCAGACTATGTAGACTATGACCAAATCGCCTAATTCAAGAAAATGGACATGTAGACGGGATCCAATGATACATACACAGCTATGAATCTCTAAAAGAGGTAGCCAAATCTGCAGATTCAGAAAATTCCTCAGCTACTTTTGGAAGTTAAGTGGGGTAAAGATTGTAACGTTAATGTTTTGGAGATGGGTCTCCAACCCCATCGTACATAAATCACTTAAAAATTCCCGATGCAATGATAGTCACCAATTCCACTTCGCATCTGGTGACGTTTACCGCCTCTTTAACATAAATATACTCACGCTTTTTACTGCCATCAGGACAGGCAGCCTCTAATAATATTCACTTTCCCGTGATCTGGCAATTACTAAAACCCTCATTTACATCTTTGCTGTGTAGTGTCGGCTTAGAATAGCACTACCCCATTTCTTCCGGTAAGAGGAGGAGTACGTAAGAGGCGATTAACGGTATTGAAGCTTTTAAGGGATTTTTGGGGGATGCGGTTGGAGACCCATCACCAACAACCTTTATCTCACCATCTTTTCCCCACACAACTTCCAAAGGTGGCTGAGGAAAGTCTCATTCCCTAGCTCTGGCTACCCCTTCAAGGGATTTATAGCCGTGAGTATATGTATGATGTATGTATCATTGGATCCCGTCCACATTTTTACAAACTCTACACACTTTACAAACTCTATTTGATCTAAATATGTCCTACATCGTCATCCTCTTTCAACATATAACTGTTAATGCCAGTTAACCCAACAAATCATATACTTCGCCAGCCATTACGAAGGAACGCGCGATTAATTTTATCCCTGCATAATATCACTGACGACATTCACAAACAAACAGTCTCAGCCCAGTATTTATGTTTATACTTCGAAGACGATTCACAGACGGTACAGATAACTTTGGACTATAAAGTTATTGTGGAGAAAACGCTTTATGTGTTTTTTTTCTCCATATTTTAAGGTGAGTCTTTGACAGGGCCACTAAGAGGTTTCACATACATTCATCACATATGCTCACGGCTATATACTCCTAGAAGGGGTAGCCAGAGCTTGTGAATTAGAAATTCTTCAGCCACTTTTAGAAGGTAAGAAAGGAAAAGTCTCCAACCACATCGACCCAAAATCCCTTAAAAAGCTCCCATACCCTTAGTTGCCTTCGCTTAAGGGGTTAAAGGGTTGTAGCGTAAATGATTTGTAGGTGAACAGTGGCCCAAGCTTATCTGATTGCAAAGCCCAGGTTTCCCTTTTTGGAATCATCTATTTCTTTACTTACTTTCTTGTGCTACACACTAATAATTATTTATCACTATTAATTTATCATGTTTGTTAACGGTGAGGGAAAACATCGTCAGGAAACCCACATGGCTGAGTTTTACTTAGTCATGTGACAGTGTATTCGGGCCTGCCCCCTATCACGTGAGTACACTGTCCATGCAAAACGTGGGTACTCTGAACACCAGGTGACAAAGTCACGTGATGTTCAGAAGTATTAGTACCTCTGCCAACCCCTTCGGGGATATTCGGCGTGAACGTTTATGTATTATGTTATGTTAGTAATTATTATACGATCGAAAATACGATCTTTTTGTTATTGAATATTGTTAATGTTTGTGTATTTAATCGGGCCGTTGAGTCTTTTAGTAAATAATTTATTTTGCAGCAAAACATTTCCTTCAAATTCTTTCATGTATCCTCATGCGTCGCCAAACAGGAAACCCTCCAAATTAAATATGCTCTTAAAACGCTCTAAATACAGGTTAAATAATCAAGGAATACCAGAGCCTCCCGATGTAGCGAATTTATTGTAGACTTAAAGCATATATTTTATATCAAACTTACATACATACAAAAAATCTTTACCTAGCTGATATATAGTAAAATGTTGCATATTTGTGTATTTATTACATTAATTTATTATTTGTTTATGCCGTGTATTGGAGCTTTTTAATTGATTTTTGGGCGATGTGGTTGGAGACCCGTCACCAAAAATATTTGTTACTACCATCGTTTAAGTTAGTTTTAAGTAAGCTTAATATCTTATTATTATTTTTTTGGCCTTGTTTTGTGCATCTACCCAAATAATTAATTTATCAATCTCACCTTCCAAAGGTTGTCTGGAAGAGATCGCTTTTAGCGATAAGATCGCCAATTGTGCCTCACTGTAAACTGTTTGATCATATTATTACTTTTGTCAATTTGTGTTTGATGTGCAATAAAGAGTTATTCTATTCTATTCTATCTTTTCCCCAATCAACTTCCAAAAGTGGCTGTGGAATTATTCATTCCAAAGCTCTGGCTACCCCGTTAAGGGATTTATAGCCGTGAGTATATGTATGTGTGTATGTTGTTTTTGTGTATTTTATAACTACGTGACTCAGTAGATATTTAGGCATTACATGTATGTATGTATATTTACGTATATTTTTTTGTGTAAACTATATTTATTAGTTAATTTGAATGTTTTTGTTCATGAAAACCTCATACGGGGATTATTTCTAATAAATAAAGAATAAATAAAGGAAAGAAAAAGTTCGACACAGGCGGGAATCGAAACCAATTGGCAGAGCGAAGGGGGCGTATACCCGAGGTCGCGGGTTCGATTCCCGCCTGTGTCTAAATTTTTCTTTCCTTTATTTATTCTTTATTTATTAGATATATTTATAAATGTTAATTATAAACAATTTATAATTAATAAATTCTTCAGTAGAAATAAGTTTAGCTGTTGAGTTTTTGTTTAATATAATTAATGTAAAATAGTTGCTAAGTACTCCCATTTTATTAGGTCTTGTACATCTACCGATTGTTTTTATTAACGTACTGATCTCACCATTCAAAAGTTGCCTGGTAGAGATTGCTTTGAGCAATAAGACCGCCAAGTGTACTTCTATTTAAGAAATAATCTGTATAAGATGTCTTTATCTGTGATGTACAATAAATAGTTTTCTATTCTATTCTATTCCACATACATATACTCACGGCCATAAATTCCAAAAAGGGGTTGCCAGAGATTCAGAGCTAGAAACTCCTAAACCACATTTGGAGATTAATAGGGGACAAGATGGTAGAAAGAAAGCATCGTTGTTGATGGGTCATACACTAAGTTCCTTCTTAACGACAGCTGTGGGAAGTAAGGGGTAGTGACATTCTTAACCGGCACGACACGGCAATGTATGTATGCTATTTATCTAATTTGTTGCACATTTCATGATCATAATATTGTATAATAAAGTTAAAAATATAAATAATGGCATGGCTATGTCAGTATCTATAGGAAAACATCACGTATAGTTTAATATTAAAATAATTAATTAATTTAATTAATAAACAACCGTGATAGCCTAGTGGGTAGAACACTCGGTTAACGTGCAAACGACTAGTGTTCAAATCCTGTGTCGGGCCTACACCAATTTGTCTTTTCTAAAGACATATGTGTGGTTAATTTATCATGGTTGTTAATAGTATAGGATCCCGCTATAAGACGACCTTCATCGGGCTGGTTAATAATAATAAAAAAAAAATAATAAAAATTTATTCAGTTTTCAAAAGTACATAATATTCGTCTTAACCTAGTAAGTTATTTAGAGTACAAAATATAACATTTTCCTGTTCCTGAGCTAGGTAATTTACCTGTATTTCAGGCAACAATAAACAAAAAAGGCTTAAACTATCAGTTTTCATATAATGGTATTGCAAGGTAGTGTATAAATTATTATTATCAGAATTAATTGTATCTAACTAATTGTATTATTATGATAAAAAATATATAAATAAAAACATCTTATATTAACTTATTATATTAAGCAATTCCTCTGATTCCGTGTATGTAAGATTTAATAGCCACGATTGAAGTTTTTTCTTGCATTCAAAGTTGTTTAAGTTATATAATACTAGTAATCTATTAATTTTATTATATAAGTATGGTCCTAAAAATATAAAGAATCTATTTGTAATGGAAAATTTTGCACTATAGGTATTCAAACATACTATATCCTTTCGCCTCCTGTTTAGTGTATCAGTGTTGAAGTATAAGCTAGCATGCTGTTTTAGAACAGTGAATAGAATAAAGAGCTGACGCACAGTTAGCACTTTGCATTGTTTATATAGTTCGGTAGTAGGGAAATAGAAAGGGCGCGCAGTAGCTACTTTAAGTAGCGCTCTTTGAGCTCGTTCTAGTTTTAACATAGTGGTTATGCCAGCACCTCCCCAAGATTTTATGCAATAAGTCAGTAAGGATTGACCGAGCGCTTGATAGATTTGCTTTGTTAAAGCGTAGTCACATATGTGTCTCAACTTTTTAAATATTACTATAAGTTTTCTAATTCTATTACACAGTGCATTAATATGGACCTTAAAAGTTAAAGTAACGTCGAGAGTAATTCCAAGATATTTGATGTTCATTGCTTTGGAGATAGTTGAGCATAGGCATGGTGCGCTATCAGTGCAAGTGCGGTGATGTGCATAAAGCGGGGTGTTAGCGAGTAATGGTGTAGAAGTGTTCCTTGCGAAAATCATATACATAGTTTTATCAGTGTTCAAGGACAGAAAATTATTAAAAAGCCAGTCATTCACAATACTAAAGCCAGATTGAGCGAATTTATAAGCTTCGTCTATTGTTTTTGCAGAAAAAAGTAAGGCTGTGTCATCTGCATATGAAACTATGGTGCCGTTATTAAGTTGGAGATTACATAGCTCATTAATATAAATCAAAAATAGGCTGGGTCCTAAGATACTACCCTGAGGGACGCCATAGGGGTGGTTTTTTGAAAATGTGCTATAATTGTCTCCAATTTTTAGGCACTGAAGTCTATTACTAAGATAACTTTCAAATAATTTTAACTGAGTATCCCGAATGCCGATATTTTCTAATTTTTGCAATAAAATTGGAATTGAAATTGTATCAAAGGCTTTTTTGAGGTCGAGAAAAATCCCAATAACATGCATACCTTTGTCCAAATTTTGCACAATTTCATTTGTAAGGCAATGGACTGCGTCATCAGTAGATAACTTTTTACGGAAACCGAATTGACAACTTGAGAGAAAGGATATTTCATCTAAATATTTTATTAACCTACTGTTCATTATTTTTTCCAAAATTTTAGAGAAAGTGGGAAGAAGAGAAATCGGTCTGTAGTTATTTGGTTGGTTTTTATCCCCCGATTTATAAATCGGAATAACCACAGCTTTTTTTAACCCTATACTTGACATTGTGAACTTAAATGCACAAAACATTCTGAAGAAAAAATTGGGCTAATATTATTATGCAGTCGTTTATTTTCGCACGAAATTGTGGTTTCCGAACGCTCCTCTGTGTCAGAAAAAAATATTATGTCCGTCTCGCTCACGCTTGGTCAGTGGTGATCAAAATGGCGATCCGTCCGGCTGCTCCCACGCACTTCAAGGTAAATATCGATTTTTATCCAGATTTATCTTACTTATTCGATTTAAAATGGCCTATTTTTACATTCAACAAACCATAGCCTATTGTTGTGTAGAAATATTTTTGTGAAATATGCTTTCAATTTGTCAGAATTTAGAAGTTTTTTATAGTGTGCATTTAAATACACACCGCTTGATGCTATGCGATTGACACATTATTTGCTACGTGTATTTAAATGCACACTGCCTTATCTACAGTGATGCCCCGTTTTTAAGTTATGTATCTTTGAATGCACACTGCCTTACTTATGGGGTACAACATTTACCTAATAATGTATCCAATAATGCACATTGCCAGCAACACGACCGCTTATTTAAAAACACTAAACTAACTATAGTAATACTATAGTAAACTAACTATAGTAAACCCTAAAAGTGACATACCTAAAGCCTAACACCACAACGCAAATAACAATTCACCCAACCCACATCGCTTAGCTTGCACTGCTTTCTTTTCAGACAACAAGATCTCAAAAAATACTTGCTTTGGTGCCCAAGTCCGGAGCTAAATCAGATGAAAGCTCCAGCGAATCTTCGGAAGATGAAGTCAAAAGGTGTATGACGCGTCCCTATGCCTCAGACGAGAGTTCCCCGGTGCGATCATTGGCGTCTTCTGTAGAAAACATAAACATCTCCGATAGTGATGACGGTGAGTATCGAGAAGTTTACACCATTGCTGCCATCCACGAAGAGCCGTTGTTGCGACAAGCACAACCTATCTTACGTCCGAAAAATGTGATGGATTCTACTCCAAACTCACCCTCAATTCTTCAATGTGATCCTGACATAATACCACCGTCACCATCCGTGTACATCCCACCGTCACCGTCCGTGGATTCAAACTGCAGCCCTGCACCTGCAGCAGAAACTACTACACCTCTTCGTGTTGGTCGTTCTAAGAAATCCCGGCTGATCGTAAAGAAAACTATCTTGAAACCGACCAAATTGTTTCCAAAATGGACAAAAGTGAAGTTGATTGGAACAGCAGAAATAGAAGACACATTGTTTGAATATACTGATGTCGAGAAGTCACCGCTTGATTACTTCAAATTATTCATTTCGGATGACATCGTGGATTTGATTGTGCACCATACTAACCTCTATTCAGTGCAGAAAAAGGGCTTCTATAAATGTCACCAAAGACGAAATAAGAGATTTCCTGGCGATCAATATTCTCATGGGCGTAGTAGATATGCCGGCATATACTGATTACTGGTCTAATGATTTCAAGTATAGAAAAATTGCTGACGTGATGACGCTAAAAAGATTTCAGGCTATTCGTCGCTACATACATTTCAATGACAACATGAAAGATGATGGCGATAGATATTTCAAAATACGGCCATTAGTGGAAAAACTCCGTCGGAACTGCGCAGCCAATATTCCTGAAGGGAAACGTTTCAGCATAGATGAGATGATGGTGCCTTACAAAGGCACCAGAGCCGGCAGTCGAAAACAGTATGTCCGCAACAAGCCCAAAAAATGGGATTTCAAGATATTTGTTCGGGCTTCACCATCTGGTCTTGTCTATGATTTCATCATTTATGGAGGGGACGACATTTTCCGACACCTAACTTTTACTACAAAAGAAAAAAGTATGGGTCTTGGCGCTAAAGTAGTAATTGCCTTAGCTAAATCCATAAAGCAAAAACCATGCTCGGTGCTGTACTTTGACATTTTTTTTACGTCCGTTGAGTTGCTGCATCATCTACGGAATGAGTATGGGATATTCTCGCTGGGAACTGTCAGGGCAAATCGTCTCCGAGGGGCAGAAAAGAAACTGCCATCTGACAAAGAATTGAAGAAGAAAGGACGGGGAGCCTTTGCACAAGTTGCGTCCAACGAACACAATATCGCTGTAGTAAAGTGGTTTGACAATAAGTTTGTCTTAGCTGCAAGTACTTATGTCGATGCCCACCCAGTGCAGAATATAATGCGCTATAAGAAAGAAGAAAAGAAGAAGGGGCTAGTCTCATGCCCGAATATAATAAAGCACTACAATGCAAACATGGGTGGGGTTGATTTGGCCGATATGCTGGTGGCTTTGTACCGGACCGATTTGAAAGGTCATCGTTGGTATTTACCACTATTCTCGCAGCTTCTGGACATTGCTGTAAACAATGCCTGGTTGCTGTACCGCCGTGAAAATAGTGGTAAACAAAAACTGATGCCTCTCAAAAAGTTTCGCGTTGCGCTGTTTAGACAACTGTGTTGTTTTGAGAGGAGTTCACATGATCTACAACCGGGTTCTTTACCTAAAACTGTAAAAAAAGTAAAGAAGCCGGTTGCAGAAAGGCCTGATGATGCTACTCGCTATGATCTCGTGGCACATGTTCCTACTTTTACAACCAAAGGCAGGTGTCGGAACTGTGCAAAAAACCAAACAAAACATTTTTGCCAAAAATGTAATGCAAGGCTATGTTTAGTTGAAGGCCGAAATTGTTTTGTAGATTTCCATACCAAGTAAATTATTTAAGACTGATTATTTTTTAACTCTACGACTGAATTATGTGAGAAAACGGATCTCAAATAAAAGATAGCTTAAATAGTAGGTACGTAGTTTCAAAGAATTTATATGGTGTTACCATACTTACTTATACTTATAAGTTCCTAAAAGATCTCAAGACCATTTTGTATGTTTAGTGATAAGTTTAAAACCTTTTTTATGAAACTATGTGATAGCTTGTTAAACTGAAATGTTTTGATTTTATGCATAGGAGATATGGCAGTGTGCATTTAAAGACACTTGCTCTTATAATAGTTATGTTATTGTTACCCTGGCACTGTGAACTTAAATACACATATAATATCCTGAAAACTGAAATTCAGAGATTTTTTATTTAATTTTTCCTTACTTCCAAATAGTCCACTTATTATAAAAAAAAGGCAAAATCTATTTTTTTTACCATAGTAATCTCTGCCAAGTATAGGGTTAATGACTCGGGGAATATACCTTGAGACAAACAATTTTGAAATATGAGAGTTAACGGAGGGGCTAGTATATCCTTACAAAATTTCAAAACTTTACATGAGATGTTATCCCATCCGGGGGCACTATTACTTTTTAAGTTATTTATGATACCCTCTACTTCAGATACGTCTGTATCGATCATAACAAACGATTTAAGCCTTGAAGGGTGTTTAGAATTAGCTTGATAGTATTTTTCAAAATTTGCCTGTTCAGATAAATTCTTACCAATGTTTATGAAAAAGTTATTTATGAATTCCGCTGACTGTGTGGGAGTTGACCTTAGATTGAATAGTTCGTTAGGGATATCATTATGTTTTGTCGTGCAAGTCTTTTGTTTAATGAAATTCCAAATTAATTTGTTGTTACTTCCCGCAGATTGAAGTTCTTTTTTCTCGTACTCACATTTTACATTTTTCAAAATTTTATTGCAAAAATTGCGATATCGTTTGTAAATAAGAATAATAGTATTGTTAGTAGGCTCAAGCATACACCTTTTGTGCAACTTATCTCTATGTTTTATGCATCTGATTAAGCCAGGAGTTATCCAAGGTTTTATTATTTGGTACTTCCTGCTTTGACGAAACGTGCTTGTATTTTCCGCAATTGCATTTTGAACACAGTTAGTCACGTAATTCATAGAAAAGTTTACGTCAGTATTATTACAAACCGTGCTGAAATCCATTTGAATTAAATCACGTCTTACGTTTTGCATGTTAACACTAGAATAGCTGCGGCGGCATTTTTTATGAGTCAGCTTTAAATTCAATGTCAATACCACGGCGCGATGATCGGTAATAGTCGAGTTAGTAACAAATGTATGTGTCAGGTAATTCGTTTTTATCATAACATGATCTAGACAGGATCCGCTGTTGTGAGTGGGAAAGGTATGGGCGGGTGATATTCCATGAAAAGCACATATGTTTAAGTATTCCTGGATAGAAGAATCGTTGTTTTCTGTTATAATGTCAATATTCAAGTCTCCAGTTAAAACAATGTTTTTTGTAGAGGCGAAAGCATGTAGTATACTGTTCAAGGATTGTAAAAAATTATCAAGTTTGCGAAAAGATGGAGAGCGGTAAAAAGATAATATGACTAAGTCCTTACTTATCAGTCCTAGACAATTACTTTCATTAACACAAATTTCTTCTATGGTAAAGTTTAACGTATCTCGTACATATATTATAATGCCATCATTTTGGTTATGTAGTTTAGTTGAGCTGTGTAATTTGTACCCTGTGAGGGTGGGTAAACTATGTGCTCGGTTTTGTAACCAACATTCAGTCAAAATAATAATATCAAAAGGAACATTAAATCGAGTTAATAATATTAGAAAATCATCGAAATTTTTGTGAATACTACGAATGTTTTGGGTTAAGATTTTAAGAGTACCTTTCTCATTACAAATTAATTGGCTACACAATTCAACATCACACGAGTGAGATTCACCAAATTTTATATTGTCTAAGTCATATATAATTTGATGTGTCATTGATAAATAAACTAAAGAACGTTTAAAAATAAATGTAAAAAAGAAGTAAAAAATGTGAAAAGAAACTTAATTAATAAGTGCTTATAGATAATATGAAGATACGGGCGCTCTTAGGCGCCTTCATAGTTAATAGAATTTATATACCTCAATTCTGCATTCTTCCTTGCTGGGCATTCAGGGTCTCCTGTAGGATGGTTACTCGTTTTTTTAAAACGCTTGCAGGTGGCACAGGTTGGTTCCTGAGATTTTTTAATACACTCTTTGATAGAGTGTCCAGTCTCCCCACAATGGCCACAGACCTGATCAGCCTCACGACAAAACTTAGCTGAGTGTCCATATTGCTGACATTTAAAACAACGGGTCACAAGGGTGAAGTCTCTTATTTTACAGGATGTCCAGTTAATGAAAATTCGCTTCTGATTCATGAGACATTTGCGAATTCCTGAATAATGGATAATGGATGAAAGATATTTTTTATTAAATAAAATATGTCATGGATGGATGGAGGGATGGAAAACCTAGCGTGGTTTGTCGTTACATTAGTAATTGAGAAGACGTGCTACGATTTATTATTGTAAGAAATGGCCAAAAAGTGTTTTTTGTGTGATTCGAATGATGGTGTTATTGACTTTAATGATGAAACTTTTAAAAACTGTTTATTAAAGTTAGCTTTTCGTAAAACTAAAAACTTTAAATACAATATTGTTGAGCTAACTAGTGCGTCACTTGATTTTATAGGTTACCATACCACATGCTATAAAAAAGTGACTGCCTTAAATAAAAAATATTATGAAGAATTTGAAAATTTTTGTGCTGAGAATACTGTAATAATACTTTTAAAAATTCGACAACCGCAATTCAGGACTGATTTTTTGCAGACAACCCTATACCACCGTGTTCGTAATAAAATTATCTTTATTTTTATTTTAGTTTAATTCATTAACCAAACCAGTGCAAGTTACTAGTATCGATTTACCTGTTTATACCTGCCAACCCAAGAGTTGTGACGGGAAATAAATAGACAACCTAACGTTTGTATATTCTATAGGTTTCATATTTTCGATTGGAATAGAATTTGTTCATTAACGAAGCCAGTGTAATTGAAAAAAAAATGATTTTTTAATTATTAATTAATCATACTCTGGACTGAAATTTTTCAGACAACCCATTCGCAATATATTTATTGCCATATTTTATTTAATAAAAAATATCTTTCATCCATTAACCAGCCCGGTGAAGGTCGTCTTATAGCGGGATCTTAGACTATAACGGTGAGGGAATACATCGTGAGGAAACCCACATGGCTGAGTTGTACTTAGTCATGTGACAGTGTATTCGTACAAAACGGCGATAGGCTTGCCCCCTATCACGTGAGTACACTGTCCATGCAAAACGTGGGTACTCTGAACACCAGGTGACAAAGATAAAAAGATAAGATAAAAGATAAAAAATATTTATTTCAAAATAAAAAGAATTGTTCTCTATTTTTTGAACGTCACAAACTTACGTATAAGTTAAATCTTACTCTACTGACTCTACTTCGGATTCGGAAGGTGTATTGTTGCGAGAAGAACCCGTAAGAAACTCAGCAACACACATCTTTTCTTAGTCAAATTACAATATTGGTGTATGTCTGGAAATATCCTGAATAGAGCCCTGGTGACACCAAGCAGTTTCATCTATCATATAATCATTTAAACTATAATAAGCTTTTAAATGAAGACTGCGTTTTATAATTACTTTGAATTTCTTTTCTGTTAGATTCAAAATGTCATCAGGTATTTTATTATAAAATTTTACACATAACCCCATAAAAGATGTATTTATTTTTGACAATCTGTACTTTTGAATTGAAATTTTATTATTATCTCTAAGACTTCTAGTATGTCTGTCACAGTTTTTGGAAAATGCTTTCAAATTTTTTCTCACATACATGATGTTTTCATAAATATATTGACATGGCAGTGTCATTATATTTATGGTTTTAAACAATTCTCTAAGGGAATCTCGTGAACCTAAATTATAAATAGCTCTTATTGCTCCTTTCTGTAAAATGAATATTGACCCAACATCAGCAGCTCTGCCCCAGAGTAAAATGCCATAAGACATGATGCTATGAAAATAACTATAGTAAACTAAACGAGCGGTCTGTACATCAGTTAAATGTCTTATCTTTCTAACGGCATAGGCAGCACTGCTTAGCCTGCCAGCTAGCGCGCTAATGTGGGGTCCCCATTGGAGCTTTGAGTCCAGATGTATCCCTAAGAAAACTGCGCTATCCGTAAATGGTAATTTTTCATTATTTAATGTAATTTCATTATCAACACTTTTAACATTTGGTAATGCAAATTTAATACATTTGGTTTTTTTGGCATTTAGTACAAGATTATTTGAAGCAAACCATGTTTGAATTTGGGAAACTGCATTATTTACATCGTCAATATTTTCCGAATTCCTTTTAACGTCAAAAATTAAAGAAGTATCATCAGCAAATAATACTATTTCAGACCTTTTCTCGACCATGAACGGCAAATCATTAATATATACTAGAAACAAAAATGGGCCTAATATAGATCCCTGTGGAACACCCATTTTTACATGAGTTCCAGATGATTTAATTTTATCGATTTGCACTTTTTGTATTCGATCTGAGAAGTAGGACTTTATTAATTTAAGTGCGTCACCTTCGATGCCATAATGTCCCAATTTTATGAATAAAATATTATGATCTGCACAATCAAAAGCTTTTGTAAGATCGCAGAACAAACCGATTGCATCATTCTTAAGTTCCCACGAACCAAAAATATGTTTAATTAGGGCAACGCCTGCGTCAGTGGTAGAGCGGCCTTTCGTGAAACCAAATTGTTTAGGGTGAAACAAATTGTTGGAACTAAAATGCAAGAGCAGTTGATTAAGCATAAGTTTTTCAAATATTTTACTCATAACTGGTAGTATAGATATAGGCCTATAACCTTCAGGATTATTTTTATCACCTCCAGATTTTAGTAAAGGTACAATTTTACTATGTTTCATGAGATCTGGGAAGATACCATTACTTATACATTCATTAAATATTTTCGCTAAATAAGGAGCTATTATTACAATAAAATTATGGCATACTTTTACTGACATACCCCAGATATCCTCAGAATTTTTCAATTTCAGTGATTTAAACACTTTAATGATATCTTCGGGACTGACAACTTTAAAATTAAATATAGATTTACAAATTGCAACGTTTTGTTGCAACAGCTCTTGAGCTAACGTAGCAGATGAATTTAAGTGTTCAGTGGTCTTAAAAGGTATATCAGCAAAATATTTTTCAAAAATACAAGCAATTACATCATTTGAAGTAGTCAAACCTCGATCAGACCGAATACAAAAGTCCTGATCACATGATTTGCTTTTGCCAGTTTGAGTGTTGATAATGTTCCAAACGGTTTTTACTTTATTATCAGATGTTTTAATACGTTGGCTCAAGTATCTTGCTTTAGCCTCCTTACAAACTTTATTAAACATTTTTGAGTATTTTTTTACATATTCTATAAATTCATCATTATGTGAGAACGCTTTTTGATCGTATAAATCAAATAGTATTTCTCTAGATTTATATATGCCTGGTGTTGCCCACTCACTAAATTTAAATTTATTACATATAGTTACATCTTTAATAGTAAATATTTTATTAAATTCGTCTATCAGTACTTTAAAGAAAGTATTATAACTATTATTTGGATTTTTATTTATTGAAGAAGTGGGCAGCTTATAACTGATTAAGTTTATATATTTTTCAACTTTGAAAGCAGTGACACTCCTTTTTTTAACTATAATTTTTCGGTCTGGTGCCTTATGTGGAAAGTTTACAAAAAGACCACTGTGATCAGATTTTAGTTTATTTATTACAGATTTACTTATGAATTCAGCATTTGTAAATACATTATCTAAACATGTTTTGGTTCTAGTAGGTTCCAAGAATAAATTTTCTAAATTAAACGATTGGAATAAACTCATCAACCGTGTTTTCTGAGTACTATCTTTTAAGAGATCTATATTGAAGTCTCCACAAATAATTAATTGTTTTTTACTCTTGAAAATTTTAGTTAATACATCTTCCATTACACTTTCAAATCTTTCATAATTTTGACTATAGGGGGCTCGATATACGCTTACTATAAAGTAGTTTAGTAACTCTATGCAGGATATCTCCACGACTTGCTCAACGCTCAGTTTTACAATATCCTCACGATTTTTACATTTAATACTATTTTTTATAAATATAGCGGAGCCACCACAGGCTTTAGAATTGCGGCAGTAGCTACTAGCTAAGTTGTAATTTTGAAAACCAAATATGAGCTCGCAATTCTTAAGCCAGTGTTCTGAGACACAGAAACAATCAATTTGATATCTTTCTAAAAACAATTCAATTTCTAATTCTTTACAAGAAAACCCCTGAGTATTTTGAAATACTAATTTAAATTGTGGGTCTCCTTGTAAAGCACGGTTTTTAAATATTTTGCCAGAAGAACCTCCTTCCTTGTTTACAATGTTAATATTAATTGAAGGTGACGGCTTAAGGATGACAGGAGGCTCTTCTATTGTCTCACTTAAAAGTTTAAATTATGGTTTCCACCATCACATATTGTAAGTAAGTTTTCCCTTATATTAAATAAGGGAGGGTTCGATATATGATATGCTAATAATTTAGCAATGGTACGTTTTTTATTTAAGGGTATGTATATAGTACCCGATCGTTGTCTTGAATAAGGTATGAACTTATTCACGTCCAGAGTAAAGAAAACGTCGCTTTGACGGCTGGTCATATTAAATATAAAATTATTCAACATATGAATATCATTATTATGCTTACTCATATAATTATATATATATGGTAAGGTACAAAACATATGAATATCATTATTATGCTTACTCATATAATTATATATATATGGTAAGGTACAAAATATAAACTTACATTTATATTTCTTTTGTATCTCTAAAAGCTGGCTAATGCCTTTCTTCAATATTTTTTTATTTAATCCTATACTACTACCGAATAATATAACAATTGTAGTATACTCGTCATATTCACCCAAAGTAACTTTATCAATAATATAATTAAAGGGAGCACCAGTATAACAATAGTTTGTTACTGTCTGATGTATGTGATCATTTAATATTTCTCCGAAACGTAACCCCATACCATCGGAAAATATTATAGTTTTGCGAACCGGGGTGGTAGTGGTAGGGATGGATTGTTCTTTGTCTGATTGTAACGGCGGAGACATAAAGTTACAAGATTTTCCAGACAATTTATGACAATCCGTCTCTTTTTCTATTAGGTTACTTATATTCATATACCTTTTTTTACCTCTTCCTGACTAGCAATCATATTTTTTAGTTGGCTATTTAAACTATCGATTTTTTGAATTAAATTTATTTTTTTGTAGGTTTTATTAATGTTTCTAATACTATTTTTAATATTTATCAGATTTTTCGTTGAGCTATATATGCGTTTATTAACTAATTTATATTTCTTTATTTGCCTATGACTTAATGATTTTTGATTCGCGATAGAATTCAAAGAAGATATTGACTCCACTTCAAGTTCTGCGCATAAAGAAAGTGCGTGAGAGTCTTCATTTATATCTTTAAGTCTATGAAACTCTGATAATTGAGCGTGTGCCTCTGCCAACTGCTCATTAAGGATATAAATTCGCTCTACGGCTATTTCATGTTTAGCGCACTGATCTTCATGAGATTTAATTATTAGCTGTTGTTTTTCCAGCTCTGATTGACACATATCATAAGATTGCCGAAGTAACTCCACTTTCTCAACGAGAGCACTATTTTTTGATTTTAAATTACGAATAGTGATACAGTTTTCGTCACGTTCTTCTAAAAGCCTATTTTTTAAATCCTCCGCATCACAAAATTCTCTTTTGAGTTTTTCATACTTTTGTTCAGCAGCCATCCTACGAGTTGTTATTGATTCCATTCTACGATATAAGTCTTTGTTTATGAAACTAAAATATAAATACCGTAAAAAAATCTATAGCGAACTAATAACTTAGATAGCTAAATAATAAATGTTTCAATTATTCACACAAGCTCCGAAATAGCTATTCAATAATACGCTTACTTATACAGGCAAGTACCTAAGCGACACAATAAATGATATAATTACTATAACTAGACTATATATAACGACTATGACGACTATAACTAGATTACTGCTTAACGAATGTGCTAAGTGATAAACGCGATAAACTTTTTCTGTATCTTAATATTACAAAGTTACAACATAACAAATAAATAAACGCAACAAAAACACCAACAAAAAGAAAAAAAGAAAATTAATACGGTAATGGAACCCGTGTTTTATTATTAAGTTTGCAGATAGAAAGTCTCTCGAACTAAGAACTTAGTAGTTGCGATCAATGACCTCGATAGAGTTGTGATGTTTTTGATTGACAACTATGTAATTTTATTGAATTGGCAGGTAATCAAATGTGAATTAAGTACATAAGATACTTAGCTGGTTTACTCCGCCAATGAACTGGTTACTGGATGCGTTTTTTCTAACATATGATGTATGTTTTTGTCCGTTAAACCGTCACAATTTTCAATCACTAATATTATCACTATCACTCGATATATTCCTAGGATAACACTTGTGTATATGAATCACGCTACAACTAACACGTGAAAGGCTTTTTCTATTCGTTTTTATGCGTATTACAAATAAAAACCGAAAATACAACTGAGAGAACACAAATGTGATGTTATCGATCTACCCCCGGTTCGCAAAGTCACGTGATGTTCAGAAGTATTAGTACCTCTGCCAACCCCTTCGGGGATATTCGGCGTGAACGTTTATGCTTTATGCTTTATGCTTATTATTATAATTAATTTCATAATTTTGTAAAATCTAGCTGCATTTACCAAAAACGGTTTCAAAGTGGTTTCAAACATATTCGAAGTCTTAGAGAGAGTTATAAAGCCTACTGATTCCAGTACATTGTACATTCGTACAGGTTTTACTAATCCTAAAACTCATACAATGTAATTGAAACTACTATTGATTTTTCGGATATTTTAATCGCGTGTTATTACATTATTTTTAAAGCCCGACGTTTCGAAAACTTTTCAGTTATCATGGTCACGGGAAGACTGAGGTGTTATTTGTCATTATACAGTACTATAAAATTATGAATACTAACTACCTTCACAAAATTTTAAGTTACATTTCCGTTAAATATTTGCTATGTTCAAAAAGAGCTAATGTAATCTGTAGTCTTGCTAGTGTTCTTCCCTCGCTTAGTTTTGCTAATGATCGGATAATTTTGATACAATGTAATCCATTCCAGGCATTTACAGAAGGCTGAGAATCAAAATTATATTTAAAAAAATATTTATAAGCTAACCTTCATAGTCAAATAGTTAAAATACTCGTCATTTAAACACTACATTCTGCCTTTGTAAATAGAAAATTAAAACGAAGTCTCTTATTGGCCAAAACACAAAGGTCTATTTTGGTCCTTTTATTATCTAAGTCAATAATTAAGTCATTAACTTCTAGAATACCATTAGTTCATTTCAAGTAAATTTATTTTGCTTCTAAGTTACATGTACTATAGAACCCAACTATACAGTGTAGTATCGGCTCAGAATAGCACTACCCCTTTCTACCACTAGTCTTTTGATCGTCAGAGGCGACTAAAAGTATAGGGACTTTTTAAGTGATTTTTGGGCGAAGTGATTGGAGAACTTGGATTGAAATTGTTGGTGACAACAATTTTATTTATTACAACCATCTTTTCCCTACTCAACTTCCAAAAGTGGCTGAGCAATTTTTCATTCCAAAGCTCTGACTAACCCGTTTAGGAATTTATATCCTTGAGTATATTGTACGTATGCCAAATATACATTTTTAAATGCATGGTAAAAAAAAATTTGCTCTCGTCAGCCTAGCCGTGGCAAAAAAACATGGTTCTCAATTCGACTTAATATTATTTTTGTTGTATAAAATTTTAAACACTTACCTTCTCATATACTGAAACTTCACGACAATGAAAATCAGCAAAGTGTTGGCAGCGAGCGACGCCGTCAGCAGCACCACGTACAAAACTATTATCACCCAATTCGGATTGTAGAACGTTCGGTTTATAAACGGAAGCAATTCGTCGGAAATGTTCAAAACGAACGAATTGTTGAGAACCTCTGGAATGTCCGCCATTTTGTTGCGAATGTTGTTTAAAATATTTGAGGTGCGTTCCGAATTGGATCGTTGTTTAAACCAATTAAGCTTGTATTGGACGTTTTAATTTGTTAATTGCCATTTTACTGGGAAACGTTCATTTATTTTCATTTCTTGCTGGTTAAGTTTTAGTTTGTTTATTTTCTCTCTTAAAATTCATTTTTATTTATTTCTGAATTTAAGTGAGTAATTGGAACAATTTACGATTTACAATGAAAACATTGATTCTATATCGTTACTCGTTGGACACATTTGAGATTCGTATCAGAAAAGTTTCATTTTCACTGTTCACTTTTTTCTTCATATTTACTATCTTGACCTGTATCCTGTAAAAAAAGATAAACATATTTTAATGAATTTGAAACCATTGAAATGTAAAAAGTGCACAGGTTTAGGTGTTGAGACGTTTTACGCTTAGTAATTTTGCCGTATGATCCAAATTCTTAAATTTGTAATTAATATAAAAAGGAGATTTGTCAGAACTATGGTAGTGTTATATTTTTATATGTTTAATAAAGATTTCAGAACGAACCACTTTTGTAAGTTTAGTGGGATATAAAAAATAATAACTCGGCCGAACGAAATCGGGAAATTTTATTTTAGTACCACATTAGTAGCAGTACCACGTTCTAAAATAATAACCCTTTCATATTCTGTATCGGAAGATTTATTCATCATCTTCCTCAATTCTTCATTTATCTCACTTATAAAATAAATCCATACGTTTCAAACAAGCAAAAATATAACTTAGTTCTCTACGATTAAGATGTATTATTTACATCTAAAAATGTAGGATAAAACATGGAATCTCCAAAGTGAAGTATAAGGGTGCTTGATAAAATGTAGATGCTTCACGTCAAGCTGAGTGAGAGACCCGACACAAGGGTCTATAAGGGAGGGTAGGCAGACACGATAATGAATCTATTCTTTAAAATGTGAATATTCGTTGATATTTCATCTGTTTTCATGTTTTTTTCTTTGGAACTTAAATTGATAGCCTTGATAGTTTAATGGGTAGAACGACTGCCCGTCAATGCTGACAGGCGTGGGTTCAAATACCGGGTCTGGTCTACACCAATATGTCTTTTCTAAATTGATATAAGTGGTTTATTTATAACAAATGTGTTTTCAGAGGTCATCCTCAACTAATATTAGTTTAATAGACAATTAAGTAAGTTAATGAGGATGGATGACAGTAAATTGGTGAAAGAAATCTATAAAGCCAATGTGGAAGGTAATGTGAGTAGAGGACGACCACGGAGGACACACCTGGACCAAATAGAGTGTGTGCTCAAAAAGGCCGGCTTCCGAAGTATGAAGAATAAAAGAGCATGTATGAATAGATTGATGGATGCTAACGAAGCTAGAGAGGTTTGCCAGGATCGTACAAAGTGGCGATCAATAGTCTCTGCCTACCCTAACGGGAAATAATGGCATTAGTATATGTATGTATGCAAGTAAGTTTATACTTATTTAATGGTTTTCTTGTTCAAGTCTTCGGCCACAAATTTTAATACAGATGCATGTGTTTATGAACACATGTAAATTTATTTTTTACCAAGACATTAATACATAAAACCTTTTTTATCAGATGTACAAACAGAAAAGTAGTTGTTACTAAAATTTTAATAGTTGCACACAGATAAACATGTTTTACGACTGTCCAAACGACCGCAGCACAGTGTTGAAAACTCATTAATTAAGATATAAAAAACTATTTTTAAAATAGACAAAACTGATTGACCAACGAAACGCCATTACTATGTTTTGTATGATATAACACTAAGCGATGTAAAATAACTGAATATTTTTATTATCGGAGAAGAGTACCTAAAGCTTCTGAATTAATACTATAATTAAAATGTATATTCAAGTATTTGGTACATAAGTGTCAGTAAAGGCTTACATACTATATTAGGAACAACATAACTTAAGTTTTCTACTAGGCACATACTATATACACATAATATATTTACAAAGCCCTATCCTTTTTTACACCGGGAGCATGGAGGGCATAACAGTGTTCCTTATAGGGACAATCTAACCTCGCCCCGATCATACCTAGTATTGTGTTGGGGCTGTCCCGCACCCGGCGCACCAAGGAGGCGCACCGCTTAAGAGCTTATTCCATTTGTCTGAATAAAGACGTCTGAGATCCACAGAATCTGAATTCAGACTAGTGCAATAACGTTCAGAACGCTAGGCTTCTGAAAAGTACACAAATTTGTGTAGTGGAATAACAAGCGTCTGCGGCAGTAACTTCGAAGGACGTCTGAATTCAGAAACGACAAAGTGTAATGGAATAAGCTCTTTACGCATTGTCGCATAAAAACAGTCTACGTGCGCGTCTGCGAACATCCCTGATGTGCTACAATACGCTTAGCCATATTTGTAAGTTAAGAGGAGAAAAATGATATTACTTAATACTCAATACGTTAATGAAAAAAACGACATGATAGTCCAGTGGGTAGAACACCCGCCCGAAAACAGAGCGGCGTGAGTTCCAATCCTGGGTCGGGCCTTCACCAATTTGTCTTTCCGAAAGTCATATGTGTGGTTAATTTATCATGGTTGTTAACGGTGAGGGAAAACATCGTGAGGAAACCCACATGGCTGAGTTGTACTTAGACAGGTGACAGTGTATACGTACAAAAAGGCAATAGGCCTGCCCCCTATCACGTGAGTACACTGTCTACGCAAAACGTGGGTAACTTCTCTGGACACTAGATAGCGCTGCCATGTGAGTTCAGAAGTATTGGTACCTCTGCCAACCCCTTCGGGGATAAACGGCGTGAAAGTTAATATTATGTTATGTTATGTCAATACGTTAATATTACGTTATGTATTTATGTTGATTTGTTCATATAATGACCCTTTATTTATTCACCAACATGAATTTCCTATTGCCCAACATTTACTGATAAAACCCCTTAATCTATTTGACCTAGTACGACACTTACAGCAAGGATGGCGCTAGCTAGGTAAAGTCAATTATCTTAGCTTCTATACTGTGGAAAGTAAAACCGCATTAAATGTATCAAAAGCTAATTTATACTCTCTTTAAAGAATTTAAATTGTAATAATTGTTTTAAGATTTCACAAGCCAAGTTTAAATTGATATCTTTAGAGAATTGTTATTAAGTGTAACTTTATGTACACTTTATATTCGTATTTATATTCTCAAAGTTTCTGAATTACTTTCTGCATTACTTATTTTTGGTACTCGTATAGCTAATTTTATTTAATGAAAAGAAAGAAAGAAATCTGGGGGCACTGCCGTGCCCCCGCCAAGTCGAGCGCGAAGCAAGCACTGCCGTACAATCTTTTTCTGAAACCGTTTCAGCGCATTTCCAGGGCCCCAATGTTATGTTGGAATACAATCTAAAGTAAGGGAAGGCTAGTATTAGGCTTCTACTACATCGCAAAAAAAACTACTTAGAATGACGAATATCCATGGAAGAAATGGGGAAGTGTTTTATTTATATTCTTTTATTTATTTATTTATTGTGTTTGTCAACAGAGTACACATTAACACAATTTTAAAAACCAAGTTTACACATAAGAACACAAAATTCCTGAGGTATATTCCTAAGTGTTATTCTAAGCAGACACTACACAGTTAAAATTCCAAACATATGCACGTAATATTTCCTGCACCAAAGCCTCTGCAGACTAAATTGCTGACGCAAGATAATAGTGTTTCCAAGCTAAATGAATATGGATGTAGTGCCCCTTCTCATAGAGAAGTACTTCGGCAGATTTGAATTTTAAACAGTTTACAGTCACATACACTGCCTTAGTAATAATATACATACATATACTCACGGCCATAAATCCCTAGATGGGGTAGCCAGAGCTAAGGAATTAGAAATTACTCAGCCACTTTTGGAAAAGGGAAAGAAAGGGGTAGTGACATTCTAAGCCGGCACTACACGGCAATTTTAATACAAATTAAATTAATATTTCCAAAGAATCCATTTCTGTTCTTCTCTCTAGTAAGTAATAAAGCAACAGTTAGCACGAGAATTCTCGTAGTTGGCACTGGGCGCTAGATCTTGTACTACTAATATACTCGTAGTTAGCACCGAACGTGTTAACAACCCCTACATTGCGCGGTGCCCGACTCGCTTTTAGCAATTTGTTTGAAGTTCAGTTTCCGGTTTCTTTCAAACTGTATATTTCCTTTTCTAAATCCATATACTCACGGCTATAAATCCCTTAACGGGGTAGCCAGAGCTTTGGAATGAGAAATTCCTCAGCCACTTTTGGAAGTTGATTGGGGAAAAAGATGGTAATAATAAATGTTGTTGGTGACGGATCTTCAATCACATCACCTTTTCTAAAGCCAAATACGAATCGCAAACATTAACAACGTCACGTTGAACACGTTTGACGATAAATAAAAGTGTCAAGTCACATACATTTTTGTTGTAATTTATTATTAAGTGCCAGCTAGACTTAGTAAGACCTAAACTTTTCAGTGCTTACCTGCAAACTAAAAATATGATTATTTGGGGGCAGAGGAGTAACGATCAAGTAGAAAATTATCACGAATTATTTAATAGTAAATTAAGGCTTATTCATTTCCCCAATGGTTTTTCTGATTGTAGTGATATACACTGTCTGTAATAACTGTGAGCACCGCCAACTGCTTGACCAAATGTACAACAATATTATCTCTAAACTGTCAGAGGCAGCGGCACAGTGTCGTGAGGCCCACGGCTCTGAAATCCGTGGTGGGTTGGAAAAGACATGTTCGGGAGGCGCACGAGCAGGCTAGGCTTAAGTATCGGTTGCGGCTATCGTATGACAAGCCTACAACCGGCCCTATTTACAGTGAAATGTATGAAAGTCGTAAATTATTTAAAAGTCGCTTAACGTGGTGTCAAAACCACGAAGAACAAATAAAGCTTGAAATCATTTCGACACAACGTGCTTCAAAGAATTTTAGCAAGTTTTGGAAATCCACCGGTAAACTGGATCTTAGGCCTGGCTTGCCCGTGACTGTCGGTAAAGCTCGTGATCCAGAGTCTATTGCCAACTTGTTTGTTGAACATTTTACTGTACACCCACCATTAGGCCGGTCCTCACACACTGTTGATAGTGGGCCTTGTCGTAACTCTGATATCATTCGATTCTCTGGTAATCAAGTGGCAAAAGTTATTAGGCGAATGAGCAGAGGAAAATCGCCGGGTCACGACAGCTTAAGTATTGAGCACCTAAAGCATGCTGGTGTCCACCTACCACGCGTCCTCGCTATGTTCTTTTCACTGTGCATGGGGCACTCGTATCTCCCACTCGAGCTGATGCGTACGGTAGTAGTGCCTATGATAAAGAATAGGACAGGTGATGTAGCCGACAAAAATAACTATAGGCCCATTTCACTGGCTACTGTTCTGGCTAAGGTGTTAGACTCCCTTTTAGACTCTCGACTTAATAACTATCTTCATCTCCATGACGCTCAGTTCGGGTTTAGACCCGGACTGTCTACTAAGAGATCTGTCCTTGGTTTAAAGCACACAGTACAGTATTATGCGCGGCGCCGAACGCACGTATACGCATGTTTTCTCGACCTGTCGCTTGCTTTCGACACCGTGTCGTACGATGTGCTTTGGACCAAGTTACGCGAGAGAAAAGTACCATCGGAGCTTCTACGTATATAGCAGTATTGGTACGGTAACCAAGAAAACTGTATGAGATGGGCCAATAAGTTGTCAAATGCCTATAAACTAGAATGTGGAGTGAGACAGGGGGGGCGTAGTTCTCCAAATCTATTTAACCTGTATGTTAATGACTTGATCGTGGAGCTTAGCAGCAAGCGCATCGGTTGTCGCGTAGATGATGTTGCTGTAAATAATATTAGCTATGCTGATGATATGGTGCTGCTGAGCCCCACGGTCAAAGCTCTGAATGAATTGTTGCGTACTTGTGCAGATTATGCTTCCAAACATGGTTTGATGTACAATGTTAATAAGAGCGAATGTTTGGTCTTTGGAGCCGACGGGAAGAAAACCCCAGAAACTATACCAGCTATTAAATTAAATGAAGTGGTACTACGTCGCGTGACAAAATTTAAATATCTGGGGCATATTGTGACCGACGACCTCAATTACCAAGAGGATATAGACAGGGAACGCAGAGCGATGGCGGTTCGCTGTAATATGCTGATTCGTAGATTTACTCGGTGTAGCAAAGAGGTCAAAATAAGTCTATCCCACCAAAAACATTAAATGTAAAAAAATGCCAAGTCTCTCGATGCAGTCTTTCCATCGTAAAAAGTTTTGAGATCTCATAGAAGCCAAGTCCTATTCAAAATATTTCGTAGTTATAAATCAACATTTAGTAATTGTATCAATAGTTTTCTTTATATTATAATTATAGTGATTTGGCAATGAGCACAGGAAGAAACAAATAAAACGGCATATTTGGAGGAGTTGAAAGTTACACACACCGCATGCGTAAACATTAATATCACAAAATTAATTTTCTTTTGGTTTATCCGTGTCGTCCCAACCGAATTTCGGCAACGGCAGTCAGTCTTAGTGCACTCTCGATTCATTTACTTTCATAAAGCGATGGCCCGTAAGGTATTCTTAATTATTGTATTGGAGCATGTAGTCGGTAGTGACCATCATGATTCACACATAACAAATAATCTGATCACTGGTCTCGTCAGTAACATTTGCACATAATTCCAGGCAGCAAGCAGCTTTTAATTTGTGCTCATTGCCAAGTCACTTTAATTATAATATAAAGAAAACTATTGATACAATTACTAAATGTTGATTTATAACTACGAAATATTTTGAATAGGACTTGGCTTCTATGAGATCTCAAAACTTTTTACGATGGAAAGACTGCATCGAGAGACTTGGCATTTTTTACATTTAATGTTTTTGGTGGGATCTCATTTATTTTTTGTAAGGGTATTTCTTTCTTTTACTTTTAGGTGACCTCACAATTTCTTGGACGTCAGCTACTGCTTTGTTTAGAACCCATTCTCTATCTCTATCTCTTTTGTTTCTTCTCTGAGGCTTCGTTACTTCTAAGGTAGACAAGTCTGGGCGATATATACTTCGGAGTCGATTATATTCAGTGAACATAGACTTATAGACTTGCATGTCATCCCAATTCTCCACTACATAATGGACGACAGCACGCCTAATATCGTTTGACGACTGAAAACTCCCATTCATGCTGTATGACAACGAATGAAATAAACACGACCCATCTCCAGGAATAGAAATGACTCTGTGTGGACAAAGGTCGCCATTTATGTACAATATTTCACGTTCCATTACACTATATTTACAATTACTTCTATAACAATAGGGCTTAAACTTATAAATATATGCAAACTAAATAGAACTAAACTAACTAACTAATAACTAAATAAATATATATCTACTAACTTACAAACTATAACTAAACTAAACTAAATAACACGTAAAGTTCTCCGAATATCAATTATCACTACAATATTTTTTAGTTTCGAAATGGGTTTTCATAGACAGATGATCGCTATCAAATGAAAATTATCTAATTAATTATTTTGAAGTACTACTTACACTGCGCTTTGTAACGAAACCATAGCGCGATTCAGACAGGTACAACGCCATCTATCGTGCGCGCATACAATATTTATCGCAATACAATGGAGATTTAGCTTTATTAATTTAATGAACTTTATGTATTAATTTGTATTAATGGTAGTCTATGTATTACATTTATATTATTCTTTTCTATTCTATGTATGTATTCATCCAATTGAATAGGTACTTGAACAACGAACAAAGTTAACAATGCAGTCAAAATCCATACATAATGTTCTTGCCAAACCGCAAATATAAAATTGTTTTCTATGGCATATAATTTTTTAATGTTTTTATAATTTTTCCTTTATATGTTTCTAAGTCTGCTAGAAGTACTTTAGATTTTTGATGATCTGTCAGTGAGTCAGTGAGTGACAAAATGGTGTAACTTTGATCGACCGTAACTCCTAAACTATTAATTCATTTGGCGTGTAATTTCGAACTTAAGCTTGTTCTAATGCCTACTATTATTCACCGAAAACCTAAACTCCTAGCTTTGTCCACGTCGAAGATATAGGGGGGGCGAAACAGCCGCGAACCGCTTCGAGAAAAGATGGTACGGCCGTGCCCGTTTTGCTCGAGACTTGGCAGGGGCACTGCCGTGCCCCCAGATTCAAAGCTCCTGTCAAGTATTTTATACGTGCACCCTATGGACTAGATATACGCAGCGGGCCATCACTGCTCTGCGAGTCCAATACAATAATGGTTTCAGAATGTTGTTGGGGCTGCCTCGCTTCTGCAGTGCTTCGGGCATGTTTGCGCAGAATCATACAGACGACTTTTATGCCATTATGCGCAAAAAAGCCGCTTCGTTGTTCTGCAGGGTGCTAATTGACTGATTATATAATAAATAAATAATATTGTATACTAACATAGGCTAAGATAATAATGTTACTAACACTATGGACCCTTGTTGTCTGATTTAATAAATAAATAATAATAAATAATTAGGCTTTGATTTTTAAAAAATGTTAAAAAAGAGTCGGCTTGGAATAGCATTACCATAACTCTTCCCATGGTTGTTCGTAAGAGGGTAAGTTCATGAGGAATTTGACTGAGGGCATTTCAACAGATTTTTGGACGATGCGATTGCAGACCCGTCACCAACATGCAACCTTTTCAACAACAACTATATATTCATTCACTAGCATATTTAAAAAAATGTCGCATTGGTGTTAACTGTAATGGCATTTTTTTGTAAATGTGAATAAATAAATAAATAAATACTATTACTATTACCCAAAATATTATCTCTAAACTAAATTATTATATTGGTAAAAAGGCATCGAGTTTTTTCATTTCCCATATTCTTAGATTATTCCTGGTCTGATCATTGCTAAAGAGGAATAAATGGAACTCACTTAAATCTAAAAAAAACTATTTTTAATTCAAGTTGAATGGCAGATTTAAATATCAGGATTACTAATTATTTATCATCCTTTGAAATTTAAGAACGCTAAAGTGATCTTCAAGTACTTTAAAGCGTTATCATTTCGTTAAATTTGTTTCATTGGAACATTTCCCTAATGTGTAGTGTCGGCTTAGAATAGCACTACCCCGTTTCTACCGATGGGTGTACGTAAGAGGCGACTAACGTTTTTGGGGCTTTTAAGGGATTTTTGGGCGATGCGGTTGGAGACCCATCACCAAAAACCTTTACTTTACCATCTTTTCCCCACTCAACTTCCAAAAGTGGCTGGCTCTGGCTACCTCTTGTAGGGAATTATAGCCGTGAGTATATGTATGTATGTATGTAAGTTATATCTCACACCAAATTTCTCTATCCTTTGTTTCTTTACCTTTACCTTTGTTGTATACTCGAAGGTCGCGGGTTCAAACCCCGCCAGTGTCGAAATTTTTCTTTCCTTTAATAACATCTTTTATTTATGAGTAATAATCCCCACATGAGGAATTCATGTCAAAAAACATTAAATTATAAAATAAACCTGAATATTTACGTAGTTTTAATTATTTGGTGGTGGTGGTGTTAAAGATGATATTGTAAGAAAGATATAAAAAGGAATGTTGAGATGGTTTGGGCACATAGAGAGGATGGATGATAGAAAATTGGTAAAAGGGATCTATATAGCTAGTGTGGCTGGTAATGTTAGTAGAGGATGACCACGGAGAACACACTAAGACCAAATTGAGAGTGTGCTCAAAAAGGCTGGCGTCCGAAGTATGAAGAATAAAAGAGCATGTATGAAAAGATTGATGGATGTAGACGAAGCTAGAGAAGTTTGTCAGGGTCGTGCGAAGTGGCGATCAATAGTCTCTGCCTACCCCAATGGTAACTAATGGCGTGAGTATATTTATGTATGTATGTATGTTTTAATTATTTGGCATTGGCAGCAGCAGTACTTTTACGCAACGCTGACCCGGAAAACCACCTGTCTGCTAAAAATCTTAAACTAGCGGGATAAATTAAATGAAACTAATATACTGTAACGTTATGAGTCTTAAGTCTTAATCCCCTTATGGAAATAAAACCTAAGACACGAAACGCGGAGAGCAAGGAGACAATTAAAACAAGAAAGAAGTTACACCAGTCTATTAAAAATTAGATGTACACAATACAAAAATAATACAATAAGGAATTATATAAAATAAATATAACCAAATAACGATACTGATGCGATTCTGAACTTTCACGTTCTGGCTGAAGCAAAGGTATTAGTAATCTCCAAAACCAGTAGTATAGCCGGCGAAAACAAAGGTCCAGATATCAATCTTTGCTGAATTATAGTCCACAAGCCAATAAGACCAAATGATTGGTCACTTCGGAATACCACTCTGACTGGTTTAACAAATTCTGCCAGGGTATAAAATTCTATATATAATTCTTAGGTATTTTAGCAAAAGCACACCAAGTAGTAAAGGTTGCTCAATATAACAACGGTAGTAGTAGCTATCAGAAATAATCTTCAGTAAGATATCTTTTTAAGGATCTCTTCTAGCATGATCCAATTAGTTATCCTCCCCACAAACTATATAGAGATTACTACGTAATATCCTCCCCTTTCTTTTTCAATCTTCTTGACAATCAATAAGTAATCCTAATCGACAATAAAACCTAAAAGAAGGATTTTTAAAAAGAGTTTCAGTTAACTTAAAAAGATGAAAACATATAAATTTGAATAAGTAAAATGTCCTAGCCTTACATTAAAAATAAAATTAAACGCCTGCGCTATCATTTTAGACACCAAAAATGAATTAAAATTATATCATATAACATATTTTAAAACTATCTAACCTTCGTACACAAACACATTGCAAATTGATCACTAAAGAAATGTTTAAGATAAAATAAAATTTGACAACTCTCAGCTCCGTCGTTGCCATAACAACAACAAAATAAAAACAATAACATAAACCAGAGAAATAAAAATATTATCGACAAATCGCAGAAAAATAATAAAAAGGAACTAAACAATGATAAATAACCGCAGGCGACTAACATAAAAGGAAATAAATAATAATAAAACGTATTAACAATATTTACAGGTAAGGTTTTATATATTATAATACGTAGGTCATATTTTAATGGGTTTACCTAATCAAGTACTCTAATTTATTCGTTTCACCACTGAAAACACATTTTAGGTGTTTCTGTTCAGCCGAGCATTTGACCGATATACATTTGCAAAATTCAATTAAATAGGGTTGATTAGTTTTGGGGACTACCTTCTATAAATATTTCAATTAAGGCTTCTGTACCTAAATAATTGTAGCTATAAATATACTCTACAAATTAAACTGAAATTAGACAGACTAATAGAAAATTACAGGCACGTAAATTAGGGATCCTTTTTAACCCGGAAACATGTATGGTTACTATGGGATCACAGAAGCCTAAGGGCCGGCGCTGACTGCCGGCATGGCATGGCAAAGGATTTCTGTACAGATATAGCATTTTAAATCTTATTACCATGCGTATAGAATTCATTTTGATACAACGATGCCGAGGGAGGCCGCGGTAGGACAGAACGTCGGCATCGTTGTGTCAAAATAAAGTAAAATGAATTCTATACGCATGGTAATAAGATTAAAAATGCTATATCTGTACAGAAATCCTTTGCCATGCCATGCCGGCAGTCAGCGCCGGCCATAATTATCACGTAAGTAACTTACAAGACTTAACAACCATAATAGCTCAGTGGATAGAACACCACTTATCGTTTAGACGATGAGGGTTCAAATCCCGGGTTAGACCTACACCAATTTGTCTTTTCTAATGTAAAATGTGTGGTTCATTTATACTTACTTACTTATACTCACGCCCATGGTTCATTAATCATGGTTGTTAACGATTAGGAAAATCATCATGAGAAAACCCACATGGCTAAGTTGTACTTAGTCATGTGATAGTGTATTCGTACAAAATGAACAGGTGGAAATCTACTACCAACGACTTTCATTTTGCAATTTAGAGTTCCAATAGTGGCTGAGGACTTTCATTCTGAAGCTCTGTATGGTAAGCACGAGCGCTAATTTATCGACACGATAACGGTTAGAATGAGATGGCAGTGTAGCGACGCGCTGTCAGTACACAATGACGCGCACTACATAGAAACGCTGACAGTGCAAGAAGAATCACATTCCACAGCAACACGTAACGAAGCAATATACGTCACACGCGTCATCAAGACTCGCCATACAAATCGTACATCGCGCAATCGAAGTTTCTAAAACATTTACTATATATACAAGTTCCAACTTAGTACAGTTGGACCGCGGTCCCCAGGCATACCACCGCCTGGCGGAAGATCATCCCTTTTCCTCCACATTGGTGACCACCGACTACAGAGCACGATGGCGTCCTTCAAAGCACAAGGAGTCATTTGGATTGGCCAGACAAGTACGAGCAGCAAAAAGGATATCAAAGGACAGCAGACAAAAAGCGCTTCGAATCCACGGCTCACGAAACACGACTCACAGCACGGCAGCAATGGGACACGCAACGGGGCACCCACACCGTGGCTATTGGAGTCAGCATTGAGGTTCCGGCACACATGGCCGTCGAGCACACTGGCACGAAGATATGGAGTCAAAATTTCCTGTTGGAGGGGGAGTAATGTAGCGACGCGCTGTCAGTACACAATGACGCGCACTACATAGAAACGCTGACAGTGCAAGAAGAATCACATTCCACAGCAACACGTAACGAAGCAATATACGTCACACGCGTCATCAAGACTCGCCATACAAATCGTACATCGCGCAATCGAAGTTTCTAAAACATTTACTATATATACAAGTTCCAACTTAGTACAGTTGGACCGCGGTCCCCAGGCATACCACCGCCTGGCGGAAGATCTTCCCTTTTCCTCCACAGCAGTATACGATACTAAGTAAGTGCGTAAGAGATGGCTGCATTATCCCACGCGATAACTCGTTTAAACACGGCTCGTGCTTGCCCTTCGGGTTGTCTCTTAATGGAATTTATAGCCATAAGTATATGTATGTAATAACATAACATAACATAACATAAACGTTCACGCCGAATATCCCCGAAGGGATTGGCAGAGGTACTAATACTTCTGAACATCACGTGACTTTGTCACCTGGTGTTCAGAGTACCCACGTTTTGCATGGACAGTGTACTCACGTGATAGGGGGCAGGCCTATCGCCGTTTTGTACGAATTCACTGTCACATGACTAAGTACAACTCAGCCATGTGGGTTTCCTCACGATGTTTTCCCTCACCGTTAACAACCATGATAAATTAACCACACATATGTCTTTAGAAAAGACAAATTGGTGTAGGCCCGACCCAGGATTCGAACACTAGTCGCTTGCACGATAACCAAGTGTTCTACCCACCGGGCTATCACGGTTGTCTGTAATATGTATGTAATAGTAATAATTAATATCAGAGGACATCAGAGACCAACTCAATTAATACTAGGTATTGGATTAAATTAATCTAAATATAGCTTAATTTCTCTTATTAGTGAGAAGTTTCGAATTGAAGTTCATTGAGTAATAACTGTTTACATTAACATCAAAACTTTCTCTATTAACTGTTTATTGAATCACACTAATTACTACTAGAATTCCCTAGTTTGTGTTAATTCTGTTAGTACAATTATTAGGTCATAAATCTTCATTCGAACTCAGAAGTCGATTCAATAGTTGTATAAATAGTGTAAGTCAAGTAAGTTATGTATTCATTTGTTCGCATTTAGCTCATTTGTAATACAATAATACAACATTTATTTCGAGCGAGTTGTGGGAGGTTAAACTTACACTGTATTGAGTACGCAATATTTTCGTAGCTGAATGTATTTAGTTTAAATAATTGTTTTGCTTTTTTTCATAGTATTACTTTGTTTGAAAAATACGCAAAAAAATAATATATATCTAGAATGGAATGGTTAGAAAGACAGGACATTCACGTTATGTAGACCAGATAAAAATGTTTCAACAAAGGTTAGAAGTGAGAAGAACGAACATTAAACTTAAATCTGATTTTATGAGTTACGATGATTCAGAAAAGATGTTTTAAAAGAACGAAACAAGAAAACTATCTTTATTGAATTCCAGGAAAGTAAAGATGACCCTTTGTCTCACTATCTGTAAACTATAACAAGGTCGGTGCCAAGAAACTGCATTATTAAAGAGACATGACTTCGTAGGCAAGGTGTGACCCAACCGCTACATTACATTGATGGTTATCTAAATGAATTTCTTTCTTGTTTCTTGTTTGAAGCATTTTTTATTTAGTAGGTTTTTATAATTAAGTTTGCCAATCGTGTACATGCAATTTGCAAATGTTATCATTAATACTTACACACACACCACCACAAATCGGTTTATGAAAAGTTTGTGTTATTTACTTTAGTTGAGCAATTTGGTTGTGATCAATTTACAAAATATAAGGTGAGGAAACAAAGGGAAATGAATAGAAGAACTTTAAGCGTACCTAAATGTAACAATTACTATGGTCAAAGACAGAGAATTTATTTAGTTCCCAAATTTCTAAATGAATTGTCTAATGAAATTAAAACATGTTAAACAAAGGGTTTATTTAAAAAGAAGATCAAACAGTGTTTATTAGAAAGATTAAAAGAGAAGCCACAGTAATTGTATTCAATTTTATTTTATTTATTTATTTTTTTGCATAAAACATTAATACTTGTATGTCGTCTTTTAGAAGGAAATATTTTACTATATAGTATTGTAGTTAGTATTGGTTGTAAAATTGTGAGCCATTAAACATTACCATTAGTGTATATGGAGCGTTATTGCTGCCGACGAACTTTCTAAGTTTGGCAGAATATTTTGTATATTTTTAAAGGTTAAAAATTTCAAATAAATGTTTTTTCATTTTCTTTTTTTTTTTAAACACGTTTATACTAGTTTCACCTGTATGTATGTATGTATATATGTATGTAACCGACTCCTTTAAACTCGATTTTGACCCACTTTAAACGCACCGATTTTAATTAAAGTTTGTACACTTATCGAGAATCAGGGACAGTATAATATTTTTATAGTTTCATCTCATTATCAGGATAATGGGATGAATTGGGGTCGCCAGGATTAAATAATTTCAAATGATTCAGTACTAAAAAGTTAAAAATAAATATAGTTTAAAAAAACTAAAAAACACGCTTTTAAAGCACATCAAACTAAAAAGTGAAAAATAATTCCTAATATAAGCTGAAAACGGTAATGACCAAAAAATACTGGTATTATTGTGAAAAAGCGTGGGGCGCGCCATGTTTTTCGTCTATCGAGCAACCTTTGTTCATTACCGTTTTCACCTTATATTAGGAATTATTTTTCAATTTTTAGTTTGCATACATACATACATACATAAACTCACGACTATAAATCCCTAGAAGGAGTAGCCAGAGCTAAGGAATTAGGAATTTCTCAGCCACTTTTGGAAGTTGTGTGGGGAAAAGATGGTAAAATAAAGGTTGTTGGTGATGGGTCTCCAACCGCATCGCCCAAAATCCCTTAAAAGCCCTAATACCGTTAGTCGCCTCTTACGTACACTCACCGGAAGAAATGGGGTAGTGCTATTCTAAGCCGACACTACACAGCAGTAATTTAGTTTGATGTGCTTTGAAAGCGTGTTTTTTAGTTTTTTTAAACTATATTATTTTGTTAATCATAGCACGAGTCAGAAGTATGTCTTCCTTGTCGTACAGCACTAAAAATCGAAAGAAAGTATATTTTGAGTATTTTTTGTTTTTTGGAGACCCATCACCAACAATACTTTAATTCTACCATCTTGTACCCTATGAACTTCCACATGTGGCTGAGGAGTTTCTAGCTCTGAAGCTCTGGCTACCCCTATTTGGTATTTATGGCCGTGAGTGTATGTATGTATGTTTAAATTGTATATGTCATATTATACCGTAAGTAAGGCTTCCGTGCGCAATGCAACGAAACAGTTTGAATGACGAAAACACCTATAAAATTTACTCAAACTCATTTCAAGTTTAAATTCGAAGCTATAAAAACTTCTACTATTTTGTTACAAAGTAAAGCTCATATGGTAAGTAAGTAAGGGTGAAAATATTGTATACCTTTTTAAGCAAACTATACTGCACTGGCTTATGGAATATAACTGCTCAATCCTCATTATAATTATTAAAATCAAATCAAACTCCAACGTTAGCTGTGTAGTGCCGGCTTAGAAAAGCAATACCCCATTTCTTCCGGTGGGTGTACGTAAGAGGCGACTAACGGTATTGGGGTTTTTAAGGGATTTTTGGGCGATGCGGTTGGAAACCCATCACCAACAACCTTTATTTCACCATCTTTTCCCCATGCAACTTCCAAAAGTGGCTGAGGAATTTCTAATTCCCTAGCTCTGGCTACCCCTTCAAGGGATCTATAGCCGTGAGTATATTTATGTACTCCAAAGTTCACGCCATATATCCTCAAAGAGGTGACAGAGACTGAGTACATCATAACCAAGTGGGTTACTAGAAAGAAGAAAGAAAGAAAGAAAAAAGCTTTATTCAGTGCACAGTTTCTCCACAATTTCCCTCACCGTTAACAAAAATGATAAATTTGCCACACATATGCTTTAGTAGCATGGGGCTTGTGAGAAGACGTGTGTCACATGAGAAGTGAGAAACTGACAGTTTGCTCATACGAAATCTGTCAGTATCTCAGTTCTCTCCTGACAGGTGTAGGCCCGACTCAGGATTTGAACACAAACCTTTCTTCAAATATACGGTGATGCTCTCACTGAGCTTCCACGGATTATATTATATCATAAGGGATCATCCTGATTAATATTATTCGTTAACATGTTTTGTGCATATTTTTAGTATATACATACAGAAGTTGAATGGGGAAAAGATGGTAGAATCAAGGTTGTTGGTGATGGGTCTCCAACCGCTTATCCATAAATCCCTTAAAAGCCCCAATACCTTTAGTCGTCTCTAACGTACACCCACCGGAAGAAATGAGGTAGTGCTATTCTAAGCCGACATTACACATATCCACATTTTTAGTATATAGTCAATTATGATTTTGATCTTCGATTGTGTTGCAAAACTCGCAACTTGTAAAATTGTCACTATTAAAGGAAAATCGTTTATGTAAAAATTCTGAGGCAAGTAAGGTACTATTGTTGTTGGCTTTGAACCAAAATTAGAACTCAATTTTGATTAAACTTGCCTAAGAGACTTCTCTCGATTTGCATGTGCCTACATCTCCATAAATTACATACAAGATATATTTGTGACCCCTTTAGCAAAGCTGTTAAAAGTGAAGTATCCATATTTCCGTACAGGGATTGCTCGGGACTTTTACAAAAAGAAATACGTTACACAAAAACCTTTTAACAATAAACACTTGCAAATCTTCAAAACATACCGATAAGTAAAGCAAGTCAGTCAAACAAATTGACCTCAGCTTTTGAAGGCTCGTTCTGAACCAAGCACCTTTTTGAGGATGAAAGAAACTTTGAAGGGTGGGTCATATTTTGGTTCTTACGTAAAACAAACTCGTATTTTCAAGAAATGAAACGTGAGTTTTACACAAAATACATACATTCATATACTCACGGCTATAACTCCCTAGAAGAGGTAGCCAGAGTTAAGGAGAAATCCTACAGCCACTTTTGGAAATTAGGTGAGGAAAGATGGTAAAATGAAGGTCTCCCACCGGAAGGTAATGTGAGTAGAGGACGACCACGGAGGACACACCTGGACCAAATAGAGTGTGTGCTCAAAAAGGCCGGGGCGTCCGAAGCATGAAGAATGAAAGAGCATGTATGTAAAGTTTGATGGATGTAAACGAAGCTAGAGAGGTTTGCCAGGATCGTACAAAGTGGCTATCAATAGTCTCTGCCTACCCCAACGGGAAATAATGGCGTGAGTATATGTATGTATGTATGTCCCACCGCATCACACTTAAAAATCTCTTGAAAACCCCCTTAGTCGCTTATTACGTTACCCACAGGAAGAAACGGGGTAGTGTTATTCTAAGCCGACACTTGACACGAATTTTACACAAACAACTTTTATAATGAAAAATAGAATTCAATGCATTTTCTAGTAGATAGCCTGATTGGTAGAACACTCGGTTATCGCGCAAACGACTAGTGTTCAAATCCTGGGTCGGGCCTACACCAATTTGTCTTTTCTAAAGACATATGTGTGGTTAATTTATCATGGTTGTTACCGGTGAGGGAAAACATCGTAAGGAAACCCACATGGCTGAGTGGTACTTAGTCATGTGACAGTGTATTCGTATAAAACGGCGATGGGCCTGCCCCCTATCACGTGAGTACACTGTCCATGCAAACGTGGGTACTCTGAACACCGGGTGACAAAGTCACGTGATATTTAGAAGAATTAGTACCTTACCTTACTAAGGTAAGGTAAGGTACTAATTCTTCTAAATATCATATATAAGGGTAAGCCCTTCGGGGATATTCGGCGTGAAAGTTTATGTTCATATTTATGCATTTTCTATTAAAGTAAATAAGTAAAAAAAGGAAGGTATAATTAAATGAGCAAACGAGAAATAGACTCAATTTGGGTGGTATTGCTCGAAATAGCAGCCTCTTTAAATAGTTCAAACCAGATATAAAAATAACCACAATGAAAATCTGAACCTTGTGATCTGCTAAATCAATGCGTATTCACACGTCGATTCAGCGTCATATGCAAAAATTAAAAAAAAAAAAACTTCCTAACACTGTGATAACTGCTTCACACATACATACATACATATACTCACGTCTATATCTTCCTAAAATGGGTAGCCAGAGCTTCAGAATCAGGAAATTCTTTAGCAACTTTTGGAAGGGAAAAGATTACTTTACGATTACCCATGGGAAGAAATGGGGTAATGCTGTTCCAAGCCAACACTACACACCATCCATACACAGCATAAATCATTCATATTCATAACTACATTCGTATTCGGAAACAATTGACTGCGCATCAGAAGAGAAATACATCACTGCGAGGTTATACTCGTAAATTATAAACTTTTCACCCAACCCTTGTCACGTTTATTCTGTTTATTTAACTTATGTGAAATTATCACAATAAACCAAATTACAGAAATGTTGTGCTTCAAATTGCAATAAAACTTCTCAAGCCCCGGTAACTTGTGCCTCACTCATGCCAAGTTTAAGTTAGGCACATGGCGCGCCTTTTAAGTACTGTCGTTCGCATATTTACTCCCAATTTTGAATTAAGAACTTTATGATATTTATTGTGTTTTAAATTTGAAAAAAATATAACGTTTAAATGTGTTGGATGATGTGTAAAATGGAATGTTAGCAAGGAAAATGTTTGTGTTTTGTGTTTTGTATTAAATTCCGAAAAGCTATATTGCGACCACAAAGATTTGAAGGTCTAAGATCTGTTTTTCACGATGAAACCCGATGTCTGCAGACTGTGAAACACTCGTTTTAGTGATAAATCTAGGGAAGGAGTAACACTACATTTAGTGACAAATACCTGTAAGGACGACTATAATCACCTAAACCGAATATAAATTTTATGCTATGACACAATAGAACCTAGCAGATAATCATGTGATATATGGGGAATAGATACTTTACTAGAAAGACTTTAAAAGAGCTCGGCGTGAGAAAGCTAGCTTGTTCTTGGGTTATACATTTATTATATTTACTAGTGGATCGTCCCAGCTTCGCACGGGTAGCGTTGTTTTTTTAAATATCTGAGGTTTCTTTCTTCAGTCCCTGCTTAAGCATTGTGAAATTTATTTAATTTATAGCACTCCCTAAACAGTGTAGTTTGGTGATTTTGAATGCGCTTTAATGAACGGTTCAGTATTTTCCATTAAATAGCAAATTTTGGAATAAAACGCTATGAAGTATTTATAACAATCAGAAAAATAAATCATTACGTGATGTAGGATGCAACTACTGGCGCCATCTAGTATGTTATATATAAATTAGTAAAGATTTGGTTTTGGTCACGGGCGCGCTGGCTTATTTTATGTATAATTTCGGTGTTTGTCTACCGATTTCTATGATTCTTTTTTTATTGAATAGGTAATAATGTTACCTTTTTTAAATTTGGGATGAGTGAGACGTTTACAAACGTAAGAGTAAACAAATATAATCAGAATGTTCCGAACTGCTAAGCTATCAGGAATTACACGTGTTATTGAGAGTCAACCGTAAAAGATAGACATAAACTGTATTAGAATTTTTTTTAGGTAATTTTATGCAGTTTTTTTCTGTCATACATGATTTCTATGTTAGTTTAACCATTAAGGCTGAAAACGCGACGGAAGCTTAAAAAATGGAGTTACTTCTCCCATTTTCCCAAAATTTCCCAAAATTCCCCTTTACTACTCTGCTAGAAAGTATACAAAAACCTGCGCAGAAGTATGAAGAATAATTGTACCAAGTTTCGTTAGAATCCGTCGAGTAGTTTTTGTTTCCATAAGGAACATACAAACCGACAGACAGACAGACAAAAATTTTACTGATTGCATTTTTGGCATCAGTATCGATCCCTAATCATCACCTGATAGTTATTTTGAAAATATATTTCATGTACAGAATTAACCTCTCTACAGATTTATTATAAGTATAGATTAGCTTTTTGACGATCATAAGGCGACCCGCGTCACATGGTGTTAGAAGACTCTTCATGTTTCACCAAGTGGTGTCTAATTACATCGACACTAACGTGATATATGTGTTTAACGTTTCGACACGTTTACTGGTGTTGTACATACATATACTCACGGCTATAAATCCCTAATAAGGGTAGCCAGAGCCAAGGAATTAGTAATTCCTCAGCCACTTTTGGAAGTTGCGCGGGGAAAAGATGGTAAAATAAAGATTGTTGGTGATGGGTCTCCAACCGCATCGCCCAAAAATCCCTTAAAAAGCCTCAATACCGTTAGTCGCCTCTTACGAACACCCACCGGAAGAAATGGAGTAGTGCTATTCTAAGCCAACACTACACAGCATATTACTGGTGTTGTGGTCACCAATATCTATTATTTAAAAAAGCCTGTGGCTACCACAAAAATATGGTTCATCATCACTGACGTGATATATTTATCCGACCAAAGTTCCGAAACAGGTGATGGTGTTGTGGTCACCATCAACCATAGCTGCCATAATTTTGAATTTCTTAGTAAATTTATAAGTATTTAGGCATTAAACAGAAAACATGAAACTACGAAATCCTTTTAATCCTCAAAGTCATCATTGTTCTCATCGAATCTCTCTCCAAATAATCCGCAGCCAAAAGCTAAATACTTATATCATACTAATCTACAGCATTCATGCCTCTAAGAAAAGGCATTTTACGATCCGAGCCATGTCAAGTAAGCAAACAATAAACTCTGTGACGGTACGAATGGGCCACAAAACATCATTGCCAATTAATCTTAAAAGACCCTAACGAGACTATCAGTCATAATCATAAACCACTCAAGGGCACAAAGGAAGACTTTGTCTTTTATATTTGACGTCAGTTGTAAGATGACAAAGTCATGATAATATATTAGTTAGTAAAGCATTCATGTTCCATTACCTAGCCATGTGGTTTTCCTTACGATATATCCTTATTTCCTCAGAAAATCCCTCATTCATAAATCAAATTTAATATGATTTACTCAAATACGTCTTTAAAATGAATACGGGATTTTCACATCAAAAGTCCTCATTGTCGAACTGTCGTAATATATGAGTCGTCATTGACATCCGTCATAGTGGAAAACGGGCACAAAAATGGGCAGTTCTATGTAACGAGGACAAAAGTATTCACAGCGAGCAAGCGGTAATCATATTTTTTGCGCGCTACTTATGAAATTGATCTCTTTTGTCAAGTAAACCTAATATAGTTGAAAAGTGACGTTTTTCGGCGAAAATAACACGTTGTCAAGCAGATACGCATATTGCTTCGGTTTTGTAGTTGTTTCAATACATTTAAGATAAAAAATATATTTAAAAAATACTGAATGGATAAGTCTAGCACTCAAGACTCGCAGTAATCTTTATGTATTTAATTTAACAGTATTAAAAAGTCATACAACTACTAGAAAGCTACATCAACCCTGAGTGACGTGAACCATATATTTCATTCCGTAGACATACATACATACATATACTGACGGCTGTAAATCCCTAGTAGAGGTAGCCAGAGCTAAAGAATTAAAAATTCCTCAGCCACTTTTGGAAGTTGAGTGGATAAAAGATGGTAAAATTAAGGTTGTTAGTGATGGGTCTCCAACCGCATCGCCCAAAAATTCCTTAAAAAGCCCACATACCGTTAGTCGCCTCTTACGTACACCCACCGGAAGAAATGGGGTAGTGCTATTCTAAGCCAATACTACACAGCATTAGAATCCGTAGAATAAAAACATATTTGTTAGTATAGCTCTCCGGATCCCATGGTAGCTCGATTACGGTATTGTGAAGATAATTTATCCACCAATTAAGACCCAGCCCGATTTCAATCCTTCGGCAATCAAAAGCCAAATATCTTACAATCTAAAACGAGATTACTGGCAAGATTATAGAAGATTCCAACTTGAAACTCCAAAAACAAAATTCATTACAACATAAATGAGTTGTATTGTTTCCCGAAAGCGTTTGAAACGAAATTTGATTGCGGGAGAACAACTCTAATAGCTTTCACTGAATTACTTTTACAAAATCGTCGATTTTCAGCCACTTTGGACGATAAAAAGGGTTAATATGGTGATATATGGAATCATTGATGAAACATTGCCAACGGCTACGCGCATCGATCACTTAAAGGTCCCTTGTGGGTCTCCGCCATTTATTTGGCAATTTTAACTGTCACACTTATTTGGAGTCAGGATTTTTCAAATTGAACTCAGCCTTTGCGCTATATTTCTTGGACGGAATGGCAGAGGTGCTTATACTTTTGAACATCACGTGATATTTCTATCTGGTGTTCAGTATACCCACGTTTTGCTGTCCATATATTTTGAAATAACCTAGAGGATTAAATTAAGTACTGTTACAATATTATGTCCTACATCGTAATTTAAAATAATGCCTGCTGACTCAATACGGAGCAATAATTTTATTAACATAAAAGTAGGTTATTGCAGTGTATTCAGAAAATTTCTTTTTATAACAATTACATACATATACTCACGGCTGTCAATCCCTAGAAGGAGTAGCCAGAGCTAAGGAATTAGAAATTCCTCAGCCACTATTGGAAATGTGAGTGGGGAACAATTAAGTAATGTTTAATCCATCCAAGTGGTGCAATAGTAATATTTTCTTTATTATTCATTGTTATATTTTGGATAGAAAGATCATGGACACTTTTATCTGAAAATCAAGTTCAAGCCATAAAAAAGCTTCACATCATTTTCCCCAGCCTATCCTGTAACACACAAATAAATTTTGTATCCTTTATTGCACACTTGACAAAGTTTAAGGAAAGTCACTTGTAGATAACAAAGTAACTTACCTCAAAGTTTCGAGTATTGACAAAGACAGATAGCGGTGAAAAAAGTTTGTTATCAGTTGGGCAGTGAGACGATATCTTATATACTTCGTAACCAATCCCTTGAGAATACTATCGCTATAGTTCTTACTCGATCTGTTGAATAGGCCGTACCACGAACGAGGTAATATTCTGAGCTTGCCAGTTAGGAAGAGATAAATATTTATGACACTTGAAAGTGTAAAAAAGACAGCTGTTTTAAACCAAATTAAATTTGTGTTTCCACTGTAGGAGGATTTAACAAATTCGTATTTAGCCCAACATTTTTGTTTCTCATTTGAAATGCGGAATTATATTAAAATACATTTTTTCTCCACAATAGTAAAATAATTCTAATCTATTGCATAAATGTATATGTTTGGTTCGCGAACATTCCACCATTTATATAAAATTTAATATTTGTATAACATGATGAATACCACTCGTGTCGTGCGAAGAAACTAAAGAAAATGTGTTTTTGAAGAAGACGTGGGCGATGTTTGGAAAACCATCATTGACAATACTTTATTTTAATACCTTTTGCGCACTTAACTTCCTTAGCTGAGAAATTGCTAACTCCGTAGCTCTGGTTATCCTTATTTTGGGATTCAGTAGAAGTTTAGCCGCCTCATTTATCATGGTTGTTAACGGTGAGGGAAAACATCGTGAGGAAGCCATCATGAGCTCAGTAGGTAGCACACCGCTTATCGTGCAAACGACGAGGATTCAACTCCCGGGTCGAGCCTACACGAAATTATCTTATATAATGCTATATGTGTGGTTAACGGTAAAAGAACACATATCGTAAAGAAATCCACATAGCTGAGTGGCACTTACTACAAAAAGGCGATAGGCCTGCCCCCTATCACATGTAAAAATTTGTCATGTGGCAGTGTATTCGTACCAAACGGCGATATACCTGATCTGTCCAAACAAAACGTAGGTATTCTGAACACCAGGAGACAAAGTCACGTGATGATTAGAAGTATAAGTACCTCTGCCAACCCCTTCGGGGATATGCGGTGTGAACGTTTATGTTATGTTTAGCCGCCTCGTACGTCACCCCTGAACAGAGACGGGAAACTAACTAATAAGTCGCAATAACGTTTTATAAATGCATTTACGACGTGTGGGAAACGCAAAGATATACTAACCTGTACACCCCGCTGTGTACCTTACCCTATCCGACTTAGCTTAGGCACACTCCTCTGCCTCGCCAGGGCGGCCTTCAGCCGCACGTCAAAACACTTCAAGGTGACGCCGCATAGGCCGCAGGGCCAGCAGCACCAAAACGATATGTATAAAATACCGCGAGTAAAAATGCTAGTGCAAGTAGAAGAAAGACAGTCAACTGTTTAGCCAATTTCCTATTTTGCCTTTTTACTGTTATCATCCGTAAGCCAAATTTGCAGACAACCAATTTATGTATATATTATAGTAAAATTATGTAAAAGAAAGTCGTGTTAATAATACTATTTTAACTCACAAAGAGCGAAACCAAATTGGCTGAAAATTGGTGGGGAAATAGTTTATAACTAGAATGTTTTTTGATCATGAAGCCTCATGTGGGGATTATTTCTAATAAATAAAGGATAAATACAGGAAAGAAAAAAGGTTGCGAAATTTCTCTTTCCTTTATTTATTAGAAATGATCCCCACATGAGACTTCATAAACAAAAAACGTTCTAGTTATATGATATTTAGGCGTTCTCAACGCTTGCTTTCTATCTGTAAAGGCAGACAAGTGGCCTTCTGAATTTGTAAAAAATCGGAGGTAGGGAACGCTAACACTACGTAAAAAGTGAAAAGAGACATAGGAAAGAACAATTTCGCACTAGGATTCATTGAAACTATAGCTCAATTGGCAGATTTTTCTTTCCTTTAATTATCTTTTATTTATTAGAAACATAGGCTATGTATCATCAAGCTCATATTAAAATGTAAAAAATGTAACACTGCCAATGCAAAGGAGATTTTCTTTTCTTTTGATACTATAGCTTTGTCTACCCGTTTATGCGATCAAAGCGCTGAGTATTTGTTTTGGTGTACCATTAACACTGTACTGTGTTCAGTCTTAAACTATAAAGCGTATTCGAGTTGGTTTAGACTGTACAATTGATTTATGTCCGTTGTCTTAAACAAACGCTTTAGTTTATAGGTTTGCAAAACATTCGGAGGTTAAAAGTGGGATAATTATAAGCTTTACATTTTTGTCTATAAGAAAATGTTTTGGTGAAGATTATAATGATTGTGCAATAAGTAAAACAGAGGCAGTCCGCTTCAGACTTAAGCAAAAATTGAAAACATTCATTTATTTATTGCCTCAGCAGGGCAAGCACGAGCGCTATTTTATCGAAACAATAACGGTTAGAATGAGATGGCAGTATACGATACTAAGTAAGTGCGTAAGAGATGGCTGCTTTATCCCACGCGATAACTAGTTTAAACACGGCTCGTGCTTGCCCTTCAGAAACATCTATCTTATCAATTTATTTTAATTAGCGAATCTCTGACTCAACTTGAGTAACCGCGATAGCTCAGTAGTAGAACGCGGCTTGTCGTGCAGACGATGGGAGTTCAAATCTCGGGTCGAGCCTACACCAAATTGTTTTTAATAATAATAATGGTTGAAACCAAGGTCCACGACTATGAAATCCAGCGGCGCGCTGATCTGGACACCAAGCGTGATGAGTTAAAAGCCCGACCACCTAAGCTGATTCAATACAACTATATTAATGGTGTGCTCACATGCCCGCAGTGTGCGAGGATCTTTGTAAATAAGATTGGCTACACAAGCCACATGCGAGCTCACAATCGAGTCCAAAACTTTTAAAGCGGTCGCCGTGACCGAAATCGGTCGGACCACATCATCATGTGTGGTTAACTTATCATGGTTGTAAACGATAAGGGAAAACATATCGTAAAGAAAACCACACGGCTGAGTTTTACTTAGTCATGTGACAGTGTATTCGTACAAAACGGCGAAAGGCTTGCCCCACATCACGTGAGCACACTTTCCAAGCAAAACAATGACAATGAGAGGTAACGTTCAAAAGTACCTCTGCCAACGCCTTCGGGGATGTAAGGTGTGATATTTGAGTTTGAGTTGATTTAATACCGAGTATATACATACATGATAAATTTACGAGGGCTGCTATTTATGTATCCGGAATAAAAAAAAGAAACAAACATATATCAATTAATATGGTTTTATTGCTTCTCAAAATATTCGCCGCTCAGATCTATACACTTTTGCATGCGTTGAAACCAATTTTCATAGCACTTTTTCCACTCAGACTGAGGTATCTCCAAAACGTGCATTTTGAACGCATCGACTGCCTCTTCGCGGCTCGAAAAACGTTGACCACGTAATTTTTTCTTCACATTTGGAAATAAATAAAAATCATTGGGTGCCAAATCAGGGCTGTACGGCGGATGACCTGTCAATTCGATCTTTTGAGCTTCTAAAAACTGAGTTGTGACGGCCGACCTGTGACAGCTAGCATTGTCGTGATGCAGAATGATTCTACGTTGTCGGTTAGTCTTTCTTATTTGTTCAAAGACTTCCGGCAAACAAATGGTCGTATACCACTCCGAATTAACAGTTTTACGATTCTCTAAAGGCACTGTAGCTACATGGCCATTTATACCAAAAAAACAAGCGACCATTTGCTTCAATGTGCTTTTTGCACGAATAACTTTTGTTGGGTTCGGCTCATCTTGGAACACCCACACCGTGGACTGCTGCTTAGTTTCGGGGTCGTAAGCGTAGATCCAAGATTCGTCACCTGTGTAGATATTATAAACAGCTTTTGACGCACCACGGTTGTATTTTTTTAACATTTCTTTGCACCAATCGACACGAGCCTGTTTTTGATCAATACTCAAGTTGTGCGGAATCCAACGGGAGCAAATTTTTTTTACAGCTAAATGTTCATGAAGTATCTTATGTATGCTCGTCATACTAATGCCCAGAGATGCCTCTATCTCACGATATGTAACATGACGATCTTGAGTTATTAGTTCCCGGACAGCATCGATGTTTTGAGGTACAACGACCGTTTTAGGGCGACCTTCTTTAATTTCATCAGTAAGCTTAGATCGTCCACGATTAAACTCGCTAAACCAGTGATACACAGTGGTCTTTGAGGGTGCTTCATCCCCAAAAGTTGAAGTAAGCTGATCGATGCACTGTTTTTGAGTTAGACCACGCCGAAAATCGTAAAAAATCATGGCACGAAAATGTTCACGAGTTAAATCCATGGTGGTGAAGACACGCAATTTTCAAAATGACGCTACGATGTGAAAACAATTGACAGTCACATAAAAATAAATGTATTCTAAAGCTAAAGAGTTCTATTTTTAAATGATGTAATTACTTTTTAAATTATTGTTCTGTAAGTGGCCAGTTCCGGATACATAAATAGCAGCCCTCGTAATTGATCATGGTTGCTAACGGTGAGGGAAAACATCGTGAGGAAACCCACATGGCTGAGTTGTACTTAGTCATGTGACAGTGTATTCGTACAAAACGGCGATAGGCCTGCCCCCTTTCACGTGAGTACACTGTCTAAGCAAAACGTGGGTACCTTCTCTGGAAACTAGATGGCGCTTGCCATGTGAGTTCAGGAGTATTGGTACCTCTGCCAACCCCTTCGGGGATAAACGGCGTGAACGTTTATGTTATATTATGTTATATATACATACATTATACATAATATGTACTCACGGCTATAAATACCTAGAAGGGGTAGCCAGAGCTAAGGAATTAGAAATTCCTCAGCCACTTTTGGAAATGTGAGTGGAGAAACTATGGTAAAAATAAAGGTTGATGGTGATGGGTCTTCAACCGCATCGCCCAACAATCCCTTAAAGACCCCAATACCGTTAGTCGCCCCTTACGTACACCCACCGGAAGAAATGGGGTAGTGATATTTTAAGCCGACACTTCACAGCAATAACCGAATATATATTAAGCAATTATTGCTATGTATTTACCGTGGTTGTCATCAGAGGCAACTTAAGGTACTGAGCTTTCAGAGATTTGTAGCGATTTTGCTGGAGCCCAATCAACTTCCAAATGTGGCTGAGGAGTTCCAAGCTCCAAAGCTCTGCCTACCCCTTTTTGGGTATTTATGGCCGAGAGTGTTTGTATGTATATTATTATAGGCAAATATTTAACACGGCAACTGAAATCCTTTTTAGGCAACTTTCTATTAAGTCACAAAAAAACTAACTTTGCAGTAATTAAATATTTTGGCAACTATTAAACTATACAAGCAACAAAATGCTAGGATCAAAAAACTAAAAAAACGGCTGCTACTGTAAGGTATCAAATATATCAAGCGGGATCAGTGTAAAACTGGTTAAGGTATTATAAAACCTAATGTGGCGACTTATATTTCCGAGGGGATATCATACATTCTGCACTGGCAACTATTGGATTTCATTATAAAAATACACATCTGGCAGCGATTTTCAGGTAGCTTTAAAACTGAAAATGGGTATTATAATAATGTTTTTGGATATTATATTATTTTTTGCAGATACGTAAATTCTCGAAAAGGCGGCAAATGCGCTCGTGTGTCTGAGCAGTGCGGAGGCTGCGGAGCGGGGGGTTTAGCGCGTTTCTTGCCAATAGCAAGCGGCAAGTTTTTGTGACTATAATATTAAGCAAATTACATATTTTGTATATTAAAGTAAAAATTAATAAAAATAAAATAAATTGGGTTAGGTCAAAAGTTGCTTCACCCAGCCTATTGGGCCGATGCAATTAAGTTAGAGAAGGAAAACAGAGGGGGGACGGGGGGCGAAGCCAACCACATGGGGGGCATCGCATTAAAAAACAATTAATCACCACAATTGTATTTGTGCTAGGTTAGGTTAGGGTTAGCTTGTGTCCCTTAGAGCGGAAATAGGCACCCCACGAAGCGGGGTGACGTCGACACGCTGTTACTCAAAGTAGGTAGGTTCATTTAAAAGAGGGAAGGTTAATAAAATAGACCGAGAAAAGTTTTATAGCTTGTCACAATTTGGTTAATTTAGATCCCAACAATTGTAGCCAAAAGTATTTTTTTAAGATCTTGTTTGTATTTATTTCAGACCCCATTTTAGAATTTATGAAAGCCTATTTTAACTTTTTTATCCGCCAATAATTTGTCGCCTTAGAAGAAATTCAATTGCCACAAAAGAAAATCACTGCCAGATAAAATTTAAATAAAACCTCAAAACTCATTAAAAAGCCGCCGCTTTCTAGTTAAGATGCTACCTCTAATTAGTCGCCAAAGTAGATTATTTACTATCCATTTTCAGTTTTTTTACGACTCGGAATGGTATCAATTTGTCGCCGCGTTAAATACATGCCTATTATTATATTATATTTTTCGTTATAGGTGGAGATATTTAATTGGCATTGCACTGTTTACTTTATTGTTTAGTTAATGTATACGCTGTAAATCTTCCAAATAACATAAAATAAATATATATATATATATATATATATATATATATATATATATATGTCCCTCATATAAAATATAGCTTGAATCGTAATCAAAAAAATTATGATGTCAAACTGCCTGTTTCGTTCCAATGACAACCTCAAACAATAACCTTAATCTTTATAGTACATGACTGTCCTAAACATTATATGGCTAATAAAATAATATGACGCACTAAAATAACTTATACAACTTTTAGTCCTCACTATAAAAATTGCTGAGTTTTTCTGCCGTAACTTGTTTATTTGTAGCTTATTGTTTGATATTATTGTTATAGTTAAAGTCAAGTTCTAGTTGTGCAATCATGTCTTAGAGTTAAATATTTAAAGCCAAGTTATATACATCGAAGCGAATTGTTGATTAGCCTGAATAAGAAAGAAAGAAAGAAAGAAAACATTTATTCATTGCTACATACAAAAAAGCACAGTTACACTTAGATACATTAAGAAACACTTAATAATCAACATAAAGAAAGTAAACGTAAATTTCATAAAAAATAATAAAAATATTACAAAGGAAAAGAAGATCAACAATAGAATAGAGCACATTAAACACAGATAAACATTTAAAATAATATTACTGAAGGGCAAGCACGAGCCGTGTTTAAACTAGTTATCGCGTGGGATAAAGCAGCCATCTCTTACGCACTTACTTAGTATCGTATACTGCCATCTAATTCTAACCGTTATCGTGTCGATAAAATAGTGCTCGTGCTTGCCCTGCTGGTACTTAAATGAGATATCCATTAAAAGTTTCTCGTACTTAAATGCCTGCGTAGCAATGAACTGGTGACTGCCTCAGCATTATTAATTAACTATTTAATTTGTTTTCGCCCTGAATTTATTGCAACATAATCTTATTTTGACACAAATACGTGCTTTTGTGACCCATATTAGAGGAATGTTGAAAAAATTGCATTGCAAAGAATTAAATTCAAAGAATGTTTGCCGCAACTTTAGCATGATTCTCATTTTGTTTTGTCTTCCTTATTCAGTATTTCGTATAATTGCTACCCAAAAAACCGTTATACACTCTTTGCTGTGTAGTGCCGGCTTAGAATAGCACTACCCCATTTCTTCCGGTGGGTGAACGTAAGAGGCGACTAACGGTATTGGGGGCTTATAAGGGATTTTCGGGCGATGCGGTTGGAGACCCATCACCAACAACCTTTATTTTACCATCTTCTGAGAAATTTCTTATTCCTTGGCTCTGGCTACCCCTTCTAGGGATTTATAGCCGTGAGTATATGTATGTATGTATGTACTCTTTAAAAGTAGTTTAAATGAATTGGAAACTTAATACAAGTTTCAGTTCAAAATTTAATAAACATAATTAAACAGGAATCGGTATCAAATCAATTATAAGAAATAATCATGGTCTCTTACGAACACCCACAGGATGGGGTAGTGCTATTCTAAGCTGTAACTACACAGCAAAGAATAAAAAGACAAATTGGATGCCAACAGTGTAAATAAACACAAAACCATTAATAATAAATAAAAATATTCCATGCGTATTTATTATGAAGTGAATAATATACATAATTGCTGAGGGGTATCGGATAAAATTTGATAAATTTACTAATCTATGTAGTGTCAGCTTAGAAAAGCACTACCCCATTACTTCCCTCGGATGATCTACAAAGCGACTTAGGGTTCAAGAGGGTGTGGCTGGAGACGAATCACCAATAACTTTTATTTCACAAGCTTCTCCTCAATGAACTACCAAAAGTGGCTGATGAATATCTATTCCATTTCTTTAAGAGGATAGAGAGGTCTGTCAGGATCGCACAAAGTGGCGATCGATAGTCTATGGTATGCCTACGCCAATGGGAACTAATGGCGTGAATATTTGTATGTATTGTATTTGGAATATAGGTCATAAGTGGATAAATAAACAACAAAATATAGAGAAGCGACATGATAGTCCAGTGGGTAGAAGGGCGTCAGTTCCAATCCTGGGGCGGGCCTACACCAATTTGTCTTTTCTAAAGTTCTTTGTTTGGTTAATTTATCATGGTTGTTAACGGTGAGGAAAAACATCGTGAGGAAACCCACATGGCTGATTTGACAGTGACAGTGTATAAAACGGCGATAGGCCTGCCCCCTATCACGTGAGTACTCTGTCTAAGCAAAACATTGGTACCTTCTCCGGACACTAGATGGCGCTTCCATGTGAGTTCAGAAGTACTGGTACATCTGCCAGCCCCTTCGGAGATAAACGGCGTGAACGTTTATGTTATGTTATGTAAAATATAGAGAATTCCATTTAGCTTACTTGCAACAACAAGTTGATTATGTCACGTGATTTGCAAGAGCTTACATGTTTCTCTCGCAAACAAGGGATATTTTGTATGGATGCAATGTCACATGCTAGGGTATTAAGTCAATTAAGGTGACTGTCGCAATTGCATCATATCGAAATTGTAAGGGTACCCACGATATAGGCTTCTGTGGGTTGGTTGTGGGTGATGTATTATGATAACCATTGAAGAAATCAGGAGGGCAATTCTCGCAAGTTCGATATCATTACTATCATAGAAATGATATCAAGTGTTCAATGTCGTGTGCAAAATATCACAAAGTGAAATATATTTCTATTGATAGATTGAAACTGTATTCTCGCAGGCGGTAGTAAATTTTCCTTAGACATATAAGAATGAAGACCGAAACCAATGATCCAAGCGAATGAAATGAATGAAAGGTCAGTTTAACTGTCATCTTAGTTATGAAAAGGTCTTCATATCTGTCAATATTTACCAATGTTTTGGTTTGAAAAAAAATTCCTTTAACTGGCACTTTGTCGGTAACTAGCAATTACTTACTAGACCATCCGGCAACCGGCTTTAGTTATTGAAATTTTATAATGCTGAAATAATATATTTTTTATAAGTTTATAATATAATTAACGTTGATCCAAGTAGAAATTATTTACAACTTCTAAGACAATTTGATCTATGATCCATTTAATATATTTACCAACATTTTAATTTTCTATCTATATTCAAACAAAATTTGAAAACAAAATGGCTACCGTTCGCATGACATCTTCAAATATCATCATATCGAGTGATCGTGACCACCCGATATCATCCTTTGATATATATCGTCATATCGACTAGTTTTCAATAGAAAAATATCTATCGGATGAAGTGAGAATAGCTCAAGTCAAATATCGATCGCAAAATATCACAAAAGCGATAAATATCGAAAGTGATATAGTATCTACCGTGCGAGAATTGCCCTCCAGAAGGATTCAACTCAAAGACTCAAATGTTTACGCCATGTATCCCCGAAGGGGTTGGTAGAGATACTAATACTTTTGAACAACATGTGACATTATCAACTGGTGTTCAGGTTGCTCATGTTTTGCTTGGACTGTGAACTCAAGTGTTAGGGGGCAAGTCTATCGCCGTTTTATACAAATACACTGTCACATGACTAAATACAACTTAGCCATGTGGGTTTTCTCACGATGTTTTCTCTCACTTTTAACAACTTAGATAAATTAAACATGCATGTGATTTTAGAAATAACATATTGGTGAAGGGTTGACTTGGGATTTCAACACAAAGCCTTTCTTTATTGTATTACCAGTCATAGTGTAACTTACCTACTTCATTTAGTTAATAAAAAAACACTGCAATAGATTGTTACTTAATAAAATTCAAAATCCGAAGTTATTTAGGAGGCTTCTAAACTAGACAGCTTAAAATCAAAATAGAACCAAAAGTTTTATTTTTTGTTAGAACTTTTTTCTTGTTGAAGTTAGATCTAAGGATTCACCCAAAGCTCTTGAAAGTCAAAAAGTTATCATCTCTAAGCTGATTTAGAAAGCCGTGGTTATGAACTTAAATTAATACCTTTATATTTTGTAAATGGCGTATGATACGACCTATCAAATCTACAGTAGTTAAAAATGAAGTTGTCCGAATTATTAATCATGGTTACTTACATACTTACAGGCACGTTTGTAAATTCCAAAATAAAGTACCTCCTTCTTCAAAATAAGCAATACCTTAATCAATTTAGGAAAGTTGTGCCAAGTTAGCGGTTAAAAATAGTTTGTGTGTGATGGGTATCCAACTTCACGGCTACATAAAGATTTAAGATGCCCCGAAACCCTAAGTATCGCAAAGAATGTAATCACAGTTTCTGACACTTTTTTTCGCACAGCCTGTTTGTTGTTAACCAAAGAATAAAATAGCCCTTGGTTTTTTTTTCATATTTATAGATACGAACATATTATACACAGATCAAGTTAGCCCCAAACTAAGTTAGACTTGTATAATGGGATACAAACTCAACGATATATTTAATCTTATATGATACACATATTAATAACACCCAAGACTAAGAAACAATCATTCGTGCTAATCACATATCACCATCAGTTAATGTTATTACAAAATTAGGGAGTTTTTTGTTGAACAGAACAAAATAGAGTACCTCGATTGCTCTACAACTAGTCTACCACTAAACGATGTTTTGTCACCTGTATTTCTACACGCCCTTTTGAAATACAAACTTGGCCAATAAATAAAGGATAAATAAAGGAAAGAAAAATTTCGACACAGCGGGAATCGAACGCGCGACCTCGGGTATACGCCCCCGTCACTCTGCCAATTGAGCTACCGTATCAATGGCTGCCAGTGCGAAATTCTTCTATCCTTCCGCGTATGTCGAAATTTTTCTTTCCTTTTATTTATCCTTCATTTATTAGTAATAATCCCCACATGAGGTTTTCATGAACAAAAACATTCAAACAAACTTGGCCATTTTTAACAACATTCGTGCCATGAATCCGTGACAAATATATACAATAAAGATACAATTTTCAATCCGAAGAAACTACAATAATGCCAAGATGCTACTGCCTATGAGCCTTGCAACAAGTGACATAAATTCTTACTTACAGTTCTACATTTAATTTTCTATTGTGTTGACGACAGTGAGCTCAGAACAAATCTGGTACAATGATATTTCTTACTCAACTAAATTAATACCGATTACGCTCTTTATCTAGCCAACACATGATATTAGGATTATTATACATACAATATATATAAGAATAAGTATATTTAATATAATTATTATACATATTGGATATATAAATTAATATTAAGGTTAGGGTTGTAAATAGGTTGTGTGTGTTTAGGTAAGTTTGGTTTTATTTGCATATTAATTTTCAATGACTTCTGTTTAAAAGTTTTGTACTTGTTTTTCCTCACCATAAAGGTTGACTGGAAGAAATCGCGTTAAGGCGATAAGTCCGCCTTTGTGTACTTAGTCCTAATGATCTGTACCTATATAAAAATATTGTATTTGTATGCAATAAAGTGTTTAATAATAATAATAATACATATAGATTATAAAGGGTCTGGCAGGCTAAGGAAGGAGCAGTGGCCACTCACTGTGAAATTAACCGATTTTTTTTACACGTTTGTTGGTAGCACCATTTAACTAGGCAACACTACAATTTACAGCCGGCTACCATAAATACTTTCCGAGATTTTGACAAAAACGTCAAATCAGCAGACGTTATTTCAATTTATATTTTCTCCTTAACTATAGTAGGCGGAATATTGAAACCAACTAGTATCTACGTGCATTGAGTTAAAGTATACTCTGGTGTATTATTTAACAAAGGGTTGCTTGAAAACTTTCAGAAAAAAAAACACTTTTTATTTTTTCACATTTATTTTTGACAGGTTCTTCGAAAGGCACAGCCATGAAAATTATAATATAAAACAAATATACAAATATCTTTCAGCACACCAAAAATTGTTTCATTCGGTTAAAATTTATAAATTTATTTCTTATTACAATCATAGAAGAGAATAACAAATGTCATTTTCTGACATATGGTGAATTTTGTTTTTCTTATAATAAAATATAATATCTATTATAAATAAATAGACGGTACTGAGTTTTTGCGATAGCGGGCGATACTTATATGGTAGAAGAAGAAGGGCAAGAAACTCCTCCATTACAAAATATTGTTTTCTTAAGATTACAATAATCATCTTCATCATAGGAAAAACTCACAGTGGCCACTGCTTCTTCCTTAGCCTGCCAGACCCTTTGTTTGAATTTATTGTAATTCAAAATTAAGAATAAAAATTATTATTGTTATATATACTAACGACATTAGATCCAACTGGGGTAGGCAGAGCCTCTTCATTGACACGTTTTAAGATCCTAGAAAAACTCTCGGGTTTCATATACATTCATACATCTTTTCATACACAGCCCGTTTATTTTTCACACTTCAAACGCCTTCTGAGCACATTCCCTTTTTTATCTTAATGTGTTATCCGTGTCTCCTCAACTGGCATGACCACCAGAGTGAGAGCATGGAAAGAATCCATACTAACATTATAAATGGGAAAGTGAGTTTGTTTCAAAATTCAAAATTCAAAATGTTTATTTGCCTTCATGTGTACATAGGTTGTTACATAATTATACAAGACACAACATGAAACCCTGCAAGGGCACTGCAAAAAATATAAAACTAAAAACTTATATCTAACATCTTAAACCTAATTCATAAAATATTTAATATCTTAAGACCTAAACAACATTTTTATAAAATCTTATGTAACAATTTACTTATACTTATTGGCTAAAGAACTCTTCTAGAGTATAAAGACATTTTTCAACTAAAAACTTTTTAAGCACTACTTTAAATTTATTCGGATCTGATATATCACTTATGTTTCTCGGCAGTTTATTATAAATGTTTATACACATGCTATACGGTGCCGAGTTGACTAGGTGTAGTTTACTGGGTTGTGGTAGAGCTATCTTGCTGTGAGGTCTTAAGTTAGCTGGTCTAGTGTACACGGGGAATAGTTCGGGGTGCTTTTTAACATGAAGTGAAGTTTCTAAAATATACATTGAAGTCAAAGTCAGTATTTCGTATTTAACGAAATACGGTCTACAACTATTCCATGAATCAATGTTGGCAAGTATCCTTATCAATTTCTTTTGGAGAACAAAAAGCTGATTTACAAGTGTGGAGTTGCCCCATAGTACAATACCGTAAAGAAGCCATGAGTGAGCATATGCATAATATGCTGTTTTAGCAGTATTTAGATCGGTAGTGCTTTTTAAATGGTACAATGCGTAACTAAACCTGGATAGCTTCATGGTTATGTAGTTAATGTGCTCCTTCCAGTTTAGATTTTTGTCTATTATTATACCTAACAAGTTGAATGAGTCTACACATTTAATACATTTGCCCTTAAAATTATAGTTTATGCTAAGTTCTTTTCTCTGGTATGGACCAAATTGAAGCAATTTGGTTTTATCATAATTTAATTCTAAGTTGTGCTCAGAGAGCCATGTAGAGACGGATGTTAAAGTAGAATCTAGCTTAGTATATAAGGACATTTCATTCTTACATGACAGTATTATGGATGTGTCGTCAGCGAATATTGTACTCGGTTCTTCTATGTGCTTAGGCAGGTCGTTGATGTAGAGCAAAAATAGCAAACATCCAATTGAGCTTCCTTGTGGAATGGATTTACTGACGTTGATTGTATCTGATCGTATTCTCTCTACCTTCCTAGTATTATGATTTCTAAACTCTATTTCGACGTATTGGGTTCGGTTGTGGAGGTAGGATTTAAACCATTGGTATGCGGCTCCTCTTACGCCTATGCCGTGGAGTTTCAAAAGCACAATATCATAGTTGACTCTATCATAAGCTTTACTCATATCGAGTAGAATGCCCACCGCGCGATGCCCTTCATTTAATATTTTCATAGCATTGTCAATGTATTTGAATACTGCGAGTGACGTCGATCGGTTTTTCCTAAAGCCTTCCTGGTTACAGTCTAATATATTATATTTTTCACAAAAAGAATAGAGTCGGTTTCGCATTGCTGTCTCGAAAACTTTAGAAAAACTGCTAAGAAGAGCTATAGGACGATAATTATTTGCATCCTTTTTATCGTCTTTTTTATGCACTGGCTTTATAGCTGTTAATTTTAATATATCTGGGAAAGCGCCTAGTTCAAACGACTGGTTGATTAAGAAAGAAAGAGGAGCTGCAAATTCCTCTGCACATTTTTTTAATAGGGTACTAGGGATCTCGTCGAATCCGAAACTACTTTTGTTTTTGAGTTTTTTAATAATTTTTAAGATTTCATTTAAGTCAACTGGTCGCAGGAAAAATGAATTTTCTGTAGGATTTATAACAGGGCGACCTTTAGGATTTTGACAGCATGATAGACCGTTCGACCCGACAGACGTAAAAAAATTGTTGAATTCACTTGCGACTATTTTAGGATCCGTAGTTAAAATTCCATTACGTTTCAGAGAAATATTGTCAATAGACCGTGTGCTGGCTCTATTAGTTTTCTCTCGCACAACTTGCCAAACTGCTTTAATGGTATTTGTAGAATTTGCAACTCTTTTTATAAAATCTATCTTTTTTGAGGCATTTATTACCTTTTTGTTTGTTTGTTTGTTCCGCTTTCACGCCGTAAATACTGAACCGATTGCTTTGAATTTTTTCAGACGTGTAGTTAGAAGTCTAAATTAAATAATAGGGTACTTTTTATCCCGGAAAAAATATGTTCCCATGGGAAATCAAAAATATTGTTTGCTTACTAAATGCATTGGAGATGGCGCTGTGCATCGTTTAAAACAACGTAAAATATTGTAAACTAATATAAAAATCAAAATTTAGAAGCTTAATGGTACGGTAATGGATCCTCGAAAATAAGGAACTCCCGAGGGATGATGTACTATTTTTTCATCGTATACATTTTTTTTTACATCTACTTATATTGCAAACGAATATTAACATGTAAATTTAGAAGCTAAATGAAACGACGACGATTCCTTGAAACTAAGGAATCCGCAAGAGTTCTCATAGGAACATCAAAAAACCTTAACTCATATATGGCTCAAAATATTGCAGCGATTATTTTTATCATCGATGGAATTCACATCAGACACTTTGTTAATGTTCATTTTGGAAAGATGAAGGGGTTTCATCAATTTTAATGACAAATTTGTTTATCAATAGTAAGACTAATATGAAATAAAGCGTAATAAAAATTTGACACCGCCCCGGTAACGTCTCCGTGGCGTAGCGGTATAACTAACTACTATGAATATTTAATTAGAACTATTATGAATCAATCGTCCCGGGTTCGTATCTCAGGTAATTCAAGCTTTTTGTAAAAAAATGTTTTGTTAGCTTAAAATAACACTATATATAATAATAACAAGCACTATCCCTTCAATTTAGCGATTATTTTGGAAGGAGATCCACCATTAATCATCCCTATATTGCCGAGCAATCGCTGCAAGCTCTCCCACTATCACCAACGGTCAGTGTAGGGGGCAGCACCGGGCCGTCGCCGCAGCGCCAAACTACTATCCGTATCTGTACTTACTAAAGATATTCTCATTTCTGAACATAAAAACTTGGTATATTTGTTTCATGATTCTTATGAACAATTAAAAAGGAATTTTTGGAACTCAACCCCTAACGGGTTGATATAGCAAATGAAAGTTAATATAGAGTTTTTTTACATTTTATAATAAAACTTGGTGCGATTAAATTTATGAAATCCATCTATCAATCATTCATGAATATATGCTAACAACCATAAATTCCATAAAAGGGTAACCATAGCTTCGGAGATTCTTCATCCAATTTTGGAAATATATTGATAAAAGATAGGTTAATAAAGGTTGTAAGTGATGGGTCACAAACTGCATCGCCCAACAATCACTTAAAAAGCCTCAATGTCCTTTATGTCATTTACAATGCCCGCGGGATTATAAATATAAAAAACAGAAGTTGAGATAGTGTTTCGGTATTTTGGTATTATGTAAACTGGATGCAAAAAATGAAGTCCACGCGGACGAAGTCGCGGGGCAAAAAGCTAGTATTAAATAAATGGTAATTCTTTATATTATTTGTATGAATTAATAAAAGAATATTTTCCTTTTTAGAAGATTTTGTTTTCCAACCAACCAACCAACTTTTTTAACGAGTAATTTGAATATTATTAAAACACACATAAATTATAAATCGCAAATTCAATTTTCAAACTTACCGTTAAAATTGAACACTCAATTAGTCAATCCTTTAACTTTTCAAGTTTCACAACACGAGTTCACACGAAAGCTTTAATGTTTATCCCGACATTGTAGGTTACAATCGCGCAACTTGCAAGTTTGGGCGGAATTACGCCGCCCGCCTTACTCGATGGGCGGCGTTGTAACGACTGACTCCGCACAGTTTGGGAACGCTTTGAGCTTTGCGAGATTTTGTGAATTAGTACTCATTTGGATACTTTCAGCCCGTTTAGCTTTTCATAAGGGTTTTTTATTGCACAAAGTATTCGTTACTTACTAAACTTTTATGTCGCATTTAAGGCTTTACCTCGAATTTCACTTTTATTTTTTAAGAATATAGCCTGGGGTTAGAACTTATTTGATACATGAAAGTAAAGTGTTTCACGGAATTTTCGTATTAACTACATACTTTTTTATAACTTTTAAGTATTGAGATATTTAATTTCCGAAGTTTTCGACTATTTACAGCTTTAATATTCTTGGATAACATTTGCTATACACTGTCTTATATAACCAAAAGTCTTTCAAACTATGCAAAAAAAAATGAACTGTAAAATGCACAAAATTATTGTAAGCTTATATTTGATATGAGCACATTTTGAACATACATACATACATATACTAACGGCTATAAATCTCTTAACGGGATAATCAGAGCTTTGGAATGAAAAATTTCTCAGCCACTTTTGGAAGTTGATTGGGGAAAAGATGGTAATAATAAATGTTTTTTGGTGACGGGTCTCCAACCACATCGCCCGAAAATCACTTAATAAGCCCCTATACCCTTAGTCGCCTCTTACGTTCATCCACGGGTAGAAATGGGGTAGTGTTATTCTAAGCCAAACACTACACGGCTACACATTTTGAACGTAGTAAATTTTATTAAAATATAACTTTTATGAAACACAATGTAAAAGAAACTAGCGTTTATCTGCTCAAAAATAATTTAACCGCAAAGCAACCAAAACATAATTAAGATTAAAAAGCTTTGGTCTTCATCTAGGCAGTATGAAATAAGTTAATCAAAAGCTTTGCTGGAGCTTAAATTAGAACAATCCGCTTATAGTGGAAACAACGAGGAGTAAACCTTCATTTTTCTAGTTATTGTATTGTAGTGTAAAAAATACATACATACTTATACTCACGGCTATAATCCCTAGAAGGGGCGCCAGAGCTTTGGAATTAGAAATACCTCAACCACTTTCGAAAGTTGTGTGGGGATAAGATCGGTAAAATAAATATTATTGGTGATGGGTCTCCAACCGCATCGCCCAAAAATCACTTAAACTACCCCGAAACCTAAACGACTTAGTCGTCTCTAACGGTCACCCATCGAAAGAAAACACTACACAGTAACAAACAATAGTTTAAAAATATCAATATGAAAAATCTTATGATATTCCCAGAGTGACATAAATAGTTCTATAATAGTCTGAAATAGATACATTCAATAGAAAAGAATGTTTAAAATTGTTACAATAACTTTCAGGTCTTTACAATTCGCTAGTTGTTTTCTATTCTGCGAAAGATGGCTTGAAATAGCTCTATATACTATTTTCTTCTGCATGAGCTCGCTGCTCTGCTCTGAGCTTGCTCGAGCGACCTTTTAACAAGATATCGCGTGGTATAAAACAGCCATCCCCTTCACACTTACATAGTATAGCATGCTTTTGTCTCATTCTAACCGACAGTGTCACGATAAAATAACGCTAGTGATAGGCCTGTTGGGTTTCGTATGAGTCGATAAAGGGTGCGTTCGTTTTCTACTTACTGTTGGACTGTTTAGAAAGCAGTCACTATCGACTCTTTTTGTTAATTTTTGACGGCAATACTAGCAGTAAGAAGGTATAAATAAGAGAGACATTTTTAAGGTACTTTATGTATAAGTTTCTGAGATGTTAAATGTTTCCAGTGCAAAGCGGCGTCGATTTAAACTCTGAGTAAGGCCTATATTAATGTGATATTAACACGCTTATATTATTTTCAAGACATAATTCGGTGTGCAAAGTTTTTTTTGGTATTTATTAAATATTCTTATTCGATAGAAAACAAGAAAATAAAAGACTAATTTGTATATTTTTCATTTAAAATGAGTAATTGTAACGTTATGATTTTTTAAAGATTGTTCTACTTTTGTACTTTATCGATTCGTAATCGTAATTCGTAATCGATTGATAAAATCACGTAGCGACATGCAAATGAAGCGAAATGTTTTATGAAAATGTTGTTGATTGCAAAACATAATACGAATTTGTGATGTCAAATGAAATTATTACGATGTTGTACTAAACAAACCTATGATTTTCGATATTTTATTAATAAACTGCAAAACCGTATGTCTTTGAAACAACATTGAAGGTCAAACACTGAAACAGTTTTTTGATAAAATAACAGTCATCTTAGCTTCAATTGATATATTTTCAAAAAAATATTGATTATAACCATAATATCTCGGAATGGTTTTGTAATCAGCATCACTTTAGTAAAACTTTGCATACCGAATTGTTGTAAATTTATCATGATTGTTAACGGGGAGGGAAACAATCGTGAGTAAACAAGCTTAGTTATAATTTAAATCTTTTTTTTTTCATGAAAACCTTATGTGGGGATTATTACTAATAAATAAACAATAAATAAAGGAAACACACGACACGGTAACACAAAACAGGACACGGTAGCTCAATTGGCAAGAGCGACGGGGGCGTATACCCGAAGTCGCGGGTTCGAATCCCGCCTGTGTCGAAATTTTTCTTTCCTTTATTTATTTTATATTTATTATATAAGGATCATCAACAGCAACACATATTATATAGTAAGTTGAAACAGTACAGTAAATAAGGCCAATAACAGATGATCACAAGTTAAAACAAGATACACACACAGTTAATTCAAAAGAAAAAAATAATAATAAACTTAACTATCTAAAGACATAATGAGTAACAACAGAAAAAGAAAAAAATATATATATGTAAAAATGCTAAACAATTGAAAAAAGAATAAAATTTAATATTATTGATAATTGATGATACTTGAATGATAAATGTGTGTGGTGTGTGTAATGTGTGTTATGATGTGTGAGTGTATATATGAGAATGTGAGTGTCTGTATGTGAATGTGATTGTATTGATATGCATAAACGTTATATAATAGTAAAAACCTTATTTAAATAATATGACATAGAAATGGTTAGATCTATCTAAATTATTCTTTATTTATCAGCTTAGTTATAGTTAGTCATGTGATAGTGTATTTGTGCAAAAACGGCAAACACGGCACACACAACTTCATGAGATTTAGTTTAAAATAATAGTCTTCAGGTTTTAAGATATTGAATATATTGTAAAAAATATTAATATGGATTGCTTTATCTTTACTTTAAGAAGTATTTTAAACATTAATATTCAGATTATTTTGTTTAATGTTACTTACATACGCAATATGCATCATGTCCTTATTTAAACCGCTTTCGCCCTCAGAGTGCAAGATTGTGATGAAAATTTCCAAAAGAACAATATTCCGTAACTACACATTTTACGATATATGTTTAATGATTCCAATAGCCAAGTGTTCTCTTGAGAAGATGAGTAACTGAATGCAAGCAATAATGTTCTTTTTCCGTGCAATGTTACATTTATCACGAGAAAGGAAAAATGCAATGTTTTCCAAATCGACTAAAGTAAATGATGTTCTAAAAAAAAACACATTAAGTAAAACTGATATACTTATTTTCACACCTGCAATTCTCATTTGGTTAAGCAAACTGATTTAATAGGAACGTCCTAATTTTAAATTTCATCGATCTTCTCCTAAATTTATGATCTTTATTCTTTTGATTATGGTATTGGTTATTTATAATCGTTGTTTTAATATTAAACTTAATGGAAATATAATTATTTAGATTTCTTGTACCAAAATTACTAGTTTTTTTAAAATTTATGGTCTGCCTATATAAGGTCATATATTTCCGGACATAAATACATACATTCAAGGCAATTTTATTAGTAGGGTGGTTATAATGCTGGCATTGTCTAGTGCATTATCAGCGTATATTTTTTTTAGTTTTAAAATGTTTTTTAATTTTTAAATTAATCTCATTAAAACTTAATTACAACGATTTAATTTGTTTAGGTCTCGAAGCCATATAGATATACCTAAATAATGCGCGGTGTTAGTAGGGATCGTAAGCGCTATTCCTTTTGAGACATATAATTTGAGTGTTTTTGACGGAATATTATAAACTTATGAAAAGGCAAACCTTTCAAAAATTTTAAGAGGAAATTTCATTATTTCCAGCGTGGTCGTCCTTAATAGACGTTTCCAACCACATTGGCTCTATGCCTATATATCTCTTTTACCAATTTGCTATCATCCATCCTTTCTATGTGCCAAACAATCCTGTTTTTATCACTTTTACAATACCATCTTTCATATCGCATATTTTACGCATCTCACTATTTCTTACTCGATCTCATAACCTAACATTACAATATTTCTAAAAGACCTCATTTCCAATGGCTCCAATGCATTGACTCTGCTCTCAAGCTTCTTCTGCCACACCCAACATTTGCTGCCAAACAAAAGAACTAGAACCGCATCATGCACTGCCATTCAAGCCTTTTCGATGACTGACTCTCACATACACACATATACTCACGGCTATAAATCCCTAAAAGGGCTAGCCAGTGCTTCAGATTAAAAAAATCTCAGCTTGTTTTTTTTTAAGTCGGCAGAAAAAATATAGGTTGATGGTAATGGATTTCCAAACACATCGCCCAAAATCCCTTAAGAAGTCCCAATACCCTTAGTCGCCTCTTACAATCACCCATGGGAAGAAATGGGGTAGTGCTATTCTAAACCGACACTACTCAGCTACTTAACATTTTTAATATCAACTTAAAGCTTGGAGACAACCTGAAACCGTTTTCAAGCTGTCTCCAAGCTTACAAGTGAATATCTTATTTGCCACAGTTGGTAAATAAAATATTTAGTTAATTTTCAACAACTCTTAGCAAAATATACCATTCCAATGAGTCTTAACTTTTGTGACAACAGCTGGTATAATCCAGCAACAGATTTTGTTTAAAAACTCTGATAATTTGAGACGGAGCTTCAGGCAACCTGAATTTTATGTCCACAGCATTGTCCCAGAATAATTTATAGCACCACCACACACATACACCACATAAGAATAACACCACCACATTTCTTATAACAACACCACATGTTTTCGTAAAGAGTTTTTGCCATTGATTAGAGACTATACAACCAACTTTTTATTTTATTAGAGCCGCCAGGTGGCTATCAAGACCACCTCTGGCGTCGGTCGGGACTGGGGTAACTCAGTCTCAGCAATTGGTGCCCGCCGCTAGTGGAGTACGGCGCCGGATGACATGGACGGTTGATATGAATAGAAATGCCATGCGGGCCTATCTTAGGGTCTCAGGATCAAGAACTGGACGGACGGGTTATCGGGCAGCAATGTACCGCGAATTTCTGCGGCTGAAGCCCAATTTGACCGTCACAGAACAAAACCTGGTGGACCGAGTTCGATGTGTACAGCGCTCAGAACTTTTTAGCACTACCGAACTCGAGCAATTGCGACGCGAGGCTGTTCCTCCACTGGAAGAAGAGCCACCCTTGCAGGTTCTCCCTCCTATCTCTGAGCGGGAAGTACGGAGGGATTCGATTGTAAACCTGCCGGATGCGGGTGGTGTGGAAAGCGATTGGGGAACAGTCTCCCTGGATTTGGATTTGGTGAGGAACGCACTTGAAGGGACGATCCTGGAATATCGCCAAGTGCCTCTCGAAAGGAGGTCGAGGCTGCCCCGAGTTCCAAGGCTATGCAATAACATGCTGCCCTCATTTTTTAGAGAGCAGCATTGACCTCTGGGATACGGATTCAATTCTCTTTGGCGCCGCAATGACAGTTTGTCAATTTGTCGGCATCAGGATGCCGCCATCAAGATCTGGTGGCTCCCGCCAGGCTGGCAGTACTAGTCCCAGGACTAGAACTAGACCAGCCTGGATGAGGCGGATTGAAAGCCGTATCATAAGGGCCAAGGTTCTCATCGGCAAACTGACCAGCTTCAGATCAGGCAACAATAGGCCGAGGGTGGTGCGCTTCGTCAGGTAGGTATTCTCCGGTGAGAATGTCTTCGACAACTCGCCGGAGTTTGCCTGAAGACTGGTGGAGCGCATCGATGATGATGATGATGATGATGAATTCGAGGGAGCCTGCGAACCCATAGTGCCTATGAACCCCGTCAACATATCCGAGGAGAATGTGGTGGCTGCGATCCGTAAGGCTCCGAACTGGAAAAGTCCGGGGCCGGACGGATTGCACCATTACTGGTTGAAGGGGTTCACGCGCTGCCACGCTACTCTCGCCCGTCAGTTCCAAAGTGCCTTCGAGAGTGGGACGCTCCCGAACTTCTTAACTACTGGGGTCACTCATTTAGCTCCAAAGAGCGATGCTACCGCGGATCCATCACAATACCGCCCCATTACTTGTCTTTGTACAATTTACAAGACCTTGACATCCGTTCTGAGCTCCAAGATTACTCAACACATTGTTGATAACAATGTGATATCTGGAGCTCAGAACGGATGTAGGGGCGGTAGTCGCGGTAGCAAGGAGCTACTCCTCATCGATGCGGTCGTAGGCCAACTGGTTAAACGCAACCGTCGGAACTTCTCCACTGGCTGTATAGACTACAGGAAGGCGTTCGATTCGGTACCTCATTCATGGCTCATGAGGGTCCTCGAGCTGTACAAAATTGAAAGTACAGTTCGACACTTCCTCGGGCAGTGTATGGGGTGCTAGGGAACGATCCTGAGTTTAGACGGTCAGCGGATGACGGACGCGGATGACCAAATTTATATAAGGCGAGGGATTTTCCAGGGCGATTGCCTGACTCCAGTTTGGTTTTGCTTGGCCCTGAATCCTCTAAGTACACTCTTGGAGAATTCGGGGGCAGGCTTTCAGTTTCGGAGAGGCGGACCACGCTTGCCTCATCTCCTTTACATGGATGACCTGAAGCTTTACGCCCCCACGGCTGACAGATTGGCGGAGCTACTGACGATCACTAATGATTTCAGTGGTTCCGTCAAGATGGAGCTCGGGGTCGATAAGAGTGCAGTCATTCATGTCGAGAAGGGGCATGTCGTGCACTCTGATGGTGTCGATGTCGGCACCAATCATTTGAGGGCACTCTCCGAGGCTCAAACATACCGGTATCTGGGCATGTCACAAACTATCGGTGTGAAGGTGGCAGACGTGAAACAGGGTGTTTGCGAGGAGTTTTATGAACGCCTGAAAATTGTGCTTAATAGCTACTTGTCAGGCGTTAATAAAATCCGAGCCATTAACTCCTGGCCTGGGTCATGCCTGTGTTGATGTACACATTTGGCGCTCGTGGCGTGCAGACGAGTCCGCACGACGAAGACCTCTCATCGAATGCATCATCCGAGGTCGTCGGTTATGAGATTGTATATCCCGCGGAAGTGTGGTGGCCGAGGCCTCTTGAGTGCCAAAACCATGCACAACCGCGAGGAATGAAACCTCAGAAACTATTTTTTGACGATGACGGATGATAGTGTTCGGGGAGAGGTGGTCGCTAGTGATAAAGGACTGACTCCCTTATCGTTGGCTTCACAGGATTGGCGAACCCCGGAGGTACTTAGCACCTCTGATCGGGAGTCCGTATGGAAAGAGAAGGAGCTGCACGGGAGGTTTTACAAGCTACTTTACGAACCTTTCGTGGACCGTAAAGCCTCCCTGCATTGGCTGCGTTTCGGGGACCTCTTTGGGAAAACCGAAGGTTTTGTCTGTGCAATACAGTACCAGGTTAGCAAGACGCGGAACTATCGGAAATACATCCTAAAGGACGGTACCACAGACGTTTGTCGAGCATGTGGCCATCACTTAGGCATGTTATTTCCGGTTGTTCGGCTCTTGCTAACACTGAGTATAAACATCCATGTAAACTTGCACAGGCACAACCAAGCAGCCAAAATCCTACATAAGGAGCTCGCTCTGAAATGCGGACTCTTGCAACAGAGGCTGCCGTATTACAAGTATCTACCGGAGCCAATCCTAGAAAACGATCGTGCCAAAATCTATTGGGACCGATCCGTTATCACGGATAGGACTATTCTAGCGAATAAGCTTGATATCGTGGTATGAGATCGGTCGCAGTCGAAGGTATTTCTAGTGGATGTCACTATCCCTCATGACGAGGGTCTCGTGAAAGCCGAAACCGAGAAGCGTCGCAAGTATCTCGATCTGGCTCACGAGATCACCGACATGTGGGGTGTGACTTCGACAGAAATAATCCCAATTGTTTTGTCCGCGAACGGGTTAATTACAACCAGCCTCGTGACCAACCTGAGGCGGTTGGATTTCTGTGGCGTGTCGGATGCACAAGGCACAAATGCAGAAGGCGGTGCTGCTCGATACGGCTCGGATCGTCCGTCGGTTCTTGAACCTGAGTCCCTGACCCCGACCGACTGTGCTCTTGTCGGGAAGTACCGCCTCTCCCATTTAAAATTCTAATTTTATTTGTCTCGGCCATGGGAGAGGCGAGAATCGAAAATATACCCAGATAATAATAATAATCTTTATTTTCCAAACACAGTTTTCAGTACAGTGAAGATATTGGGATTTGTTTTCAAGAATTAGTCAAGAATATAAAAGGCAGAAGATATTTTCAATAGAACAGTCTGAATGCTCTGAATAAAGCAAATAGTTCATACAGTAAAAGGAATAAGTTTATAGAAATGTCGATGCGGAACATTAAGCATAAAGATTATGCAACGATATAGAAGTGATATTTAGTTATGGTTAGGATATTTGGATTGCTGTCTCCTTAGATTTTATTCTTATTTTATTCTGATAGAAGGATTATTGCACTGGAGAATTTTAAATTAAAGCATCTAATTATTGTTTTTTTAGGAAACATGGAAAAAATATTTTTATTTAAGAGGCTACAGTGTTTTTTATTCATATTAGGAATACAATTTAAAATTTTAACTTTCGTCAATAAAATAAAAAAAAAATAAAAACCCTACACCCTCTTTATTTTACGTGAAACTCTGTGACAATACATCAAGGGCTTGTCACAGAGTTTAGTGAAGCCGACTAATTCAGATAACAGGGTTTTAGTAAATTACTTACTTCTGAAGTAACTGTAAGCATTATGAAACAAAGCACCACGGCCGGCATGCACTAACATATTGATTTAAATTCATCGTTTCATAAAAAATACCTTGATACCCAACAGGTCAAGGTAACTTCAATAAAAGTACAACTACTTCTTCTAAAAGACTTCTATTTCTAGGTCTAGATTACGAGCCAGCTATTATTACTGGACTGTGGCAATCGAAATAATACCGTTTTGTATCACACCTGGTACAAAGCTCAAATGTCATTAATAAGGCTTGAGCCTATCCTAAAATAATCATTTTGGCGATAGTCCCCCACTCTCGCATAGTGCAGGTTGGCACACTAACAATTACAACAATTACTACCGTGATAGTACCCGGGATTAACGACTTATTATATACATATACTAAACAAAGTTTCTTTTTAATAAGAGAATTATAAGAATTATAACAAGAAGAGGCTTTGCCGTGTAGTGCCGGCTTAGAATGTCGCTACCCCTTTCTACCCACGGGTGTCGTAAGAGGCGACTAAGGGTATTGGGACTTTTTATTGGATTTTTGGGCGATGCGGTTGGAGACCCATCACCATAAACCTTTATTTAACCGCCTTTTCCCAGCTCAACTTCCAAAAACGGCTGAGGAATTTATAATTCCTTGACTCTGGCTACCCCTTTTAGGGAATTATAGCCGTGAGTATATGTATGTATAACAAGAATTATAGTTTTTTTTTCTTTTATATCTTGAAATTAGTGTGTGTGTTAACGGTGAGGGAAAACATCGTAAGGAAACCCACATGGCTGAGTTGTACTTAGTCATGTGACAGTGTATTCGTACAAAACGGCGATAGGCCTGCCCCCTATCACGTGAGTAAACTGTCTATGCAAAACGTGGGTACTCTGAACACCAGGTGACAAAGTCACGTGATGTTCAGAAGTATTAGTACCTCTGCCAACACCTTCGGGGATATTCGGCGTGAACGTTTATGTTATGTTATGTAAATTAGTGTGTATATAATAAAAGTTTTCCTTTTTTTTCTATAATTTATCTTAACATAAATGTCTGTTCTGCAAGACTACTTGATCCATGCGAAAACCTAAAAGCTATTTTACTGACAAACATAAAGATAAATCAACAAGTACTTTAATGTTCCGTGAGAGCTTTGTTTACTAAAGATCCGTTAAACCTTTACTATCTGAATATCATTACGATGTACGCCTGAAGGGGTTAGTAGTGCTTTTAATTATTTACTCGTAATCTTTCTTTTATGTATTACCTTAATATATGTTTGTACTTTAATGTAATTTTTCTCACTTTGTTTACCAATATTTGTCAGGATAGAAGAATTTCGCGCTGGCAGCCATTGGCACGGTGGCTCAATTGGCAGAGCGTGTCGGGGCGTATACCCGAGGTCGCGGGTTCGATTCCCGCCTGTGTCGAAATTTTTCTTCCCTTTATTTATTCTTTATTTATTAGTAACTATTGTGAGCTCAATACAAATGCAAATTATATAATAAATATACGGACATATTAAATACAGATTAAGTTAGCCCATTAAGTGCCCAGTAAGTATATGCTGTGTAATGTCGGCTTAGAATAGCACTACCCCATTTCTTCCGGTGGGTGTACGTAAGAGGCGACTAACGGTATTGGGGCTTTTTAAGGAATTTTGGGTGATGCGGTTGGAGACCAATCACCAACAACCTTTATTTCACCATCTTTTCCCCACGCAACTTCCAAAGGTGGCTGTGGAATTTCTAATTCCTTAGCTCTGGCTATCCCTTCTAGGGATTTATAGCCGTGAGTATATGTTTGTATGTATGTATGTAAAATAACTATGCCATGTAGTGCCGGCTTACAATATTACCTACTACCCTTTTCTACCAAAGGATGCCGTAGGAGGCAACTAAAGGTATGGGGCTTTTTAAGTGAGTTTTATGCGATGCGGTTTTGGACTCGTCACTAACGATACTATTCTTTCTACCATCCTCTCCCTTATCAATTTCCAAATGTGGCTGAGGAATTTCTCATCGCAAAGCTCTGGCTGCCCCGTTTAGGGATTTATAGCCGTAAGTATATGTATGTATGTATGCAAAATAATCATGAATTACACATCACTTTGAACGTACAGAATTTTACTATCCACATCAAAACATATCGACTAATAACTCAAGATAGGGATCCACTGTTAATCCAACCATACTCTGATATTTAATCCCTTTTACATATAAATTTCGGGATAATTTGACGTTTATTAGTTCTGAGTCACTCGATAGTTTTATAAGGCAACGATAGCTAGCTAGCTTAGTACAAGATAATTCACCCACATTCCTTCTTCAAATAACAAGCGATTATTAATGGAATACTTTAAACTCAAACCCATAGTAAATTAATGAATGAAAGAAAACATTTGTTTATTGTAACAAGTAATTGAATTCTTAGGTACAAACTTAGTAATACAAGCTGTGTAGTGTCGGCTTAGAATAGCACTACCCCATTTCTTCCGGTGGGTGTACGTAAAAGGCAACTAACGGTATCGGGGCTTTTTAAGGGATTTTTGGGCGATGCGGTTGAAGAACCATCACCAACAATCTTTATTTTGCCATCTTTTCCCCACGCAACTTCCAAAAGTGGCTGAGGAATTTTTGATTCCTTAGCTCTGGCTACCCCTTCTAGGGATTTATGGCCGTAAGTATGTAATACAAGGACACAATAAAAATATTCTAAAAACTCAAATTCTAACAGCTGATGTACTAAAACTTCTGAAAATCACGTGGAACATCATTGTCAGCCGATGTTCAGAGTACCCACGTTGTGCTTGGAAAGTGTACTCACTTGATAGGGGCAGGCCTATCGCCGTTTTGTAAGAATACACTGTCACATGACTAAGTACAACTCAGCCATATGGGTTTCCTCAAGATTGTTTCCCTTACCGTTAACAACCACGATAAATTAACCACACACATATTTTTTTATAGACAATATGATGTTGGCCCGACCCGGAATTTTAACCCACATCGTCGACACGATAAGCAATGTTCTACCCACCGAGCTATCACAGTTGTTAAAATTATTAAGATCAAAATAATTTAAATAAACTGAAAAACTATACACGATCATTTGTAAATATTATAAGTAATATTTATTTTTCATACATACTCACGGCTATAAGTTCCAAAAGGGGTAGCCAAAGCTTGAGAATCTGAAATACCTTACCCAGTTTTGGAAGTCGAGTGGGGAAAAGATGGTATAATAAAGCATGTTATCCAACATTGACCAACAATTGATCTCAAAGCCTTGAAACCCTTAGTCGATAATTCTTACATAATTCGTATAAATGTAAATTTTGTTTGAATATATCGCACTCTCAGAACAAAAGAGGCTCAAGTCCGAAAATAGTCATATTGAGTTACAATCATAGAGAGGCATAAAAAAGTATGCTCTATCCGATGGATATTCAAACAAAGGCACTTATTGTTAATAAAAACAGGAAAGCGAATTTTCCGTCCCTAAAACAATAAGTGCCTTTGTTTCAGAACATACTTTTTTATGCCTCTCTATGATTGTAACTCAAAGTCACTATTTTTGGACTTGAGCCTCTTTCGTTCTGAGAGTGCGATATGTACGATGTATCACTAGAATATACGATATTGATAACTTGTCACTCTGTATCATTCTCCACCCAACCAATAACCCTGAAAGATAAAACAAAAACAATAGTCATTGTACCTGAGTGAAACCCAATAAGTTTATTGTCATTTACTCAGCAGTCAGTCGCTTGCTAGATAGATAGATTGTTATAGATTATTCTAATCTCCTGCCAGACTCAACTGAAGGTCGTCCGTAGACCCCAGACCGAAGTTAATTGTATATTTTGTTCCTTTGTTTCGTAAAAGCTATTTACCTTGCGTATTTTCACGGCTATCAATTCCAAAAAGGAGTACCTAGCGGTTCTTAATTCAAAATTTCTCTGCCAATTATGTTAATCTAATCTTCTAATGGGGGAAATAGTAAAAAAAGGAAAGTAATTCATGGGTCTCCAATCAAATCACGAAAACAATCACTGAAAAAGCTCCGAATTCTAATTCGCCTCCTACAGCATGTTAAATCATACCCAAATGGTTCAACTTTGGTGTTATAAAAAGTTATATTCCATAAAAAAGCTGTATAGTATTGGCTTAAAATTGCCCACCACATCTCTTGTCGTTGGTGTTTGTAAGAGGTGGCTACGGGCATATTTAATTTTTAAGTGATTTCTGTTCGATGTGGTTGGAGACCCATCACCAAAAACTTTTGCTTTACAATCTTTCCCCACTCAACTTCCAAATATAACTAAAGATTTTCTTAAATTTGAAGCTCTGGCTACCCCTTCTAGGGTCTTATAGCGGCGAGTTCATGTATGTATGTAAAAAAGGCACCACAATATCTGCAAGTATTTCTATATTTATTGTATCTTTCAAAGCCACCACAGTCCAAATTTCGCAGAAGTCGTTTGGTATTACCTATGGTAATGTACTTTCTAAAACCAAATTATTTGACCTTTTATTAAAAGAGACGCTGACCTACTCGCCTCGAATCTTATAACCTCAGAACAATACGATTTTTAAATTTCAGATATTTTACTTACTAACATACTCAAGACCGTTGTTCCCATTAGGTAGACAGAGACTATAGATCGCCACTTTATACGATCTTGACAAAACTGTCTTGCTTCTGTCAGAGTCATCATCATCATACATGCTGTTTTATTACTTTACCTACAGACTTTCACCTTCGTAAGAACGCTTTCAAAGGGATATATTTTAAAACGTATTCATTATTTTCATAAAAAGCAATTTAGCAAAGAAAATTGCTTCCCAAATTATTTGTCAACAACTTGATTGTGGCGTTTTAGGGTTCTGTCTCTAATCTAAAACAGAGAGAATTTTCATTTCCTTCCCTCATTTTTATAAAAAAATAATTAAATGTCAAATCTATTTTATGAATTGCTTCGCAATGGAAAAACAATCTGTTTAAGAGGATAAATGCCCTCACTTCCCCATCGGGAGTTAAAGACTTGAATCGAAATTTAATTTACTTTTAACCCCAGCTGTGTAACATTTTCTCGTTATATTTTGGCAATGCATATTTTCGAAAATATTAAATAGTATGTTCATACACACACTCACGGCAATAAATCCCAAAAAGGGGTAGCCAGAGCTTTAGAGCTGGAAGCTCTTCAACCACATTTGGAAATTGAAAGGGGACATGGTAGAAATAAAGTATTGTTGTCGCTTCTTTACATTCTAAGCCGGCACTACACGGCTAGTATGACTAGTAGGTGTGATCGTATATTTATGAAAACTGATAGTTACCTAAAAATCTGTAATTTGAACACCATTTAAACCTCTTCGTTACTTTTTCTCAAGGTTATAAATTCCTAAAGTGGTGACCGGATCTGGGATGATTGGTAATAGATTAATAATTAGAAAGTATGCTGTGTAGTGTCGGCTTAGAATAGCACTACCCCATTTCTTCCGGTGGGTGTACGTAAGAGGCGACTCACGGTATAGGGGCTATTAAGGGATTTTTGGGCGATGCGGTTGGAGACCCATCACCAACAACCTTTATTTTACCATCATTTCCCCACTCAACTTTCCAAAAGTGGCTGAGGAATTTTTAATTCCTTAGCTCTGGCTACCCCTTTTAGGGATTTATAGCCGTGAGTATATGTATGTATGTAAGATTTGTAAATTCAACAGTCGACAAAGTTGAACAGATAGAGAGCATGAAACGCCCTATACCTTTAAACTACTTTATAAATTGGAGTGGATCTTGTTTTTTCAATTCTCTCGGGGCATTCTCGTCAATGCTCAAGTTGATTTTACGATAGGGAGTCGGTTATTGACAAATAAAGAGTAACAAAAAAAAACAATATACGGAAGATGTTGTTTGAAAAGAAGACTTATACTTATATTGTTGTGAGAAACGAACCAAGTTATGTTAAAAATAATTTAAGGTAAGCTTAAACTATTGTATTACAGGCTAAGGGCCAGTTTTTTGATCTTTAGTTAAAAATATAACCATTTGTTACATTGACTATAGTTAAATGACTAACCAGTAGTCAAATCGTAAATCCATTTTGGTTCGATATTTGACATTAGTTACTCTAACCACGGGTCAAAAAATGTATTTTGCTGACATCTAACTAATAGTTACGATATTTAACAAATTGTTGAGTTAACCACGGATCAAAAAACTGGCCCTAAGGTGAGTAAAGTATTTTACCGCCAGACGCAGCATTTTTTTTACTCTTCAATCATAATAATAATAATAAGCATAAACGTTCACGCCGAATATCCCCGAAGGGGTTGGCAGAGGTACTAATACTTCTGAACATCACGTGACTTTGTCACCTGGTGTTCAGAGTACCCACGTTTTGCATGGACAGTGTACTCACGTGATAGGGGGCAGGCCTATCGCCGTTTTGTACGAATACACTGTCACATGACTAAGTACAACTCAGCCATGTGGGTTTTCTCACGATGTTTTCCCTCACCGTTAACAACCTTGATAAATTAACCACACTTATGTCTTTAGAAAAGACAAATTGGTGTAGGCCCGACCCGGGATTCGAACACTAGTCGCTTGAACGTCAACCGGTGTTCTACCCACTGAGCTATCACGTTGTCTATCAATTGGAAAATATTAATAAGTTTGTATAATTTTGCTAGACTGTAACAGCCTTGTTATAAGTAGCTCAATGGTCTCCATGATTTCATTTGTATAATGATCATATTTATTTTGAATTGAGAACAAAATAGGCAAGTTCATGTTGTCGATCCAATGATATATTTAATATGCGTATGTTAATAAAAGCAGTTTGCCGTGTAGTGCCGGCTTAGAATGTCGCTACCCCTTTCTACCCACGGGTGTCGTAAGAGGCGACTAAGGGTATCGGGGCTTTTTATTGGATTTTTGGGCGATGCGGTTGGAGACCCGTCACCAAAAACCTTTATTTTACCGCCTTTTCCCCACTCCACTTTCCAAAAGTGGCTGAGGAACTTCTAGTTCCTTAGCTCTGGCTACCCCTTCTAGGGATTTATAGCCGTGAGTATATGTATGTATGTATGTAATTTCGTTCTTGCAACTGGTGTTCATCGCTTAGTAATAAGTAAGTGCTTGGAACTTTATATGACTAACTTTGCTAGTAACTTAGTTCCTCTGACATGACTTCGGGGGTACTTAGCGTGATTGTAATTACTATTTAATGTGTAGTGTCTATGTAGAATAGCACGAATCCTTTTCTTCCCGCGGGTGTAGGAGTGATGGCAGGTATGGGGGCTATTGGGCTTTTTAAATTATTGTTGGACGATGTCAAAGTAGTGCTGTGTAGTGTCGGTTTAGAATACCACTACCCCAATTCTTCCGGCGGGTGTACGTAAGAGGCGACTAACGGTATTGGGGCTTTAAAGGATTTTTTGGGCGATGTGGTTGGAGACCCATCACCAACAACCTTTAATTTACCATCTTTTCCCCACTTAACTTTCCAAAAGTGGCTGAGGAAATCCTGATATCTTAGCTCTGGCTACCCCATCTAGGGATTTATAGCCGTGAGTATATGTATGTATGTATGTACAATGTCAAAAAAAAAAGTCAAAAAGTTGATTTTTCAAAATTAATATAGATACTAACATTTTTAGAACGTCAAAATTTTAAATATATCATTAATCCGTTGCTTCGGAAGGTGATCGTAAAGAGAAGAAGCAACAAAGAAACTCTTTACATTAACATTTTGGGTTTAACCAAACAAAACGCAAGTTTGATATACCTAATTAAATTAAACTGTCCATCACTAAAAACCAATCACATAACGGAGAAGAATAATCCTCACCAGACAATTATTCCTGGGAATAACAAGGGAAGACTTATAGCTTTACGGACACGGTCATGTGTGCGTTGGGTCCTTAACGTTTAAAATTTTTTAACACTGTAGTAAGATTTTTTTAAAAGCATTGCTTTAATTACCTTTTTAAATGATGCCACAGGCAATTCCAATATGCGGTTGGAGACCCATCACCAACGATTGTTATTTGACAAATTGAATTTTTCTAATTTTGTTCTGGCTACACTCAAGTCTCGAACGAATACCTGGTGTTCAGAGTACCCACGTTTTACTTGGACAGTGTACTCACGTGATAGAGGGCAGGCCTATCGCCGTTTTGTACGTACGAATGTCACATGAATAAGTACAACTCAGCCATGTGGATTTCCTCACGATGTTTTCCCTCATTGTTAACAACCATGATATTAAATGACATGAATTAACCACACATATGTTTTTCGAAAAGACAAATTGGTGTAGGCCCGACCCGGGATTAGAACAAAAGTCGTCTGCACGATAAGCGGTGTTCTACCCACTGAGCTACACCTCTCAGGGATTTATAGTCGTGAGTATATGTATGTATGTCCAATTACTATATTTCAAGTAGTGCTCTGTAGACAAAAGCAAAAGAACCTTTTGTTCCGCCCTTTCATTACAGAACAATCAGAATTCTCATATTTTCTTAAACATTGTAGATTTGAAACTGTACTTACACGGGTAAGTTCACAAAAATAGGCCAACTATTATGCTCACGATCAACGCAGATTAAACAAGAGAAACTGCTGAAATTACGAGGCATTTTAAGTTTCTAATAATACTTTCACTTGGTCTATAAATAGTAGTCTGTGTAATCTTGTGCCGTGTAGTGTCGGCTTAGAATAGCACTACCCAATTTCTACCCGTGGGTGATCGTAAGAGGCGACTAAGGGTATAGGGTGTGCCTACACTCAGCGGGACCCCCTACCCTAAAACGATATGAGTATGTCTAGGATTTAGTTCCAAATTAGTTCTATCAAATGCAGTCAAAATTTGATTTTGTTCCGTCAAAATGGAAGAAGGGCGTTGGTTTTAATTCGACCTCCAGCCAGCGGGACACTTTTTATTTATAGGTCACAGGAACTTCAAATGGGTGTCAAACTTTAGTTCTACTTTCATTTATTCCGATCTAAGTGAAAACGGTGTTCTAGCGTAAATAACTACAAAAATAACAAGGTTCAAAAGACCTCCAGCCAGCGGCCAACTTTTTTCAATGATGCTGTGGGAACCTAAAAGTTACATCAATCTCTTCCCTTTGTTTTGTTCTACTCTGAAAACCTATAATTACTAAATTGTGAAAATATGTATTTAACTGTATAAATAAAAAACATACTTGAAGGTTTTTGTTTTTCATTGTTAACTATTAAAAGATAAAATAGAAGCATTTAAAACCGATAATCGAGTAGAACTAAACAAAGGGAAGAGATTGATGTAACTTTTAGGTTCCCACAGCATCATTGAAAAAAGTTGGCCGCTGGCTGGAGGTTCTTTTGAACCTTGTTATTTTTGTAATTATTTACGCTAGAACACCGTTTTCACTTAGATCGGAATAAATGAAAGTAGAACTAAAGTTTGACACCCATTTGAAGTTCCTGTGACCTATAAATAAAAAGTGTCCCGCTGGCTGGAGGTCGAATTAAAACCAACGCCCTTCTTCCATTTTGACGGAACAAAATCAAATTTTGACTGCATTTGATAGAACTAATTTGGAACTAAATCCTAGACATACTCATATCGTTTTAGGATAGGGGGTCCCGCTGAGTGTAGGCACACGGGTATAGGGGCTTTTAAGTGATTTTTGGGCGATGTGGTTGGAGACCCATCACCAAAAACGTTTATTATTATCATCTTTTCCCCAATCAACTTCCAAAAGTGGCTGAGGAATTTATCATTCCAAAGCTCTGGCTACCCGTTAAGGGATTTATAGCCGTGAGTAGTATGTATACATACATATACAACAACAACAAATACAACTATTATCCATTGATTTACTTTATTTTAAATACATATAAATCTATATTATATATAAAAGAAAGTGGTGTTACTTACACTATTTATAACTCAAGAACGGATGAACCGATCTGGCTGAAAATTGATGGAGAAGTAGCTTAGAACCAGGAAAAGGACACTCAGAAAATTTTGCGAAAATAAAAAAAAAAGTTCTATGGGTAAAAATGTTTTTATTAAATCTTTTCAAAGTACTCTCCACCAACATTCGAAACACTGTTTCCAGTCCGCCGCAGACACCTCATTTACAGCCCGCTGAAACGCTGACAGTGCATCTTCCGGCGATGAAAATTGTATCCCTTTGAGTTGATTTTTTATTTTAGGGAATAAAAAGAAGTCACACGGTGCCAGGTCAGGGCTGTAAGGAGGGTGACCCAAGAGTTTGACCGGCGTGCTGTTCAGGAAGTCCGTCGTTTTGAGCGCGGTGTGAGCGGGCGCGTTGTCGTGGTGAAGCAGTAACCCGCGGAGCCCTGTGTTTGGTCGATTGTTGCTCACAACTGAGAAAACTACTGGCAAGCATTTAGTAGTATACCAGTCTGCGTTAATACTTCTTTGATCTTGTAAAGTTATTGACACCAAATAGCCAGTCATATTGAAAAAACTTGCGATCAAAATCTTCCCACCGCTTCTAGATCTCTTCACTTTGGTAGGGGTCGCTTCGTTTTGAAATACCCAAACCGTCGACTGGCGCTTCGTTTCTGGATCGTATTGATAAATCCAGGACTCATCACCTGTAACGATGTCGTAAACACGCCGAGACGAGCCAGCATCAAATTTATTAATCATATCACGACACCATTCCACCCGGGCCTGTTTCTGTACCTCGGTGAGGTTGTGTGGCACCCAGCGTGAAACTATCCTCCTCACGTGAAGATGTTCGTGTAAAATCTCATGAACGCTTCCCGATCTAATCTGCATAATGTGTTGAATCTCTAGATACGTTATTCGCCTATTGTCATGAATTAAACTTTTCACATCCACCACGTTTTCATCCGTAACAGCCGTTAGAGGGCGACCACTTCTTTCTTCATCCCGCAAAGTTAATCGACCACGCTTGAATTCGTTATACCAACGATACACGGTTGCCTTGGAAGGCCCTTCATCCATAAACGCCATTTGAAGTCTATCGTATGATTCGTCTGGTTTTAAGCGACATTTGAAATCGTAAAAAATCATAGCGCGAAAATGTTCCCGGCTCAGATTATTTTTTCAGTAAGACACGACAATTTAAAATATCTCGTAAAAAATAAAGAGGGAAATTTTAAAATTGGAACGTACCTTTTTTTATTTATAAAGACTCATATTTTCAGTATACATTACAACCGGCCAGTGTTTCATACATGAAAACCTTTTTTCGCAATACTTTCTGAGTTGCCTGGTATCGTAGGGGGTAAGCAGTAAAAAAAATAACACCATCCGTGCAAAGCCGGGCGGACCACTAGTTAATAATAATTATAGCTTTCTGAATTCCTTCGGCATATATTATAAACTATATGTATGCAAGATTTTGATTCAGTAAGTATTTTTGTGGTAAGCATTATCAATAAGTATGCCATGTCGCTACATGACATAACTATACATAGGAAAACTTTACTGTGGAAGCTAAGGTAAAGCTTATTTAAATGTATAACACTATAGTTTTTTTTTTTTAATTTGGCGTACCGTGCGCGTGGTTGCCGTATAGCGTCGGCTTAGAAGAGCACTACCCCATTTCTTCCGGTGGGTATACGTAAGAGGCGACTAACGGTAACGGCTTTTTAGGGATTTTTGGGCGATGCGGTTGGAGACCCATCACCAACAACCTTTATTTTACCATAATTTCCCCACGAAGCTTTCCAAAAGTGACTGAGGATGTTTTAACTCCTTAGCTCTGGCTACCCCTTCAAGGGATTTATAGCCTCGAGAATATGTATGTATGTTGTATGTTTTATTTGGAAAATAAATATTTCATTTGCTTTGATATTTTTTCTTCCTATAGTTACAAGTTTTAGTATTTCACATTCACACACATACAAAAAGATCTATTACTTAAGTGCTTTATTTTACTCAAATCTTGTCTCATCACACAGATCCCAGCAGATCTGAGAAAAAAAATTTATAATATATAATTGCAGGAATAAAATGCAAACTTTAATATGTTTTTTTAGTGTTTGTTTGTATTTAATATAAAGTATTGGTACCGTTTTTAGAACATGTGCTGTTTCTTAATTACTGTGAATGTTAGCTTTCTTGTGTCGAAAGTTTTTTAGAAACTAGAGTTCTTCTTTTCAATTTATTATTATAAAACTTAGAAAGGGGCACAACCTCCACCACTTTAGAGTTAAGAAAATGATGCAGTAACCTCGATACGTAAGGTTTAATGGAAAACAAGGTTTAAGTTCCCATGTGTAGGTAGCCTCTTTTTTATGTTGCCACAAAATCTTTAAGCCATTTACAGACAATATTGTATGTACGCATACCATATAAGTAGACTGTCATTTAAGAACCGAGAGACAATGGAATGAAAATGTGTTTAAAGAGTTATTACCGTAGCAAAATCACTTTGAGAAATAAAATGGTTTGGTGTTCTAGGAAGCTGAGGAGTTTATAGCTTTGATGCTGATTTCTATTAAGTTATTTTAAACTAATGGCTTAAAATATGTGTTTTGGGGAAGAATTTAAGCCCAAAAGAAATATATATGTATCAAAATAAATTTATTAATATTCAATCCTTCCCACATAATGTAACAATAATTAAAACTGGTTTACAATGCAAACAGCAAACAGAAGTTGACTTATGAAAGCTCAAACTGAAGCTGAAATTCAGAGGTACTCTATGGAATGTCCACAAACATTAAATGTTAACATTTAAATTATTCCAGAGAGTTTAAAGCTTTCTTGATCAACTTTACCTAATCTAGATTATAAAGCTCATTTGTCACACCACAATCTACACTCAATAGTACACAAATATTCTCCTCTACATGTATTAGTTTTTCCCGAGAAGATCATTTAAAAGATCTTGATTACTCATTGTCGAGTCACCAAATGGGTTGACCTTAGATGCTGACCTTTCTCTCTTCCCCGATATAGCTCTGTTTCTTACGGGTAATGTATCACTCATAACATGATCAGTAATAGCTTTAAAGTTATTGTTTAGCTCTAAGAATACTTCATCGGGTATTTCACCAGTTTTAGTTACAAATTCGTTCATTTTATCAACGACATTTATTTGTTGTGTTAATTTATCGCTATCCAGTTTTGATTGGCCAAACACTTTAACATGTTTGTCAATCAATTTCGCAGTGTTATCGATATCACTCATTATTTTCTTACAATAATTATCCACGTCTTTACCACCTGATTTCCATTTGTCTAGTTTTTTTTCTAAAGCACTAGTTTCTCTTTTAGGTTTGATGTTATCATTACTTACTTCACGTTTCATTCTTATAACGTCCGCACTAGCTTGTCTTTTAAAGTCCGCTGCTTTTGTATATTCATCGTCATACCTTTGTTCTGGGAAACTTGTTAATTTTCCTCTTGATTTGGGTTTTTCAGTTTCTTTCGAAGTACTGTTCTCTGTTTGAAACATGCTAATATTTTTTGGAAATTCTAATTCACTATCATCTTCTTCTTCTATAGAATCTTCTGTTGACATTCTTCTCAATGCGCTCGACTTTCTAGACATTGGTTCTTCATTATTTTTAATTTTGTTTAGTAAATCTGCTTTCATATGTTCCATTGTCTTTTCGATTTCATCAGGATTAGAATTATGGAAGTCAATATCCTCGTTCAACATTGATAAATTATTAATGCCGTCTTTCACAGTTCGAGCAATATCATTTAAATCTTCTGAGTCTCTTGAAACCTTCCTTGAGTTGATTTGTGCAGATCTAACACTTACATTACTAGTTCTACTTTTGATAAAACGCGATTTTGGCTCAATTGTAGCAGATATTTCTTCTTCTCGAGCTAAAGCTAGGCTGTAGTCTCGATGCTCCACTCCCAATCTTTCTAATGCACTTTGGTCACCCTGTAAGAGAGAAACACAATTGAATTTTGTAAGTTTAAATCAAATTATTATTAGCGGAGAGAAAACCTAAATTTATTGATTGTCAGTCAAACAACCAAGGTAAACTAAAAAAGTGTTGTGTCAGTGATGACAAAACATATTGCTGTTTTCTTTCTGTCCTAAAATACTGCAATTAGTTGAGGTTTTGCATTACCATGAGATGTACCATTTAGCGTTTAAGTTATGAATCTAAGTATCGGTAATTTGATATTCTCTTTAAAAGCCGACTTTATATTATCCGAATACATTAAGTTTATTTGAAAGGTACTTTGAAGTCCTAAACTTGTTTGAAGTTGATATGATCCGAATATTTATGACATCTACTTAAACAGGTGTGAACTCTGGCCTCTCCTTTTTGGGATTTATAGCTGTGAGTATATGTATACAAAGAAGAAAAACCAAAACAGAACGGAATGTAACGTAATCCTACCAAATAAGGAACTTTGAACTAAACTTCTCTTCAAGAGCATATTTGAGAAAAATAAAAACGATATTATTCAATAGAGACCACCTGAATAACAGGTGACAATGACACGTGATGTTCAGAAGTATTAGTACCTATGCCAACCCCTTCGGGGATATTCGGCGTGAACGTTTATGTTATGTTATGTAAATTTTGTATGAGGTAAATTCTGGAAATAAATGATGTAAAGTATGTCTTGAGTGATTTGTAAATCAATCTATTTAATTAAAGAGCTTGCTACCTAACCAAAGTAAGGAGACATCGCTAGTTTCAAATAAAGTAACTGACCTTCTCATCGGCAATCTTATCATTTTTCGTTTTCTTCTGAAACGATTGCTTCGTCATCGGAGGCTTGCTCGACTTGTACGCAGCTGGCTGATTCAGCATTTTCTCCTTCATCTAAAATATACAGAAGCATTTTTACTTTACCTTATTATTTTCAAATCTTCTTACTGTATATTCGAGTTATATGGATAATGTTGATCTTAACGCTTACCTACCATTCATGCTTTGTAGTGTCGGCTTAGAATAGCACTACCCCAACTCTTCCCATGGGTGATCGTAAGAGGCGACTTGAGGTGTTATGGCATATAAAAGTGATTTTGTGCGATGCGGTTGGAGACCCATCACCAAAAACATTTATTTTACAATCTTTTCCCCACTCTACTTCCAAAAGTGGGTGATGAATTTTCTGATTCTGAAGCTCTGGCCACCCCTTTTATGGATTTATAGCCGTGAGTGTTTGTATGTATGTATGTATGTATGAATGATCTTAATGCATAATAATAAATGGGAATTAAAATAAAGTTGATATTTAATCCTTGATGAATTCCGCTTTAAAGACAAGTCCGTATCTGTTTATATTTTACATACATACATATAGGGGAATTATAAAACGAGCGAACAAAAAAAAATTGCGACTGATGATGACATACTGTTTTAATAACTTGAGCGGCATGAATTTGAGTAAGCGAAAAATTAACTAAACTGACGACGAATATTGATTTATAATAAAATCCAGAACGAGCTTACAAAAAGTGGATTGTGATAAATCCATTTCAGATATTAAAATTTTATCCGAGCGACTTCAGTTCTTAGGTCACATTTAGTTAGGTTAGGTTAGGTTAGATTATGTATAAAACGAGCGAGCGTAGCGCAGCGGATCGAGCACCTAAATGCCTGATGGGCATGCCTATATGCATACTTGCTTGCTTTTCAAAGTGGTTTTTGTATTCGAAACACTTCATTCAAGATAAAATGTCGCTCAGTATAAAAAATACATTTACCAAATATTGAAAAAAATGCAGGACATAACGTTGACACTCAAACAAATATTAGGTCGCTCTAATATTATGAAGCTGCTCATTTTATATTTTAAGTAACTCAAATTAATGTTTGTAAGTTGCTGTTCTGTTGATTTCTCGTCACTCGCAGTCAGTCGCTCACTTAGTAATTCTATAACCCAAATTAATTAATTTTGACACTTAGAACTGTAATTTACAGTCACTCGTTTTATTGCTACCCATACATATACTAACGCCATTAGTTTCAATCGGTGCAGGCAGAGGTCCATCACCTATCTCTATATAGGGGTATAAAAATAGTTTCATATTTTCTGTGTGTTGTCTGTACAATCGAAATCTAAACTAACTTGGTAGCGCCGCTCATTGTGCATGACACTGCTGGTAGTTTGGTTAGTAGTGATATTAAAACAATATTCTATTTATAAAAAAATAAGTCGCAATACGAATACAAAATGCTTATTTGATTTTATGACAAATTTGAGAATTAATTTAAAAACGCTTCGCTGCGCTCCGGTACGCTCAGATCTGGCTATAAATATTAAGCCTGACCTAACCTTTTTTTTTCTTATGCAAATGCGAAAAACCTATATTAACACTTAAACGAAAAATCTAGTCAAGAGAGCAGATCACAATATTTTGAAAATTAAAATAATATCATACATATACATACATACATATACTCACGGCTATATATCCCTTAGCCAGAGCCTTGGAACCAGAAATTTCTCAGCCACTTTTGGAAGTTGAGTGGGGAAAAGATGGTAATATGCGTATGGTAGTAGATGGTAGTCAGCGCCATTTCGCTGTTCAATGGCACAATGTTTTTTTTTTTTAGTTTATCATTTTAATTTGTTAATAATTTCCTCTTTTTGATTTTGTGTTTCTTTGTAAACATTTAAGGTATTATTTTTATTGTTTTTTATATTTTCACTGTTTTTTTTGTAGTTGTTAATATTTTGATAACTTTTGTTTTTTTTTTGGATTGGTTATTATTATTTTTGTGTTGCATATCTGTTGTGCCATATTTACTGCGAATAAATGTATTTCTTCTTCTTCTTCTTCTTCTTCTTCTAATAATAAATGTTTTTGGTGACGGGTCTCTAGCCACATCGCCCAAAAATCACTTAAAAAGCCCCTATACTAAGGGTACGCCTCTTACGATCACCCATGGGTAGAAATGGTGTAGTGTTATTCTAAGCCGGCACTTCACGGCCAATAGAATAATATCATAAGTGGAATAAACTTATTTTCACACTAATCACTATTGCCTAGGAAACCCTTGTCAAATATTTGAACGTTGCGTTAGGCTATGTTTCTGGCTGAAGTTAGATCTATGAATGGACTAGGTATTCAACGAATTGCGTGATTTAAAATAGAATAACTTTTTATTGCACATCAAACACAAATTTACAAAAATAATAATACGATCAAACAGTTTACAGTGAGGTACAATTGGCAGTCTTATCGCTAAAAGCGATCTCTTCCAGACAACCTTTGGAAGGTGAGATCGATATTTGGTGGGGTGCTATTCTAAGCCGACAGCATCACAATAATTTTGCCCTATTCAACTTTAAAAAGTAAGTACTAAATATCACATTCTGTAGCTCTGTCAACCTCTTCTTAGAGGTTCATTGCCGTGAATAAATGTATATAAGCGAAGAAATATTAATCATACAAAATAATAATTAGTGATTTAACCAATTGACTGCGACAAATACACCGTCTGATATCTGTGACGTCCCTAAATCCATAAAAATAAATCAAATAAAGAGGAAAATATTTGACATCTTCATAGCTGAAGCAAAAGTTTCATTCTTCAAAACCGAGCGATATCACGTGGGCTATAAAAGGTATACAATATTTACTATCGTAATTATTTGTTATCGAGCTCAAAATATCTATCGAGTTCGGTTATTCTGTCTATTAATTGTTATTGTATTGACAGGTTAGTTGGCAGAGTCAATATTGACTCCACCTACTTCTTATGATTGGTTTAAGATAAGGCACTGTTTGGAGTTCGGAGTGACTCGGATGAAAGTTTGGTTTATTATATTGCAATATTTCTATGAAGGTCGAGTTTTTATACGGATGGAATTGAGAAAATTGACCTACTACTTGTTTACTCTTTCTGAAATTAGAAATAAAAGGGATATTTCTTAAAATTCAAAAAACCCTATTCTTTGTATTTATGTTGATAAATTCCATATTGTAATTATTGCTTGATTGAATATTTATGAGAATGTAAAACTGTTATGTTTTCACGAGATGACTCAACCAATTCATTCATTCACATTATCAAGGTTCAGAGTACCCACATTTTGCTTGGATACTGTACTCACGTGATAGGAGGTAGGTCTAATTTTAGATTTTTAACGGTGAGTACATGGTAGTTATGAGACAGTGTATTCGTACAAAACACTGTAAGAAAAGAAAAGAAACTGAAGAACTGGTTTTCATTACGAGCAAGATAAATTTCATAATGTACAAGCAAGCCTGGGTACTCTGAACATCAGGTGACAATATCACGTGATATTTAAAGTTTGAATTTGAGAGCTATTGATTCTAAATTACAATGGGGAACCCATTTAGTAGAACTGTCTAAAAGTCCATGCTGTGTAGTGTCGGCTTAGAATAGCACTACCCCATTTCTTCCGGTGGGTGTACGTAAGAGGCGACTAACGGTATTGGGGCTTTTAAGGGATTTTTGGGCGATGCGGTTGGAGACCCATCACCAAAAACCTTTATTTTACCATCTTTTCCCCACTATCATTTCCAAAAGTGGCTGAGGAATTTCTAATTCCTTAGCTCTGGCTACCCCTTCTAGGGATTTACAGCCGTGAGTATATGTATGTATGTATGTATGTATGTCTAAAAGTTATGTTCATTGACCTTTGCTTTGCGTAAAATTTGAAAAATAACAAATATTGAAACGGGTCGTATTGTTTATTTTAGCTATTTTCATAGCCTCATGTCGTATGTTCTTCTATTATTGGGTAAAGCTGCGGATGTCAAAGTATTTATAGTACGAAAGAAGGCAATCCTCCCCCTGATTACGTATCTTTTGCGACTGACGATTATGTCGCAAGTTGCACGATTATCGCTGTCAATGTCATAAATTTGTTTGCGTTTTGACACTTTTGACAGCGACAATTATGCAACTTGCGTCACAATCGTGGCGCCGTTTATTTCATATGTTTAGTTCTTCAGCAGATTGAGGTAGGTATAACCTTAACACTAAGTATGAGTACATCCCGAAATATAGAATGAACAAAGTAAGTAATTAATTTACATAAAATTCCTTCATATGATCAGCACAATGCACACAGACATTTCAGAATGGTTTTGCGACCATTAAAAAAACTATAAAAACAAATTTCTTTTAAATTAAGTAAGGAAAATATGTCATAATGCACGATTGAGATAAATGGGAAGCCAGTTTACTAAGGATGGAAAATGTGATAGAGGCATTCAAAGCAGAATAAAAAAAAAGGAAAACACAGCCATTCGCTGGTCTGTGTTTGTAGGAAAAGGCCCGAGTGGCACTGCAATGCTGTTCTAGTTCCTATGTTTGTGTTTGCCAGCAAATGTTTGGTGAGGCCAAAGAAATATGACGGCGAAGTAAATGCAGTATAGATCGGGTCCACCGAAAAAAATGTTGGGTTATGTGTATGAATGTAAAATAATGTGATTCCGAAAGTAATGGATGTGTCGTGGCCATATCGTAGATTTGAACACATCGTGAAGTGATCGATCATTTCATGAAATGGTCACATTTCATGATGTGGCCAACGTCATTTGACCAGATCATAAAATCGTCAACGTTTCACGATTTGGTCATCCACGCTTGGCCAGATCGTAGAAAAAGGGTGACCATAAAACATTTAATAAAAATCCAGAATATGTAAAGAACTTGTTTATTGTCATTTAAGTCAGTCGGCTGACACAAACAAAATGAATACTATCATAGTAACAAATTATACGAATTTTTGTAACATAATTAAAAAATAATAGTTGTAACAAATTAAACACTTTTTTCTAAATTAAACATCTAACACGTCAAGTAACAATTATATTTTTATAAAACAAACAAATATTCAGAAATAAGTAGGTACTTTAACTACTGTAGTACACCAATTAAATAAAGTAATAAAAAAATTCTCATGTAATGCGTATTAAAATTTATATTTAAAAAGTCAGTCTTACTACCTTTCAGTCATTTGTTGGCGCATGACAAACTTTGGTGACACTTTGAAGTACAAAGTGTTTTGTTTTTGAAACATGCGCATCTCTTTGTACGGCACTGATTTTTTGCTGGCTTGCAAAAGCATTTTTTAAAACCTTGACCTCCAAATAAAGATTGAAAATTTACAGCTTCCCTCAATGATATTGGCAATTCGGATATAACTTCGCAATAATCTTTAGAGGACATCTGTAGGTCCTGACGAGAAAACCAATTTTTAATTGTCCCAGAAACCGTTCCGATTTTGTATACGCCGTTTCTAAAATTTACTACCTTTCCAGCAATATTTTTGGTGTCAAGAGGTCCACGGTCAATTTTCGGTACATTCAAAAACACGGAATTTCCTATTTCTTACAAAGAAAGTTTCTTGGCGGTGTTATCGACCATTTTTTCTGCAGCACGTTTAACACCGCAATGAGCTTTATCTCTTTCATTAACAATTAACTGTTCCTTTTGGCATAGAAAACATTGAACTTGAGATCCATAACCTTCTTCTCCACTAGTAACGCCACAAATTGCATGCACAGGTTTGGAACATAAACTACAAAAATGAGCTCCTGATGTGTCCTCGCCACAGACGAGACATACAAGATCATCAGCTGACTCTAATACCATATTATCTATCTCTATTACTTCAATGTTTAACAAACCCTCATCAGCAACGGATTTAGTCACTTTTACGTCATCAAGCGGCATAATATTAATTGTCTCTTTGTTCCCTACCGTGGAATCATTCTGATTAATTTGGTCCAGTTCTTCCTTCTTTTTCTCTTTCTGATTGCTTTGGTCAAATTTTTCTTCCAGTATCTCATTTTGCTTGATTTGTTCTTGATTATTCAATTCAACGTTCTTCTTCCTTTTCTGACTTGTTTGGTCCAATTCTTCTACTTGTATCTCTTGCTGATTGATTTTGTTCAATACTTCGTTCTTCTTTTCCTTCTGATTGAATTGGTTCAATTCTTCCTCCGTCTTGATTGATGTCATAATACTTTCGGGGAAATTGCAACCTTTCAATATAGTTTTCGGTTCAGAACCAAACAATGCACGGTAAGGGGATCTGCCAATTATGCGGTGGTAAGATGAGTTTTTATAGAATTGAACAAAAAAACAACCAATGGACCATTTAGTAGACTTATTATCTTGCATCCAACATCGCAACATATTTTCGACGTCTTGATTGGATCTTTCCACGCAGCCTTGTGTTTGAGGACGTCGAGGACTACCGTGAATAATTTTACATTCAGGCCACATCGACACTAATTCTTCTATAACTTGTGCGGTGAACTCTCTTCCATTATCACTTTGTAATATAAATGGAGCGCCGAATTCCAAGAATATTTTTAAAAGTTCTATAGCTACTTCTAGAGCTCTTTTCGATTTTAATGGTCTGAGGTGTAAAAATTTTGTAGCGTGGTCTTGGTAATTCATAAGCCATTTAAATTCTCCATCCGCGGCAGACTGAAAATCTATCAAATCCACCTGTCCTCGTGTGTTAAAATCTTTCGAAATTATCGGCTGAGTTACAATACCTTTCTTCAGCAATGGACGTTTCTTCTCACACACTGAGCGCAGGTCAACAAATAGCTCAATAGGTTTCTTCGGTATATAAAGCTTATTTTTAATATGTTGAACCATTTTTAATCTTCCACCATGACCAACAGTTTTGTGAACTTCCTTCAGTATTTCAAAATACTTCTCCATCGGAATAATTCGAATAGTAGGATCGTCGATGCATTTTTTCTTGAATATAAGATATTCCTCATCCGCAGTTTCCAAAATGTCATATTTTGAAAGCCAATAGTAGTCCTTGGATTTCTTTAGTGTTGTCACCACAGATCTGTATTTGAATAGATAACGCAAGTGTCATTTCTTGTATAGAAACCAAGCGTGCCATTATTTTTCCACCTACTGTGACGTCACATGAGCAATTTAGTGATGGGCACTCCCCGTCAGCGCGTAAACGATTCAATCGATTATATTCGAGTGCATCGACAGACGAATGATAAATTGACAGAAGAATGATAAATCTAGAATTATACCTGTTTTTTAATAACGCTATTTTCTCATGGTCTCATTTTTATTCTGAGCAACTCTTCCTACATTATTTTCCTCCACCACTACATCTTCTCGGAGAACAACGATCTAAATCAGTGAGTTAATGAGTCAGTTAGTCAGTGAGTAGTTCAGTAGCCTTTATTATTATAATAACTTGTCCTTATTGATAACCTACCTAATTAACTAGTTTTAATAATTTGTTTTCGGAAAGTTACTAAATGATTTAAAAAAACCCCGAGAAGAAATTTTATCTACAAAAAGGAAAGCCAGTAGAAGGCGCTATGACAAAATATAATACAACCCAGAACTAATTCGGATTTGAAAATAAAACAAATAAAATAACTTGTAGAGAAGGAAAAATAATCAAGTATTTTTTTTCGTTGTCTGTTTTTCTTCAGGCTGTATCTCCTAAACAGTGATAACTAGAAAGCTGAAATTTTCACAAATGACGTATTTCTGTTGCCGCTATAACAACAAATACAAGTAAAAAAAGGATTTTAAGGGGGGCCTATTACAATAAACGTGTTTTTTTCCGTATTTTTTTGCTCAATATTAAAACGTTAATAAGTAGATAACATAACATAAACGTTCACGCCGAATATCCCCGAAGGGGTTGGCAGAGGTACTAATACTTCTGAACATCACGTGACTTTGTCACCTGGTGTTCAGAGTACCCACGTTTTGCATGGACAGTGTACTCACGTGATAGGGGGTAGGCCTATCGCCGTTTTGTACGAATACACTGTCCACATGACATGACTAAGTACAACTCAGTCATGTGGGTTTCCTCGCGATGTTTTCCCTCACCGTTAACAACCATAATAAATTAACTACACATGTCTTTAGAAAAGACAAATTGGTGTAGGCCCGACCCGGGATTTGAACACTAGTCGCTTGCACGTTAACCGGTGTTCTACCCATTGAGCTATCACGTCGTCAATAAGTAGATACTTAAAATTTTCACAGTATATTTACTTGTATATCACCTTTCAAAATAAATAATTGTAAATATCAAAGGGGCTCCCATACAAAAACGTTATTTTCTATTATAGATGATAGTGCGGAATTCTTCGTTTGTTCAATATTGGAAATAAAAAAAAACAAAGTAGTGTAACAGACTCTTCAACATTTGCTGAATATGTAGAATTATCAGAAGCAGTAACAGAATTAAATATTCTCATTTGTGTAATGAAATGAATGATGTCTTTACTAAGGTTTGTAAACCAGTTAAAATCTATGAAGATAATTCAGCAGCTGTAGCTATTTCTAAGTATGGAAACTTTGCAAAGAATAGGCATGATGACAACAAGTAAATTTCATTGAAATAATTTGTGTGTATATTATTACTAAATTCCCTATTCTAAGACTCTGATTCTTTTCATGATTAAAAGCAAGATGAATATTATAATCGATAAAATAAAATCGCTTAATACGGCAATCCGCCATGAAATGTTGAACGCCAATCAGAGCGCATGACGTCACGTTAGAATTCTTTCTCTTCGTTTACATTTGAATTACTTAAGATAATACACACTCGTTCGCTTTTTTAATTAAATACGCCGTTATTAACTTCAATTTCTTTTGTGTAAATTTATTGCGCTAAATTCAGTTATTTCCATAACATCCATAAGGATTTACAAACGCTTCCAGCGCAAATTTACCAAGAATCGACTTGATAATGCTAGGAACGTTTCTGGCATTTTCTGGCATCCAACAAAGATTTCTGTTCAGCAGAATTTAGAAATGTTAAAACTTCCGTGTCAGTATTGTGTATTATACAGTTAATTTATTAAAACCTATTTATTTTATTAAAACCATAAAAATAAATAGCTATTGTACATATTTCAGTATAACATTCAATATTATAATTAGGTTATGTTTATGTTAAATATTTCTTTTTGCAATTAAATATTTACATATTTAGAATTTGGTAACTGAAAATGAAATAAAATACCTCTTTAATAGCTCATACATTAAGGATTTGATAACAGTAAGTAACAGTGAGTAAGAGAATCATAACCTCCCAAAAGTTTGTGTATCAATGTTTACTTATTCCTATAAAGTTATAATGAATTTAGCAACAAAATTCTACAAAATAAAAAGGAAATACTATCGTCAAAGTGATCTTCACAAAAATAAAGCTGTGTAAAGCCACTTCTTTCTTAATTTCTTATCGAAAGGAACAAAAATATATAACTTCTCATGAGTTCTTATGGACGTATAAGTACCCAGAGGGACGGAACACCACCTATATGCTTTTGAAGTCATGTTTTAATGTAAAAATTAGTGAAATGTCTAAATTAATTATGAATTAGATAATGTTTACATATACCAAATGTTCCTTGTACTCCATTGTGACGTAAGCAAGCGACGCCATGACACTTTGACGCGTTTTGGTGCAAATTTTAAATTTATGAATCAAATATTATTTTTTAAGTACTAAACCTAAATTTTCCGCAGAAATATTATGTTTATTACAATTAATATATATTTCCAAATATTATAGAACAGTTTCTCAAAATTTGTCATCATGCCTATTCTAAGCACATTGAAGTTCACTATCATTTTGTAAATTAAAATCGTTAACAGGGAAGTATAAAAAATAGAGTCAGAAAACAAAATTGCAGATATATTTACAAAACCTGTGGGAAATGTTAAATTCACTAACTTAAAAATGCTAAATTTAAAGGAGTATAGTTCCCTAATTGATTATAATTACTGTAGTACTTAAGAAGCTTTGAACTTATGTAAGGAGGCGTGTTCGTGTATATATGTACATTTATATTGGCAACACTGAGTGAAGGAAGGAAGTAAATAAAGACTGACACATACCACACGTTAAGAAATGTAGCTTAGAGTATAACTTGTAACTAAAATTAAACTGTTCTTTTATTAACTAAAAACAAAGTTAAAACAAGTGTATTCCAATTAATTATTTAACAGAAACATTGTAGTAATAAAAATATTTTAGATACATGGAACATCCATCGCGAATATTATCATTTCTCTGTTCCCAAAATCGATTAGAATTAGAATCGAATACAACTATCTGTGTAGGTACAACACATTTTGCTTAAAATGACAAAAATATGACAATAGCTACCGTACCGTGTAGCTGATTGACAGGTGAAAATATCGTTCATTTTGATGTTCATTGCGTGTTTTAATAGACAAGCCATACTAGATAGCTTTGTAACTAAAAGCAGCAATGTATTATAAATTAAGCGATACACACTCGTTTAAAAGTTTTTCAGTGTAAAACCACAACGAACACGAAATAATTGATTTTTCAATAAAAACCACATAATCTAATTATAAAGTGACCTACCGATGAAAGGAAATCTTTCTATTAATTAGTCCCGCTTTATTTAGATAGTTTTTGCAACTCAATACGGCACAATTAGGCATTTTTTATATTTAGCTTGACATCTGTCACCGAGAACGTTCGAGCACGGACTCAATCAAATGGCGATAAACTAAGATAATTTTACTCAGTTTTTACACGCGAAGTACATGCACTTGCGGCATCTATTCAAATACATGTCTGTGGTTGTCACCCTACTCTCCTTAATTTGTTTCATAACCTAAAAAATGAAATAAAAACAAAACTTTATTATGTCATAATTCACAAACATAGAATAATATCAATTAAATAAAAACAGAACAAGTTAGCTGGTATTGAGTATTTTTATGAAATAAGTAAATAATTATGTGTTTTAACAGTAGTGTACTAACCTGTGAAATACGATTCAAACTCCATGGTTTTTTTACATTTTGGTCAGTTTTTGCGTGGTTTTCATAGTACTCGAGAACCCTTTCATCAAAAACTCTTTTATTATTACTCTCTTCCTCGTTTAATAACAAATAATTAACTTTTCACTGCGAGAAACAACACTTTCGCCAATGGCCGTCATCTTCACACATAAACAAAGCGCTTTCAGCGCCTCTACCAGTAATTAATGTAACTATTTTACGATGTGACCAAATAATCTTAATCATTTCATGAAGCGGCCGCACGTTTAGTTGGCCATATCGAGAAACGATTTCTTATCATTGATCTGCCAAAACCACATCACGATGTGGCCAATAAACAGTTGAACATTTCATGAAATGATCGATCACTTCACGATGTGTTCAATTCTACGATATGGCCACGACAGATGCATAAAGAGATATCAAATATCAGTTTTAACACAACTTTCTTAAAATATAATAAGGAAAATGAAACTCCGCTTCATATATTTTGTTAATGCCCTTATCTATTGTTGTCAGTATGTAGTCAAATATTACAATTATGTTTGTATTTTAGGTAATACCTATCATGATGATTTTTCGATCCCCGCAGGGTGGTAAGCTTACAAATTTTATTTGTAAGATTTAACCCAGTCTGGAAGGATATTGCAGGCTTGAATCACCTGATTATCCGAAAATTAAGATTATTCCGTGCTTCGGAGGGCACGTTAAGCCGTGTCGGTCCCGGCTACTATTACGTTACGGTAGTAGTGGTTAGTCTGCCAACCCGCAATTGGCCAGCGTGGTGGACTATGGCCAAATCGCCCTATACAATACAGGGTAGGCTCGAGTCCCTTGGAGACATATATGGGCTGTGAAGATTCTGTGAGAATGTTTCAACCACAGATCTGTATTTGAATAGATAACGCAAGTGTCATTTCTTGTATAGAAACCAAGCGTGCCATTATTTTTCCAGTAGGCTGTGACGTCACATGAGCAATTTAGTGATGGGAACTCCCCGTCAGCGCGTAAACGATTCAATCGATTATATTCGAGTGCATCGACAGACGAATGATAAATTGACAGAAGAATGATAAATCTAGAATTATACCTGTTTCATTTTCATGAAATACGTCTATTTCATGAAATGATCGATCATTTCATGAAATAGACGTATTTCATGAAATGTTCAACTGTTTATTGGCCACATCGTGATGTGGTTTGGGCAGATCAATGATAAGAAATTGTTTCTCGATATGGGCAAAATAAACGCGCGGCCCCTTCATGAAATGGTTAAGACCACAGATCTGTATTTGAATAGATAACGCAAGTGTCATTTCTTGTATAGAAACCAAGCGTGCCATTATTTTTCCACCTACTGTGACGTCACATGAACAATTTAGTGGTGGGAACTCCCCGTCAGCGCGTTAACGATTCAATCGATTATATTCGAGTGCATCGTCAGACGAATGATAAATTGACAGAAGAATGATAAATCTAGAATTATACCTGTTTTTTAATAACGCTATTTTCTCATGATCTCATTTTATTCTGAGCAACTCTTCCTACATTATTTTCCTCCACCACTACATCTTCTCGGAGAACAACGATCTAAATCAGTGAGTTAATGAGTCAGTTAGTCAGTGAGTAGTTCAGTAGCCTTTATTATTATAATAACTTGTCCTTATTGATAACCTACCTAATTAACTAGTTTTAATAATTTGTTCTCGGAAAGTTACAAAATGATTTAAAAAAACCCCGAGAAGAAATTTTATCTACAAAAAGGAAAGCCAGTAGAAGGCGCTATGACAAAATATAATACAACCCAGAACTAATTCGTATTTGAAAAAAAAAACAAATAAAATAACTTGTAGAGAAGGAAAAATAATCAAGTATTTTTTTTGTTGTCTGTTTTTCTCCAGGCTGTATCTCATAAACAGTGATAACTAGAAAGCTGAAATTTTTACAAATGAAGTATTTCTGTTGCCGCTATAACAACAAATACAAGTAAAAAAGGATTTTAAGGGGGCCCCTTACAATAAAAGTGTTTTTTTCCGTATTGGTTTGCTCAATATTAAAACGTTAATAAGTAGATACTCAAAATTTTCACAGTATATTTACTTGTATATCACCTTTCAAAATAAATAATTGAATAACAGTAAAGTAAATATCAAAGGGGCTCCCATACAAAAACGTTATTTTCTATTATCGATGATAGTACGGAACTCTTCGTTTGTTCAATATTGGAAAAAAAAAACAAAGTAGTGTAACAAACTCTTCAATATTTGCTGAATATGTAGAATTATCAGAAGCAGTAACAGAATTAAATTTTCTCATTTGTGTAATGAATGATGTCTTTACTAAGGTTTGTAAACCATATTATTTCTAAGTATGAAAACTTTACAAAGAATTTTAAGCACATTGAAGTTCACTATCATTTTGTAAATTAAAATGTTTAGCAGGGAAGTATACAAAATAGAGTCAGAAAATAAAATTGCAGATATATTTACAAAACCTGTGGGAAATGTTAAATTCACTAACTTAAAAATGCTAAATTTAAAGGAGTATAGTTATAGCAACCGTGATAGCCCAGTGGGTAGAACACTCGGTTATCGTGCAAACGGCTAGTGTTCAAATCCTGGGTCGGGCCTACACCAATTTGTCTTTTCTAAAGACATATGTGTGGTTAATTTATCATGGTTGTTAACGGTGCGGGAAAACATCGTGAGGAAACCCACATGGCTGAGTTGTACTTAGTCATGTGACAGTGTATTCGTACAAAACGGCGATAGGCCTGCCCCCTATCACGTGAGTACACTGTCCATGCAAAACGTGGGTACTCTGAACACCAGGTGACAAAGTCACGTGATGTTCAGAAGTATTAGTACCTCTGCCAACCCCTTCGGGGATATTCGGCTTGAACGTTTATGTTATGTTTATGTTATGTTATATAGTTCCCTAATTGATTATAATTACTGTAGTACTTAAGAAGCTTTGAACTTATGTAAGGAGGCGTGTTCGTGTATGTATGTACATTTATATTGGCAACACTGAGTGAAGGAAGGAAGTAAGTAAAGACTGACACATACCACACGTTAGGAAATGTAGCTTAGAGAAAAACTTGTAACTAAAATTAACTATTATTTTATTAAATAAAAACAAAGTTAAAACAAGAGTATTCCAATTAATTATATACCAGGAACATTGTAGTATTAAATATATTTTAGATACATGAAACACCCATCGCGAATATTGTCAATCCTCTGTTCCCAAAATCGATTAGAATTAGAATCGAATACAACTAACTGTACAGGTACAACACAATTTCCTTAAAATGGCAGAAATATGACAATAGCCACCGTACCATGTAGCTGATTGACAAGTGAAAATATCGTTCATTTTAATGTTCATTGCGTGTTTTTATAGACAAGCCATACTAGATAGCTTTGTAACTAAAAGCGGAAATGTATTATAAATTATCCGATACACACTCGGTTAAATGTTTTTCAGTGTAAAACCACAATGAACATGAAATAATTGATTTTGCAATAAAAACCACATAATCTAATATGAAGTGACCTACACATGAAAGGAAATCTTTCTCTTAATTAGTCCCGCTTTATTTAGATAGTTTTTGCAACTCAATACGGCACAATTAGGCATTTTTTATATTTAGCTTGACATCTGTCACCGAGAACGTTCGAGCACGGACTCAATCAAATGGCGATAAACTAAGATAATTTTACTCAGTTTTTACACGCGAAGTACATGCACTTGCGGCATCTATTCACATACATGTCTGTGGTATCGAGATAAAAGGAGACTATGTTGAAAAATAATAAATATTTTTCCAATATTTTTATTGTTTTCTTTGTCAGGTCGGGTACTTTTGGGACCGTAATAATTATTCAAACTAGAAAAATAGTACAAGTAGTATAAAAAGACGAAAACTAATCTAAATAATTATATAGGTACCGTCGCAACCAACAACATACTTTAGTGAATTTGACGAAAATGCAAACTATTAAGAGAAGTGAGATCACGGGTTCAAAGCGTTTTGGGTATTTAAAAGCCGATTATTTTTTTAAGCGATTCAATTTAAGATGTTATAGGTAGAAACTCCTAAAAAAGATTTGTAGGTGAAAATGATATTTATTATTCTCTATGAGTTTAATAAGAAATAGAACTTCTAACTTCTTCTTCTTCTTCTAACTAACTAATTCTATTCAATTAAAATCAGGTCTTTACAGCACAAAACCACTTAAAATCTATTGCAATCTGAATTCCCAACTGGCCCCGTTTTATGGTAGTGCAGTTTTGACAGGAAAATGTGACATTTGCGGGACCGAGCTAAGTGCCTTTAAATGCGGCAAAAGCTTTTATATTTTCTTGAAAAACTAACAACTAAATATGAAGCCAACACATGGATATTTATATTACCAAATTTGTTGTCAGCATTAAATTTCGACATACATACAATATTTGAACATATTTTTATAGTGACATTTGATCGATTAAAATTTCATACATACATTTACTCACGGCTATAAATCCCAGAACGGGGTAACCAGAGCATCGGAATAAAAACCTCAGCTAGTTTCCAACTGAGTGGGGAAAGGATTATAAATAAAGGTTGTTGGTGATGGGTCTCCAACCGCATCGCCCAACAAACACTTAAAAAGCCCCATACCCTAAGTCGCCTCTTACCATAACCACGGGAAGAAATGGGTAGTGTTAATCTAAGCTATATCTAGTTTTATTAACCTAAACATACATACATATACTCACGGCTATAAATCCCAAGAAGGGGTAGCCAGAGCTAAGGAACTAGAAGTTCCTCAGCCACTTTTGGAAAGTTGAGTGGGGAAAAGCTGGAAAAATAAAGGTTGTTGGTGATGGTTCTCCCACCGCATCGCCCATAAATCCCCTAAAAGCCCCAATACCGTTAGTCGCCTCTTACGTACACCCACCGGCAGAAATGGGGTAGTGTTATTCTAAGCCGACACTACACAGCAAACCTAAACTAAACTAAATTTTATTTTACTCACCTCAATAATTGTCGACAGCTTATCCGCATTGCTAATAGCTAGATTCAAGTCATGTCTCGTGTCCTTATGCTTGTTCATCTCCATCTGCAGTTGGTGTTTGAAGTTCTTGGCTTCGAGCGCCAGCCGGCGTTGCAGGTTGGTGATGATATCTTCTTGCTGCTGAACCTTGGTCGTCAGCTCGGATACTAGGGATTGTAGCTTCTCGCGTTCGGGGAGATTTCTGAGGGAAAATTGGTGGGTTTTATTAGAGAATTTGAGTACGCACAGTGATTCGCGTAGAACAAGCTAGATGGACAAAATTATTTTTCGACTCGAATGGCTCTATTTGTGCTTAATCATACGTATTCTGTACTTTTTTTTACATTTCATAACTTAAGGTAAATGGGAGGGGGGTAGTGTAAATAAAAATACAAAAAATGAAATATGTATATATATATATATATATATTAAAATAAATGCAAAAATCATGATTTCTTCCACATTAAACATTTTTCTAAACCGAAAACTAATATGAAAAACAAATGTTTACAAGTCAGTTACTTAAAGCAACCGTGATAGCCCAGTGGGTAGAACACTCGGTTATCGTGCAAACGACTAGTGTTCAAATCCTGGGTCGGGCCTACACCAATTTGTCTTTTCTAAAGACATATGTGTGGTTAATTTATCATGGTTGTTAACGGTGAGGGAAAACATCGTGAGGAAACCCACATGGCTGAGTTGTACTTAGTCATGTGACAGTCTATTAGCACAAAACGGCGATAGGCCTGCCCCCTATCACGTGAGTACACTGTCCATGCAAAACGTGGGTACTCTGAACACCAGGTGACAAAGTCACGTGATGTTCAGAAGTATTAGTACCTCTGCCAACCCCTTCGGGGATATTCGGCGTGAACGTTTATGTTTATGTTATGTTACTTAAAAAATAATATTCTATATATGTTACAATCATTCCCTATCACTATCATCATCTGAAGAATTCGACTCTATGTAATCATTTTCATTACGAGGGATATTTACATAAGGTCGCGAAATGGGCGAACGAATTTTGTGGAAGCACACTTCTTATATCTTCTTCCTGTGTTTTTACTAATCTCTCAGCAGTTTTGTCTAAAATCGATTGTAGCTTAATTTCTGCACGTGTTTCCGTTACAGAAATGTGCTCCGAAGGGGGATAACAGGATAAAAAACACTTAAGTATACTATAGTATGATGGTAACACTTTATGTCCTGCCTTCATTTCCCACTTCCTCGTAGCTTTGTTCGTGTGACTTGTACACTTAGCGTCCATATAATAGGCACACGCTTCAATATTGGTGAGAAGTCTTCCATTAGGGCAGGCTACATTTTGCTCAACACTTCTTTCATCACTCGCTCGTTTTATAGCTTGGGCAACGTTCCGCTTGCCTTCCGATCTACTATCTACTTCTGCAGCAATTGCCAACTCTTTTGCACTCCATTCAGAAACGATGCCGTCCACACGTCGTTTTTTTGTTTTATATGATGACTCCTCAAAGCTCTTTTGAGGTCTTCCCGGTCACTGAGCACCCTCAGTAGAAATGGTGGCAACTGGAGGGTTAACAGACACCTTGAAATGAAAGTCTGTGCCTTCCAGCCATGTTTTATGCATAGAGAGAAACCTTTCCCTAATGCGACTAGCACTATTCCATTTCTGGGCTATTTTCGTGCTACTAGCAGCGATGCTCTTGGTGATTTCACGCAAGGATACTTCGGTTATATTTGAGAGATCAAATTTAACCGAAAGAAAATCGAAAATGCGTGAATTTCTGTTTTCTTTATCGTGTTTGATCCACTCTTCGAAAAATACAATTTTCGAAACACTAAGCACTTGCTCTGTAAAAAAAATAAAAAAAATGTTAGAGCAAAAAAGGAGCATGGAAAGTGATGTTTAATATTAAGTTTAGGCTTAGATCTACGACATATATAAAATCTAACCCGGAGACATGTGGAGACAAAAAGTTGCAGTCTATAAAACATTAAAAAATAATAATTTTTCTTTGTGTTTTTCCCACTATCTTTTAGAACGTAAAATTTTATTGGATTTAGTGACCTAGGAGTAAGATTTCTATAAAAATATAATGTTCTTACCTGTACTAATAGGATCCATAGCACACAACACTGATTCGTTTACTGCACAAGCCATGAGGTGTTGTCGAATATGTGGCAAAATTGCAACTGAGACGATTACAAATTAGTAATAATCGTCATTACTTACCTTTAACACCTCATTAGCAAGCCATAACGGGACTTTGCACAATCAATTTTTGGAAATGAGATACTAGGGTTGTTCTTGACAACATAAAACGATCAATTCCAGGAAATTGGACAATGACTTTTGTCCACCTAGCTTGTTCTACGCGAATCACTGTGGTACGGTGGGGATGAGACAAATTTTTGAAAACTTATATGGGTCGGTTTATAAGTTATTTTCTAGTGAGAGTTACGTGAAAATATTGTAACGTTGTACATATTTACAACGGTTTACTCTAATCTAATTAATCTAAAAAATCTAATTTATCTAATCTTATACTCAATTATTCGCGGAGCACTAAGTGAACGAGGCAAGTTTCACTAGTTTTGACCGACAGCATCGAAGCGAGATGTGGTGGGGAGCGTAACGGCAGCGCGTGCACTCTCTGTCATTCAAAACAAAAGATCAGCCCGGGTAGCATGAGTTGTCATCTGAGAAGTGAGAGCCATGTCAGAAAGCATCTCAGTTAGCCAACCTATGTCATTTTTGCGAGCATGAGCGTCAATATGACAGACGGATGAGATCTGAGAGCCCTGTCACCGAATCGATAGAGCATTGTTGCCATCATTGGTCTGTGAATATTTTTTCTCCATTTTATTCGATCTTTTTGAACCAAAATAGTAGCTAAATCTGTCATATTTCATTCATTTTACGTCAAATATTGATATTTTGTAACCAACCAAACAACGTAAACAAACAAACATAAATATTTAATTTCTCAATACAAGTTTTCAAATTTTCCATTTAAATCAAAAGTTTTAATATTACAAGTTTAGTTTGTAGGGAATGTCCGACTAAACTTCCTTACAATGATAGGGGAATCATAACATAAAATATTAAGTAAGTAATTAAGTTTTATTATTCTATATAACTATTATTTAACTAGAAAGTGAGCAGCATACTTTTAATGATTTGTATTGTATTTTGTTTGCAGATATAGCACAGTTATATAAGTGTTTGATGAGAAAATTGAAGAAATGCTGTGCAGCCTATGGCACATATTGCCCATAACATCTTAGTTCCATCCCGCCAGTCCATTCCCAGATCCCCATTCGCCAGTTCCATCGCGCAGATGGGCATTATTTAACTTAACAACCTTCTCTACATTTCAATTTCAACAATATCCTATATTCCCAAAAGCTAGTGAAGCTCTGATGTATGGAAATAGTCTTGTTGAATGCTCCTGTTTATTCAGAATTTGAGAATGCATCCATACTTAAAGAGCATTCTTATGACTGCAATGTGTATAAACAAGCTGTAGTGTTTCTATAAGGAAAAAGTGATGTTAATAGAATAAAAATGTGAAGTACAGATGAGTTTGAGAACAGAAACTATGATGTTGAGCGGTTGTTTCAAAGTATATATTCAATAAATAAAGTTAACTCCACAAAATGTGTTTCACTAGCAAATAAAGCCCATTCATAGGTAGCTTTTACACTTGAGATGAGATTTCAGTTGTAAAATGTGCATGCATATATTCTACTATACATTATTTCCCATTGCAGTAGGCAGAGAATATTAATTGCCTCATCAATAAACTTACTCATACTTACAACCATTAATCCCACCTATATATCTCTTTTGTTACTTAATTTGTATCCATCTGTCTATTTGCCCAAAATAAAATAACATTGCTTTTTCTATGTATCCAAGGTTTGCAGTTTTAACCATGTGTAGTATTGTCTTTTAATTACAATAATCCAATTTATCCCCAGGCGCAAACATGCATTGATTATCATTTTATGCTAAATGTTTTGAAGAGTTCTGCTATGAGTTTGGTATAGGAAAATGTTGGATTTACTTGCAATGAAGGGGATTAAAACAAGTGGTTTTCATTAATATTTAGCCAATTTTATTGATTATTAATTAAAAAACTTTTACATTTTGCTGATTTTTTTTAAATTTCATTAGACTCTTTCCAAGTCACTAAATTGTTCCAGAATCTTTGTATTAAATCAATATGTTTTACTGAAAATAAGAAAACAACATGAGCATTATATTCATGTGTAGTCATTTCAATATGCTAGTAAGGTGACTACTAAATTACTTTTGTAGCATTAAGTGAGTCGGTAGATAAAGAGGTAACAAAATTATGCCATCACTATTCTTAACATTCCTAGCCACACTAAGACAGCTATCAGACTATTGTCTACTCACACGATCCAGACTTTGCCTGTGCCTGTTGATGCAAGCATATGCTATGAGCTCGGGTGTCATTTATGATGATAATGATAATTTAAGTCTACAAACCCTACATAACAAACAATAATGAATAGAAATCTATTTTACATGCATTATATTTGACCTCTGAAACATACCATAAGTTTAGAAACTGTTCTTAACAGTTATTTTAAAGAAGATCAATGAAATTCATTGATTTTCTCAACTGCATCAGAAAATTGGACATATACATGGATTTAGGCTGCAGAATTTGTATCCTCATGCCTAGTGAATTGCTCGTTATAAAAGCCAATGTATTTTAACGAATTTAAACCTTAATACACAAGCACTAGTTGTAGATTAATTTAATTTAGTTAAAATTTACAATTCAATTGATATCATGTGGAATCATTAAATCCTGTATGTATCCTTATGTGAAACTATACCCTGAGGCTTTTCATAGGTCACAAGCTATCATAGAGGTCCTCGGAAATCGTCATGACATACAAAATATGTTTCATAGGACTTGTTTGGGGCAAACTTTCACCCGGATGAGTATCATATCCATTTTTCGTATTTTTTCCATTCAAAACAAATCTAAGTGATGTAGTCGCTTTGCTATCACACTTTTACACTAAGAACTACACAATACAGTTAAAAAAGCTGCAAAACAGCACTCATATTTTGATAAGTAATCTTTCTCACTGGCTCTCGCGCTCATTTTTGACATCGACATAAGTTTGATATAAAATGACAAACATCTCAGTTTATGTCGCTGTCACGCCGCTCATGCTCGCACATGTGACTCGGCGTTGCGATGTCAAAGGCGAGTCACTAGCGCTCTCACGTCTCAGAAGCCTCATGCTCGGGCGTGCGAGAAACGGTCAAATATGGCGGCCAATTCGCCCTTGAACGGTGACATAGCCCTATCTCAGACGCTCTCACACGCCTCATGCTACCCCGGCAGTTGTTCGGCTGAGACGATTGACCTCATAGCCTTACATCGCTACTACCGTTAGAACATTTTAATTTCGTGTTCTCCATTAAATGGTTACTATAAGATTGAGATAATATAATCTGTACAGGATTTCTAGTGCGTGTTGTTATAAATTACGTATCTTCAACCCCAAACTGGGTAAGTGGCAAACTGTTTGATACAATTATTTTTAACCCACCTCCTTATTGATGATGATTTGTTGTAAAGAGATAAATACGTTATTCTCATACGTATTTCATTATAATTGATGTTGTTCGTTATATTTCAGTATATTAATATTACTAAATAAATGTTGTTCCTAATTATATACTTTTTTCTATTAGTTATATTGCTTTTGCTTACGATGACCATATTAATTTCTATGTGTAATTTTTATGCATAACAACTTAATTTTATTATTTTTGTAACTCCGTTCTGATTTTTTAACACACGGCATTACTACTTCTTTCCTTTCCTATGGTCAGGGTAATTAATTTCATCGGAAGTTGTGCGTTCCTTGACGACGTCCTTTATTGTCAATTCCAGGGTTCATCTTGAGGATTTCAACAGAATTCATTTTATCAGTCGGCCCCTTCCTTGAACCATCTGGACGTTGCGGCTACTGTTACCAACCGACCGGCCCTTCGGACTACACCAATACAGGGAAGGGAACCACCTTTTTTTTTATTAATATAAATTTTGTTGGCTACCTACCGTTGTTTTTTTTTCTACCGGTAGGGACGCTACAATATCTCAAAATGTTTAAAAGATTGCAAACATATAAGACAGAAAGGTAAAGGTTAAATGTACTTTGGTATGTGCCGTTTTCGTGTAAGTAATACGTGGTTATTATTTATAGAAATGTTATTATATTTAATTATGTAAAGTTTCTTAAATATCTGCTCATCTTGTAGCTTTTTGATTATGAAATATTTTTTATGATCGTCTCACCATTTCTGAAGATTATCCTATAGAAAAATTAATCGAAGCTACAAACTTCACATCTTTATAATTATAATACTTGTCACGATTAAGTATCTCACTTTTCCTTGCTAAGCTCCATCAAATGCTGGTGCTCCGTCTTCAACTGCTGCAACTGAATGTCTCGTTCTTTCAACTTCTGCGTAACTTCTTTGAACTGCTGTTTCAGCTGCTTAAACTTTGTCTGCTGGATCCGCATCTCCTCGGAGTGGGAGTTCAGCACCGTTGGTAGTTCAGCGTTTGAACTTTCGTATCTGAAAATTGATAAATATTTTGCAATTGCACTTTACAATGTTTGAGAGTCAATGAAGCTATTTTGCGCACATTTCTTATATACTCATGTTTGCATGTTATTTTCGCTCGAGACTAGTTATCTTTTATTTTATCATCGTTTCATACATTCAATATGGATATCAAAAAGGTTTTCAAACTGGTATATCATTATACTCAAAGACTTAAACGTTCACGCCTAACATCCCAGAAGGGGTTGCCAGAGGTACTAATACTTCAGAACATCACGTGACATTGTCACCTGGGGTTCAGAATACCCAAATTTTGCTTGATCAGTGTACTCTTGTGATAGGGGACAGGCCTATAGCCGTTATGTATGAATACGCTGTCACATGACTAAGCACAACTCAGCGTTTCCTCAGGGTTTCCTCACGATGTTTTCCCACACCGTTAACAACCATGATAAATTGACCACACCTAAATCTTTTAGAAAAGATAAATTGGTGAAGGCCTGATCCTGAATTAGAACTCATACCTGTCTGTATTGACGGGCGGTCGTTCTACCTATTGAACTATCACGGCTGCTCTATCTAATATATAGTCTAGGTATATCTAGCTTTCTTGATATTTTGCGTATATTTATTAACTGACCTTTGTAATGCAATTTCATGTTTCTTCTGCATCGCTCTTAGTACCTTGTTCTCGTTTGTTAATTCCTGAAAAAAATATTGCAATAGTCATTCAAAACGCTCAAACGCAATTAAGGAACTCTTTATGAACGTAGAAAATACATTATATAGATAGATACAAAAATATTTTTTGCAAGTACATACATATCTCACGGCTATAATTCCCTAAACGGGGTAGCCAGAGCTTTGGAATGAGAAATTCCTCAGCCACTTTTGGAAGTTGAGTGGGGAAAAGATGGTAATAATAAATGTTTTTGGTGACGGTTCTCCAAGTATGAGAGGCGACTAAGGGTATGGGACTTTTTAAGTGGTTTTTGGGCGATGTGGTTCGAAACCCATCACCAACGGTACTTTATTTCTATCATCTTGCCCCCTATCAACTTCCAAATGTGGCTAAGGAGTTTCCAGCTCTAAAGCGCTGGCTAGCCCTATTTGGGATTTATGGCCGTGAGTATAAATATAAATAACAAATAAATATGTCTATATGTAAACCAGCAAAGTAAAGCTATGCTAGTGTGTGCGCTCTGGTAACAAAGTAGGCTATAACTTTCTGTAACTCAGCTTCTATGGAATGCTGTATAGCAAAATACAAATTTTCAGGTTTAGCCTGCAATTAACTTAACTGGTTTGAAATGTTATGTATGATTCAAAACTCTTCTTACTTAGACTCATCCATTATATCAAAATAATTTGAGTAGAAAATTGTAATGTAAGGATTTTTATCTAGTTAGAAATAGTGTGATTAGTGAAAGGTGTGGTGTGAAAGTAGATTTTGTAACAAATCTATACTTATAATAAATCTGTAGAGAGGTCAATTCTGTACATGAAATATATTTTCAAAATAACTATCAGGGGGTGATAAGAGATCGATACTGATGCCAAAAATGCAATCAGTAAATGTGTTCCTTATGGAAACAAAAACTACTCGACGGATTTTAACGAAACTTGGCACAATTATTCTTTATACTCCTTGGCAGCAGAGTAGTGAAGGGGAATTTTGGGAAATTTTAGTAAAACGGGAGAAGTCAGTCCATTTTTTAAGCTTCCGTCGCGTGTGCAGTCTTAATGGTTAAACTTACATAGAAATCATGTATGGCGGAAAAATTTGAAACAGTAAATGTCTATCTTTTATGGTTGACTCACAATAACACGTGCAATTCCTGATAGCTTAGCAGTTCGGAACATTCTGATTATAATTGTTTACTCTTATTTTTGTAAAACTCTCACTCATCCCTAATTTAAAAAGGTTAGATTATTACCAATTCAATAAAAAAAGAACCATAGAAATCGGTAGAGAAACACCAAAATTATACATAAAATAAGCCATCGCGCCCGTGACCAAAACCAAATCTTTACTAATTTACATATAACTAGATGACGCCAGAAGTTGTATCCTACAACAAGTAATGATTTCTTTTTTAAATTGTTATAAATATTTCATAGCGTTTTATTCCCAAATTTGCTATTAAACGGAAATACTGACCACCAAACTACACTGTTCAGGGAGTGCTATAAATTTAATAAATTGAAAACATTGCGCTAAATTTCACAATGCTTGAGCAGTGACTGAAGATATAAACCTCAAAACAACGCTATCCGTGCGAAGCTGGGCCGATCCACTAGTAAAATAATAAATCACAAAATATCTAACTGGAGCAAGACGAGGCGACGAACATCTGCCGAGAGCCGCCTCGCGCTAAATAGACCGCGAAATTAAAAATATAGTGGCTGTTTCGCGCGACATTTTTATGTGTGAATTTCGCTGATAAATATTGAGAATGTTGCTATTTATTGGCTTTGCTGTTTGCGCAGGGAAATTTATGGATTTGTGTTTTGATGGGTAACAAAAAAAAACAACTTATACGTCATGCATGCCTTATCTTATGAATGATGGGTATATGATGCCTATAATTGGTGCATACCTCAGGCGTTTCTTGTTATTGTGTAATGTTTGTTTTTGAAAATTGTATTAATGTGTGTGATGCTGTGTAGTGTCGGCTTAGAATAGCACTACCCCATTTCTTCCGGTGGGTGTACGTAAGAGGCGACTAACGGACTTGGGGCTTTTTAAGAGATTTTTGGGCGATGCGGTTGGAGACCCATCACCAACAACTTTTATTCTACCATCTTTTCCCCACTCAACTTCCAAAAGTGGCTGAGGAATTTATTATTTCTCAGCTCTGGCTACCCCTTTTAGGGATTTATAGCCGTGAGTATATGTATGTATGTATTAATGTATGCCCCGTTGGCTAACCAAATAAATAAATAAATAACACAAAAAAGTAACTTTGCCAATTTAAAACGTTCACAAACATTATCTGGTCTCTCATTAACATGAGAAGGACATAAAACACGATTTACATTCCTCAGTAGTTTTGTTTATAAACTGAACTATAGTTTACCCTTTTAATTTAATGAAAGGCATGAATAAATGTCCGAATTCAGCGCATTAGCAAATATAGGCGTATGGCATTTCTATTACGTGCATGTACTAAATTTAATGAATCAATAGTAGATTTAGATATTTTCGATACAAGCACTACAACATACATACATACATACATACATATACTCACGGCTGTAAATCCCTAGAACGGGTAGCTAGAGCTAAGGAATTAGAAATTCCTCAGCCACTTTTGGAGAGTTCAGTGGGGAAAAGGTGGTCAAATAAAGGTTATTGGTGATGGATCTCCAACCGCATCGCCCAAAAATCCCTTAAAAGGCCCCAATACCCTTAGTCTTACGTTCACCCACCGGAAGAAATGGGGTAGCGCTATTCTAAGCCGACACTACACAGCAATGTTTAATAGATATACCAGCCTTTTTGTTTGTTGCAACAAAGTATGTATCTATTAAACAATGACTAAAATTATATTTTATTTGGTTGAGTGATTTTATTGAACTCATCGTCAGCTGCCCTGCCTTGACTAACCCTATTTTGTACGTTTTTATGAGTCAATATGGTGAATATTTCTAATTAAGGGTTCATATCTTTATATCAGGTTCACCCAAAGGGAGAATTTATCTGTCTTGGCCTGGGAAGTAAATTTGCGTGATTGAGACGCTAATTGTATATCCTTCTGCAAAACACAGTGTCACATGACTAGCTAAGTGCTCATCGTTTTGACCTTGATAAATAAACCACTTTAATCAAAGTAAGGGCAAAAAGAAAAAAAATAGTCACGGCAAACAAGGCACATTCAAAATACAGCTCAAACGTACCAAAAGAATATATGACTTTTGAAGAGGCATACAGCCAGAGACAAGATTCGGCATTCGAATTACTGCCATGCTATCCAGCATCTCAATTCGATTTTTCCCATTGAGCTACAAAATATCTATATCGCGATGATTAATAAAAAAAAATACCCAACAACGTACGCGAGAACTAACTCAGGAGAACGTATTTTATTTCACAGAACTAGACATCTTTCTTTCAGTTTCCCGCTCTTTCTCTAGGAGCTGTTAAAAGTGGTACCTTAATCCAATATCAAGTAAACATTTACCTGCAAATGAAAATGCGCATCGGCCAATTGATTCTGCAACTGTTTAACTCGATGAGTCTTAGCCGATAACACCCGCTGAGACACAAATTTGTCCCCACTTCCATTCAGCGATTGGTTCGACATTCCGTACAAGTTATTCGCCTTTTTCCTCTTATTCAACAGCGACAATCTCGAATTACTACTGTACACGGTCTCCAGGTTGTCCTTCCTAAAATAAACACACATTTTTCAAAATAACACGGTAATTGAAATGTTTTTGGCATTTTTTGTAAACAGGATAGTCACCATGGCAAGCTGGGTAATGACGCGGAACTGAACTATTCGGGCTCGATTGTGGGTGATTGAATATGAATTTTTGATTTTGGGAATAATATAGGTAGTCAGCCTCGGCTTCGCATGTGTTGCGTAACACAATCACTGCTGACCCTCCCTATGACAGTGAACGTTGTAATAAATAATCTTTATTTTTACTATAGGCTTTAGCTTTCGATTGTAAGTTCTGGTCATCAGTCTCTACTATCCCAAATAAGAGAAAATGGCATGAGCATATGCATCTATGGTATTATAATTAAATAAGCATATATACAGTTGGTAGTAGTGTGCTTGAAGGGGTAAACAAAGGGCGTAATAGTTTATCATCAATGTGATATCAGAATGCAAGCTCTCTGAACTATGATACTTAGGGGTGCAGGTTTCAAATCGGAGTGAAAACTAAACCTATAATATTCATTGTTTTCTACTGGAGATAGTTTGATAGAGATAGAGAAAAGAACATCTCGTATTTCTTTTCACACACATCGAGTATTTCACGGTACTCCAGAAGGCTAACTTTAAGCTTTTTCATTCCAGATGACTATTTAATAAATAAGTGGTAATTCCATAAGATTTTATGAGTCGTGAACTTTACTCATTGCTAAAAATGACTGATATAAACCTGTCGACTCACGGCTCTCTGGAATCGTTAACTTCTACAACACAAACGAACTCAAATAGCAGTAAATAAAACGGCCAATGGGGTGACATTCTAGCAGACATTGGCTTGTCAAAACAATGGGCTTGATATAACCTTACCGTCTATCGGAAGTACCACTTAGCACAGACATTATAAAAGTAATATTCCTTTTACATTATTATCCAGTAAATATTACAAAAATAGTCCCAAAAAAGTGTGTTTCTCGTAAAAAATATATCCAATTCTCTTTTGACAGTTTTGAGTTTGAAGTACCGTTGCCATAGTGATTTTAGGGAATCGATAATGCAACTTATGACTGGCTGGATTATTTAAGTCGATGGCCTGAAAAATATTGGTGTTAATAACTTTTTGATGAGACTGTGGCTTACAAATTCAGATCAATCACCCTGTATAGCCGGTCTAGTTTAATGATTTATTGATACCATATTGATACGTTCTATAAGTTGGTATCGTTTAGGAACTATTGTACTTTTTTAAACGCTATCGGTTTCATTTGAACTGGCTGCTTTGCATGGGTTGCATGTTTTCTGATATATTTATGAATTCTGCAGAGAACACTGACATAAATAAAAAATAAATAAATAAAAAGATTTTATTTGTCTTACAATATTCATAAAAACTGACATTTCGTTTCGGAGTCATACTAAACAAACTAGTGTTGTTGCAAAAACCTAGTAAGATTAGAAAATATTATAACCGTTGTCAAAAAGGCAGGTGTCCGCAGTATGAAGAATAAAAGAGCATGTATGAAAAGATTGATGGATGTAAACGAAGCCAGAGAGGTTTGCCAGGATCGTACAAGGTGGCGATCGATAGTCTCTGCCTACCCCAATGGGAACTAACGGCGTGAGAATATGTATGTATGAATGTATGTTGTCTAATTATCCGGATTTTTGCAAAATCCCTAGGTTTGTAGGTTTTTTCAAAAAACCTAAACATCAAATCATCTTACGACATACACATACAACAAAAAAATATGAGAATTGGTCTTATATTTTCGCTCACTCCACTGCAGGCGATCACTGTTCACGGTCTTTAGCTTAGAATAGCACTAACCCATTTATTCTCACGGCTTAAGTAAAAGGTGACTTAGGTATTGGGGGTATTTGGAAACCCATTACCAACCTTTGGTTTCGGTCACTTTGTTGGCGAGTCGATCCATACAATTATAATAATAAAGATTTTTGTTTATTTAAGTGTACAGGACTCATTATATTAGTAATACTTATAGCTATGTTAGAAAAAAATATATACAATAAGCTGCAGTAATATGAGTCATCGCTGCGCCATTCCGCTTGAAAAAGCGTAACAATGTCCCGATCATGTTTAGGATACTGTTGGTGCTACCACGTATCCTGCGCACCAGAGATCCGCACCTTTTTCGCATTGTGGCGTAGAAACAGTCTACCCTCGCGTTCGCAAACATTTCTAACGCGCTACAGAATCGAGGCAGCCCCAACAACATCCTAAACGCGTTGTTATACTGGACCCGGAGGGCATTGTAAGATTTTTGAGTATATCTAGCCCACAGGCTGCAGGTATAGAATGAGGTGCAGTAAGATCTGAACAGAGTGATTTTTACTCTTTCTGAGCACCTTGCAAACCTGCGAGCTAGCATGTACATAGCTGAAAATCAGCGTCACAGTAGTTAAATGTGTAACAACTGACAACTGCGGACCTTGCTGAGTCAGAGACTAATTAATGCATAGGGTTATTTCACGGTGTGTTTTTTGGATTTGTTAGTACTTCCCTATTTTATCGTTTAATGTCTTATTTACATATGTGTTATTTTTTAATACGTGTAATTTTTTTTATTATTCTTTTTTTCAACAACCTTTATTACAATCTTTTCCTCACTTAACTTCCAAAACTGATTAAAAAAATACTGGCCTACCTCTTTTTGGGATTTATAGCCGTGACTATTAAACTATATCATATCTAGATGATATCTATGCAAACTATCTATTATATTATGCTATGTATATGTGTATACAGATACATACACACATTACAATATAGATGGCTGATGATTACCATTGGTACAAGAATTTTTGAACTCAGCTCTATATTTTCGAAACCGACAGATCTACTCTTCAAATCGCCGATATTATCTGTATCCCTTCTAACCCCTTTAGTTATTTTTCGCACGAATAGATTCTTATTATGACAAGTGCATATATTGTAATATTCGACGAAGCTATCCTCCGTAGTAGTCGTAGCTTTCGTCGATTAGTACGTGCCATGATAAATATGGTAGCTAAAATTTAATAACCCTCGTTTATCCTATTACCTACCTACCTACCTACAACTCAAGGCGGTAAGGGTGACACGAATACATTTTACTAAATGAACATGTATGTAGTCACGAAATGTTAGAACATGTTTTACTATTAGATGCAAAAATACTGCTTCTTTGTTTGAAAACCTATTATAAACTGTTTTGATGAGCAGAAGAAGTTTTGAAAAGTTTTCTATTCTGTCCCGCAATAAAAACGCTTCGATTTTTTAGTTGGCTTACGCCCGATTTCTGAATTGAGTATTACAGCTAAGAACAACTTAACCATCATTCTGTCGCATTGCAATCTTAACAACTGAATGAGACAAAACGATACTTAAGTCGTTCTCAGCTTGAATACTCAATTCAGAAATCGGGCGATAGTGTCACCCACAAACTATATAGAGATTAAGCTACGTAATGTCACCAGACTATGGTGTAAGAGTGCATGGAAATACATTTCAAACGTTAGCAGCGGTGTGGGCCATAGATATACTGAATAATAGATCTGAGTAATAGATAGACGTAAGTAAAGCATACTAAATCTATGGTGTGGGCGAAGGAAGCTATTGTTGTCCATAAACGGGAGAGGTCTTTTAATCGATCGCTCACTCTGTGTCTAAATCTTTAGGCCCCTTTGCTCTTACAAGATCACGAATTAGAATCCTATTAATATTATAAAGGCGAAAGTTTGTAAGTATGGATGTATGGATCTTTGTTACTCTTTCACGTAAAAACTACTAAATGGATTTGAATGAAACTTTACCACAATATAGCTTATACATCAGAATAACACATAGGCTATAGCTTATACATCAGAATTACACATTGGCTACAATTTTTGAGGATTTATTAAATTAATTTAAAAAACGACTTAAGATTTGTCATAAGCAAATTTGACAGTACGAAGTCTGTCGTGTCAGCTAGTATGAGTATAAAATTGAACACGAAGGGATTGTCATAGATAATTCCCACATGCATACATTCATATACTAACGCCATTAGTGCCCATTGTGATTGGCAGAGACCCGATATCCTCTACACATTCATTATTTTCATACATGTTCTTTTATTCTTCACACTTTGAAATGTATGTCCCAAGTGTGAAAAATAAAAGGACATGCTGTGTAGTGCCGGCTTAGAATAGCGCTACCCCATTTTCATACGTAAGAGACGACTAACGGTATTTGGGCTTTTAAGGGAATACTGGGCGATGCGGTTGGAGACCCATCACCAACAACCTTTATTTTACCACCTTTTCTCCACTCAACTTTCCAAAAGTGGCTGAGGAATTTCTAATTCCTTAGCTCTGGCTACCCCTTCTAGGGATTTATAGCCGTGAGTATATGTATGTATGTATTTATGAAAAAATTGCCACCACTACCTAAATAAATCATCCTCTCCTGACATTACCATAGTATTTATTACACAGACAGTATCACAGTTATTTTATAGTCGTTAATATGCACACCCACAATAAGCAGGATAATGGCTTAATTCCGCCTACTGCGCGTAAGTATAGGTAGGGAAATAAATGAGCGGTGATGTATAGACTTTGTAGGGTCAACTTAGAATAACACTAGACCATCTCTTCCTAATGGTGTTCGTTAGAGTCAACTAAGGGTTGTGGGGCTTTTTAAGTGATTTTGGGAGAATGCGGTTGGAGACTCAAAAAAATTTATTTTAATTTTTTCCCCGCTTAATTTCTAAAAGTGGCTAAGTATATTTTTATTCCAACGCTCTGGCTACCCCTTCTGGGCATTTACAGCCGTGAGTATGTATATGTATGAATAAACATGAAATCTAGAGCAATAAAACCAATATTTGATAACAAAACAGTATAATTGTCACTTATAAACATTTCTGTACACATCTCAACAGACACAAGCCTTACAAACAAGTTTCATCGTAAATATAATTTATATCAACATTCACTTAAAATATTAGGATCACATTTACAACATTTGACGATGCCTTCTGCTTTCGAATTTAACTAAATATTCGTATCAAAAATATAACTTTACGTCTAAATATTACACAGTGGAATATTTAAATACAACCGTTATAATTTTGTGAAAACCAATCTTTATATCATTCATCAAAATGAATGAATGAAATAATTGGTTGGCTTTAAAAATGTAATATTTTTATATTTCTTTTTCTGGTGTCATTTAGCTTAGAAATTTGTAATGTTTTTGTATTATTTTAAGATCATGTTAAATTAATAGCAATAATTTGAATAATTATAACATTAATAATAAATAATCGAACAAACCAACCACTTTGTAAGATCTCAGATCATATTAGGTAGCATGAGGTATGTAAAAGCGACTATGTCAAGTGAGAGACTGACAGATTTTGTATAAATAATGTATCAGTTTCTCACTCCTCACGTGACATACTCTCTCTCACACACCTCACTTTACGGGGTCAGCATTAAATATAAAATAATAAATACAAAAAAAAACTTTCGAAACCAGAAGGCATCACCTAAAAACAAATTAACTAGTCGGTGTATTCAAAGGTAGAGGCATTTCTTTATTCTGTTTCTCCCACAATCTGAAATAGAGGGATTCCTTTTTCTTCAATAATTGGTCGTGAGTGCCTCGTTCAGATATGATTCCGTCTTTTAGTACTAATATCTCGTCTGCGTCGGCCACTGTGGCTAATCTGTGGGCTATACATATGGAGGTTCTACCTTCTGTGGCTGCTTTTAATGCTTGGAGGATTGCCTGGAATTAAAAACTTATATAGAATAACTCTTTATTGCACATCAAACACAAATTTACAAAAGTAATAATATGATCAAACAGTTTACACAGAGGTACAATTGGCGGTCTTATCGCTAAAAGCGATCTCTTCCAGACAACCTTTGGAAGGTGAGATCGATAAATTTTAATTATTATTTAATTATATAATGTTTTTAAAACTCTAACTTTCATGTCGAGGCACTTTATACTTGTGATTATAACGTGACATAATTGCTGTGACATTTTGCTATGTAGTGTCGGCTTAGAATAGCACTACCCCATTTCTTCCGGTGGGTGTACGTAAGAGGCGACTAACGGTATTGGGGCTTTTAAGGGATTTTTGGGCGATGCGGTTGGAGACCCATCACCAACAACCTTTATTTAACCATCTTTTCCCCACTCAATTTTCCAAAAGTGGCTGAGGAGTTTCTGATTCCTTAGCTCTGGCTATCCATTCTAGGGATTTATAGCCGTGAGTATATGTATGTATGTATGTATATATAATTGTTGTCTGGTGTTCAGAGTTTGCTTGAACAGTGCAATCACGTGATGAGCAGGCCTAATTGCCGTCAACAATTTCACCATATGGGCATGCTCACAAAGTTTTCCTTAACCGTAAACCACCATGATATATTAACCACACATGATTTTAGAAAATATACATCGCAGTAGACCCGACTTAGGATTCAAACCCAAGCCTCTCTACATGATAAACAGCCAATTGAATAATACACGGTTTTATGGACTTGATAATCTATTCAGATTTTGCACAGAAAACCACACATATATTTTTTTTGCGTTTAGTTTAAACAAATCTCAGAACTCCTGTGACGTGACGTTGAAGTATATTATTATAATTGAAAGCAATGGTCACTCGCTGTTTTTCTATGATATTATATACATATTATGGTAATACATACATGTTCAGTTAACGAATCCAGACTAGAGGTGGCCTCGTCAAAGATGATGATAGGCGCGTTCTTCAAGATGGCTCGAGCAATGGCCACTCGCTGTTTTTCTCCACCGGATAGTTTCAGACCACGTTCGCCTACTTGGGAGTCGTAGCCCTGCGGAAAATAATTAAAAAATTAAATAAAATAATCATAATCACGCCATTAGTTTCAACGCCAATTGGCAGAGATTATCGATCGCCACTTTGTAGGATCCTGACAAACCTCTCTAGCTTCGTTTACATCCATCAATCTTCTCATACATACTCTTTTATTCTTCATACTTCGGCCGCCTGCCTTTTGGAGCACACTCGCTATTTGGTCCAAGTGTGTCCTCCGAGGTCGTCCCCTACTAACATTACCATCCACATTAGCTGTATAAATCTCTTTTACCAATTTACTATCATCCTTCCTTTATTTCATGTATCGATTTTTTTGTAAACTCTTTCGTTTTGTACAGGCACTTCTCTATTTCTTCCCGCGCCTGTTCTTAAGAGGAGACTAAGGGTATTGGAGTTTTCGAAGTGTATTTTGGGTGATGCAGTTGGAGACCCATCGCTTACAACCTTTACATATTGTAACCACTCAACATTAAAAAGTGGCAGAGAATTTTTTTATTATAAAGCTCTGACTACCTTTTCTAGGGATTTAAAGCAGTGAGAATATATGAATAAAGTGCAATACAAACTTAGCCCGCCGGGCCACCGACAAAAAGTTGCCTTCTGTGATGTCTGATCTTTCTAACATAGAATAGACATATTTTTTTAAATCAGTGAGGAAGGTTTTTTTAAATGTTCTGATCACTATAGCAATATAACACATTTTACTTACTCTAGGCCAAGTGACCACAGCATCATGTAGTTCGGCCATTTTGCTCGCGCGATACACATCTTCTACTGGCCGCGATAGATCTCCGTAGTGCACGTTGTGGAAGATCGTGTCGTGGAATAATACGCAGTCCTGGGAATATATTATATTATGTTTAGGGGTACGGAATTTTCGTATTTACGATATAGATGCGAATTTAAGCGGAATTTCTAAAATAAATGCGAAATATGGAGTTATTGGTTTAACAAAAAGATAGTTTTCTACTGTGTTTTGATGTAAAAACCTCATTTTTGCTCAATGAGTAGGAAGAATTCGAAACAAATCTACAGGAAATGTTAGTAAAGGCGAACGACAAAGGCCTCCACATGGCCTTAAAAGACACAAAAAAGGATTTCATTCACATCGGACAGTTATTCAACCCATCATTAGCGCAAGTTATACTAAGAACCCAAGTGTACTTTCAGAGAGTTTTTCTAAAGTTACTTTTTTAGAACAACCTCTCTAGCTTCGTTCATCTTTCATACGTGCTCTTTTATTCTTCATACTTCGGACGCTGGCCTTTTCGAGCACACTCTATATTTGGTCCAGGTGTATCCTCCGTGGTCGCCCTCTATATTGTGTTACACTTTTATAATATGGTTTAATGTTAATAAAGCGTAATTTAAGTAACGTTACAAAATGTGGAGACCCTGTTTAAAAATGCAGTTTCAGCAAAAAACCCCTGCTGATTAGGAAGTTATTAAGTTATCTGATTAAGACATTATTATTTTACTATAAATAAAAAAAAAATTTTTTACTAATATTGGCATACATTATGATTATGACACTACATAACGACATAATTCTCACAAGAGTTGCCCGTAGTGTGAGAAGTATTCTCAGGTAACAATCAGCAATACCGACTGAACGAAACTGACCTGTGGTACAATAGCTATAGCTTTCCTCAGCGAGTGCAGATCAACATTCTTAATGTTCTGGCCGGCGACCAAGATTTCACCATTTTGTGGCTCGAAGAACCGATACAGTAGTCTCACCATTGTTGATTTACTGGAATTAAAATATATTATTTATTACTTAATATATGATATTCTACTAAATTTTCTCTACCCTATACCTACATACATACATACACATACTCACGGCTATGAATCCCTTGAAGGGGTAGCCAGAGTTGGTAATCCGAAATACCTCAGCCACTTTTGGAAGTTGAGTAGGGAAAAGATGGTAGAATAAAGGTTGTAGGTGATGGGTCTCCAGCCGCATCGCCCAAAAATCCCTTAAAAGCCCCCAATACCACTAGTCGCCTCTTACGTATACCCACCGAAAGAAATGGGGTAGTGCTATTCTAGCCGACACTACACGGCAATCCTTATACCTATTAATCCCAAAACGACGTAGCCAGACTTTCAATATAAGAACTCCCTCTTGCACTATTGAAAGTTCGAGTGTGGAATGGAATGTAAAATAAAGGATGGTTGGATCGTTTAAAAGTCCCAATACCCTTATTTGTAGCTTCAGTCGAAAAATAGTTAAAAATATTAGATTAACCAGAAGCGCAAGCACGAGCGCTATTTTATCGTCACGATATCGGTTAGAATGAGATGGCAGTATACGATACTAAGTAAGTGCGTAAGAGATGGCTGCTTTATCACACGCGATAACTAGTTTAAACACCGCTCGTACTAGCCGGGCAGGGAAGGCACATTTAAATCATACATAGAATATAGAAAATAATATGTTCAAGTGTTAAGAATAAAAGGGAAATGGAGATATAGCATGAGGCCAGTATGGCACGTGACAAGTGAGATGCTGACATATTATGCTACCATTACTGATATAAAATGATAGTTACCCAGAACCATGCAAAGATCTTTGTCCCTTTTCTCCTTAATAGGTACTAATGGCTTACAAGAATTACGGTAAATATATATACATACATACATATACTCACGGCTTTAAATCCCTAGAAGGGGTAGCCAGAGCTAAGGAATTAGAAATTCGTCAGCCACTTTTGGAAAATTGAATGGGGAAAGATGGTAAAGTAAAGGTTGTTGGTATATATTTATTATTTGAATGTTTTTGTTCATGAAAACCTCATGTGGGGATTATTACTAATAAATAAAGTATAAATAAAGGAAATAAAAATTTCGACAGCGGCGAAAATCGAACCCGCGAAACAACTTTAAAAGTGTAAAAGAAACAAAGGATAGAAGAATTTCGCGCTGGTCATTGACACGGTGGCTCAATTGGCAGAGCGACGGGGGCGTATACCCGAGGTCGCGGGTTCGATTCCCGCCTGTGTCGAAATTTTTCTTCCTTTATCTATTAAATATATATATTAATCCTCTTACCCACTCCCAGATCCGCCAACGATGCCAATCTTCTTCCCCGCAGGAATAGAGAAGGTGAGATCGCGAAATATCGGTTTTCCGTTCATGTATGAGAAACTCACGTTGTTGAATTGTATGGTAGCAGTGTTTGGTAACACTTGTAAGGCGGGGGCTTTGGGGGTTTCCTGCAAATTATTAAAATATATATATGAGAATATTAGTTATAACATAAATAAAAAGGGATAAACAGAGATAAGTACATACATACATATACGCATGGCTATAAGTAGCCAGAGCCAAGGAATTATAAATTCCTCAGCCACTTTTTTTGCCGTGTAGTGCCGGCTTAGAATGTCGCTACCCCTTTCTACCCACGGGTGTCGTAAGAGGCGACTAAGGGTATTAAGGCTTTTTATTTGATTTTTGGGCGATGCGGTTGGAGACCCATCACCAAAACCCTTTATTTTACCGCCATTTCCCCACTCAACTTCCAAAAGTGGCTGAGGATAAGTAATTTTTAAAAATCTCCCAGTTTTGGCGGTAATGTAAGACATAATAAAATAAGGTAGTTGGCAATGTATCTCTAACTGCATCCCTGAACAAACACTAAAATAGTCCCACTACCCTTATTCGCTTTATGCGACACGATTCATTTAATTTTGTGTAAATACATAATTAGTAAATATTACTCATAGAATTTAATTTTATCTAAACTCACGTTAACCCATTGAAATATATAATTAAATTGATTTGTGAAAGTTTTGCTATGTAGTGACCCAAAATCGAATTTGAATCGAACTAGCACAATTCTTCCCTTATTATTCATTAAATAAAAGTAAAATATACATTAAGGTTATTGGTACATTTTATAATTAGTTATTCGGTTATGTGGCTTCAACCCATCAATAACTCTAATCATATAATCATCTCATAATCCTCTTTTTCATTTCACTTACAAAAGTGACTGAGAAATATATTTTGTGTTTAACGTGAGAAAAGTTAAATAATCAAATGTAGCAACATGAACCCCATTAAATTATCGCACTCTCAGAACGAAAGAGGCTCAAGTCAAAAATAGTGATATTGAGTAGCAACCATACAGAGGCATAAAAAAGTATGCTCTAAAGGCACTTATTGTTATAGGGATGAAAAATTCGTTATCAAGAGGTAAGTCTCCTGGCCATGACAGCCTCAGTGTGGAACATCTCAAGTATGCTGGTGTTCACCTGCCCCGTGTACTTGCGATGTTTTACTCTTTATGCCTGAGTCACTCCTACATACCCGAGGATATGATGAGGACAGTAGTAGTCCCTATTGTTAAAAATAAAAATGGAGATGTGAGCGACAGGAATAACTACAGACCGATCTCTTTAGCGACGATAATGGCTAAAGTACTCGACAGTTTGCTTAATAAAGAACTTGATAGATATTTAAAAATACATGACAATCAGTTTGGATTCAAGGCTGGACTTTCAACTGAAACAGCAATCTTATGTCTTAAGCAAACTGTCAAGTACTATACTGGGCGTAATACACCTATTTATGCTTGTTTTCTCGATTTGTCGAAGGCATTTGACCTGGTTCATTACGATGTTTTATGGGATAAACTGTCAAACATATGTATGTCCGACGAAATTCTGGAAATATTTAAATATTGGTATTTGAATCAGGTAAATGTTGTTCGATGGTCGGATGGGGTGTCTGAACCATATACGTTGGAGTGCGGATTGAGACAGGGGGGGCTAACTTCTCCAAGGCTCTTCAACCTATATGTGAATGCGCTAATAGAGGAACTGAGCAGCACTCACGTCGGATGCCACATTGATGACATTTGTATGAACAATTTTAGTTACGCTGATGACATGGTGCTGCTGAGTGCGTCGGTCTGTGGTTTGACAAAATTGATAAAAATATGTGAGAGCTATGCACTAAAACATGGTCTTGTATATAACGAGAAGAAGAGCGAATGCATGGTGTTTCAGGTCAAGGGCAGGGATTTAATAGAAATTCCACAGATAAAACTAAATGGTAAAGTACTACAAAGAGTGTCTACATTTAAATATCTCGGTCATTTGGTCACCAGTGATCTGAAAGACGATGCAGACATCGAAAGAGAGCGGAGAGCGTTGTCTGTGAGGGCTAATATGCTTGCCCGCAGATTTGCCAGGTGTTCTAGAAACGTAAAGCTGACTCTGTTCAAACCTTACTGTACATCATTCTACACCAGCAGTCTGTGGGTGACATACACGCAGAAGCAGTACAACGCTCTTCGTGTTCAATACAATAATGCTTTCCGGGTGTTGATGGGACTGCCTCGATACTGTAGCGCATCAGGGATGTTCGCCGAGGCGGGGGTTGACTGTTTTTATGCAACAATGCGAAAGAGGTGCACATCCCTGGTGAGTAGGGTTCGGGCCAGTCCCAACACCATTCTGAGGGCATTTTCAGGTAGATTTGACTGTCAGTACATGAATCATTGCAGTATGATTCATTTACTGACTAAAATATAATATTTACGAGCTGATGTTTAATTTTTAATTAATTTAATTTTTAATTGTAATTTTTAATTATTTTTATTTTTGTTTCATTTAATTTAATTTATTTATTTTAATTAATTTTTAATTTAATTGTTTTGAATTTTATGTAATATGGATGTGACTTATCTGAAATAAACGTTTTATTATTATTATTATTATGTTATCCTTTTTTTTAACAATAAGTGCCTTTGTTTTACTATTCATCGGATAAAACATACTTTTTTATGTCTCTCTTTGATAGTAACTCAATATCACTATTTTTGACCTAAGCCTCTTTCGTTTTGAGAGTGCGTTATAATGAAAGCATACCTGTATTTTGGACTGCACGGTCATCAACGTAAACGTAATTGTCCATATAAACCTCATGTGAGGATTATTACTTAAATGAAGGAAAGAAAAATTTCGACACAGGCGGGAATCGAACCCGCGACCTCGGGTAAACGCCCCCGTCGCTCTGCCAATTGAGCTGCCAGCGCGAAATTCTTCTATCCTTTGTTTCTTTTACACTTTTTAAATTTCAATTAGCAGAGCGACGGGGGCGTATACCCGAGGTCGCGGGTTCGATTCTTGTCGAAATTTTTCTTTCCTTTATTTATGATTGATAACTTATGTTTATATTACTAAGCTGTACTAATATAACAGCATATTATAATATACACACCTGTATTTTGGACTGCACGGTCATCAAGGTAAACATGGTTTGCATATCTATGAGCGCCTGCCTCACTTCGCGGTACACGGACCCGAGGAAGCCAAGCGGGATCGATAGTTGGAACAGCAATCCATTTACCATCACCAGATCACCCACTGTCATGTTGCCTGCAATACCATTGTTGTTGTTACATTTGTATTTAATGGTCACCAAAGCAATGGGTACATCCATTTGTGTTTTTTATGCTATTCTTTGTATAATTTAGAGGTTAAATAGATATTATGTTCTTGATAAGAATCGCAACTGAGAAAGTTTTGGCTATCTCTTTCAGAAAAACTATAGAAATATCTTGATAAACGTTAGGGTAAATACATTAGAAAAGGCTAAAAAAGTACTATATATTTGTCGATTAAATATTGACACCGGGATAGCTATAAGCTATTTTATTTATTTCGTTTGGAAGATTAGCAGCTTTAAATCAATTTAAAATAACAAAAAATATTACAGGTAGCCATTTGAATACTATTGACAGCTTTAGTACGCTCCTAACAAAACTCCCGTCTTCCTTCACATTTACCATCCGGCTGAAACACGATCTTTTATGCATCTCCTTAGGACACCCACCTTTGTTAAACTTAATAACTTTACTCTACTTAATCATCTCCAAAATCGAATTGCTGAAGCAAGTTTTCAAATATTATTTACTTACAGCCGGTTTCACATCTGAGCATTCTAGCTCTAATCAGTTGAGTTTTTATCAAACTCTAAGTAAGTACTTAAGTTTTAGGTGTTTCACAGAACAAACACTGCTCGCTGCTATAATGTGATCAACAAAGCATTTAGTTAAGATTCTAATCAAAATCTATGAACGTTTCAATTTACGTACAAAAACCGGTAATACCGATGAAGTTATATTTCATTAATTATATTTTATATTCATTAGCAAATTGTATCTACAAACTTAATTCAATAATATTTAATTAGTAGTTACATTTATTATGAGGTTTTGAGACCATTCAATTAAATAAAAAATAGAAATAAACAAACAATAAAACTGGGCAACGGAACGTACATACACCAAACCATAGAGCAAATCAATTATTGTGATCAAACGTCAATCAAAATTATATTGTTTTTTTTTGTTATTGGTGGTATCTGCCGAATATTTTTTCAACAATTTCGCCACAAACAGCGTGATTTAGTCTCGCATGTGAATTTTAGTTGTAAACATTTTTATCATTAAAGCGAAAAAAAAATATATATAAAGAATGTAATTATTAAACAATTAGATCTTGAAGGTATTTAATCAATGGTTAAGTAAAGACTAAGTTAAGAGTTATTTATATTTTGGGAAGAACATAAAATTAAAGAAAATTAAAAATTATGTCATGCTCTAAAGTTTAGACAAAATATAAAAGTAAAATTAAATTAAATTAAAAAAAAATTAAGTGAAGAAACAAATAAAAATAAAATGAAAAACTATCTTAAAATCAAAAATTAAGCAATAACTGACATTTTACATTAATTATTGTATTATTAAAACTATAATCTTATATTGTTGATTCTGATAATTTTACCTAGAACCGTAATTAGATCGGAGGAAGAAGATGATAAACTCAACATACTATGAAAATTAGTGGGAAGCGGGATGCGAATTCTGGCTAAAGCAATGTATTGATTAAAAGATAAATTACGTGATCATGCAAAAAAAAAAGATCTAATGTTCCCTCATCTACACCACACTCGCATAGGGAGTTATCTCGAACCCTAATTTTATTTAGAATATGAATGGAATAATTGGTTGAATAGATTTGAAATAAAACCCCTTGCTAGCCTCGTCCCATCTTCTTTGCCAGGCAGAACGAAGATGAGGAAGAGCTGCATTACGCTGGTCATAACCCATAATATAATAGTGTTTTATGTCAGTTTTGCAAGACTATCTACCTTTTCATTACCAAAGATACCAACATGACTTGGAATATATATCAATAAAATCTAATATATAAATATATATGATCGATTTGTTCGGTATCGGTAGTTCGTGCTTGCTCTAAATGAGGAAAGATAGTTACGGAGTTACGTGTAATCTTTCGTGGTTAATTAATTAAACACCGAGCAGGGAGACTAGACATGGAAAAAGAATTAAAAAAAAGGTCTCCCAACTACACCCGTCATGAACTGATCCAGGCCATCTTGCAATCAAACTGCATATTCTTACATTTGCATCGCATAATGCTTGCATATTCACTGAAAAAAAGCCTTTTCGATTCCGGTAAAGCTCAGCCCTATTGCCACCTGGGGTATTTATTTTGACATGGGTACAATCAACAGCTGCAATAACTCTAGGGAATCCAGCTATGTCATGAAATCTTGAAGCCACTGTAGGACGCTGCTCTTGAGTTTGCATATAAATAAATTCTGGTCTCAATAGTGCTATTGCTGTTGTGACCCTATCCGTGACACGGCACACGATAGCGTTGCTGACATTTGCAGTATCCCCAATGACAGCTTGGAAGCTCCCAGTTGCATAGAACCGCAGTGTTATTAACAGTTGGAGCAATGGTGATAAACAATCACTCCGTTGCATTCTTGCTGGTGGGATCCTTCGTTGCACTTTCCTAAAGATGCTGCGCACCGATTCTTTACTGAACCTGAAACGTTCTTTAAATTGGTTTTCACTGAGCGTTTCAAAGAAATTTGGCCGGATCCTAGGAACTCCTCGGCGACGGCGTATTTGCCTCAGAGGTATCTGCTGTGCTTCCTCTAGTGAAGATAACGATGTATCCGTAGACATCTTCAGAATATTGTCGAAAACAATGTGTTTATCGTCTAATATTTCACAATTACAAATTGGAGCACCGTTTAAGAAGCCGATTTCGACAACTTAACTGTCACTCACTCAAATCTGCGATGATGACTGTTTGAGTATTATCAAACGAGTTCAGAAACGCAAATTTCGACGTTTAGGTTAGATTTTTGACAGATGCGCAAAATTTTGATCATTTAATCAAAACTTGATTAAATTACAATATTTCATCAAATCAGAAACGTAACTTTGGTAAGTACGTACTTAAATACAGTTTGAGATGCTTTTATCGTTGAATTCTCAGATGTGAAACCGGCCGTAAAACTCACGTATATTTAAGAATGCAGGTCCAATTGAAGAAAATATTTTCTACATGTACAAAAATTACCTTTAACAATCTGGTTAGCGGCCATGGCCATAATAACGCTGAGCGCGCCGCTGAATATAGCGTGCTGTCCGAAATTGAGCAGCGCCAAACTGGACGCGGTTTTCAACGACGCTGTCTCGTATTTCTTCAGACTTTCATCGTATTTCTTTAGCTCGTAGGCTTCATTATTGAAATACTGTAAAGTAATAATAGAGCTTAGAAAATTTGATATTTTTCAGTTAATAAATTATAAGGGTGCTGATGTAATGTGTTATTCTGATGATAATGTCTTTCTAAGTATATAATATAATAAAATTAAAAAAGAAAGTATTATCGTATTTTACCCTATTTCTTTTAAGCTAGTAAAATAAAAAATCTAATTTGAAGATGCAGATACATCATTTTCATTCTATAGTCGGGGCATAGAGTTTTATGGATTTTATTTATTATTAAATATAAAGGTTACTTTCCAAAGGTTTTATTAGGTGTGTGGCGACCGCTAGACGGCAAACTCACTCGCATACTAGCAGCGTCATAAAAAATCGTACATCGCGGTATCGAAATGTTTCTCTAGCTAAACATAAATACAAATTCTAAGTTGATACACAGCAGGGTGTACTGGCCAGTATATCTTTGCTGTTCCCACAGGTTTTTTATTTCAGACGCTATACATTATGTACATATGTTTGTATTATATGCTTAGACAACCAGAAATTATGAAATTACATCATGAGAAACTTATTTTATTGAAAATGCTTAGTAAAACTAAAACATGATAATTTAGTCAAAGGAATAATGAATGTAAAATAAAAGAATTGACCATTTCCGGTCACGTGCATTTTAACTATTCCATAAATAACGTTAAACTACCATAAGTAATCCAACCCCAAACACAACAAAACTAACCTTAACAGTTTCATAATTGATAAGCGAGTCGATAGCTTTGTTCCCCGCCTCGTTCTCAGCTCGGTTCATATGAACTCGGAACTGCGTCCTCCATTGCGTCACCGCCAACGTGAATATCGCGTACACGGACACGCAGGAAAACGCCACGCCTTGGAAAAAAAACATAAAAATGGGGAGAAGTTCATCATTTCAAGAAACTACATACATACATATACTCACGGCTATAAATCCCTAGAAGGGGTAGCCAGAGCTAAGGCATTAGAAATTCCACAGCCACTTTTGGAAAGGAAAGTGAGGAAAAGATAGTAAAGTAAAGGTCTCCAACCGCACCGCCCAAAAATCCCTTAAAAGCCCCAATACCGTTAGTCGCCTCCTACGTACACCCATCAGTAGAAACGGGGTAGTGCTATTCTAAGCCGACACTACACGGCATCTTTACATTGTCTGGAAATCTTTCTATGAAAATAAAATAAATAAATAATAATGAGGCAGATCATCGTGAGGAAATCACATGGCTACGATATACTAAGATATCTTACAATGTATTCGTACTAAACAGCGGTAGGCTTGTCCCCTATCACACTGTCTAAAAAAACGTAGGTACTCTGAACACCAGGTGACAATATCAAGTGATTTATTTATTTTATTTATTATTTTTATCCATCATTTAATGCCTGTCATACGCTCACGATCAAGGGTTACTTGCAATATCGGTAGAAGAGTTGCAAGAGATGGTGAATATTGCAAGTAACTATTTTCCTCTCATAAACCATGGTTTGGTTTATGAGAGGAAAATGACAGAATACGTGATTAAGATTGATGGTTTGAAAGTGAAACAAGGGAGAGAGAAGTCTGATGAAGTTATCAAAAGAAGAGTTAAAAAGGTTAATCCGAAAAGGGAACACCGAATATCATAATAACCAGTCATTCGGTGTCAGAATAGGCCCGAATGGCAGTGAATGGTGCTTTTGCTACACGTATGGCAGCGAATCTATCAAATAAGGGCCATCAGAGCAGCAGAGTTATTACATTATTTTGTGCCTTTTATCTTCATTACAAATAGGGGAAAGCTTCTAATGAAAAACATCGATACCATACCACTTGCCTACACCTTACTTCTTTGGGATCAAATAAAGTGGTTCTAAAGCTTCACAGTAAAGGAAATATACACTAAAATACACTTACCAGCAAAAGCCATTCCTCCTTTGAACCCGAGTATAGAAGAGACAAGCAGCAATTCAAATATTGTTGGCACTATATTGAACACCATCGCTGACAGTACAAAGTTGATGGCTCTTGATCCTCTGTCTATGGTCTGGAATAAAACAAAATTATTTACTTTATTACCTGTGCTTAGAATGTCACTACCCCTTTCTACCCTCGGGTGTCGTACAAGGTGACTAATTAAATATCAATACCCATCCCAAATGTTTGCATTAGAAAAAATGACAAATACCTCAATGTTTTTCAGCTAATCTTATTTTTAGAGTTTCGCAAGTATTATCTCCACCACTTTATGTTTGTTTGATGAGTCGATGACTGTGTTTTCTAATCGACGGGTGTGCAATTTTAGTGTAATGGAAGTAGTTCCTCGATAAAATCTGTGATTTCACACCCGCCATGGTTTGTGTATAGTAATTTTTCCTATTTGGTATAGGCTATTTGCTGTGTAGTGTCGGCTTAGAATAACACTACCCCAGTTTTACCTGTGGGTGATCGTAAGAGGCGACTAAGGGTATAGGGGCTTTTTAAGTGATTTTTGGGCGACGTGGTTGGAGACCCGTCACCAAAAACGTTTATTATTATTATCTATTCCCCAATCAACTTTCAAAAGTGGCTGAGGAATTTATAATTCCAAAGCTCTGGCTACCCCGTTAAGGGATTTATAGCCGTGAGTATGTATGTATGTATGTTGTTTTACGGCTCCGGTTTCCCGACCTTTTGAGCCATACCCACACAGAAAATATAAGTACATCTCTGGTTTCCAGACCTTTTGAGCTAGGCACAGAAATGACAAGTAAGTCCAAAGCAAGGCATACCTTGGACAGCGCGCCGGTCTGGCGGCCCAGATGGAAGCTGAGGTCGAGGCGGTGCAGGTGCGTGAACACGTTGCAGGCCAGCCGCCGGATGGAGTGCTGCGCCACGCGCGCGAACACCGCGTTGCGCAGCTCGTTGAACATGGCCGCCCCAGCGCGCGCCATGCCGTCTGGAATATATACGCCGGTTATATGCTAGTTATAATGTCTCGGCAATTTATACTATGCTTAACCGCTCGAACGTCGGAGCGTAGATCTGCGTCAAGAATAAAATCTCCTTCGTGTGCCGCGACATAGATCTACGTCTACACTACCTGCAAGCTTTTTTTCTTGGTTTTCACAGTAAAAAAGCGTTTTAAGGTATAAATTACTGCGGCAAGAAAGAGACAATGAAATAAGGAAGCAGAGACAATAGTCATAGACTTTTTTTGCGCGCGGCGTACGAGCGGTTAAATAATCTTTAAAATGTCTCGGCAATCTATAAATGCTAAGGCAAAGGGTAAAAAGTAAAGAAATAAATATGTAAAGAAACCTTTCAAGAGACCAAGAATATGAACATATTACTAATATTAAACACATCCGTTTTTACATAAGTAAACATTATTACGATCATTTGAAATATTTGATAAACAATCAATAGAATATCCTACACTTGGTAGCCTCTTCGAGACAGTTAAAGTAACACCAAATAAAAAACAGTTATAAATGTTTTTAATGAATTTGCCATTTCGTAAGCTAAATCTGGGTCCTAACAAGCAGAAGGCCTATGCATCTAGAGCAGTACGTTTATTGCACACGTTTTTATTACATGCTCTCAAATGTCTTGTAATCACAGGATCTAAAGCACACATAATATAAACTTACATCCAATAAGCAAACTGAAAGCTGAGGTACCAACAGCCTGAGGCACAGTTTGCATGCCCAGAACCATTCCCTCAGAGGTAGCCATAGTGGCATTCACATTGTCCACAGCATATTTAAACAGGAATGGTACAGTCACATTCATTATCTTGGCTCCAAACAGCAGAGATAGAGACAACATTACTCGGTTTCTGATCATTTGGTTATCCTGGAAGTTACAGAATGATTTTATAGAGAGGCTTTATCATATTTTAAATATAAGATAACCAGTAAGTGTTAAATTTGAAGTTATATTAATATATTTGACTGATAAAATTAATATAGCTAGCATTGTTTTAACCAATTCACTAAAAATTGCAAAGCTAGAAATAACACAAAGATATCAACAAAATGTGAGTCAGCAATTACTTTTTAAATGTTTTATACATATTATTAGACAATATTTCAGTTAATTTCTCTGAGTGAAATGAACAATCATAATAGCACAGTGGAGAGAGCCATCGCTTCTTAAAGCAGAGAGATGTGAGTTTGAATCCTGAGTTACGCCTGCACCTATGTCTTTTCTTCAGTCATTTGTGTGGTTAGATTTTATTAGTTTATTAATGGTTAAGGAAAACGTTGGGACGAAACCCACATGGCTAAATTGAACTTAGTCATGTGATGTTGTATATTGAACTGTGATAGACATTCATTGTTTGCAGGCAGCGGCAGTTGGCACTGTTTAAGCTAAACATTGGAAAATAGTGTCACATGGTGTTTCGAAGTATTTTTATACCGCATGAAAATTTCATAGCAGTAAAGAGTTTGTTAAATCTCATCATCATAATGTATTTATACTCATTTGTATATAGAGACTAGAAATTATGTCACAAACTTACTTTAGGCCATATGTACTCCAACATTCCTTTGACCATATCTTTCCCAGTAACCGGCTTGGAGTGAGCGAGGTCGATATCTTCACGAGACAAAACAGAGGCACCTGGATGAAAGCAGTCTCTCTTTTGTATACCTAAGGATGGGGAAAGATATCAGGATAGTGAAAAAGGAAAACAGGGATAAAGCGGACTAATGCACAAAGCATGCTGAATTCAGGGTTGCCACACTGATTTATCAAAATGGCAAAGCTGCTGTTCACAGCAAATCTTAATTAAACTTGAAAATTTTATTTCAAGTAAATTATAATGCATCAGTTAAATAAACTGAGTATCAAATAAATTTACTCACATTTTTAAGAACTTGTGTAAGTAGGCTTTATAACAGTGGCAGCCCTGGAGGATGATAGGTGTTAGGGTAAAAAGGAAATGGTATAAAAGAGCTGCAGTTCAACCAAGTATTAGAAAACAAAGAGGATAAGCAATCTGTATGGAAAACAATGCAAACAAAAATTAACAACATATATTTAGCACAATAATCCTAAATAACAACAACAGTGCAAAACATGATCATGAAATTATTATCAAGTCATTGGTAAACTACTACAGTTTTCAAAATGAGCCAAGTGAATCACAAAGTAAGTGCTATGTGTGAATCAATTGTGATATCATCATATACTACTGTAAGGAAAATATCTACACACAAAAAGTCATTAGCATATCAGAAGCTATTAATTACAAATATTCATGACTAAAGTGATCATTCTAGGATACTGAAGAGTCATCTAATTTATAAACTTTCAGTATGAAATTGCTTGTGGGAAAATATTTATTGTAAACATAATTATGGTCTCACAAATAATCCTCAAAATCACCCAGTCATAAGAATATAAATAAACTTATTTCTCTCTTAAAAATCATCTCTTATTGCAATCTGCAATACTCAAAAATTTTGCAACTTCCTTACAATTCTAAACTGTTTTTATTGTGTTTCATTATTAAGCTATAAAGTGTTCAAAAACTGCACAGGTCAATGATGAACATATACTCACTCCATTAGTTCCCATTGGGGTCGGCAGAGGCTATCAATCATACAATCCTGACAAATCTTTCTAGCTTTGTTTACATCCATAAATCTTCTCATACATGCTCTTATATTCTTTATTTTAAACAGTATGGGCCAACAATCTTATATATTATACAAAATGGTAATAGGCCGGCAGGCAGGAGACACACGGTTGCATAAGTACACTGTCGAAGCAAAATGTGGGTACTCTGAACATCAGGTGACAATGTCATGTGATGTTCAGAAATATAAGTACCTCTGCAAACCCTTTCGGATTGAACATTTGAGTCTTATATATTTATAATAATATACTAGAAAGTAGTGTGAGATGAAGGTGAAAGAGCTGTATCATAACATAGAATAAAAGTTAGTTTGTAAATGTCTCAAATATATGATAACTCAAAATACTTGACATTCAAGGTCAAACTGCACATATTATGTTATCACCTTTTTTCGTAAACAAAAACTACAAGGCCAACTTATGTAATTTCAAAGCAGCTATTAGAAATTAATCAGGTTTTGGCGAAACATTAAGGGAAAAAAGTACCTGATTGTTGACAATAATGGGAAAAAAAATGTTGTACCTAGTTTACTTACCGACAGGAATTTTGCCTGATTTAGGCTTATTTGCCAAAACTGCAGCCAAAACATTTTTTGCTGCATCACCTCCATTTGTACTTTGAGGAGAATTAGAACTATAAATCTGAAAGAAACCCGTCGTTATTTACCGTGACAAAAACATAAATAATTAAATTTGCACAAAACAAAAGTGTGAGTTTTGACACGGCTTTTATAAAATAACGGAACATACCCTGTATTTACTAGAAGCAGCTAAATGTTGATTTGTAATATTGAAACATGGTTTATTGGTGAATTTGTAAAGGTTTTGAACCAAATATTTTGAAAGTTTCGTATTATACAAAATAATTTTTCTATTGGACAGCAGTAATGCCGTCGCCATGATGGCCAATTGTCATTTTTTACTGACTGACTGACTGACACATGACAGACGCCTGACATTTTAAACTTCAACCGGTCGGTCAGAGACAATATCCAAAGGCACCACCGACACCATGGGGCTAGAGTCGAAAAGCGAAGCCGCCACCTTTTAGGCTGCTCGTCCTCGTCCGTCAATCGGTGACCGACTTTTTGTTGGAAGTAAATAGATCGTACTGATTGCAATAGAATAACGCACACATACATACATACATATTCTCACGCCGTTAGTTCCCATTGGGGTAGGCAGAGACTATCGATCGCCACTTTGTACAATCCTGGCAAACCTCTCTGGCTTCGTTTAGATCCATCAATCTTTTCATACATGCTCTTTTATTCTTCATACTGCGGACACCTGCCTTTTTGAGCACATTTTCTATTTGATCCAAATGTGTCCTCCGAGGTCGTCCTCTACTAACATTACCTTCCACATTGGCTCTATATATCTCTTTCACTAATTTACTGTCATCCATCCTCTCTATGTGCCCAAACCATCTCAACATTCCTTTTTCTATCTTTCTTACAATATCATCTTTTACACCACACCTTTCACGAATCACATCATTCCTCACACGATCACATAACCTTACATTACACACTTTTCTGAGGGATCTCATTTCTACTGCATTCACTCTATTTTCATGCTTCTTCTGCCACACCCAACATTCACTGCCATACATAAGCGTAGGAACGAGGACAGCATCATGCACAGCCATTCGGGCCTTTTCAGACACCGACTGACTAGACATTAGACTATCCAGTGCTCCATTTACCGCATTAGCCTTTTTCACTCTTCTCTCGATATCCTCATCACACTTTCCATCCCTAGTAAACAAACTTCCCAAATATACAAACTCTTTCACTTGTTCCACTTTCTTATCATTAATCTCAATCACGCATTCGGTCATATTCACTTCTCTCTCAAAAACCATAGTTTTTGTTTTATCCATATTCACCCTCATTCCCTTTTTTTCAAAAGACGCACATGCAGTATTCATCATCTCTTGCAGCTCTTCCACCGATGATGCAAGTAGCACTTGATCGTCGGCATATAAGAGGCATTTAATGATGAATCCACCCATTCTCAATCCATAATCACTCGCACACGCAACTCTGTTAAACAGTCATCCATGAACAAATTGAAGAGCCACGGGGAAGCTACACATCCCTGTCGGACACCCCGAGAGATTCCGAACCAGTCAGTATTTTCCCCGTTAATCTCACACATGCACTGGAATCCTCATAGAGTGATACCAGTGCACGTATAAATCGACTCCCCAAACCGAACTTGGATTACACCTCCCATAAACACTTTCTTACCACCCTATCATACGCCTTCTCTAAATCAATGAAGGAGCAATACACCTTTCGGTTCTTAGCTAAGAACTTTTCGGTGATGCTCCTTAAAGAGAAGATTTGGTCCATACATCCCATTCCCTTTCTAAATCCTGCTTGCACATCCCAAATTTTATCATCCGTTTCATTCATCACTCTTTCAATCAAAACCTTTGCATACAATTTACCGACAATGCTGAGTAAGCTAATTCCACGGTAGTTTCTAGCCTCCTGGTGTGACCCCTTTCCTTTATATAAAGGCACAATTACCGCTTTGCACCAGTCTTGTGGCACTTTGCCACTCGACCAGCATTTTTGGAAAAGGAAGTACAACCAGGAAGCCACTACCCCTTTACCAGCCCTCAGCATTTCAGTGTTTATCCTGTCATACCCTGCCGCTTTTCCTAGTTTCATACTTTTCATTGCTTTCATTATTTCTTCCATACTGATCTCACTGTCACTAAAGTCACCCATAACGTCGTTCCAATCAACATTACTGCCGATTGGCGAAGAAATTGATGTATCCTCTTTTTCAAAGAGTCCCTCAAAATATTTCTTCCATACTCGCCTTATGCTACTTTCATCCGTCGCCAATTCACCCTGTTCATCTCTCACAACTTTCACTCTCGTGTTTTGGGAAACTCCCTTTTCTTTCCGGATATATTTCCAGAACAACTTTTGGTTATTCCGGAAATTATCGGAGAGTTTCCTCTCACACCATTCTATCAGATCACGCTTTTTCTTTTCTATTTTCTTCTTAACCTCATTCTTAACTCTCTTATATTCATCTTCACTATTCTTCACTACATCATCTGTTACTCTCGCATCCATTCGTTTACTAGCTTTAATCGCTAGTAAATCTAACCAAGCTTTCTTCTTATCTCCAACTGCCTCATTCACATCTTTATCCCACCAACTTGTTGGTGGTCTATTTGTTCTTTTACTCAATCCACATACTTCCGTCGCACATTCAACCATTGACGATTTGAGCACATCCCATACTTCTTCTATTTCCAATTCATCCTTCATCTCCACGCAACTTAGCCTGTCGTCCAATTTCTTCATATATTCATCTCTAATATTTTCATCCCCTTCCAATTTCTCCACTTTTATTCTCGCAAATTCAGTTGTCGACACATTGGCCCTGTGACGCCAACGCGTGCACAGTCCCCTCAATCGTGATATCACGAGAAAGTGGTCTGTGCCAACGTTAATGCCCCTATACGCACACGCCCTAAAAAACGTCGGTCAGATAAAATCGGCATCCCGACTGATCCGATGTCGGTGAAAAGTGGAGAGTATGGAAATACAGGGTGTCCCAAGAAATAGTGTCAAGCGGAAGTCCAAGGAAAAAAAAATTAAGCTTGCATCTCAACAATAGGGAATATTCATGTTTTTCTTTTTTGTCTTAAATTAATAGTTTACTATTTTATAACGTAGAAAAAAATATTACTGGGCTTCAAAATACTCTAGATATTTTTAAAATTGAAATTTAAAACTTTTTAAAAATCTAAGCAGTTCAAACGCCGCCATTTTACGCGCGCTATACGTGACGTCACATGACACGTGCAGTGGGTTTTTACCTTAGTGTTTTCGATGCTTTTGAATACAATTTCGTGTCAGATGACGTCATATTTCGTTTAACCGATGGTGGCGCGTTTTGGAAGTTCGAATTTCGCTCCCTTATTTTTCACTTTTTGAATATTATTTTAGGGGTTTTAATAATAAGTAAATTAAAAAAAACCATTTCATTATAATATTACGATAATAAGTATTCGTGAAAAAAAGTTTTAGGGTTTTTAAAATTTTATGCATATTCCCTATTGATGTCTCTGTGACCAATAATGTCAAAAAAGCAAAGGTTCAACAAAAAAATATGAAAAAAATCATATCTCGAAAACTACAAAAAGTCGCAGAGCATACATAATAATTCGGGTACCCCTAGGGGTATTCTGTCCTTGGACTTCCGCTTGACACTATTTCTTGGGACACCCTGTATATGCGTTAACGCACACCACCGCTCATCGTCACTGATATCGTCGTTGGCCGCTTATCTTGCATTGAAGATGACTGAATCGATGAGATTGCTCACCGATGAGATTGCTCAGCGATGAGATTCAATGTAGACAAATGTTCAATGTTCAGTTTGATTGAGTTGTTAATAGCAAAGCAGCCTGTTTTATACAACACTGGTTTTGTGGAGTTTATAATGTGGAAAAAATAAAACATTCGAACAAGCTATGTAAAACATGATGTGTAAAACAGTTCTGAGCCGCACAGCGCTTTGTCATCAACATCGAAAAAGGACACGAGATTTCTAATGCAAATATATAACAATTAATACTTGGCTATTAAGGCTTACTAAAAAAGACAATGTGATCCAAAAACAGAAAACCTATTATATATATTATACATTGCAAAAACTACTTTTAATTTTTGTTCATTAATTTTATTACTGTTTAAAGTTTTAATTATAACATACTTCCATACATATACTCACGGCCATAAATCCCAAAAGGGGATAGCCAGAGCATTAGAACTAGAAACTCCTCAGCCATATTAGGAAGTTGATAGGAGACAAGATGTTAGAAATATAGTATCGTTGGCTAGGGCGTCGCCAGCCGATGACGCAGGGGGGGGCAAGTTGACTTTAGCTATTACAATTCATACTACATGAATTGTAGGTAAAGTCGACAGCACAGGAAACTTTTCACTTGTACTACGAGCCTTACATCTACAGCGATTGTAATTACAACAGTATATTAGTACTATATACATATATATTCTGTGACAGTACAGAGTCCAACGTGTAAAGCTACACGAGCACAAGCTCTTGACTATGCAATAAAAAACTTGTAAATAAGTTATTATAACATTTATTAGAAAAATAGAATAAATAGGAGTTTGAATTTGAATAAAGTGTACGGCGTATATTTTTTAAATAACCAGATTTTAATATTATAGTGGTCGCTGTTTGTTTATATTAGGTTAATTAAAACATAATTTTCGGGGATTCATTGTAAACTTCTCGACCACCTTATTATTAAAATCTTGTAAGTTTCCATGTATAAGTTTTCGGTGCACAATCATCATGCCCAAACCATTGAGGCGATTTTCACTCATAGTGCTTCTTAGCTAGATTTTTAGTCTCCTGAGGCTGCCAAATGATCGCTCTACCGTACACGTCGTGCATGGAAGAGCGATCAAAATTTTCAACGCTTTTTCCGTTCTTCGGGAAAGAAGGTTTTTGCTTCTTTTAGGATATCAACAATGGTTTGATCTGTTGAGTTTCGTTTATTATGCCAGAACTGCTACCAAAGCTCGACTTAATTTTTTATGTTTGGTAAATTATAAAACTGAGCGATAGTTTCACAAGTTTCTGTGAGATTTTCGACTGACATTGTTTGCATTTGTGCGGGGTGTAATTTAGATAAAGCAAATGATGGAGTATTTTCTTCAGCAAAGCGTGTTTCAAGCGATGTAATAACGGAGTCCAAGTATTGGAATTGGTATATTCATTCGAGTTTCGACGTACGGGAATGATTGTTCAAGGCTTGAACTTCAAGCAAATTAACTCAAAGACTTAAGACTTTGGTTGCATTATATTTGGCAACTTTTTTAGTATCTCTAGGGGAGGGGGGCAACTGAAATTGGCGACGCTTATACCGCAATATAACCGATTTCTACGCGGAAGCCGTGGGCGAAAATCTAGTAATAAATAAGCTCGCTTTGACACCACTATAGTTCTATAAGGCATAGTACGTATAGATTTAAAGAAGAAAGACAGAGTCAACCCTCTTAAAAGTATGTTTTGTTGCGGTGAGTTTAGGCAAGTATGAGGTAACTAGGGACAGTAGAGTGATGAGTTGGTGGGTTAACCTATCTAAGATTGTAAAATTGCAAATATATTGCCGTACGCACATTACAGACACAGTAGTCTTAAAGCAGCTTTGTCACTCATAGAGAAGTCTACTTCAAAACTAAAATAACACATTTGAGTCGGCATCGCGACATGTATATCTAAAACATAATTGAGTCGTATACGATGCTAGACTGTAACACAGCAATATTTCCATTCCTTTCAGCGCTGCTGTAAAAAACCTTGGTGTGATGATAGATAGCACCTTATCTTGGGTGCCGCAACTGGCATTAGTAAGCCGGAGGCTGTTTGCGTCAGCAGGGTCCCTCAGGAGGCTACGTAACTTTCTCCCTACTGCTACCAAAACTGCGTTAGCCCAATTTCTTCTACTACCTATTCTTGATTATGCTGACACCTGCTATCTCGATCTAACTGAAGATCAACTGAACAAACTTGAGCGCTTACAAAATGTATGTATTAGGTTTATTTTCGGACTGCGTAAATATGACCATGTCTCTGCGTATCGCAATAAACTTCAGTGGCTTCCAATTCGTCTCCGCCGGAATGCACATACTCTGTCTCTCCTGTACTCTATCTTGTTTAATCCTGCCACCCCCTCCTACCTTAAAGAGCGTTTCTAATTCCTTCACTCTTCACATGACCTCAATCTGCGTTCTTACCACAATCTTTTGTTGAGTACCCCTTCCCATTCCACCAATTTTTATAGTTCCTCCTTTACCGTCCAGGCTGAACAACTATGGAACGGTCTTCCTGTAGAGGTGCGATTAGCCAAGTCTCTCCCTATTTTCAAGAACATGGTAAAAAAACACTTCCTCTCCGAAACACTATAATATTATTTGTGTTAAAAGTTTATATATTCTATTACATATGTCGTAAAATGTATATATGTATTTTATTTTAAAATGTTTATCTATATTGCATATGTATTGTATTTATTGAATATTATTTATTTATTATGGTTGCTAACGGTGAGGGAAAACATCGTGAGGAAACCCACATGGCTGAGTTGTACTTAGTCATGTGACAGTGTATTCGTACAAAACGGCGATAGGCCTGCCCCCTATCACGTGAGTACACTGTCTAAGCAAAACGTGGGTACCTTCTCTGGAAACTAGATGGCGCTTGCCATGTGAGTTCAGGAGTATTGGTACCTCTGCCAACCCCTTCGGGGATAAACGGCGTGAACTTTTATGTTATGTTATGTTTATTTATTTTATGGAATACTATATGTAAGTGTGTTAGAACTTAATAAATATTTAGTAATATTTAAAATAGATAGATAATAGTTTGACGAAAAATTTTAGATTTTAAGCAAATCAGTTTAATTTATTGGACATCTACCGAACATGTTTTTAATCCAGCAAATCTTTCCATTCATGGGTTGTCTGGAAGAGATCGCTCTTAGTGATAAGACCGCCAGTTGTACTTTGGCTTTTGTACCGATCTTTTTTTTGTAATTCTTGTTTTTTTGTGATGTACAATAAAGAGTTTATTATTATTATTATTTTAGGAGTTGGCACACTAACTAAGGCCTGTGGTATGCATGGAGCAGTAAAAGGTACCAGTCAGCATTCTGTGTTAACTTTAATTTTCGTCATGGTGCACAAGATGCACCATGCATAACATGAGGCCCGCTTATCTTTGTATATTATTTCTGTAAGCCTCTTTCTTGCCCGGAAGCCTGTGACGCGATGAGTTAAGCTAGAAATTTGGTTCAGGTATCGTTTTGTACAGTTCGCGGCCGTGGTGTGCACAAAATTCAGACATCTGATGTAACTGGAATAAGTTAATTGTTACAGAATTTCAAAGTTTCGATTTTGGCCCATAGACTTTGCTTGAGTTGAGTGTCATAAGCGCGCGCAAACTTTAGTCGATCAGAGATGCGCTGTGATTGGTCGGAATTTATTCAGATCGACCAATCAGAAAAATTCTTTAGAAATTCAAAAGAGCTGCTCTGTGATTGGTCGGAAAAATTCAAAATAAACTCATTTTATAGGACGCGACGTAGTCGCGCCAGGGTTACCCACTACCACTAGTTTGTCTGTTAATAGGATTAGGAACACAGCGCATAAATGAGCGGCTTTGACTACAGTCCGTTCAAACTTATTTTAAATCTAGCTTTTCTCTACTTTTCTAGCGCTACTCTGACTGAATCCTTATCGGTATGATGTACCTTATTAATATGGAAAGCAGTAAAAAAAGTAAAGAACACCACGGAGCACTAGACACACTTCACAGCAAGTAATGCTATCATAACATAAATAAAAGTTAATGTCAGCGGTAAAATAAATGTGAACGGACTGTAGCCTTGCGTTGAATTCGTGGTCGTGCGAGTTGTTCGTCCGGTCTTCCAACTGTCTCTTTTAGTTATACAATTCTCGTAAGATAGCACTTTACGTACATATTATGTAAAAACATTGATGATGATGAATTACGACTCAATACTTAAAATGACTCAAAAATTACGAATTATGGCAACCGAAAACCTTAAGCGGCCAGTACACAATGGCGGACGATGGCCCACTGCTCGCAATTGGCAATTGTTGGCCACGATCAATTGGTGTTCACACAATGGCCCATTGCTCATTACTGCCTGGCAATCCACTTGCGACGGACGTCGAAGTAATTATGGTTGCAGCTATTTATTTATTATTATGTATGTAATTTATTTTATTTATGGCGCTATTTATGTTATTTTTACGTCATATAGTGATTATCAATACATTTTGCAATAAAATATTCCAAAAAAAGTATAAGTATCTATGAGCGGTCGGTGACGAACTAAACAATGGCCCATTGTGGAAACACCACCGGCCATGCTACGCCACGATTCCTTTGAAGTGTGCCCGAAAAACCGACAACTTCGCCATTGCGCGCCATTGCGCGCCACGATCGGCAATTGTCCGCCATCATGCACCATTGCCCCCTGTACACAGTGGCGATGGCGAGCAGTGGGCCATCGTCCGCCATTGTGTACTGGCCGCATAATAATTCAGTTCAGACGGTCAACTTGATTGGACACCTTTTGGCATATATTAGTGTTAGAACAGAACTTAGGCGGTTCACACAACAAACCGCAATCCGTCGTCACGTGTTCGTCACGGAGCGCGGATTTCATTATTGTATGTAAGTACATCGATAACGACATGATAGTCCAATAGGTAGAACACCCGCCCGAAAACAGACAGGCGTGAGTTCAAGTTGTCTTTTCTAAAGTCATATGTGTTGTTAATTTATAATGGTTGTTAACGGTGAGGGAAACCATCGTGAGGAAACCCACATGGCTAAGTTGTACTTAGTCATGTGACAGTGTATTCGTACGAAACGGCGATAGGTCTGCCCCCTATCACGTAAATACGCTATCCAAGCATAACGTGGGCATCTGCTTTGGCCACTAGATGGCGCTGTCATGTGATGTTCAGAAGTATTGGTACCTCTGCCAACCCCCTCGGGGATAAACGGCATGAACGTTTATGTTATGTTACATCGATAAGCATAGAAAAAACTCCCGGTACAACACACTAAAAACGCGCCAAAGCACGATCCGCTAGCAGATTCCGCCCGACCACGGACAACCGCAAGGTACAACACACACACTGCGCTCGGCAATGACACATGACACTGTTATCGTGCTTAAGGCACTGGTTCACTTGCGAAAATTCAGATTCTTATTTTCTAATATATTTTCTTGAACAAAACATTCTTATTATGATTAAAACCATAATTATAGTACATAGAATAAACAGTGAAGTTTGTGAAAAATATTAAGATATGAATAGAATGATTATGTTATGTAGCTCAATTGGCAGAGCGACGGGGGCGTATACCCGAGGTCCCGGGTTTGAACCCCGGCGGTGTCGAAATTTTTCTTTCCTTTATTTAATAGTAATAAGTCCCCCCCCACATGACGTTTTCATGTCAAAAACATTCAAATTATATTAAGATGCTAATTCCAGAAATGCGCAAATTTACACACTAAGTTTCAACCCCTCAATTAAATTTTCCTTCTATCTTTGAAGTACAGTACATCACAAAAAAAACTGTGTTAGCATCCTACTTTAGTTAAGCTTACTAAATCATAGGACTTGGGCTGTGCAGTGATCAGTCAGGACCTGTATTTTTATATGATTAACAATTGCTTTAACTTCATTGCTTTTTCCAAATATTAAGGGTTAGGATTAATATGTTTCGGAAATCCTTTCTTGTTTCATTTCTGTATGTTACACTAGCTGAAACAGCAAACGTTTTGCCATATAAATTGTTTCTAGGGGAATTCTAGTTGATCAAATAAAAAGTTAGGGGTGTACAACCCTTATCACTTAGCAGTATAAATAATAGTTCTAAACCTACCAACCGAATGTGTATGCAAAATTTCATTTAAATTGGTTCTGCTGTTTCAGACAAGTTTGGTGACAAACACTGGGTCATGTGAATTTTATATATTAGAAGATATAAGTATGGGTATGGTATAAGTATGATTATCTAAACTTGCTTAAAAGAAAACTTATTGGCGAGCTGATTTGAACTTGGCCAATGATTTTTTTTATTTGTCCATAATGAAGAAACCCCATGACCTAAAGAAATGGCGCCTAAGTATAAAAGTGATTATATTCATGTGATATATTAATAGAAATATGTTTGATATCTGTTGATGGGGGAAACAATCTTGTACATGGTCAACTTTGAAGTAAAATTAATTAGAATGCCCTTGTACCTTTAGTAGCCTTGTTGGCACAGACTGGAAGAGATCAGCTAGTGCAAGTGTATGCCAACATCACAGAGCATAATTATATATTGCATTGCTAGCGACTTGGGATCCTGCTATGAGAAAAACACTTTATGATTTTAACATTTAATAAACTTCTCCAATATATTAACATACTGACACATAAGCTCTACACAGTTATTTAGTATAACACTTTTATATTGAAATAGTTTTAATTTACTAATTGACTTATTTATTTCAGTTACTTTTTCTACAAATAAAGGTATGATGACATCATTAACACTATTTTTCTCGGTACACTCATTGGTAAAAGAATATATTATCTTGCTTACATTATAGGATTCTTTGTAAAAATATTTGACAACCATCAAAAGGGCATACAAATTAAAACTGAGGCCTTTTAAATCTACATACAAGTCTTTATCTAACCCATGATTCCCAATAAAAAGTATTTGTTCTTGTGACAGTTTTGAGTTAATACTTTGCAAATACATTTCAATAGTTTCAAAATCAAATGAAACAAAATCTAATTTATTTGATGGTATTATAAAACCATATTCAGTTATAAGTTTTGAATTGTAACTGTCCCCATAACATATAAAGACTTGGGAATATGCTTCAAAATCATTGTTAGTATAAATAGAAAATTTTATATTAGAAAATTGGTGATCTTGAACATTTTGTACGGGAATGCATTTAAAACTGTTATTGATAAGTAGTTTAGTCTCATTACGAGCTTTTGGACTATGATTGATCATATCTAGATATGGACATAAAGATATATTTGTATCACCATTCAGTAATAAAAGAATAGTTCTTGGGCTGTTTTTAAATTCCAATAATTTTGTTAAATCCATATATACACATCTAGTATTCACAGTAAAATAGGCCCACTCGTATAGTGACTTTGAAAATTTCTCTTTCAATAGTATAATCTCCTTACAACTACTTTTATTACTTTCTAAAACTTCACAAAATACTTTCAATGAAGATTCTACCACATCTTTTTGCTTGACAATAACAGAATATATTCTACTATCTAAATGAGGTTGTATATCACTAGGTAAGAAATATGGCACACTATAAGTTTTAGGTAAACTTTTTAAATAAATAAACCATGGGGATCTATTGGCAATAACAGTTTGATAAACTACATAAAAAGCTAACAAGGACTGGAATGATAAACATTTATAAAATTTGGTAAATGGGTCAAAACAACATTGATTAAAAATATCATTGAATACAGGGTCCATCAGCAAGGTAGTAATATTAATAGTTAAATTTAAAGGTAAACATAATAGTTCTTCACCAGACTTTATCCTTTTCTTCGTCAAAACACCTCGCCCAGTATCATTGAAATTGGCTAATCTCAACTTCTCATTTTTATTCAGACCATGTACTGAGAGCCAGGAATTCAAAGACACAACATCTTCTGCTTGTTCACAACTAACGAAATTACGCAAGTTTTTCTTGGCTCGTCTTCTTTTGGTTCTACCCATCGCACAGTCAGTTGTATTCTGGGTCCATTTGCTTGGGCACTATATAAGCATATGCGTTACTATTTTCAAATATATTTAGTTTTATATAGGTATCTTGAAATAAACAAGAATTCAATGTATTTATTTATTAGCTGGTAACGATTTTTTGTTTGTTTTGTTATGACAAGCAAAAGACAAATACAACAATACAAGTGACATTGACACTGACACATGCGTTGTGTTGTTATTCCATTTTGCATTAAATTTAATAAAATGTAACACCTTATTCCTTTTAAATAATAAAATATTTAAAATTATAAAAGTCTCCATACTACATAAATCCACATAAATATTTTTGATTTAAACGTTTATGTTTTTTTGTGTTATTTCTATGATTGTGATTTATCATATTATACGATTTATTTCCTAAGAGAATAAAAATTAAATATCACTGTTAGACAAAACATAACGCAGTGCAGTCGCTTCGTTCCAAAATACGTTTTTTTTTGTCCTGTCATGTCAATAATATACCAATATTGACTTACCAAGACCAAAACTGAACCTTTGTTCTTTTGGATTATATTGTCCCAGCAAGGTCCCAGCCCTATTGTTGATTTTCAAATCAAATAAATTGCAACGTCTCCTAATTTAAATTTAAATTAACTAGTGAAGACTACAAAATAATATTTTTTGTTTCTTTGTGAATAAACAAACGCGACAGAATGACCCAACAACAAACAAAAAACTGTATTACTCTTCGAGGGTCTGCACAGATAATTTGTGAATATTTAAGTGAGTAAATACTTCTGTTTTCGTAACGTTTTTTAACTGGTCTGAGTTTACAAAACTACATTTTGTTATGTTTACAGAGTATGCTATAAATTCCGTATTATTCCAACGAGGATTATACCCACCTGAGACTTTTAAAGCAGAACAACAATATGGAATCACATTACTTCTGTCTGAAGACGCTCAGATCAAGAATTTCTTAACTAACCTACTATCAAAAAGTGAAGGTATGCATTTTACAACAAATATTCTTGCCGGCTTTCGGTAGCATTGTCCCCATATCTTCGTAGGCGTGTTGTAGAAGCCAACTAAGGTTATGGTTAGAGATTCGGCCTACAATTGTTCTTTATATATTTCTAGATAAAAAGATAAAAAAAGACATATACTCACGGCTATAAATCCCTAGATGGGGTAGCCAGAGCTTAGGAATTAGAAATTCCTCAGCCACTTTTGGAAAGTTAAGTGGGGAAAAGATGGTAAAATAAAGGTTATTGGTGATGGGTCTCCCACGTCATTGCCTAAATATCCCTTTAAAGCCCCAATACCGTTAGTCACTGAAGAAATGGGGTAGTGCTATACTAAGCCCACACTACACAGCAAATTAGTTAAATTTAATTTAATTACACCAATTATTTCACTTCCCAATTACCCTATGATTTAATAATAATAATTTGAACATAGCTTGTCATCATTTAACACTTGCAATAAAAACAAAGAGAAATCTTATAAATTAGGCAGAAACTCACTGATTTGACCTTTGTGGATGTATTTTATTTTATTTATCAATGTATTTAAGTTTCTTGTCATACCATATATCTGTTTACAAAAAGTGCAGTGTGAAAGTCAATATCGTAAATAGAATAGAGAAGGTTATGTCAGTAGAGGATGACCACAAAAGACCTAGAATGTACTCAAAAAGGCAGGCATTGGGTATGTAAATAAATATGGCATAAATATAAAAAAATATGTATGTACATGTAGTTTAAGAAGTTCATTCAAAGTAGTGGTTGATAGTTTCCTTTATTTATTCTTTATTTATTAGTCTCTGACTTCCCTAATAGGAAATACATACATACATACATATACTCATGGCTATATTTCCCTAGAAGGGGTAACCAGAGCTAAGGAATTATAAATTCCTCAGCCACTTTTGGAAGTTGAGTGGGGAAAAGATGGTAAAAATAAAGGTTTTTGGTGATGTGTCTCCTACTGCATCGCCCGAAAATCCAATAAAAAGCCCCAATGCCCTTAGTTGCCTCTTACGACACCCGTGGGTAGAAAGGGGTAGCAACATTCTAAGCCGGCACTACACGGCAAATAATAGAAAATAATGGTGTGAATATATGTTTGTATGCATATTTCTTATCTATGTTAATGATATGAAATAACAATTGATAATTTTAAATTATTTATTACATATTTACATAACATAACATAAACGTTCACGCCGAATATCCCCGGAGGGGTTGGCAGAGGTACTAATACTTCTGAACATCACGTGACTTTGTCACCTGGTGTTCAGAGTACCCACGTTTTGCATGGACAGTGTACTCACGTGATAGGGGGCAGGCCTATCACCGTTTTGTACGAAAACACTGTCACATGACTAAGTACAACTCAGCCATGTGGGTTTCCTCACGATGTTTTCCCTCACCGTTAACAACCATGATAAATTGACCACACATATGTCATTAGAAAAGACAAATTGGTGTAGGCCCGACCCAGGATTTGAACACTAGTCGTTTGCACGATAACCGAGTGTTCTACCCACTGGGCTATCACAGTTGTTGTTAACGGCGGCGGCGGCGAGCGAGAGTTCGAGCGGCAGCGGAGGCGAGAGCGTGAGCGGGCGCGCGGGGGGCAGTGACTCCGGGCCCCAGCCCAGCCCAGGCAGTCGCTCACGAAACGTCTACGCGCACATACACCTTGCCTATTTTTCAAAGTCTAGTCTATATTCTGTCACTATCTGTATCTTTTATTAGTTTATAATAAAACCTAAAGGCGATTTGGATTTTCATTCGATTTGTCGTACCACAACCCCTACAAAGTGGTCCATTTCGAGCCGGATCTGCTATGTTCCGAACGCCTTCAAAAATGTCCGTCAACACGCGCAGCGTAACTAAACGTGAACTAGAAAAGAAGATGGAAGACGAGAAAGCAGAACATGAACACAAGTTAGTTGAAACGCCTCAAATGGAACAAAGGATAGACGACAAAACTATTTTTTTGGATGTGGGTAGTGTGAAAGTGAATCCGAATGTATCTCAACCGTTACCCCAACGTTCTCGAAAAAGTAGTAAAGCTGGATCAAGGAAAACGTCATCTTCTGTCGAGGCACGTCGCAAGAAGCTAGAACTTGAAGCAGCAGAGGCAAAGGCGCGCATCCAGATGGAACTAATAGACAAGCGGCTGCAGGCGGATCTCGCCGAACTAGATGAGGAATACAGTCCACCAACGGAAGAGGATGAAAAATCTACCTTACGGAGTGATATTGCGAGGTGGGTCGAGCACAGTCAAAATGAATTGGAAACGCAGCGAGCTCCCGAACAGGATGCAAACCCGGGCCCGCTGTGCCCGCCGGCCGCAGTAGCCGCCGGCACCAACGGTTCAATTCATCAGCTGGCATGTGCACTGAAGGAAGTCACGACACCGTCACCCAGCGAAGAACAACACTCGACGTTGAACATAACTTACGACGGCCAAGACGCACATTTGGAAAATAATAAACTTCTCCAAGAGCTACATTGTGATGTCCGCCGCTACTTCTCCATCGAACCTATGGGAGTATCTGCTAAACCCAGGCAGAACTCAAAAGATGTACGGGCCCAGGATCACCTGGAACAAACTTCTGAAATTATCGATGGTCAGTGGCACGTTGGCTTACCTTGGAAGAACGAGCAATGCGTCATGGTCTCCTATATACATAAACAAGGTAACTTTAATATGCGATATTGGCATAGCAACAACAAAACTGTGCTTAATGACATTCCACAAGAGGCCCTCGGGGACAGTGCTGTAAAGTTCAAAATCGAAACACCATACCGAGGGAGCGAGCGAAACCCAGTACCAAATATTATTTACGAAAAATGGCTGAAATGGATTAATCAATTAAAATCAATGAATAGTGTGAAGTTACCTAGATACTACCGAGCCGCTGCATGTGCGAGCGCGACATTCACGCGCACCGCGGGAGCGAGCGAGACGGCCACATCCCTTATCAGCGAGCGCTACGGCGACGGCGGCGGCGGTGCGGCGGCGCCCTCACTCATACCGGTTTGTTATGATAACCTGCAGCTACACGTATTTTGTGAGGCGTCGAATAAGATCATTTGCGCAGTCGCATACTGGAGGTGGGGCGACGAAAACAATACCTATCAGACGTTTATAGCCAGCAAATGCCGCGTCGCTTCAATGAAAATAACGTCTATTCCCCGTATGGAACTAGAATCAGCTGTTCTTGCTGCTCGCTTTGCTGAAACTATTATTAACGAGCATAGAATTAAACCGCAGCGTAGATGCTTTTGGAGTGATTCATCCACTGCGCTGCACTGGATAAAGAATGACGCGCGGAACTATAAAGTTTATGTTGCGCACCGTCTTGGCGAAATCGACGAGCGAACTCATAAGGATGAGTGGAGATATGTTCCATCGAAGCTTAATGTCGCTGATTTAGCCACCAAAGAGTCACTTGAACGAACAACATTACCTAAAGAATGGATCAATGGACCGGCATTTTTAATGAAAGATGAAAGTGAATGGCCGCTCCATATAAATAATTTACAAGTAAATGAAGACCAGCTGGAGCATGTGAATCATGTACATACAAGCACACAGCTCTCACCAACTCCAGACCCTACTCGATTTTCTTCATGGAAACGACTTCTTAGAGCTACGTTCGTGATGCTGAAATTCATAAATAAATGTAGACTTATCGACGAAGAAGATGATATCACCATGAAAAAGGCAGAAAGGTTACTACTAAAAAATTCACAACTATCAACATTTCCTGAAGAAATAAATTGTCTGAAAAATAAAAGATCATTATCTAAGACTAGTCGAATACTTACCTTGTCACCTTACCTCGACGAGCACCAAGTACTTCGCCTAGGCGGGCGCATCGACGCCGCTGATGACGTCACACCTGAAGCGAAAAGACCTACAATATTAGATGGGCGAGATTATGTAGTACGTTTATTGGTGAATGATTACCATATTCTCGCAACGCACGGGAACCAGGAAACTGTGGTAAATGAACTGAAACAGAGATATAGTATATTAAGGATTAGACCGACGGTAAAAAGTGTTGTAGCAAAATGTATGGTTTGTCGAATTCGAAAAAGTAAACAAGAGATCCCCAGAATGGGTGACTTACCGAAAGCTCGAGTAGCGCACCATCAGCGCCCATTTACATTTTGTGGAGTGGATCTGTTCGGCCCGATGGAGGTCACTGTTAGAAGAACACGCGAAAAACGATATGGCGTCTTATTTACATGTTTAACTATACGAGCCATTCACGTTGAAGTTGTGAGCACACTTACCTCAGACTCTTTTATAATGGCTCTGCGAAGAATGGCTGCACGACGAGGTTGGCCCCAGAAACTCTACTCAGACAATGGAACCAATTTCAGAGGTGCTGAAGCTGAAATAAAAAAGTCAATCGAAGAACTCGACGAGGACTATTTAAAAAGAGTAGCTCTTTACTACGGGACTACGTGGGTCTTCATACCAAGTGCCAGCCCACACTGGGGTGGGGCTTGGGAACGTATGATACGTAGCGTTAAGAATAGCCTGAAAATAGTGCTGAAAGAACGTGCCCCGCGAGATGAGACCCTAAATACTTTGTTGGCTGAGGTTGAAAACATAGTTAATAGTCGTCCGCTGACTCATGTATCAATAGAACCGGGGAGCACTGAAACGCTGACGCCTAACCACTTCCTCATCGGCTCATCGTCAAATCTACCACATCTGGGTTTATACAACGACTCCGATTTTTATTTAAGAAGACAATGGAGAATAGCCCAACGACTGGCTGACCTATATTGGAAGAGGTGGGTAAAGGAAGTTTTACCCGACTTACTCCCACGTAGAAAGTGGAATCAAGATCATAGGCCTTTGCAAGTGGGAGACCTTGTTTTCATTGCCGACCCAAATGGAACCCGTAATGTCTGGCCGCGAGGCCTGATAGCCGAGGTGATGCCGGGAAAGGATGGTAGAGTACGTGCGGTAAAAATAAAAACCAAGACGGGTCTACTTGTAAGGTCAGCGGCACGCATCGTCCGTATACCCATCGCTGATGGTGATAAGTGCTGTTAGCCAGCACTGGGGTGGAGAATGTTAACGGTGGCGGCGGCGAGCGAGAGTTCGAGCGGCAGCGGAGGCGAGAGCGTGAGCGGGCGCGCGGGGGGGCAGTGACTCCGGGCCCCAGCCCCCCCAGGCAGTCGCTCACGAAACGTCTACGCGCACATACACCTTGCCTATTTTTCAAAATACTAGTATTTTCTGTCAGTATTTGTATCATTTATTAGTTCATAATAAAGTTCTAAAGGCGATTTGGATTTTAATTCGATTTGTCGTACCACAACCCCTACAGTTGTATTACATATTTATATAGAATATTTTGTTAAGATTAAGATCACAAGGTTTCATGTTGTGATTACATACATACATACATACATCCATCCTGACGTCCCTCAGCAGGGACAAAGGGCCTTGAGCAGATTTCTCCATCTGGCTCGATCTTGGGCAGCGGCTGCGAGATCCTCCCACTTCAATCCCACAACTTTTGCCTCATTCTCCACAGAACGTCGCCAGGTTGTTTTTGGGCGGCCTCGTTTACGTTTCCCGGTTGGCTGCCAGTTGAGCACTTGCTTCGACGGGAATACATCGTGTCTTCTCAGGGTATGACCCAGCCACCTCCATTTTCTTGTGAGGATTTCCTGGTCGATGGGTTTCTGCTTAGTCAGCCTCCACAGTTCCGTGTTCGAAATGGTTCGTGGCCAGTAAATCCGCAAAATTCGCCTTAGGCATTTGTTGACAAATACCTGTAGCTTGCTGGATAGGTCTTTCCGAACGAACCATGTTTCGCAACCGTATAGCAAGACTGACTTTACGTTAGATTCGAAAATCCTCACTTTTGTACGCCGGGTCATGACGTTAGAGCTCCACACCGGCTTTAACTGGGCAAAAGCACCTCTAGCTTTGTTTAGGCGGGTTTCGATGTCCATCTCTGTTCCTCCTATTGGGTTCACTACTCCCCCGAGATAGGTGAATTTCTCAACCCGTTCGACATCTTCGCCATTAATTTGGAGCGGCTGGTTATCCAGGGAGTTAAGACGCATCTCCTTGGTCTTGCTTATATTGATGCGAAGGCCCTCTTTCGCAGCTTCCGTGGCTAGGTCGTTTGTCTTGGACTGAAGGTCAGAACGTTTTGTAGAGACTAAGCACAGGTCATCAGCAAAGTCGATGTCTTCTAAGTCTTTGCCGTGAGACCATGGTAAACCCCTTCGGCATTTGCAGGTCACTCTACACATAACGTCGTCCAGGACCATAAGGAACAAAATTGGAGACAGTAGACATCCTTGTTTCACACCTGCAGTCACTGGGATGGGATCAGTGAGACGGCCTTTGTGCATCACTCTACAGGAGGACCCTTCATACAGACACTTGATGAGTCCGATGATCTTCTCCGGTATTCCTCTCTTTTTGAGTGTGCGCCATATGCTGGACCACTTCACACGGTCGAATGCCTTCTCGAAGTCGATAAACAATGTAAAAACTTCACATTGCATTTCGTTGCATTGTTCGAGGATCATTCGGATTAGATTTAGTTGGTCTGTGCACGATCTACCTGGTCTGAAACCACCCTGCTCTTCTCTCAAGTGTGCGTCCACTGCACTCGCCATCCTATTTAGAATGTTGTGATTAGGCGTTTTATTAGAAGGCTGCATTTAGTTATGCGGCTAGGCACTTAATTAGCTGCATATTTAACCAGATGGCTGCAACTTATAAAGACTCGAATTAATTGCATTAATAGAGAAATATATTTCCCTTCCTTGGATGACTAAAAGATAAATAAAAAGGGATTATCCTATTGTTAACCATTGATAATCATCCATTGGTTGTCTTGAAGGTAAGCCCTTTCTTACAGCCAATTTATACTTTTAAACAAAAATTTTGTATCTTCAACATGTTTTTAATTTTGACATTTAATAAAGAGTTTTCTATTCTTTCTCTAATTGAATTGTAAAGACTAAAAATATTCAGCAGATGCAAAGATATACAGAATGATCTCCCTTTTATAGTCATCTTACCTAAAATTTTGATTTGAATAGAGTTAGCCAGAGCTTTGAAAATAACAATTGTCACAATTAGACTTGTTTGTGCATGAAACCTCATGTGGGGATTATTTACTTATCAATTAAGGAAAGAAAAATTTCGTATACCTAAATGTTTTGGGTTGGAGTCCTGATGGTGTCTATTTTTTTTCTTTCATCAATTCGGTATGCTGTGTAGTGTCGGCTTAGAATAGCACTACCCCATTTCTTCTGGTGGGTGTACGTAAGAGGCGACTAACAGTATTGGGGCTATTAAGGGATTTTTGAGCGATGCGGTTGGGACATTTCAAGACACTTTGTTAACACTAGCGTTTAACACTAGCGTTTAACACTGGCGTTTTGCTTGGACAGTGCGTCCATGTGATTGGGGTCAGGTTCATCTCCATTTGTATAAATACGTTATCACGTGATTAAGTACAACACAGCATGTTGGTTTCCTTACAACTTTTTCCAATATATAAAATTTTAATTTCAGAATGGATAGTCAATAAACAAGTAAGCAAACTATCTCTCATTATCCTAAACGTTGCTAACAAAGAAGTATTAGAATGCTGGGACTTCAACGTACAATACGAAGATGGGGACCCCGCGTTAACCAAAGAAAAGAACGAACAGGCCACAGGCAAAGAGTTGAAAAAAATACAACAAGAAATTCGTGATGTCATGCTTCAAGTGGCTGCTACAATATCCTATCTACCCTTCTTAGACTGTAGGTGCTCTTTCGATGTCCTAGTCCACGCTAAACCTGGATGCGATGTACCAGAAAAATGGTCCGAAGCAGAACCAATATCTATAGCTAATGCCCAAAATGTACAGTTGAAATCTTTCTCTACGGGTCTTCATAAAATGGAAACTGTTGTTAGTTATAAGTTAGCTGATTAGGATGTTATTATTTGAGTAAGTTTCGAGCTTAAGATTTAATGGTATTTGGATGCTTTTCTAGTGATAGAGTACAAAATAATGTAAGACAATCTACTTTTCTTAGGAATATAAATACTCTTTTGAATAAATTATTGTGCCTTGAAATACCATTCTAGCATGCTTGTATTTGTGTAACGAGTGTGGCTCAAAATGCGATGAAGGTATACGATAGATTGTAAGTGTGATAGATATAGTTGTTTTTACCATGAGACAGGAAGTAAAAATGACAAGCATGCTAGGTCAATTAAAGCTTATATGGCAGTTAATGTTTAAAATTTTCTTCGCTTTCCAATTGCAAAAGATGATGAAAAAAATTTTTGAGTCCAAATTTTACTTATACTTTACCGACTTAGGCGATTCTTACACTGCCCCGCATCACGCTACGCGCGTACCTGCGGAAATGCAGATCTGCATCATCATGCGCGTTTTTACGCACTCACGCGCGTAGGTGCGTTTTCTAGATTCACGCACGCGGCTCTCATTTCATTCAAAGCCGTTCTCTGCGGTTAAAGCGCATGAACGCGCGTGGAAATATTAGACTGTGCTTGTTTTTTATACAAACGGAGATACATACAAGCAACGGCAGAACACGTATCAGTGCGCTATGCTTCGTTCTGCGGGGCAGTGTGAGAACCGCCTTAATTTATACTTATGGGTATGGATTCATAAAGTGTAGTCGGAGCTTTGGAACCAACTCCTACTACTTATCTATTAGATGGGCTTGATTGGTCATCTAAATCATACATACATATACTCACGGCTATTAATCCCTTAACGGGGTAGCCAGAGCTTTGGAGTGAGAAATTCCTCAGCCACTTTTGGAAGTTGATTGGGGAAAATATTGTAATAATAAATGTTTTTACACTTAAAAAGCCCCTATACCCTTAGTCGCCTCTTACGATCGCTCACGGGTAGAAATGGGGTAGTGTTATTCTAAGCCGACACTACATGGCATCTCTATCATCATCATCAATAATCTATCATCATCTAAATTCAATTTTTACATAATATGTACTTTCATACATAATCTATTACCATTTTAAATAATTCACCATTTTTTATTACTTGTTCATCAAAGTTTAACAATATGACTGTGATGTAAATACATACTGCGGTTAAAGGATAATTGTATTGCAAATAAAAGTAATGTGATTCATGTAAATCAGTATTCGATTTTATGGATTAAGTGTTTATTATAGGCATTATGTATAATAATCATCCACCAATGATTTTTTCAATAGAATGTGGTATCATTAAATATAAAGTGAATTTATTTTCATTTATTTTTGTATTTTTATTTATACAATTTTAGGAAATATGTATTCATTAGCCCGGCGGTGGTGTATTTATCTTTTATGCCAAGTTATTGTTCATAATGTGTTACTAAACACTTTATCCAGAACGTAAATTCAAACAAAACATAGATTTAAGATTAAAATAGCGTAAGCCAAATTGTGATAAAAAGTCGTTTTTGTACAATTTTAATGTTCTTATGGAATTTTGAATTATACCGACTTTTGAAACCTGAAGTTTGTTTTATACTTACCAATTATTTTAATGAATCTACAGCTTTGTTTTAAGTAACGTTTGCTTGTAACTGGCTACAAGATTAGTTTTTTTATAGTTCCTGCCTTTGCGTGCTAGTTACGGTAACCTTCACCTGGCACACACTTTTCTTCGTCAAACCTTACAGTCTTTAAAGTGTCAAGAATAGTTTTTTGCTGTATGTTAGAAACTTTCGTATTCTATTCATCTGTTGTTCAGAACTTACACTTGCTGAGGCATATGACTTTCGGAGGGTGTTGGTTCCACTAGCTTTAACTCCTTTTTGAGTGACCCCTTTTTGAAATAAGAATGAAGGAGGGCATATGTCGTAGGATGATTTGATGTTTAGGTTTTTTGCAAAAAACCTAGGGATTTTGCAAAAAACCTAGGGATTTTGCAAAAATCCGGATAATTAGACAACGGCTATGATATTTTCTAATCTTGCTAGGTTTTTTGCAAAAAAACTAGTTGCTTTAGTATGACTCCGAAACGAAATGTCAGTTTTTATAAATACTGTACACTGATTGGTCGATTGCAGTGTCCCATAAACACGTCATCTCTGATTGGTTGTTAATTATAACGTACTTAATTCATTGTTCCTACCTACATTTAATTTGATTGTTATTCTAATTTTAATTACAAAAATTTCCTAAGTATAAAAATAGTATTGTCATTTCCCTTTATAACTCTAGCTATAATACCTCAATACTACAATTTAAAACGTACTATCTATTTGTTACTACATTGAAGACGTCCGTGGCCGAGTGGATAGGTGACCAGCTTTTCGGTCTGGAGGTTGCGGGTTTGACCCCCGCTGAGAGTAACATTTATGTGATGAGCATATGTGTATTATATTATATTAAATATATCGCTGAGTTAGTATCCCATACATGTGTTACTTAGTTTGGGATAACTTGAGCTGTGTATAATATGTCCGAACGTGATTGTAATTTTACTCCAACAAGAGTAAAGAAAAATATTTGATTCCTAGTATCAAATAAGTATTGTCATTTCTTACCCTTTATAACTCTAGCTATAATATCTCAATACCACAATGACGAACCAATCAGAATAAGTGTAGGCGAGCAATCAGAAATCAGCCAATCAGCATTAAAGAAGTACAATCTTACTAAACCAACTAGTTTTTTTGCAAAAAAACCTAGTAAGATTAGAAAATATCATAACCTTTGTCTAATTATCCGGATTTTTGCAAAATCCCTAGGTTTTTTTGCAAAAAACCTAAACATCAAATCATCCTACGACATATATATCATATTAGTCAATACATATTTACTGCTGGATTAGGACCTTCTCCATATCTCAAACGAAGATCTTCTAACCAAGTGTTTCTGAAACATTTGCTGAGTCCACTCTTAGTCCAAACATAAACATATAACATACATAACATAAACGTTCACGCCGAATATCCCCGAAGGGGTTGGCAGAGGTACTAATACTTCTGAACATCACGTGACTTTGTCACCTGGTGTTCAGAGTACCCACGTTTTGCATGGACAGTGTACTCACGTGATAGGGGGCAGGCCTATCGCCGTTTTGTACGAATACACTGTCACATGACTAAGTACAACCCAGCCATGTGGGTTTCCTCACGATGTTTTCCCTCACCGTTAACAACCATGACAAATTAACCACACATAAGTCTTTAGAAAAGACAAATTGGTGTAGGCCCGACCCAGGATTTGAACACTAGTCGTTTGCACGATAACCGAGTGTTCTACCCACTGGGCTATCACGGTTGCTAGTCTTAGTCCAAACTAACTTGAAAAGAAAAATAAGTGACTCATAAGGCAATTATTTTATTGGAGCTAAAAGACAGATAAATAGTTACAAGACTGTAGGATTCTTCATGATGATTCCTTCGCAATAAGCATTCCGAAACGTATACGTAGGGAAGACGTAAAAATAGAACAAGGTATGAAAGAAAACAATAAGAATAAAATTAACATTTATTTATTAGCAAATAATACTGTACAAATTAATGATAGGCTACGGTACGCACACGTAATTATAATTTTCAATCTTACGTTTTCAAATCTATAAGTGCTCCCTCACCGGGAGCATTGGCGTGTAATGTTACGTTACAAATTTGAGCTTTACATCAGTGAAGGAGGAGAACCGAGCATTTGCGCACCTTGCAATGATACAATGAATTACACGCGAATGCTTGTCAGTCAGGGAAGTATTATTGTAATGTAATGCTCCACGTCGAATCAATAATATTACAGTACACGTGAATGGTCCCGGTGTGGGAGCACCTTAAGGATCGTATAAATAGTCAAGCATTTTCGTACAAAACTTTTCAACTAACTACTTGTCGTTGTCGGTATTATGCAGCGCTCCTGGCGGATAATGACTGAACTATCATAAGTCCCCATGTTACAAGGTTTTTGCCTTTTTTATTATTTAGTAATCACTATTCATCTGGGATTATATCCATGCCGTGAGTATTATAGAACTTATAGTAATAGAAAAGGTTCTATGATAAAATTGATGTTTGTGATGGAAGTGAGAATTAATTCCGGGAAATAAGCAAGTATTTACAAATCTAAAGACATATGGCAAATTTGAACAGTTTATTATTATTGAACTCCGTGTATGTTTGATTAAAAAAGATTAAACAAACAGCTTAGCAGGATTACTTTAATTGTAATTCCAAAGTAAAGTAATATTCAAATTATAGGAAGTAAAGATCTTTATTTTATCGTCTCATTCAATGGGCAATATTGGACATAGTTCTCGTCCAAATAGTAATATAACTTCTCATATTTACTGATCTAACTCACGCTGCTCATATCAATTGGTTGTGTCCATGTGCATTGAAACTCGATTTCAAGGTACCAAATAATTTGTACGTTACAGAACTACAGCAATTTAAGTAATTTCCCATTTTTTTACGCTTTCTCTAGCTATCGGATGCTTCATGGAATGGAGTCCTAGCTATATTTATAGAGATAGGTAATTAATACCTAAAAAGCCACGAAGGAAAGGTTTTATCGATCTACCCCGATGAAATAACTATTCCTTCAATCGCAAACCATTATTTATTTATAATTACTTTTCATTTTCTTATTTCCATTTTCTGGCTAACCCGGGGTGGTTAGACTTATAAGAGTTTCATAAACTTTCTAAACCCTATGTATTATAAAAAGGACATCAAAATCTCATAATTATTGCTCTTACATTTATTGCTATCAAGCTTTTAAAATAATTAGGAACATTGACATATAAAAGCACCCATTATGTTTTATCTACCTACTTTAAACACTTTTCAACTAATTAGCGAAGACATTTTCTCAAAACCCTTTGTCAAAGCTAGCCTATTTATAAGACTTAATCGAAGTTCTTATAAAGTGGCATTTTTGAAAAGGAAATACAGTTCCAAAGGTCTATGTCGCTTGAACATAGTGTATTTTGTAGTATTGACACTACGGCGGAGTTATGTTCTTCATGGAGTCACGGTGGATTTTTAAATGACTCATTTTTGAAAATATGGATAACTACTGTATTTATTAGAGCAAACAGTTCACGTATAAAAAGCTGTCAGATTTTTTTGAAAGTAAATTACCCTTTATTGTTTTTTTATTTGCTTGAACAAGGCGAAGGTGTCTCTTAGGGTTGTGTTTGATGGTAATAGTGTCTAATCGATCAGTTACTATGTAACCGCCAAAATAGTATCGAGTTTAAGTATGTGATAACCACCATATATAGTATCATAACTTGTATCAGGGTTCTTGGTAGGAGGAAAATCTTATGCGACATATTATCAATGTGTCATGTAATAGACGATTATATGTATATCAAAATGATTAAGGTAGTAATCTTTTCCATAATTTTGTTATAGCTTTATCGATCTGTATAGGTAGCATTAGGTGTGTAAGAGCGAGTTTGTCACCTGAGAAGTGAGAAACTGTCAATTTATTCATACAAAATCTGTCAGTATCTAGTCTGACGTACTCACTCTCACAAGTCTTAAGCTACGGTGGCTAATCGTACCAATACAAATGAGTGGGCTATCGGATCTGTTAATTTTCTATAGGAGTGTAACTTATTACAACAAAATTAACCAAAACTTTGTCAATTTATAGTAGGACGGATAACATATCAAAATAATTTAATTTACTTGTCTACTTTTCAGTAGGTCTTATATTGCAAAATAGGTGTGATACTAAGGTATGTCTGTGGCTCATGCTACTGCAACTACCTAATTTATTTAATTATTATAGGAATGCATTTACTATCGTTCGGCTACATCTCGCTTCGTTAACGAATAATTTATCGATTCAGGCTCCAGCGATTAATCGTTCGGGTCGTCTTCGTCCAAAACTGTAAAAAAACAAATATTACTTAGTATTTAATTGTTTGTCCTCAATTGCGTAAATTAGGAAAGCTTTCGTACTAACAATTTTGAATTTATTATATTAAATTTATCTCACAACAAATAATAAGTTGATAAGAAATTTAAAGCAGTGTTAAGTATAAGAAAAACGGGTTTCCTATAGCATGCCAAAGCCTAGGCTTAAGGAAGGAGGTTAGTTCTGCTGATGTTAGTAAAATAAAAAACTAAATGTTAAGGTTACGGTTAACAAAAACAGGAAAAAATAATATAAACAATACATACCATTTCAATGAATTAACTTAAAAGGGATGGGATATACCTAATATAAAAAAAAAACAAAAAGATCTCTCGGTTAATTCCAACACTCATTCTTTTATTGTAATTTGGTATTTATCCCACATGAAAATTATTACATATTATTCTTTTCACGTCTTACTATTTGTTGTGAGACTATCATAATATTAAATTGAATAAAAAATTCAGAACTCAATATTTGTTATTTTTCTCTATACACAATGAATTCACTGGGGTGACATTTTAAAATATTCTTGAAAATAGCATCGAAAAGTCTCACTTAAGAAATACATTCATTTAGTACATACACATCTTCTCTCATATAATAATAAATATTACGTTAAAAGTTTTAATAAAACATAAATAAAATCAAACTTATACACTAGTTGAAGAAAATTGATCAATTCTCTATGCGATTAAAATATTGTAATTATTTCAAAGTAACTGCAAAAAAACCTTTTATAAAATTGTAATGCCCCTTAACTCTTTAAATGCTTCATACATTTTGATTTTCATCATGATCGTAGGTCATAATAAAAAAAAACATATGAATTACATGCAAATAACAGAGGCATAAACGAACAGTTATATCAATGGAAGTTATCTTAAAGTATATTTAAATATAATAGACTAAAACTCCACAATCATATCATCAACAATCGTATCAATAAAATAATAATAACGTATAATTAAATCTAACTAATAATACATAGCTAATGAATAAAACTGACATTTGACTAGGTGGAGTATGTTGGGCCAATCAGAGTGAACTTGGCGTTTCATTATTACAATCCAATCAACTATTTCATATTTTAACAATATTCTCTTCCTACCAGACTCTAAATGTACTGTATTATTTGTTTTATGTCATGAGAGTTTCGGCGAAACAGTTAGTGTATTTACAAAAATGAGAATTCATAGAAGAAATGATTTGAAACATAATCTCGGAATTAATTTAACAACTTACGCTAGGAAAATATGTACATAATTGCAAGGCGCGTCAAAATATTACTAGTAAGTTACTAAACCTCAGTTAAAATGCTGTAATTGAAAAAAAAAACAGTTTAAAAATATTTACAACTTGATTAGATAAGTAATATAAATAAGCAAACAAATTAATTAATTAATACCTAAGTACTGAGGCAGTATAGTATACTTGTATGTATTATAATTTTGATTTTTTATTCGTTGCATCCAGTACACAATTGATAGTAAAAAGGATTTAAAAAAGCTTAATAAATCTTAAAATATTTTTAAGTCTTGTCAGGCTATACATTTGTGAATAAAAGTATTAAAGCTTGTTTTAAATGAGTAATAAAAAACTTTGATGAGCGGAATAAAAATAAAACAAAACTGGAATAAAAAATAGCAATATCCATTGCTGTTTCCATGAACATTTCAAAAACAAAAGAAAAAAAATTTAAGCATTATTTGAAAATTTGGTTTGCGCGGGATTCAATTTCTTGTGAAATGAAATTTCTTCTGTTTAATTAACCATGCTCATAAAAATGTCTTGTAAAACAATATTTTGATTGTTTGTAGTAAGTTTGTTGACTACTGCATTAACAGAAGCTACGTCTTTGGTATGATATCTAATTTCCATTAAAACATAATTTCATTAAGTATTGAAAGCACAGAATATATCAGGCATAGCATAGATGAACTCAACAAAAAAAAATGGATCTCATGAGCTGTGAGTTAAGTGATCTGAATGAACATACTATTAACAATTCACAATTAGTAAAAATCTTTAAGAAACTTTTATTATTCGTATATTTACATAATCTTCTAAGCGGTACAAACAAAGAATTTTTATTTAAAGTAATTTCTACCATATATTTATAAACACGGAAGAAAATTTATAAATATTGGCTAAATTCGTCCAGTAATTATTTATTAACATAAAAATCATAAATCAAAAATGTTTCGACACACTTAAGGAAATAAAGATTGCCAGTGCGGATCCCCAATTTGAATTAGACTTTAATAACACACAATAAGCGTAGTTTTATGACAAAACACGTTGCAGAGCGCATACGATAGTGTTGTTACTACAAGCCAAATTTACAGGCATTCACTTAGATGCCTTCCACCAAATATGCCTTCCAGTATACTTGGCAGAATAAATTACTGTGTCAAAGTATACTTGAACAAAGCAAACGCGGCTTCAACCTGCTTCCAATCTTTGTTAGATATGGATTCTTGAAGTCTTTATTCTCTTAAGATGGCTTGTCGTCTTTTTTCCAAATAGTTTGTGCCGCTTAGACTCACAGTAAGATGAAATACAAAACAGCAGTAGTCAAAAGTAACGGAGGTGGGTTTGCGAACATTTAATTTTGATGCATTTACTAACAATAATACGAACTAAGGAGGCCGAGTTTGCATGAATAGGAATGATACATACTGCTCCTATTTGAGACGTCCTTGTTCTCACAGCGTTGGCCGTTGAAGCCTTCTGGACATCTGAAATTTGTGTTCGTTTGATTAGAATTATGGTGTAACTTCTTCTAAAGGTCTGTTTTTTATGTAGACCTTGCAAGAGGTAAGAAGTTGCTGATATGACACAAGGGTAGAAAAAACGACAGTCAGACATGACGAATATACAAGTTTTTCCATTTGGGATACCCTAAAAACGGTATATCTAAAACGGCACTAACCAAGTAACGTTTCTAGACCAGATAGAAAACGTTCTTATAAAGGCGAGGGTCCGAAGTGAAAAGAATGAGAAGAAGAGTGAGAAAAGAGCATGTATGAGAAGAGTAATGAATGTAAGGGAAGCAAGAGAGGTTTGTCAAGATCGTACTTAGTGGCGATCGATAGTCTCTGCCTACCCCAATGGGAATAATGGGCGTGAGTATAAGTAAGTAAGTAAAACAGGACTTAATAATAGGGTGGTAACAATCCAAAAGTGGGTAGTTAGGGAAATCATGCCTTTTACGATAGTAGTAGTAGTAGTTTGACTTACTTGCAAGCGGGTTCTCGCACTTGCTCGAAGAACAAACAGGTGCCTCCGTTGAGGCAGTACGAGGAGGGATCAGGCATGGGACACGGCGCACTCCATGTCGCTGGAATTAATAAAAAGCATATTATTAATTTATACTGTAGTTTCAACTATTGTCCTTCGAAATCTAACTTATGCTGTTGGTTCCGGGTACTTTCACGATAGAAATCGTTAGTGCTGTTGGTCCGCGAAAGGGTAATTATGGCGGACTATAGCCAAATAGCCCTATACAGGGTAGGTTTGAGCCCCTCAGTGACGAACTGTACAACGTATTACGTCGAGGTGGTATTTTACGTATTTTACGCATAAAAGATGTGAGCTTTTGACTTGTTTCGCTAACAAACCATTTTGGAGGTATAAGATTTTTGATATCATTATAATATTCAAGTGCTGATATAAAAGTCGTTGAGGAATCAGAGGCTACCTACTCCTGGAATGGTATTACTTCTGTGATTGTATGTGTATACTGTATTTAATTAAGAAACTAAAGAGCAGTTAAACCAAATTACGATATTGTTGCCAAAACTGCTGCGAGGTACAATGTACACAATCCGACACTAATAAAGTAATTAAACACATAAAATCTCGTTTTTAATTACAAACAAAATAATAAAAAGTCCATACTAATCCTTTCCCATAAACAACTCACAGCTCATAAAACAAAACCGAAATGTTATGATTATTCCAAAAAAAGCTAGTTAACAACCGAAGCACTTCCCTATTGCCGATCTAGCATAGCTAGCACGACCGATCTTTTAACTAGATATCCCGTGGTATAAAAAAGCCATCTTTCTCGCGTCTCCTTAGTATCGTATACTTTTATCTCATTCTAACAGATATCGTGTCGATAAAGTAGCACTCGTACTAGGCCTCGGTTGCCATACAAATACACATTACCAAATACAGTAACATTGCATTGTTTTGTTTACAATACCCACTATTCATAGAAGAGAATATTCTCAGGATTATAAGAAGCGGCAATGCATTCGCAGTTTATATCAGGTCGTTTGTGCGTCAAACGGTTTTGGCGACGCAGTACCGGCGAAACAATGGCGGCGAAGACATGATTACGATACGAAGAATCGCTTGTTGATTGAGATCTCGCATTCGTATTGTCGATTGTAACAGTTCTCGAGAAGTATGCGATTTCAGGAAGCTTTTATGGGGTGTTATTGCTGAATCAATTTGAATGTTTTCGGACGTGGGTGTGTAATGGCTGAGTTTATACTTAGGCATGTGACAGTGTATCTGTTTACGTCTCGGTGAGAAGTTGTCTGTTATCAAGTGAATAAACAGAAAATAAGTGGTTACTCTGACCACTTAATGACTGATGTCACATGATCAGGATAATCAATGTAACAGTCTTCCCTTTACGTTTTTAAAACTAGTCTTCTATACTGATGGGCAGATAACTAACCTGACCCTAACTATAAATCTTAGGAATCTATCTACTAATTATTATTTTATGTAGGAAGATTTGTACTAAATAAACACCATATAAATCCCATAAAGGATTAGCCAGGTTTTTAGGACCGAAAATTCCTCTGCCACTTTTGGAAGTTTAGTGGGGAAAAATGGTGGAATAGAGGATGGTTGGTGGTGGGGTCTCCAGCCACATCATTGAACAATCATTTAAAAAGTCCCAAAGCCCTGAGCCACTACTTTTGAGAAGTAATAGCCCTAAGCTAAGCTCAATTATCATTTAATATTTTTTTTAGCATTTGTACTAATTACGAAATAAAAATTGATAAAGGTATTCATCAAATGAACGTTTATTTCAGTGAAGTTTGCATGCGTTATATATAACTAAAGTGATTTACATTTTATTAGACTTATTTGTCATTGTTTATAGCTGATAAATATCACTGATTTCTATCATTTGGCTGAGAAACAAGAATTCTAGTTTAAATTATTAAGCAGGCTAACCATATCGTAATGTACGTACCTATATTTAAGTACACAGAAATAATCTTCCGACAAGTTATAGCTCATGTAGGTTTTATTTCTTTGATCATATATGTCCTACCATAGGTCCTAGATCCGGCTCTGGATATATGGATTAGACCATAGTCAACTGGAAAACTTTCAACGACTACTACTTTTGATAAAAGTCGAAAACGATGGCTTCTAAGAAAATCAAGATTGTCGTTATTATAAAACTTAGATAAATTGTATTTATTGGACCCTTAAAAAATATGTGATATGGTAATAACTAGTAAGGAATTGTGCACTTATTCGAATCCCAGTTTTTTGGCTTAGTTTCCGCACATAAAAATAAAATGTAAATGATTTGAATTTGATATCTCAAAAGGAGTTAGGACTTTGTATGTTTGTTTTCCGTTGAATGTTTTGTGTATTCCTTTTATGAACGAAAGCTTTTATTATTTTTACCATCATTGAGGTGTTTACCGTGGTATAAATTACCGACGCATACCTCAGTATACTTTACCGACATGTTTCGCGCTATAAATTACCACCGTATCCCTCAGTATTGATACACTGCACACAAATCGGGCTCGGGCCACACAACCCTAACGGCGGCGGACTGTCAAGAGATTGTCTTCACTATTTCTTTCATCATACAGATTATCGATATATACCAAGGTATAGCTTTCTTTTAAGATTATTCAAGAATGCCTCGGTATAAATTTACGTCCTATCCCGCGGTGGAAATTAACGTCTTATCCCATGGCATACATCACCAACATATGTCGCGGTATAAATTACTAACATATACCACGGTATAGACAACCAACGTATCTAGGCGCTACTTACTCATGTCAGGCGAGGGCGGTACGACGCTGAAGTCGGCCACCGATACGGTTGGTGGACTATCATACATATATACATATACTGATCTAGAAATAACCGACATACCCTAATTCCAATTCCCATGCGTATCTCGCGGTACTTATTTCCGACATATAACTCGGTATATATTACCGCCGATTCCCTATAAATTATTTATATATCCCACGGTATAGATTAGCAACGTATCCCACAGTATAGTACGGCTACTCACTCATGTCGGGCGCAGGCGGCACACGGCCGGTGGTCAATCACAATATTCTCTTCACTATTTTTTTCACCATGCAGATATATACCTCGGTATACATTACAGACGCTTACCGAGGTATAAATTAACGTCCTATCCCGCGGTATACATTTTCAACGTATCCCGAAGTAGTACTCACTCATGTCGGGCGCGGGCGGCACGACGCTGACGTTGGCGGCGGCGGCGGCGGGCGGCCCCACGGCGCCCTGCGCGCGGCACTCGTACGACGCGCTGTCCGAGCGCCGCGCGTGCCGGATCGTCAGCACCGAGCGTCTTCTGGAAATACCATTACATGTTTAGGATCAAAAAGTATATGAGGATTTATCTTTAAATTAAATAGAAAATTAGCTCGAAAAATTTGGGTATGTAAAAAATGTCCCCATTTTCAATTTAAAGTATATCTTTATAATTTTTTGGTTCATAAATAGTATTTCTTGATTTTTTGCCAAAATAAACCAAATACGGTGAAGTTACGGATAATTGGCGACTGGTGGGTCCCCTTACCGAACGACTTTAAATTATCAGCAGCGTCGATATCATAGAAATAATAAACCTCATTATTACCCGTTCCTGTGGGAATATCGGGTAATTTTTCCCTTTCCTTCCCAACACTCCACAACGGAACCTAAATCCCAAAATCGTAGTCTCCAGTATTCTTTTCTATAGCCAATGGTTCCAGCTTACAATGAGCATACAAAGTTGTCCATATATTTAGTAGGCGATAGTAATTTATGTTGAAACTAAAAATCAAATAATTGAATTGATTGTACCGTCACAACTTTACCTGCTTAATTGAAATGTTGTCTGTATTTTTATTGTATTTTAAACAATAACAAACCAAAACATCCCTCTCATTTCCCATTTCAGGGGTATCACATTCTTAGACACTCCAGTAATTGAAACCATACGAGGAATACATAATATTAGAGCGAGTCCTACATACCGGGGCCCGGTCAATGACAGTCGTCTGCTAATGCAATACACAATAATTGCAGTTTAGCGCACTATTAATGTAAGCAGCAGATGAATGCTGCACTGTAAGCAAACAATGCGTTGCGATGTTTTAACTACATCGTCTGCAGAATGCTATAATGTTTGGCCTTCATCTCCGCTTGTTGACAATCTATCGTGATTTGTGTTCGCAGATTTTATTGAGCTTATTTTTTCGGTTGATTCAGTATTGCCTATATGCATTTTTTATGGGTTGCAAGTTTGATAGGCTATGCAGGATAGATGAAGATATCAGTAACTCTATTTATCTATCCCTGCCTTGTCGTTAATATAAAAAGAAATTATTGTGTTACTGTTTTCTTATTTGCGATGTAGAACGTAAGTTATTAAAACTTTGTCGCTGTGATGCTTAATTCTAATTATTACGTCTACTTTTATCATAATCTCTATAAAAAAACGAATGAAGTTTTATATTTATTTGAGTGAGAGACTAAGTAAATGGATGACTGACTGACTGCAATTACTGTGAAGTGTCTTTGAATGCGATACCCTTGAATTGGGGAATAAGAGGGATGCTGTTTTGTCCAGTCAGTCAAATGTTTTACGTTCCTTGGCCGAACGTTGGGCCGAGCAATAACATGAACCGAACACTTGGCCGAGAGCACTGTATCACCAGTTTATTCGGTAAATGGTACCGAGTTGTTAAGGCCTTTCAACATTTGCGCGCGAATCACTCGCAAAGGCGCGAATCGTGAGTGGATTCGATTTAGCGGCTCATCGCGGTTTCGCGCTACTTTTTCTCTGGTTTTGGCGCTAGAAGCCGTCAATTTGCGTGCGCGAGTGTACTGAGGTCCTTGATATATAAGTACATACATATACTCACTATTGGGAACCAAGGCTTTGGAATAACAAATTACCCAACCCCCTTCGGAGCTTCAATAGGACACAATAATCAAATTCTCCTTATCTACATGCAAGTGGTACCTATAGTTAATGACTCGCAGCCTCCTTAGCGCGATGTCGGCGACGGGGCGGCCGTCGCGGTACCACGTGATGCGCGGCGGCGGGCGCGCGCTGGCCACGCACTCCAGCCGCACCTGCCCGCCCGGCGACGTGCGCACCGACTGCATGCTCTCTACTCTGGCTGGCCGGACTGGGGGGAAAAAGAAAAAAAAATATTGATCCGAGAAGACATAGAAAATCTGATTTAAGTTGGCCCATGTCGTAATCCAAGAACAAACAAAACGTCAAACACAGTTGGATTATATTTTCTTGGATTATGTGTCTAAGATAAATGCGACACTGCAATCATTGATATAATAAAAATATATTGTACAACTATTTTTTTACAACATAAAAAAACATTTAAGCACGTTTACAGGTAGGCAGTTGAGTGATTGCAATCAGAAGACCAAGTGCTTTTCTCTTACGTCAATTAAAAGTTTATATCAACGCGAAAGAGACCACAACTGAAAACTAGAACGATGCGTAAAAACAGATACTGATAAATAAATAATAAATATTATTAACCATTTGCACTCCGTCTCAATTAGCATTTAATCATACTAAAAGAGACAATAATAATACGCTCATAAACAACATTTACAAAACCCATTGTTCTTAATAAAACCTATTTTCATTTAATGCATCCTCGTTGCTGAGTTATATAACACTCTTCGTCTGATACTCGTCAAACGAAGAAAATACGAGGCAACGAAAATGATGTTTCAGCCGCAAACGCAGCACTTTAACGAAGTCGGCACGCCGCGCCGAGACATAAATCTCGGACTAAAAATAATTCCTTCTGTCATTAGGCCAATGGCCTTATAACATCCAACATATGTTAGATCAGAAATAGTCCGAAAATATATACATACATAACATTAACACTTATGATTGTTATGTGATAAGGTGGTGTTAAAGTTATTTCTAATTCCACTAATAAAGTTACGAGTGCTCGTTTGTAAACGCGAGCGATTGGCGGAAAAGGCTACCCAGTTTTAAGATATAGACGTCAATTAAATATAGGCAATTTTACACAATCGTTCATATATTTCAATTAACTGCTGTAGTATTAGAGTAGTTATACTTTTCCAAGCCTTTTTTTAATCATTTATTACTTCAGAAGAATTTATAAGGAATAAATCAAGACGCACGGCAGTGCGTCAAGCCAAGCCATTATATTTACATGACATGATAGTCCAGTGGGTAGAACACCCGCCCGAAAAACAGAAGGGCGTGAGTTCCAATCCTGGGACGGGCCTACACCAATTTGTCTTTTCTAAAGTCATATGTGTGGTTAATTTATCATGGTTGCTAACGGTGAGGGAAAACATCGTGAGGAAACCCACATGGCTGAGTTGTACTTAGTCATGTGACAGTGTATTCGTACAAAACGGCGATAGGCCTGCCCCCTATCACGTGAGTACACTGTCTAAGCAAAACGTGGGTACCTTCTCTGGAAACTAGATGGCGCTTGCCATGTGAGTTCAGGAGTATTGGTACCTCTGCCAACCCCTTCGGGGATAAACGGCGTGAACGTTTATGTTATGTTATGTTAAATTATATTTTAGAGTAATTGGAAGTAATTACACTGTCCATTTGATTTCATTTTTTAGGCTCAATAGATGAGGATTTTTTTGCTGTCATCGTAAAAAAAAACAAAACACACAGATGTGTGAATGATGCCTATTGATCACTTAAAATATAGAAAAGGTTTTTGGGCAATCCTAACAGGGAAATTTTTAGGCTTATAAATTATTATGCTTTTCTCTATGCTATTTCATCAGCAAAATCGGCAGATCACGCTTATCTATCGCTCGTAATAAATATTTTAAACTATTGTCTCGTTGACTTAGGACTTACGCTACTATTCATTATTTTACTTATTATTATCATGGTCTTTGTGAAGATAAAGTCAAGAGTTATGATAAAATGTCTAAATATAGAAGACATGATATAAATTCCTAATAAATCATTTCCTATCCGATCTGATACATCATCACACCCCCGCCATACTTCTTATGAATAGCTGAAAGAAATCACGTATACAATAGATTGACCAACCACTGAATAAAGAAAACTATTCCGGAATACTCCCACACTGGTTTCGTAGGAGTAAAGCCTTCGACTAATCTTCGTAGCTACTCAAGTTATGACGTAGCAACGTATTTAGTGAAGTTGAACAAGTTTTTCTGACGTCAGGCTTTTCTGAGGTTTATGTGGGCGAAGGGTAGGTGGCTGAATCATTTCTTTACATACATACATATACTCACGGCTGTAAATCCCTAGAAGGGGTAGCCAGAGCTAAGGAATTAGAAATTCCTTAGCCACTTTTGGAAATGTGAGTGGGGAGAAGATGGTAAAAGTAAAGGTTGTCGGTGATGGGTCTCCAACCACATCGCCCAAAAATCCCTTAAAAACCCCAATACCGTTAGTCGCCTCTTACGTACACCCACCGGAAGAAATGGGGTAGTGCTATTCTAAGCCGACACTACACAGCAATCATTTCTTTATTTTCATTATAATAGTGCAAATAAAGATTTATTTTACTAAAGTTCAATTCGCTTGTTTTAACAGATAGAAGACACTTTTGAAAATGGTGTTGGAAGTGAGAAGGATAATATAGCATGTATGATAAGATTGATTAGTGAAATGGAAGATAGGTTTAAAAGGCTTCATTCTATTCGGTAACCGTGAGGTTATATCTTATAGCTGCAATGATTTAACAAAGTGCATTTTATCAAAGCTGCTTTAAGGTTTTTCATCAAAGCTGTTTTAAGGTACAACTACTGTTTTGGTACTTTTTTAACTACATATTTTATTTTCTAAACATCGACAAACTCTTTGCCAAAAAGTCCTCCATAGCTTACAGCCGTACGAGGTAGTGCTATTTAAAGCCACCCACCTGAACCGAGCGAAACCGGGGTGTTAATTTGGCATATAGGAGCGTATATAATCCGGCTGCATCCTGGATAAAGATGAAGTGGCCAGGTGAGCGGCGCTGGCGTCGCGCCAATACGCTTCGGTAGCCGCCACGTTCACTGCTACTCAAACTTTAGTTATTTTTTGTCATTTATATTTATGTGTTACTGTTGCAATATGAAGTCAAAATATCTACATATGTATAACAGTTTTGTTGTTGATTGGTTGAGCTGAAATGCGGCAGCAGGCTTTTTAGATGGGTACTAATAAAAGGTCTCCCTGAATATTTCATGGGAACGGTAAAGTGAAGTTTATATTTGGTATAAAGAGTCTATAATATATATCAGAATCAGAAACCATTACAAAAGATTATCTGATATTCCCACGGGAACAGGAATTACAGCATTTTAAAGTCTATTCTATTCCATGAGGATGAAGCCGCGGTCAAAAGCTAGTGAAACAGTAAAACCAATTTGTTTTACAGGATAATTTCTAACCATTGTATGTGTGACAGGTATTACCTATCTCTTGATAATGCGGCACAAATCTAGCGCAACTGTTCTTATTCTACTCCAAGTAGTCTATGATAACAATTTGCTGTGTAGTGCCGGTTTAGAATGTCACTACCCCTTTTTACCCATCGTCGTCGTAAGAGGTGACTAAGGTTATGGGGCGTTTTAAAACAAGCGCTACGCACGATCCTGAATAAGTATAGTTATGCCACGAAACTAGTCGGGTGCTAAGAAAATATTTTCTTTCAAATAACCTAGTTCAAAATAATGTAGAGACACTATGGCAATTACAAAAATACACTGAGTGAAGAATACGAACGTAATAGTATATAGTCAGTTACTAACCTAATAGTAGTATAGTATATATTTTATAGTATTTATTTTTTAGTATATATTTTGCCGTGTAGTGTCGGCTTAGAATAACACTACCCCATTTCTTCCGGTGGGTGCACGTAAGAGGCGACTAACGGTATTGGGGCTTTTAAGGGATTTTTGGGCGATGTGGTTGGAGAACCATCACCAACAACCTTTATTCCACCATGTTTTCCCCACACAACTTCCAAAAGTGTCTGAGGAATTTCTGATTCCCTAGCTCTGGCTACCCCTTCAAGGGATTCATAGCCGTGAGTATATGTATGTATGTATGTATATATTTTAGTATTCGTAAGTTGCGTACTTACAGTTTAAGAAGCACTTGCCAAATCTCCTCAGCTCAGGTTACTCAATTGGGAGATGGAAGTAGTGAGTCATCTTAACTCGGTCGGTTATTACACTGACAATATTACCGTCGTTTTACGTAGCTGATATTAGCAATATGTCGTCAAAGAATCGTTTTTAAAACGTAACGATAACTAATACAATTTAAACGTTTTTTTATAAGAGCGGGTACAATATATTCTTTTAGGTTTTCACACCTCATCCATATTGTCGTATATTGAATTGGTTAACAATCATCTACTAAAGTGGTAGAGAGACAAAAATTTTATGAATGGTCATCATAAGATAGGAACATAGCTGAAAATTAATTAAGCCATATGACACATTTGCTCTTTTCTCTATCACTGTCGAATTAAAAACACAGTGGTCTAACCACGAAATTCCTTAATTTCACGTTTGCATTATCATCTGCTCAAGAAGAAACCAAAGTCTGAATAGTTGTAAATTCCAAGAACGAGACACAAAATAAGAGCAAAAATTGGTTAAATGAAGAGAGGGCGCCACTTGCATCCAAGGAGGTTATAAATACATGAGTAATTAAAGATAAAGCAGACGGACAGACGGACTGATCGGAAATAGACGTGTTATTTATAACGTGCTTAACGACAATAGATATGAACTAGGGAATCGGTGGATGGTTGATTCACTCAGAATTGCTTGCTTTGAAAGCGGCAAAAATCTTATCCTTGCTTCCAAAATTTTTAAGTGGATCGGTATTTACAACTCACACTATTTCATAGTAATTGCTGAAACGGTGGTAGAATTGGTTTTCAACCAAATCACCCAGCACCCACCATTAATTTTGCCCCAGAACATTAAGTTACCTGTTACAACTGAAAGCGAAACCAACAATACACTGCGATTTCCAGAAAAACTGACTTGTATGTAATAAACACATATACTTTTTCCGTAATAATAGTAAATTTATTTATTCAGACAACACAGTCCATTATTGTTAGTATTCCTTAAACTATGTTAGTAACAATACAATTCAAATTAATTAGTTAATATAAAATTAAATAATAACTTTATATTTTATAATGTGTAAGAATGAAACCAAATACAAAAAAAATGACATGGTATAATCGGTAGTAAAGTAAACATTGAACATTCAAAAGTAACGTGCAGTCAAACAAAGATGCACCTTTATATTAAAATCAGTATAAACTATTTAAAGAAAATTTCAAAGCTCTAACAATAAATGCAGAAAGAATGAAATGCATGATAGAACCCAGCGCCATCCCACATCGCGGTATTAAATATTTTACTGCCACATAAAAGAAACGCTAATGACTGAACCCCCATGATGAAAATTATTTTAATATCAAGATGCAAGGATTGTGTTTAGATTTTCATTACAGTTTTGTTGCTCGAATTAAAATGGATTTCAACACAAAGTTATAATTGGACATGTGCGTTTTCATCTATCATTAGTTAGTTACGAAAATAAAAACCGTAAGAAGTCATTTATACAAATCCTCAAACAAAATTATAGATAAGTTAGATTCGTTTAATTTTAAATTGGCTTACACTTGTGATTGTGTGGCCTATTCGGTCTATGTCACTCAGTAAAATTCGTCCACTGTTCGTCGAAAGCAAAAACAGTTTTAAAAACACTTCATGTTTAAACAAAACTCAATCAGTCATGTGGTTGTGCTCACGATGTTTTTCCTCACCGTTGGAAACCTTGATAAATTAATCATATGATAGTTTCGGGCTTTTTAAGGTTGATAATCAAGGCTTAAGGCTTAAATATAACTCACAACACTGGTGTTTCCTATACCTTCCTATTTTTGTAGGTGTATCTCCAGGAAGAAACCGATTCTTTGTATCGTCACTATATCCTACTACTCGTAAAATAAATTCTTCGTCTCTGAATAACCATTGACTGGTGCAAATATTATCTACGGCATATGTATGACATGAATGCTTTCGATTAAGCTATCAATCTGTATAAGTAACATGATGAAGACCACTTAAAATATCATACATCACAGTTTAATCGGTTAGAATATGAGCACACTCATACTACACTCAACGATCGCTCATAAAACATGTAATCAAAATACACAACTAAACGTGCTTATAAAACTCATAACCTGTTAATAACTTAATTACGAGTCAGCCAGTTCCTTCTCCAATAAAAACCAGAGAAATAAACACAAGGGGTGGCCAGGGAGAATATATGTTTGTGATGATTAAATACATTTTTTAGTGTTCATAACGAGACTTAATAAAAGCGCCATAAAGTTGTTTTTGTATGGTTGATTATGCAATGCAATAAAAGGAACTTTTGTGAAGCTTATTCGACTTTATGAATGGTTTGATGTTGTTAAGGTGTTTAGAAATAGATACTGGATTCTTGTTAATATGATAACGATGAGTGGAGAGAAAAGTGCAAGTGTGTGTATTATGTAAGAGTTATAAGTTTAAATTTATATAAAATTTGCTAAGCCAGCAGTATGGAGGGACCATTTACTGGATTTGATACTGTATATTGCACTGAAGAAGCATTTACAGTTTTATTCCGTTTTTTATATTTACTGTTTTTTCTTTATTGGACATAGGCGTATCTAATTTCAGAATAGCCTAATTAGCAATTTAGTAGTGGTCTTGGCCCTACTTTATTTTCCGCAATGATATATATTGATTGTAACGTACATAATAATCTAGTTCAGAGTTAGACCAGAAAAAATATAAACAAACAACGAGAGTACTTACTATTGTTGCAGATCATTTAGCACTATATGATAACTATAGTGGGTCAAAGTCGTAAGGGAGCTGACTACATAACATACATACATACATATACTCACGGCTATAAATCCCTAGAAGGGTTAGCCAGAGCTAAGGAATTAGTAATCCCTCAGCCACTTTTGGAAGTTGCGTGGGGAAAAGATGGTAAAAATAAAGGTTGTTAGTGATGGGTCTCCAACCGCATCGCCCAAAATTACCTTAAAAAGCCCCAATACCGTTAGTATCCTCTTACGTTCACCCACCGGATGAAATGGCGTAGTGCTATTCTAAGCCGACACTACACAATATTTACTACTGACTACATAACAGATGTATTAATAAAATAAATGTAATAATTAACGGTCTATTTAATGGTTGAAAGAACAGACCACATTTCTAAGGTTCCATTCCAACATAAGACTAACAAACAGACATGAAGAGACATTTAAAAAAAATGATGTAAAATAAATTCCTAACTACTTTAAAGGCATGAAGAAAAGCAAAGTTACATAAACGATTTTCCTTTGCAAATTCCGTCACATAATATTGCCCGCCCAACAAATGCATGTGCAAATAGCTATGCTATAATGTTTACGTATAAAAAACTCGTAGTACCTTTAAGCGTAAGCGTGGGTAAAAGAGACGCGTGTATCGCGTTAGAGCGAGATAGAATTCCATTACTACGCCGGGGTTGCGTGAGTCCTTTTTTTCACTCAACGAGTTTCCTTTTAGTAGCGTATGAGGTTTTTTAGTTGACGCCGCTTTTGGAATAACCACTCCTTACACAGTTATATGAGCAAGGTAACCCCGTAGGATTGTTTTTAAATGAAGAGCTGTGAGATGCGTGCGCGCCGGGTGTAAAGGACCGACGCTGGTTTATAGTGCGAGCTTTAAATCTTCTCTCGAGCACATTGTTGAATTTTGGTTTATTACTTATATTAACAGAAGTTTATAAAATATAGCCTACTTCTGTATTCTAATTATTGGAGACCCAATCATAACAGCTTATGCCGTGCGTAAGATTAGAGAAATAGCAGACATAGAAACAGCTCGCATTGTTTATTTCAGTTATTTTCATAGTATTATGTCGTACGGTATTTTACAAAAGTTTTTGTCTTACAAAAGCGAGCTATCCGATCTATCTACATTTACACCTTCCAAAGCAACAGACTAATGATAAATTTAAAAAAAATTACGTTTAAATTTTTTTTTGTTTTTAACTTTATTTTGAAAAATAAACTTTTTGACTTTTTTTTTAACTGATTGAAATTGTTAATTAAAGTTTACAATATACTGTGTTCACTTTTGCTTTGTGATTATTTTTTTAATTTCACTGCGTGAGACAAATGGGAAAGCACAATAAGTTTAGTGTCTTAATAATAAAAAAAAAACACAAGAAATTGTAAATAATTTTTGGGAATCAATATTGTAGTCATTAAGTCTATGTAATTGTTCAAGACAAAACAATATCAACAATTTAACTTACTTACTTATACTCACGCCCATTATTCCCATTGGGGTAGGCAGAGACAATCGATCGCCACTTAGTACAATCTTGACAAACCTCTCTTGCTTCCCTTACATTCATTATTCTTCTCATACAAGCTCTTTTATTCTTCTCACTTCGGACCCTCGCCTTTATAAGAACGTTTTCTATCTGGTCAAGAAACGTTTTACGAGGCCGTCCTCTACTAACATTCCCATCCACATTGGCTCTATATATCTCTTTCGCTACTTTATTTAAATACTTCGATTAAGAACTTATATACCTATACCTATAGATAAATTAACACTATATCGCTGTTTTAGTTCTACGGATGGTGCTTATCAAAAAATCGTTAGCTATATCTTCTGAATGAGAAATCCTGAGCGGTTTTTTTAAAATTGATTTCATTTACGATTGTTACATAAGGGGCGGTTGATAAAGTGCCACTTAACCAAACAATAACTTAAAAATATTGAATATCAATAGCCACCTCATACAACACACACGAACAAATAAAACGGGTCTAAGTTCTCAAATCTAAGTCAACAGTATACAGAAAAGCTACTACAAATTAAATTCTTGAGAATCCGCAGCAAAACTCAGCCCGCAGAGCCAGGCGGCATAATCAATACAATCTTTTGTTCCACACAAGGAGAAGTTACGATAAACGCATCTTGATTGTTTTCGCAATCGGCCATAGTACACCCGCGCGCACGCCAGCCTCAACACTCGGATATAGTACACTAGGACTAGGGTTAACATGGATTATCTTTTTATAACATTCAGGTTATAGGGTAGACAGATGAAGGATTTTTTGAAATACATACAAAAATATAAAGGCCATTAATCCAAAAAGGGGTAGCCAGAGCTTCAGAGCTAGAAACTCCTTAGCCACATTTGGAAGTTGATAGAGAAGATGGTAGAAATAAAGTATCGTTGGTGATGGGTCTCCAACCGCGTCGCTCAAAAACCACTTAAAAAACCCCGTAGCCTCAGTCGCCTCTTACGAAACCTGTGGGTAGAAAGGGGTAGTGACATTCTGAACCAGCACTACAAAGCAAAATTGTGTCTTCATATTTAAAATACATACATATAGTCAATCCATGAGCTCCCATTAAGGTAGGCAGAAGCTATCAATCGTCGATTGGTAAGATCCTTGCGAGTTACGAACAACCACCGGCAGAAATGGGGTAGTGTTATTCTAAGCCGACACTACACAGCATATTATATTATAAAAAGATACTATATATAAAAAAAATAATAAAAATAACTAATGTATAAATGTATTGCTTGGTTTTCTCATGTGAAACTTTACTTGAGAATTTGTGAATACTGATAATTTTTTCTTGTTCTTTTAATTATTTAATGTTCTGAGACTAAGCGAATATGTTTAAAGATAATTTTAAAAGATATTGTTTTTTATTTTATTTTTTTGTTGTGCATTTGTTTAGTTTACTGTCTGTTCCTTTACTATTTATTCAATTTTGTTTACTTCAAATGTGGCAGACACAGATTATTTTGTTTATATATTAATTAATTATGTGTAGTGTAGTGTAGGCCTTAACTGAAAACCAGTGTTTTGCCACTTGGCAATATCAAGCACTGAGTTAGGACATAGTTTGTGTTACCATAGCACTAATTTTAAGTTCAAAATATTGTTTTTTTTTCACTTTATGTATTGTTTTTCATATTGTATGTGGTGTTATGTTAACATAAATAAACGAGTTATCTATCTATCTATATATTAAAATATTTGGATAATACTATCAATATCAAATTTAAATTCATAAAAACCGTTTTTACCTTTTATACCTCTTACCAAATTGGTTAGAGGCAGTTTCTTTGTCTAAATATTGTTATTATGTTAATCGGATAGGCAAATTATTTGAGGGACGTGAAATAATTATAGCGATATGGGTTTCTTGAGCGGACAAAAAACAACAACTTCTGACGATATTATTAGGTTTGAAACTAAGGTTAAGTTTAAGTGTCAGCAAAGAATATCACTACTCCACCTCCTCCATAGACTGTCATACAAGGCAACTGCGCTAATTTAAAGCGGGCGTCAAGTTAATGTTGGACAATATACTTACAAATTTAAAAAAAACTAGAAATATTTTTATATCTAAAGCACTGACTATCCTTTATTTGGATTACCTATCTCTCTGAGTATAACTTAGTATGAGAAAAAAAAATGACGTCAACTCAACTTATACTAAGCCCAAAGAGTTCGAAACATAAGCGCTAATGTGGTATGGCTCAAGGCTTTTAAAGTGGCAAACACGTATCGGTCGATGCAGTGGAATGCATCTTCTAGTATGTCAGATATCCAATTGCAACAGCAAGTAATACGAATCATTATTTAAATGAGAAAAATTTTGGGCGATGCGGTTGGAGACCCATTAGCAACTTCCAAATGTGGCTGAAGAGTTGTTAGCTCTGAAGCTCTGGCTACCCCTTTTTGGGATTTATGGCCATGAGTATATGTATGTACGTAAAAAATGCCGTGTAGTGTCGGCTTAGAATAACACTACCCCATTTCTACCCGTGGGTGATCGTAAGAGGCGACTAAGGGTATAGGGCTTTTTAAGTGATTTTTGGGCGATGTGGTTGGAGACCCGTCACCAAAAACATTTATTATTACCATCTTTTCCCCAATCAGCTTCTTAAAGTGGCTGAGGAATTTCTCATTCCAAAGCTCTGGCTACCCCGTTAAGGGATTTATAGCCGTGAGTATATGTATGTATGTATGTATGTAAAAAATGAAACGTACTGTTTCAAAACACCAAAAGGTTTGCTACCCACGCGAAGGAGCAATAAATTGCTAGTTAACTTATAAAATAACTTATAAAACCCCGAGCCTTACCAAAGTTAAATATTTGAACGCGAAACAAAAATTCCAAGGCGCAGCGCGCAACGTTTAGATGCTTATTAAATATTTAAATAACTGACCAACGAAAAATTCAGAAGAAAGTAGCCGTCATGTTATTTAAATAAATTTAAATACGCTTATCAAATTGGTAGCAAATTTTTGGATAATTCGATATAAAATTTAGAATCGCGTGCGATACAGGACGTCAACCGATCCTTTGGGAACATTGGGGGCATTGACACAGCTTTGAAGGTTACTACGGTGTTAAACTTTCTTATGGAATATAAATTAATCTCTTCTTTTGTTTTTAAAAATAATTTTGTATATGAATGACAATATTTGTATTGAGAAGTTCTTGTTATAGAACTGCAGGTACGAGTATGTGAATGTATTCAATTTGTAAATGGTTTATTTATAAATCTCTTAGAATTTATAATATTATTAAAAGTATGTTTTGTGTTAAAGGAATAGATGGCGTACCACGTACTATCAAATAAGGTAAATTTATAAAACTAAAAAAGCTGTTTAGATAATAAATAAAGAACAGTATTACAATATTAAAGTGTATTATTATTATTATTAAATAAAAATAAAATTAAGAAATAATATATATTTTTTTGTATGTACTGTTGAAACTCTAATTCAATTCAAGTGTCAACTTGAGACAGCTAATATTATGTAGTTAATAAAGAACATTAGCTTCCTAATACCTGTAATTTTCTATTCTATTGTACAATAATCATCTTGTATAAGTATCGTGCGATAAAAATATTCCCAATCATTAAATGATTACTGAATTTCTCGAATAAAAGTAAATCACGAAACGTCTGAATCGAGCTGAAACGTGCATACTGTATAAATTGTTTAATAAAACCATGTGAACAGCCCCCAGCAACCGACACGGGAATATCAAATGTATAGAAATAATTCAGTTCTTGAAAATACTTTCTCCGTCCGTGCGAACCATATTTGACTAATTTAAATTTTACATTTTGAATACGCATTTCGCCTAAAGACATCCCCTTACAATGGTTCATAGCGTGATGTGAAATATGACGGATGCAAGAACAAATTATCCTGAAAAATATAATTTTTAAAACTCTCAAATATGAATATATGAATTAAATTGTACATTTCCCTTCTGTTCAGTTTTGAGTATTATCTCAGGTGAGAATTTTTGGTTAATTATTGTATTCAATATTAAAATTTAGTTTTTATATATTCAGTATGGTCAGTTTGTTCTACTAAATCTTAACGAAGTTGTAGATATTGTTTGAATAGTTGTTTAATTTTATACAAAATAATGAAATAGCTGTGTAACTATTTTTTCCCGTTGGTGACTTAACAATTTCGGGCTTTTAACTATGATGGCTGGAGACCCATGACTAACCATACTTTATTTTACCATCTTTTCCGCACGCCATTTACAAAAATGGCTGAGGAATTTTAAATCTGAAGGAGGTATGATATTTTTACTTGGTATTTTTCGAATTGGTATCTCTTGTAATTTCCATGAAATACGTTTTTGCACTATGATTTCAGTCAATGCATAAAGTGTCAATTGAACATTAGTTTTGCTACATAACACCAATCCTTTGTAATCCTATATCCGTGATTTATAATAATTAATTGAACTAAGTTAAAAAGATGGTATGATAAGAGATTATACATTCTAAAAGTATTTACCGTGTAGTTCCGGCTTAGAATGTCGCTACCCCTTTCTACTCACGGATGTCGTAAGAGGCGACTAAGGGCTTTTAGGGCTTTTTATTGGATTTTTGGGCAATGCGGTGGGAGACCCATCACTAAAAACCCTTATTTTTACCATCTTTGCCCCACTCAACTTCCCAAAGTGGCTGAGGAATTTATAATTCCTTAGCTCTGGCTACCCCTTCTAGGGAAATATAGCCGTGAGTATATGTATGTATGTAAAAGTATTTACTCAAAAGATATACTTAAGAAAAAAAATGTTTCCATCAGTTAATCATATCAAGTGACACGTTTTGGTCCAGCATTTAATGTTCACGTAATAATAACCTTCGTTTATATTATCTTCTGGCTTATGAATAGTATTTAATAAATTTTTTATATTATCAGAGAATGAAATTGTACAACTATATATTAACTATTTGAATGTTTTTGTTCACGAAAACCTCATGTGGGAATTATTACTAATAAATAATATATACAAACTAATTACAAATTCTTTGTTGCAACTTCACTAAGACATACTATAAAACTATTATTAACATAATACCATAAGAGAACTGCTGTTTTAGTAATTACCGATTGCATTTAAAGGCTTTAAAGTCCAGACACAAAAATAGTCTCTCACTTTCTTTGGCCGCGTCTCAAACGGGCCCAAATTTCTTTAGGCCCCAACCCGTACGTGAAAGAATCCCTTCAACCTTAAATAGATACCGATCGAATTAATTAGGAACGATTTAACCGATTAAGCAGGACCACAACCGATTTGGGCGATCCCCAATCTTTAATTAGACCGCCAAATGATAATATGCACGTTTAAGATTTTAAAAGAGTTTAAAACGTAATTTTGTAATTATACGTTTTTAGTGATTTATCTTCGGACATTGTTTTGCAAGTTCTGTATTGGTTAATTGGATACATACTTTTTGTTCGTTTACCGCGTTTGTTGGAATAGGGTAATGCCACACACGGTGTTGCCAATTTATTTAAATATTCGGATATTGTGTTGTGAAATTAGCTGTGTAGTTTCGGCTTAGAATAGCACTACCCCTTTTCTTTCGGTGGGTGTACGTAAGAGGCGACTAACGGACTTGGGGCTTTTTAAGGGCGTCCCACGAAAAAGTGAGAACCTTGAAACGGCATTTGGGCTTCCCCCTGCCGTTTCCTCACCTTTAATAGAACTCGTAAAACAAGCCATCTATTAGCAACTATGATAACTATAGATTATAGCGATATAGATGTAGATATAGCGCCATCTACCAAAACAGTCTCGTACTACGTTGTACGATCGGCGCGGCGTATTGATATATGTGTTAATTATGTTTCGCTAAGTGAATATTGTTATAAAAATAAAACAAATACTTCAACAATACAATAACTTTATTTCCACAAAACTTATTTCTTGATACCTTTGGAATATAGCAGGGGAACATGTCGAGAAGAATGTTGGTGTCGTGATGATACGTTTCACGTGACATAGTAAAAGGGGTTTATGTTATTCTTAACCGACACAACAAAGTGTACGTGGATGGCAGTAGAAATGAAGTAACGTGTAATTATATAATAATAATATCTCGACGTCAAAAATCCACACTTGAACAAAAAATCGACTCAAATTATAGAACAGGAGTAGGCATTTTTTTCATGAATACTTACTTACTACTGATTCAACATAAGTAAATTATAAAACCCAAATAATTTTCATAAAAATTATCATTTTATTGAGATGGTGCAGAAAGCAAAAGGCAATTCTTAAGGTTCTTTTCAATATTAAAAACTAAGTTATAACTAGGTATTTGTAGGCACAGATTCATGAATACCTGTTTGTAGTTTCTTGTTTGAAGGAGGCTATAAATGTGCGTCTTTTGTACTTGTTCATTTAATTAATTAGAGGTTTGTTCAAAAGTTTTCTTGATTATCTAAATTCACATTTCCCGAAATTTTACGGCTGAAAATATACTTCAACTCATATAAAATAGTTTTTACGCCAAATTGTGCAAGATAGCTATATTAAATAACTTATCCACCGCGACTAAATAACTTAAATAATAAAAGAGACAGAAGTTCGGAATATACCGGACTTAAAAGGGTTATTTATTGTTAAATTAACAGTCTGTTAATATCAGTGCTAATCTTTAATATATTCGAGCACATGCATCGTTCGTTTTACTGTGTTGAAAAAGCATGGCATGGTGATGGTGCTGTTAATCTTTAAATTAATATACTTTTACGTTTTTTTTAAATACAAAAGTAAAGGTGCGTTTAAGAGCACTATTATCACAGTTGATGAGCCTAGTTCAGGTGCATTAGATACAGTAGCCGTGTTCTCCAATGATTTCTCCCTGTCGGTATTGTGGGACGAAAATACACTTTCTTCCATCATCTCAGTTGAACTGAAATTAATTCATAATATATAAGTATAGGCTCAATTGGGTGTGATAACTTTTTCACAATTTATTACAAAATACAAAGTTCAATGAAAGACTAAAAATTTATAAATATCAGCTCCTGGTCTATTTTACTTACTCTGTTAATTGAACTTGGCGAGATGATTGAGGTTCCTGATTTATTGCATATTTCTCATCCCCTTGTAAAGCAATACGTTTTTGGAGCCTAAATCAGAATTAATAGCACATGAATGAAATACAATGGATCAAAATAATTGATCGAAGAACGGTTCGAATACATATATTAAGATAATTATATATTTTTTCTTAAAAAGTAGAAATATGACTAAAGTGGAGAAGTGTAATACACATCATATAAATAAAAAAAACACCCAGATTTGAAAGAAAAGTTAGAAGGTAAGATTATTCACGGAACATAGCTATAGGGTAAAACGTAACAAGCATATTTACAAAACAGAATAAATAGCAGCACGTATTTTTAATAATGCATTCATCGTGATCCGAAGGAGAAAATAAAAGAATACTTATTTTACGAATAAAATACAAACTAAAATACTGTCGCAAGGTTGAGGATCGAACTCTGTACCTTCATCACTGAGCGTGAAACGTTTAACGCGTTACACCACTTCGATCTTAGAGCTAAGAGTCGAAATTGACGATTATATTAGGATTGCGAACGAACAATATAATATATGGCAAAACTTTTCGACTATGTTCCGTGCAATATATAAAATATGCCTAAAGTGTTTTATTGGTAGAAAAATTTGTACTTACAATTTTGCATTCATTATCTGAGCCCTCTGTTTAGCGAACCTTTTTTTAATATTTTTTCCCTTTTAGGGATTTATAGCCGTGAGTATGTATGTTGTTCAAAACTTTTTTGTTTAATTGGAAATTTTCGATTTTCTGCACATGTTTGTTTCCTTTATTTAATTTTCCGACGTTATTATAAGGTAAACAATATTTTTAATCTTACTAAAAAGATATGTAAAAACATCACATAAATTTAAAGCAAAAAGATAATAATTGTTTCAGCTGGATTTACAGAACATTAGGATAAAACGAGCGTATTCAAAAAACAGAATTATGCGCAGTATTTTTAATCATGCATTTATCATCATAACCGAAACAAAATAATTTTACGAGGAAAGAAATAAACAAAAAGCATGTCCCGGATAGAAGATTTGAACTCACGCCCACATCAGCGCCTGGCCCCTAATGCGTTGGACCATTTCGTACTATCTAAACAGGGTGAAATTAACGATAATATTACGATTGTTATCAAACTTATAATGTAAAGCAAAACAAGCGACTATGTTGCGCACAACCAAAATAAATTATCTAAAAAGCGCGGGAAGCGGCAAGCAGCTCTATTACAGAAAAATTCGACACAAGCTCTGCGCATGAAGGCTAACAGCCATCTGCCGCCCCGTTCTCCGCACAGGGACCCGCTCCAGATTGACATTGAAATTTAGGGTTTTTGCTTTATAACTCCATAATTAGGATGAAAAGACTAAAAATTATTCATACAGATGATAGACTACTCAGTTGTCTACGCAAATATTACGTAATCGATAACATATATGCAGTATTTTGACAGCAATATCAGACTTTACGATAAAAAAGCCCCCCACAAATTATTTTTTTTCTTAGTCGATTATTATTGAAAACGAATGAGAACCGTCATTATTAAAGAAAAGATATTGAACTTGAACATATATTTTATTTAGAGTGTGATTGTTTCATTGAGCAGGTTTCATTGAGTTTGAAAACTACCAAAATCAGTGAAATTTTTGAGGGAGGCCCTTAAGGGATTTTTGGGCGATGCGGTTGGAGACCCATCACCTTTATTTTACCATCTTTTCCCCACTCAACTTCCAAAAGTGGCTGAGGAATTTATAATTCCTTAGCTCTGGCTACCCCTTCTAGGGAAATATAGCCGTGAGTATATGTATGTGTGTTTGTATTCGGAAATTGTTACTGTTGGGGTAGGTGCTTTGCCGTTTGGTTCTCTCCCTGTGGTCGTAAGAGGTGAATGTGGGGATTATGTTGATAATTTTCAGCCATATAAAAGGATACTGATTAATGGTTCTTTAATTTCATAATAATAAAAACCTAGTTCCCCCTTTTTAAGAGTAAGTGCGTCAATTATTATATTTTGGTGACTATGTGGTGTGTCTTTTCTTATGAATGCTATTTGATAAGGCAAATCTTATATTTTAGTTCGCACTTTTCGACCCTTTATTGTTGTTATGGAGAACAAATTTCAGCGCTTTGGGAAATTAGTTTTATAAGTTCCCTGTGGACCCGAATTAGGTGTAGTACCAACAAGCTCCTGGAGATCATTGCGGACAGAGTTGATAGTCCAATTTTAAATCATTGGTCATCACTCCATGTGATGGGTAATATAAATTTAAAATTCTACTAACATAGTTTATAAGTCTTTTCACTAACAGATATATGGACATTTTGTAACTGATTAGTCTGAAATAAATGATTTAAAACTTCAAAAAGGAACAGATGGGGACATAAGGAATAGATGGTGAAGTGGTTTTAACCCCATATTTTGTTAATTGTACAGAATCTATAATAAAACCCGGAATGGTGGTATTTAAATCAGCCATCTTTCTTTTAACCTGTTGTCATGGCAACACTTAACGGAATCTGTTACTCATTACCTGTACATTTGAATCATTTTCATTTAAATGACTGTAATGTAGGTTCACCTTTTAACCCACATAAGACAGATTCTTGCCATTGTTATTACACATTAGTATTCGTATCATACTTTCATCATAGATTGTTGGTTAGGCAAGTGTATCTATCTCTCCCTTTTCAACTTGATCAAAATCTAATTTGCTATCCTCGTCTCCGACACCTCCATGAAATACTGTGGTATTAATTGTCGATTGTCCTTTTTCTATATTAGGATTTGAGGAATCGCTATCCTTTTCTAAATTGCTTATTTCATCGAAGTTATGAAAAATATGTATTTAATTTAGAATTGCTTCGGTATTTGATTGTAGAAAGGAAAAGAATGCCACCTATGATGATAATGTTGTTCTGTGTTTTACATATTGATTTAATGATGTTTATTCAATTGAATCAACCACTATAGCTTAGTGGTAACAAACGCGACTTTGTGTTTGGGAGCTGCGGGTTCATATCCGGTTTTTATATCTTTTTTGAAAAAAATGTCTTTTGTTGCCTTTAAAAGGAAGAGAAACTATTTTTTATTTAAACTTAGTTGTGTCATAATTACTCCAAAAAGAGATATCACGTGATGCTTAGAAGAATCTAGTGCCTTTGCCAACCCATTTAAGCCCAAAGCTGTGTTTTTGTTAGTTAAGAATGCCACCTATGTTGATAATGTTATTGTATGGTTTACATATTTATTTGAGTTTGTTTGTTCAACTGGATGGTGTAGACGGTAGGCTAAAGATTTCGTTCGGTGTTGGTTTAATTAGCTCGTCTTCATTTCCACCTGCAAGACATTTTTGCTTTTGTTCCATAGATTGTGTTTGTTTTAGTACTTTTTGTATAAGTTTTCGGAATTTTAGTGTAGATGCCACACACGTATTTTAATATAAGTGATCTGTAAAGCGAGTATCATAATAAGATTGTGTTTTTTTAAAAAAGGGAGAATTAGATTATAACAACAATTTGGGTTTTGGTTTAACTATAAAATAAATTTTAATCATAATAATCATATTATAGAATAATTATGCTTCTATTTCTTTAAGAAATATTATGGTGTTATTGCACTGCAATAAAGCTTTTCCCTTACCACGTGGATTTTGAGCATCGATGGCAATGATAAAACATCACGTGGTTACACGAACTAATAACTCCCGCCATGAAAAAAAGTATACTTAAACAGAACGTATATTAAAACATCAAGCAAAGCGACGACATAATTCGCAACAGAATAACAAATGTGTTATGTTTTGTAGAAATGTGATAAAAAACTGATTCATTGAGGAAAGTCCCAAAGTGAACCGAGAATTAGGGCAGTGCCGGTAAAAATAAATCCACTCTGAGCTACTACGTTGCGACTCACTCGCCACCGTTCATTAGTAACTCGAGACTTTGTATTCGCTACTTTTCTCACTATTGTCATTGCTTGTCATTTAACAGTCAATTGTTTACATTGTACAATGCATGCTTGCTTACGGTTTCAAATGCCTGAGGGGTAGGCAGGTTGATCGTTTGTTCTGTCTGATGGTGAAGTGTTATGATTTTCTATGTTAGATTGTGTTCTATTGTTATCTGCTGTGTTTGTATTGACCGATATTTTTATCGTAGTTACCGTAGTACTGTTAGAAAAAATGGTTTTTAATTTTATAATCATGGAAATACTAACTAAATGTAGGCAATATATATTTCTACAAATAACGTTAATAGATTTATGTAATTACTTACTTTCATATTTCTTTAAAATAGAGACATACTTCACAACGATCTGTTTTTTATCAATCGGACTTATTTAAGTTAGGTGTAGTGGCTTCCACAGTTTACCACCAATGGCAATCACTAGCACGTGTAATGAATCTAACTCATTTACTGCTTACGTGAACTTCACGTTTTATCAGATACACTGAATTTTCAACACTTCATTACATTTATTATATCATATCAAAAAAATATATGCAGAAACTAATTAGTTTAGTAGTAGAACTGCAATATTTAGAGTGTCGTAAAATGACGTCATATCCGTCGCATAATATAATTTGTTTTTCAGTCGATTCGCTCGATCTTGGATACGCAACTGTGTGCCAAAAACTTTGAAAATATACAAATAAAAATATAGGTGGCCCAAATATTTCATACTGAAATAACATTTACCCTTTTCTGATTGCAAGTAAAGTGTCGTCAATTAAATAGGACGCAACGAGTGTTGCATCACGAATTTTACTTGAAGGGATATGCAGTAAAGTTATATTTTAGAAGTGGTGATATTGAGGCCCATTTCAGTATTATAGAAGGCTTTCGGTACAAAGGATACTGAGGGCCGCTCAGTGCTAGAATAAAAAAAAATAGTGTCCTAAGTAATCCGAGCCATTTGGATGAGAACTGACCCAAACTAATGGCTCTATCATAGGATGAAGTGACTATCAGACTCTATCAGTCGAGAGAGAGGCCTGCAAACATCTGCACTTGAAACATGACTTTGAGTGGATGGCAGTGAGGATAACCTATTTGAAATTACTACTTGTTTTACATTTAAGTAAATTTTTGGTCAAACGTTACACTTTATTCCATCAACTTATCTACTCATTCCGAAGTACCTTGGGCCATATTCAGATACGACTACTGCACCAGTTAGTTCATTGTGTTTTATAAATGAATGATTTATTTTATAATTACTATGTTTACCCCAACCAGGTTTTAAGTCTTGAATATCTAAATGATGTTACTGAAAGTAAAGCTAAATCCATTCGCGATATTGTGTAACAACACGTTGAAGTCGTGTCATTCATTTTAAAATAACACATTGAAAATAGTTTGAAACAGCAACCTACATTTGAACGGTTCGTAACATTGACCTACGCGTATCATCACGACTCGATGTGCTGAGGTAAGAGACAGAGATAGTGTGAACAATATAAATACAACTATTTTTTTTATGTGATGGGTTAGTCAGACTTTCAGAATTTTAAATTGATAACTTACGTTTGTAAATTTTATCCTTTTTTGATTATTGTTGTCTGAAATGCAGAAACAACGGCGTTATTTACCTATAGTTGTTTAGTAGTATAAGAAAAAGGGCTTTCCTTTGAACCTAAGCTATAGCGGACGGATCATACAAAGGCTCAGACACAATTGTATCATCAGGCCTATACAGATTACTATCGTTAAATAAAATATGTATCAAATGGTGTGTAAGATTTTAATAGAATTCTTGCCACCACGATTCTAATTACCAGGAAAGCTCGCAAATAAATAAATTACATTGCATTCCCTATGTTTGTAGCTTTAACTCTAAGGTGGAACCGCTTTGGGATCAGTCACTTTTGATGTTCAGAGAAAAGATGGTCAAAATAAAGACCATTCCTACTTTTAATCAAATCGCTTTATAATCACTTAAGAATCCCGTAGGTGTACAACACTGACAAAAAGTGATGAAGTAGTGCCATTTTACGTCGACAATTCTCAATTCCAATACCATGACTAAATTTGGTAAATAAAACTTACAAGTCTTTACAATTCACAATTCTCTTTTTAACACCGCTGCAGTCGTTTTAAAATGAAAACCATCCTTTAGCAACACCTCGAGACATAAATTTCAATTTGAAAAGGACATATCCAACCTCAACCTACAAAGGCACCGCAAATCAGTAGGACAGGAGTGTAAAAAAAATCAAAAAAATCAAAATAAGAATCCAGTTAGATATAAAAAGAATGGATATAGGATTCCGTTAGCTGCCCGGCGCCTCCGCGGACGTGCGAATAAATGCGATGCAATATTACTTGAGCGAGTTTTGGATGGGTTTCGTATGAAATAAAGATTTATGTTTATAAGGATTTTGAAACGATTTTTTGTAATACATTTTAAGTGTTTATTTTATGAGACACAATTTATGATTCCATATCAAATAGATTTTGGGATTATGGGTTAAAATTTGTGTACATTGAACATCACGCCTATAAACTTTAGCGATAAAGAGTTACTTTGTACCATAAAGTTAATATAACCCTTCCAAGTTCGCCAACATTTATAAATCTTACAAAATGTAGGTTAATTTGCGCGTTCCCAATCAAAATACTCATGCTCAATATGTGTAGATATTTAGGGATAGAATATACTTCTGAATCATTAATGAAACCATCATCACTTTTAAATAGTTATACTAGTAGCATGAGGCTTGTGAGAGCGCATATGTCACAGAAGTGAGAAACTGACAGATTGCTCATACAAAAATCTGTAGCTATCTCACTTCTTACATGATAAACTCGTTCTCACACGCCTCATGCTACCGGGGGCTAAGTAATGGAAAAAAATCAGCTGTGAAAATTACACATTAACCTAAGAATGTACTGTAAAATACTCATACTAAATTTATCTCAACATATACACATACTCCGACGAAATCCCATATTCGATTTGGCGTCATGTAACTTTTCCCAGCTTCCAACCTGGATTTCTTAGTAAGTCTGATATAGTAAGTTTAAAGTATATATAATATATAATATAATACTTTATATATATAATATATACATAAAGTAAGATTCCCAGAGCATCGATTTCAAAAAGAGCAAAAACATCGAGACTCACGAATATATTGGCAAAATTCAGAAACAAAGCGCGACGGTAATTTCTCCAGTGTGACCATTTCGAGCCAAAATTCTACCATAAACAAAAGAATTCTTTTTTTAAATCGCCGTTCCTATATGGAGTTGAGTACGGGCTGCGGCGCCTTAGCGGCTGCACAAAGAGGCTGAGTATTTATGTAAATTATTGAATCCGAAAAATGCATGTGCGGCCGCGAATCGTGGAAAACTATGTCGTTGGGATTTTATGGCATTATCACTTTTGTTTTTATCGAGACATTGTTATTTATTTATTGCTGTATTATTCTGCTTGGTTACTCTGTAGTTTAGCCGTATTAGTATTATTTTACTCTTTGCTTTTTAATTAAATTAGTTTATTTTATAGTACAACTGTAGGTATATTATTTGCATTGAATTAATTCAAGAACTTGTTTTGAAATAATACTGCAATTAAATGAAACATTCTAAATAGACCGAGCGACTTTGTGAAACATAAACTTAAGAAAATAAGCTCATTTTAGTTGTCCAAACCAATTTCGTAATAACAATTAACGTCTACAGTTTTCTGCAATATTTTGGTATAGTTTTTTGGGTTTAATAACTCGGCACCACTAAATCAGTTTAGCAGTAAAACTTTTTCACTTGATAATGAACTTTTGATGAAGGAATAATTTTAAAAGTTGTTGTGATAGTAAAAATACTAATAATGTGGTCTAATAAATTACTAATTAGTTAAAAACCCAATGAGTTTAAAAACATTACAACAACTACATGAAAAATTTCCCAAAACACCAAACACTAAACATTGCATGCAAAAGAAAGTGTTTAAAAATTGGCAATGATTCGAAAACATTAAATTTGAGACAAGATTGAATTATCCTGAAAAAATAACTGCCCAACAAAAAAGACAGCATTTTATTTTGTCCGGCATTTTACATAAATCATGGTTGGAGCGCGCGCGCCACCTTTCATCTTATTTTTGTCGCGCGATAGAAAGAGACGCTGCTAGTTTATGGTTTATCCAGGTACGTGTGAAAGAGACAGATGATAGGTTGTTGGTGCACTTCGATTGTGTCTAGCGTATAGACGTGAGTCACCATTTAGACGTACCCTGTCTGAAGTATTTCATGAGTTTGCTTTCCAATCTACCGTATTTTCAGTATTTCGCATATTTACAGTCATCTACGTACAATAAATAAAATAATTATTAAAACAAAATTAAATATAGGTATTTGAAATAATAATAAAACATCTACATTTTAAATTGTTTAAATTTCAAAATCTGCGGCATTGAATTGAAATCCATTAAACATTTTATTATTTCCTCAAGTTTTTATGATAAAGCTGTGAAAATATAAATGCAGTAAGGCTAGCAATAAAAGACGACCTAAGTTTCGACTAATGAACATTGTAAATACTTGTAGAAATTCTGTATTGCATGTATTTCAAACTCCTATATTGTTCTGAGTATTCTGATGCAAGAAGAATATCGTACATGTATACAATTTACACAAAAAAAACAAAACATGGATGAATAGAATGTTCAAATGATTTTGAAGATAAGGGTGGAAGCAATAAATTATAATATTATTTATTCTTTTATTTCAACGTATAAATTGTTCTTACGTAAAAGGAAGAAATCATTAAAAGTGATGACTGCCAATTGTGCTTTTGTACATTTAAGAACATAGTCGCTGTTAAATGTTTCATGTGATATGCAATAACGCGATTTCTGTTCTACTCGAACTTAAAATTTATTATTTGAACTCTTTAGCTAAACTGTGTAGTGTCGGCTTAGAGTAGCACTACCCCATTTCTTCCGGTGGGTGTAGAGAGGCTACTAACAGTTTGGGGGTGTGTAAGGGATTTTTAGGCGATGCGGTTGGAGACCCCTCATCAACAAACTTTGTTATACCACCTTCTTACCTACTCAACTTTCCAAAAGTGGCTGGGGAATTTCTAATTCCTTAGCTCTGGCTACCCCTTCTAGCGATTTATAGCCGTGAGTATATGTATGTATGTCCAGCCAAACTAATATGCTTAGTTAAGTGCATAAATAATATTCCAGATTTTTGTGCGTTCCGTACGCAGCCGTCGCCTATTTCTGAATGCACCGTGTAGACGCAGGTTTATTGACACCAGCGTGTTACGAATTCCGAAAACTTACGCGCACTTTCTGATGACTCTTTCATTGTTAATAATATGGGATGAAATAGAGCTTTTAGTAAGCGTGTAAAAGACAAATTTATATAGATATCAGACACAATGAATAAGTTTTAACTACCTCGGTAAATTAATTATCGAGCTTGCTTGCAAAGGCATCTTCAAAAGATTAACTAAATTAAAATACATAAATTGGATATATATACTAACGTCATTAGTTCCCATTGGGGTAGGTAGAGACTATTGATCACCACTTTGTACGATCCTGGCGAATGTCACGGGCTTCACTTACATTCATCAATATTTTCATTCAAGTCATTTTAGTCAAGCCAATACATACATACATACATTTATATACTCACGGCTATAAATCCCAAGAAAGGGGTAGCCAGAGCTGAGGAATTAGAAATTCCTCAGCCACTTATGGAAGGTGCGTGGGGAATAGATGGTGAAATAAAGGTTCTTGGTGATGGGTCTCCAACCGTATCGCCCAAAAATCCCTTAAAAGCCCCAATACCGTTAGTCGCCTTTTACGTACACCCACCGGAAGAAATGGGGTAGTGCTATTCTAAGCCGACACTACACAGCAAATAAAGTCAATAATAGTCTCAAAAACCCCTGTATTGTGATCTTTATTTATTTAAACCTCTTAGTTACTGTTCACGTTATGATCATAAGGTAAGGAATAATATTTTACTATTTTTTCTTACTCGACTTTCAAAGGTGGCCCGAAATTTCTAATTCAGAAACTCTTCCCCTTTTTTCATATTTACAACCGTGTTTATTAATTTATTTAATAGGCTTGCAAATGAACTTTATACACAAATAGATACAATAATAACCCAACTTTAGTATTAAAAAGCAATGATGTTCAGTTTAAACATAGTTAGTAACAGTTGATCCGTGCTATGCCACTGCAGGTGGTTTAATAGCAGGTGCATCTTCCCCTCCTCGGTCGAACAAACCTTATATTACTTATAACTTATAACTGACTCCTAAATGACCTTTTGACCACTTTCTTATTTGTGTTGCAATTGTGTCGCAAAATATTCCCAGTAGTAAATGAAGAAATAGTTGTGAATGGCTGTCAAGAACCAATATTTCACAGTCACATCAAAGGTGAATAATTTGTTTTAATTAATAATTAAATTTAATAATTTTAATAGTGCAGAAGACAGAATAGCACTCATCAATTTCTTCTCAAATATGTTATTTTAATTTTGTATATGTGTTTTCTATGTGGTGTTACTCGCATTAAATTATATGCATAGAAAAACTTTAATTTTTTTAATTTGGATATTTAAAAAAAAAAACATAATTCAATAAATTAATTAACTAAATGAACGATTCATTTTATGCAAACATGTCTTAGGTATTTACCAGTATTGTAAATTTTATTTAATAACATTGCGAAGTTTTACCCAATAGCACAGTTTAAAAATAACATAGTAGGCCAATAGACAGCGCCCTGGCAAAGCCTGGCTGATTAGCTAGAGCCTAATTGTATTAACTTATTCTTTGTTTGTCATCATTGCAAGCAAGTAAATAGTTTGAAAAGTAGTAAAATGCAAGGTAAAGGTAATTACAATTTCATTTCTCGCAAATTGTGCGCAGATGTTAACACATCTGCCCGGCGCGTGCGCACTCACTCGTTTTCGGTATATCGTTAATCGTTTTTTTTTCACTACCTATAGTGTGGGGTCGGGAAACTTGTATCGTAATATTACAATATTAGTGGTCCATTGGGGTGGTGACGGACTTGTAATTGGGTTGTCATGTCACTAATACGTTTTTTTTGCGAACTTAGAGACATTCAAAAGGATTATTTGTCAATGTGATAAATTGAATTATGTGAGTCATTATAACATACGGTTTTGGTGAAGAGTAGGATACACATTTTCAAGACTTTTGGTAGCTGGGTATTTAATAAGATTGGCAAAGCTTTTCAGTACATTATAATTATTATAAATGTAGAACTCCTTTTGAGAGTTTAAAGAGGATAATTTCGAATTTAACATATAGTTGGGGTTGGGTCTACTACCATATAAAGAAAGAAAGAAAGAAAGAAAGAGAGACATTTATTCATATTTATATCACCAACAAGTAGTTTTAAAAGCCCTATTTAAGTTGATTCTACGGATAACTAATCCGAAACTATATTTGTATAATGAAATACAACTGTTTTTTTGATGTTTTTTTGATGATATGAGTTTTATTGATGTTTCTCTAATAATCGTGTCGTGGTCTTTCCAAATACTTCTATTAAAGACTACTGATTTTACTGATTTTTTTTGTTCATCAAGTAAAAATGGAATGGCTTCCCCGCTGTTTTCAGATTAGGTTGTTGTTTCTTGTCAATAAATAAACATTTCTTTTTGCATTTTACTCACTAATAACTCCGTAAATACGTCAAATTTACAAACAATCAAATTTCCACAGTGTAGTAAACACTAGCCGTATTTCATATATAGGTCACGAGGTACACCTTCAGATAATGAAAGTGGAGTTGAAGAGACGAATCGTTGGCAAGCACTGGCGTCCTTGACCAGTCATCGTCGGCTAATTACCGGCGATGCTAAAATATGCTAGCTTCAATAGTGGATGCTTTTTGAAAATAATTAAGCGGCTGGAAATAGACAGATAAGCTGAACACCAGGTGATATAGCATCTGATGTTGAATGGGTATCTATGCCAATCCTTCATTGATATATGACAGAAAATATATGTGTAAAAGGTAGATAGATCTCCTGTGTAAATAAAAAAGGTAAATAAAAAATATGCTGTGTATTGTCGGCTTAGAATAACACTACCCCATTTCTGCCGGTGGGTGTACGTAAGAGGCGACTAACGGTATTGGGGCTTTTAAGGGATTTTTGGGCGATGCGGTTGGAGACCCATCTTTTCCCCACTCACATTTCCAAAAGTGGCTGAGGAACTTCAATACCGTTAGTTCTTTAGGTCTGGCTACCCCTTTTAGGGATTTATATCCGTGAGTATATGTATGTATGTATGTAGATAAATCTTTCTCCTCTTTGATAGCTGTGCTCTACAGTGTTCTTTTCATAAAATTTCGTTTTCACAATGCTTCACAAATTTTTCAAATGGTGCGAATACATACATATACTCACGCACGGTTTAGCATCTTGTAAAGGAGAAGCCAGCGCCGCACAATTAGAAAATCGCGTCACACATTTGAAAGTTGTGTGAAAATTATATTGTTACATAAACGATTTGCGGTGACAGGTCTCTAGCCATATCGCCCAACAATACCCTTAGTCGCCCTGAAACTGACGTTTGTACAGTGTTATTCTAAGTTGATACTATTATTATTAGTAATATTTAAAAAAGTGGGTACCTTCTCTGGACACTAGATGTGGCTGCCGTGTGAGTTCAGAAGCATTGGTACCTCTGCCAACCCCTTCGGAGATAAACGGCGTGAACGTTTATGTTTATGTTATGTTATGTTTATGTAATATTTATTAACATAAATGGTTACATTTAATTAGTACAAAGCCCTGCAAAACTGTTTTACAGTTTGTCTGCAAATAGAGTCTCTTTAAAAAAATATATTATTTAGTAACATCTATGGTAGTGGATTAATAAAATATTTTTTTAATTTGTTTTTAAATTTTTGTCTATTAGGCTCGAGGCGGATGTACCTACTACACAGCATTTATTTTCTTTCTTTTAACTGAGAAGTAATATCATCCTTTCTACCATGTAGGCGTTAAAAACATATTGACCTGGTATTACACGAAAGCTCATAGTAATGAATAGCTCGATAAAGTGCGTAATGCTGAAACTACAGGCGCCACCTGGCGGCCGGCCCACGCAACCGCGCCCTCTTATATATTGCCTGTTGAGTGATCAAAGAATTATACAGGGCTCTGCTAGCTGGATCAGAATGTTAATGACATTGAAGAATGTATGGATGTGAGGTGTGCAATGGAGGTTAGAAATGTAGTAAGTATGGCATCTTTTACGCCGATCCGATGTTTTAAGAGTCATTTTTGTGAATCGTATGACCAAAAAGAAAATATTGATGAATATAGACGTAATCAAAAAACGATAGTATTGTCTTTATCGATAGCGTCGGCCTACCTCAATGGGAACAAATGGCGTGAGTATATTATATATGTTTGTATCACCAATAAACCCTTTATTTACCATATTTGCTTCATTAATTTATTAATGTGGTAATGGTAAGTATGATCATACAGAGAATGTGCTAATAATGCAGAGCGTCCAAAGTGTAAAGAATAAAAATAGTATGCATAAAATGAAAGAAACGTGAAAGATATGCTAGGATTATACAAAGTGGCAATAATGGATAGTCTTTTAAGCTAATGGGAACTTGTTATTTGAAAGTAACACTTTTATTAGTTTCTGAGGAAACATTGATTTTAGCTTTGAGAGACTATATGATGATTATAGGTAGATAAGTATACAAACAGCATTAAACGCAACTTAGCGGCTCAATATAATACTTAAGTACAATAAACTCTTAGTAATACAAGTACATAAGTGTAATTTATGATTACAAATTGGTTTGATAATAAGATAGACCTTAAAGGATTTACGAATGTATTTGATACGAACACGACAACTTCAAACTTCGACAGCGTGCTTTTCTTGATTTATATGGCCAGAGGCGCAGATTTATAGGATATAATGTATCCTATATCTAAATTGCTTTGTTTTTTTATGTTAGTGTTTAAATCACTGAATTGGGATTATGTTGTCATGTAAGATAGATTTTTTTATTAATAGGTCAATATAATTTGTAATCCTTTATAATTTCAACTTGTATATAGCTTTCGGCTGAGTTATAAAAAAAATGCAAACGAAGGAGAGATATTTTTTTTAAAATTAATTTGTGGTATGGATCAACGAGATTTATTTCCAACGCTTCTATTTGCTTTTTTCATTTAGATGGTACATATAAAAGATGGCACAACTTAGAAAAAAAAAAAAATGATTACCCCGTTATGTATGTATTAAAAAAAGAACAGAGACAAACAGTCGATCCTATATAGAAACAACTACAATGATCTCGACAAAACCACTATGATCTCAAAACACATAAAATACAAGACAAAATTAAAATACGCACAAGTCAACAGTCTAAGTAGTCGCAGAGCGCTACTTCCAACTCCGCGTAATCGCGCTAGTTACATACTTATTGAGGTTATATCTATTATGGTAGTATCTAGTACCTCTGCTTACCTCCTTAAACGTGAGATTTATGCGTCCGGAACAAAGGCTTATTGAATGTGAAATAAACCATGTTTTGTCATGTTTACACGTAACTAATGATAACGAGATTATTATTTAAATTTAGAATACGTTTTTGTATGTATATGCTCATAGCGTTAGTTGTCATAAGGGTATACAGAGAGTATCGATCGCCACTTTATAGGTTCCAGGCAAAACTCTATTGCTTTAATAAAATTTATCAATTATCTCATACAGCCCTTCGTTAATTTTGACTTAATGTTCAAGCAGATTTTTAAGGCAAACTCAAATTCGAGTAACAAACTCAACTCAAACTCAAATATCACGCCGTAGATCACCGAAGGTGTGGCAGAGTTGTTAATACTTCTCAACCTTAAACCTCATGTGGCGATTCTATCACCTGGTGTTCAAAGTACCCACGTTTTGCTTGGACAGTTTACTCACGTGATAGAGGGGCCTATCGTCGCTTTGTATTGATACTCTGCAGCGAGACGAAACTGAGACATGTAGATTTACATACATACATATACTCACGGCTATAATTCCCTAGAAGGGGTAGCCAGAGCTAAGGATTTATAAATTCCTCAGCCACTTTTGGAAGTTGAGTGGGGAAAAGATCGTAAAATAAAGGTTTTTGGTGATGGGTCTCCAACCGCATCGCCCAAAAATCCAATAAAAAGCCCCAATACCCTTAGTCGCCTCTTACGACACCCGTGGGTAGAAAGGGGTAGCGACATTCTAAGCCGGCACTACACGGCATAAACATAACATGTAGGTTTCCATACTATATTTTCCTTCACCATCACACTTATACTTATATCGATATAGTATACATACGTACATGTATATTAAAAGTTAAATGTTACTGATAAGTTAACTTGTTACGTAACTCAACATAAATAAATACATACAACTTGTTGCAGCTTTACTTGACCTTTTTTATAATGTTCATAAATTTTCATCACCGATCGAGGGGTCATTATATCTCCTATCATTTTCATCATCTGCGTAATTTATTGACTCATATTGGTATAAGATAATGATGATGGCTTTTATGTAGCCGACTTCAAGAGTGGAGGTTTAGTGTTTGATTGTATGTGTGTTTCTTCTAAGTAAATCTTAGTAGGGTTTTTTTTATTTTTTATTAAAATTTTTGATAATTATTGACTCAGTAATAAGTGAAAATATGTTTGTTTGGTTGTTCTGACTTGTTTTTTAATTTTCTAGTTTATATAAATAGCTGCTTTCGTACTGTCATCACTCATCACCATGTAGGGCTCATAATGAAAACCAGTTCTGATTTTGTGTAAACTCATACACAAATCAGAAATTACTGATTGTGGGCCCAATTTAGCGAAACCATTTCCTTAAATTATGCCATTGTCATTGAATACTGTATATGTGTGCTAAATAAAAAAAATATTTTCTTCTTTTTCTTTCTGTTCTGTTTTATTTTAAGGTGACATTATGTCACAATTGTTACCTTATTTAAACAGTTCTTTTATTAAATGAGTTCACTGCGCAGTCTGAGTCTTCCCACTGAGCAATGAATGTTGTATTTTGTACTCTTTTCACATTCAACTTTGGCTAAATTATTAATGGTTCAAAATATCTAGCAATCCTTTAAAGATTAAAAGTCACGTAAGCTAGTACTCTTTGTTGTCGGCTTATAAAAGCACTAACCCAACAACCTTATTCCCACTCAACTTCCAAAATTCTTTAGGAATATCTAATTCTGAAGCTCTGGCTACCCCTATTTGGGATATACAGCCGTGATTATATGTCTATATGTACTAGATATAATGATCAAAGTGCAGGATACGATCAAAGTGATCTGTTAACACCCATATCGCTACATTATGATCGCACCACTTCAACAGATGATGCATTAAAATAAACGGTTGGCACTTGAGTTGTGGCGGTGTGAGCTTTCGATTCTGATTTATTGAGTAGAGTTCTGTTGTACGGTTGACTTTAAAATGAGATTTTATATTATTATTATTACGTAGATACAATACAAACATGGCTATACATTCCAAAAAGGGTAGCGGTATTTGCGAATTAGATATTAAGTGGGGTAAACTTACTACTAAATAAAGGAAACAAAAATTTCGACTATTTGTAAACAATTCGGAGGTAGGGAACGCAAACACTACTTGAAAAGTGTAAAAACAATCAAAGGATAGAAGAATTTCGCGCTGGCAGCCATTGACACGGTAGCCAATGGCAGAGCGACGTGGGCGCATACCCGAGGTCGCGGGTTCGATTCCCGCCTGTGCAGAAATTTTTCTTTCCTTTATTTATGCTTTATTTATTAGTAATAATCCCCACATGAGGTTTTTATGAACAAAAACATTCAAATTATGGGGTAAAAATTGTTAAATAAAGAATAGTTGGTGATGGGTCTGCAGAAATATCGCAATACAATCACCTAACCATTTTTAACCCCTACATTCCCCCCCTAGGTCACCCGCGATAAGAAAAGGTTTAATGATTTTCTGACCTTGAGACTTTATTAGTCAAACTTACTTCTTTATATAATTACGCAAACACACACACACACACACACACACACACACAAATACATATTTTCTTACTAGAGGAGAACACGATTTGTTGTAATTGTAAAATATGTGCTCTAGTACAATTTGTACATAGATTAATTAGAAAATAAACGATTTTCATTATTATTATTATTCTTATTATATTCTGGTTATGGTTTACCATTGGGGTGGGCAGAGATTAACACTCGCTGTACGATACTGAGAAGGCACTCCTCACATTACATTAAAACCCCTTGAAAACCCTCATTTCTCCTGTCTACTCTATTCCAAGCAATAAAAATCGCTTTATAAGTAATGCTATTACTAAAAAATAAAGAAAAGAATAGTTTTGACACCAGAGGGAATCGAACCCACGACCTCCGCGTATACGTCCCCGTCGCTCTATCAATTGGGCTATAGTATAGAATCAACACATGAGGTTTTCATGAACAAAACATTCTAATTAATACTTTAACTAATAGATCTTGCATCTTCCTCTTGTCAGAATATTGATTCAAACGAAAGTAGTCAGGTATCTGAAGACTTCGTGCAATGCGAGAGTCAAAATCTCCACAACTCCTCTTTTGAGAAATTCCTTGAAACAATCCATTTCGACTAAATATTCGCTGTTAAATCCGTTATCATTTGCAATGCAAAATAAACCATATGACATTGAGATAGGGTTGAATATTAACAGGTAGAATATAACGGGTTTGTATCCACATATGGAAAGTGTCACAGGGCTTGTAAAAACTTGGTCAAATCCATATAAGTTATAATGATAATCACTATTCAGAATAAATAGCTCAGCTTGTACGCCGATAGATAGATTGAGCTCCAGATTTTTTAATGTGTAGACAGGTAAACTATGGTTAGTAGGTATAGTATAGTAGGTGTAAAACTTGACCTATGCTCGTGGATGCTTCGATAGTTCGAAGAACCGAGTTTTTTCTTAGTGGGCATCTTATCAACTACTATGCCTTACTGTCCATAGTAAGTTTTCATTTTGCTCACGATTTTTCTACCGTCTGAAAAATGTCAAATTATGGGGTAGGCAGAATATAACTATTATACCGTTTTTGGAAATTCAGTAGAGTAATGATAAAATTAAACATAGTGATATGGTGGTTTCCAGTCACATTATCTAATAATTAATTAAAAAGCCTTTTTCGCTGTTTAAGTGTGTGAATAACAAAATTAACAGAACTTAAATATAGAGACCAAAATCCGTGAAATGCTTCGAAATTCAAACGGCATCAAGAAATGCATTCTTTTTTTAAATTCAGTCCTAAAGAAGATTTTTGTTGAGTGACACGCGCCACAGTCACCACAGAAATAAAACGTCATAAATGTATCTATATAGTTACTCAAATATAGCCCTTATTTCTTGGGCATTAAGAGCCCTGTGTTTCACTGATCATTTCCTTAAATACTTTTTCAGTGTGGACCACTTAAGCTTATGCAACGGAGTTAAAAATATTCGGCGGTTATCGGGTTAGAGAAATACCACAAGTTGCCTTCCTGTGTCAATGACGGGACGATAGAATATTAGACAAAGAGATAGTTTTCACACAGTGGGGAGGTACCTTCCCAAAATTGTGGCGTAGTACATATATATAGTATAAAGGTGGCATAGTAGTTACTCTAAATGCCTCGTGTATGGTGTCTTCTAACGGTATTGGGGGCTTTTAAGGGATTTTTGGGCGATGCGGTTGGAGACCCATCACCAACAACCTTTATTTTACCATCTTTACCCCACTCAACTCTCCAAAAGTGGCTGAGGAGTTTCTAATTCCTTAGCTCTGGCTACCCCATCTAGGGATTTACAGCCGTGAGTATATGTATGTATGTATGTATATTTTTTTTATTATACTTTCTGAAAGTTATCGCTTCAGATATGCTCCAACTAGTCTTTTAGTAGTTGATATATGTATATATTTTTGCATCAATTTGAGCCGTGGTATAGATACCCTAGGCACGTTCCACTGCTGGTATCAAGATGTCCTTAAGCCTTATTAGGTGTTTGTGAAGGTTACAATGAAATTGATTTAAATGACTGGCCAGGGAAAATCTCACTATTAGCGAAAATGCACCGATAAACTTTAAAATATTGTTATCCCTTTGACATAAAACAATCACATCAAACATCGTGAGGAAACCCACATGGCTGAGTTGTACTTAGTCATGTGACATTGTATTCGTACAAAACGGCGATAGGCCTGCCCCCTATCACGTGAGTACACTGTCCATGCAAAACGTGGGTACTCTGAACACCAGGTGACAAAGTCACGTGATGTTCAGAAGTATTAGTACCTCTGCCAACCTCCTCGGGGATATTCGGCGTGAACGTTTATGTTATGTTATGTATAAAACAATCATAACATTTAATAGATATAAAGAGGATGGATGAACGTATAGTGATAAAAGGGATATATAGAGCCAGCGTAGATGGTGTTGTTAGTAGAGGACGGCCACGTAAGACGTTTGAAAATCAAATCGAAAACGTTCTTTCGAAGGCAAAAGTCCGTAGTGGGAAGAATAACAGAACACTTGTGAGAATGTATAAGAATAATGATGAATGTGACAGAAGCAAGAGGATTTGTCAAGATCGTGCGAAGTGGCGATCTATAGGCTCTGTCTACCCCAATGGGAACAACGGGCGTGAGTATAAGTAAGTAACTTATTTTCTTAGTTAATAGATATAAATTATTTTCGTTGATTTACTTAGAATATGCGTTTTATTAGGAAAAACAACTATTGTTTACGGAATAAACATTATCAAGACCGGTAAAGCGAATTTAAGTATCCACTGAGTTTTATTAAAGCCTTCCCTGAAAAGGGTGTTAGGCCTGTTTATATGAAAACTCTTCTTAGCCCTTGAACTTTTTAATCATCAAAAAAGACTTGTGTTACGTTTACAAAAGTTTAAGAAACTCTCCCAAAATAGTACTAATGTAAAAAATGTTATATTTTATTATTTGTGTCGCCGTAAAATACACACAGCACACAGACATCCGTTATAGCTCAATGGGTAGAACACCGCTTATCGTGCAGACTATGAGGATACAAATCCAGGGTCGGGCCTACACCAATTTGTCTTTTCTAAAGACATGTGTGTGGTTAATGTATCATGGTTGTTAACCGTGAGGGAAAACATCGTGACGATGGCTGAGTTGTACTTAGACATCAGACAGTTTATTCGTACAAAACGGCGATAGGCTTGCCCCCTACCACGTGAGTACCCAGTCCTAGCAAAACGTGCATACTCTGAACACCAGGTGACAATGTCACGTGATGTTCAGTATTATAGGACCTTTGCCAGCCTCTATGGGGATTTACGGCATGAGAGTTTGAGTAAAAAAACACAGACCCATTTCTTAGTTATTAAGTGTAGGTGTTGTAAAAAAGGCCGGCGTCCGAAGTATGAAGAATAAAAGAGCATGTATGAAAAGATTGATGGATGTAAACGTAGCTAGAGAGGTTTGTCAGGATCGTGCGAAGTGGCGATCAATAGTCTCTGCCTACCCCAATGGGAACTAATGGCGTGAGTATGTGTATGTATGTGTTGTAAGGGTAAGACAATTGGACATTGCAGGAATATCCACCTTGAATGGGAGTATTTTGATATCTCTATGTAATTTAACTGAGGTAATTTAAGGCATTCATTTTAAATTTTTGTTGATAAACTTTAACCGAATCAACTAGCTTATATATGTAAAACTCAGTTACCGCGTTCAGTTCACACGTAAAATGTCAAAGTATACAAGATATAAGATATATCGGTATTTTGTTTATTGGTAGTTTTTGCATAATTTAAGGCGAGTCAATTAAAAAGTGCGGTGATTTTTTTTCATCTGTGTAATCTGCGCCTTTACGTCAGGCAGAGACGTCAAAAGGTTACCTGTCACAGAAGTACAGCAGAAAGCAGTAAGGTAACTGTGCGCCAATAAAAAAGAAAGAACTTTTTTTATCAACTTTAAGATTTCCTATCACTTTGGTAGATTGAAGCAAAATTATTTGTATCTTATCTCCAAAGTGTGTCTGGATTGAGATCTGTGTAGCCATTTATTTGTATCAAGTTGTACTAATCTCAATTAACGGGTTGCAAGTGCTTCAAGCTAAAAAATAAGGTAGCCAATTTTGAGAAACAACAGTTAAATAAAGGATGGTTGGTAACTTGCCACATTGCTTCAAAACTCTACACAGCAATTGTACACCATACTAGGTATTTTATTAACAAAAAAAGAGTTACAGGGTAGATGATTTAAAGTCAGAGCTAAGAAGATCAAAGCTCTCGAAAATGTGAGGGAAGTAACATAGGTAAAGCTATGGCGTAAATAAGTGAGTAGAAAGAATACGCGAAGTTTCCCTACTGTGGCCGCACGTTGCACATGCAATTTCATCGAATCTGCATTCTCGCGCACGCAATTAATCGTTAATGTCAAACGTCTGATTTTGCTTGACCGAATTATCAAAAACCGAGTTTACTACGGAATGGAACGTGAGAACCGTATTTATCTTCATTCAGTGTTTGTTTGGTTGTTCAGTGTCGATTTAGAATTAACACTACCTTCTGAAAAAAAGGATTGTAAAGTTATAATTCTGTCGAGATTTTATCTTTTATATTATACTTGTTTATAATAATTGAACATAACATAACATAAACGTTCACGCCGAATATCCCCGAAGGGGTTGGCAGAGGTACTAATACTTCTGAACATCACGTGACTTTGTCACCTGGTGTTCAGAGTACCCACGTTTTGCATGGACAGTGTACTCACGTGATAGGGGGCAGGCCTATCGCCGTTTTGTACGAATACACTGTCACATGACTAAGTACAACTCAGCCATGTGGGTTTCCTCACGATGTTTTCCCTCACCGTATAATAATTGCTTTTCCTATTAAAAAACTGACGCTCATAATGAAAGAAAAAAGAAAATGTCAACTGATGTTCAGAAGTACTAGTACCCCTGCTACCTTTCAGGGATATACCGCCTGATCATTGAGTTTGGTTGATACATACATATACTCGCGATCATAAATCCCAAAAAGGGGAAGCCAGAGCTCCAGAACTAGAAACTCCTCAGCCACATTTGGAAGTTGAAAGGGGAGAAGATGGTAGAAATAAAATTGTCTCCGACCGCATCGCCCAAAAGCCCTATACCTTTTGTCGCCTCTTTCGACACCCGTGGGTAGAATGGGGTAGTGACATTCTAAGCCAAATAATAAGTTGATATAACATAACATAAACGTTCACGCCGAATATCCCCGAAGGGGTTGGCAGAGGTACTAATACTTCTGAACATCACGTGACTTTGTCACCTGGTGTTCAGAGTACCCACGTTTTGCATGGACAGTGTACTCAAGTGATAGGGGGCAGGCCTATCTCCGTTTAGTACGAATACACTGTCACATGACTAAGTACAACTCAGCCATGTGGGTTTCCTCACGATGTTTTCCCTCACCGTTAACAACCGTGATAAATTAACCACACATAAGTCTTTAGAAAAAACAAATTGGTGTAGGCCCGACCCAGGATTTGAACACTAGTCGTTTGCACGATAACCGAGTGTTCTACCCACTGGGCTATCACGGTCAAATTAAGTTGATAATTGGGAGTATTTTTCAAGATTTGATTCATACTTCCGTTATCTAGTACTTGTATAGCTCTATGGTCAGATACAGACCGGGTGGCCAGTTAAAACTGCAGGTGGATATTCCGGCCGCACTTTGTCACTACCTACCGCAGTTAGATTTCTGTGGCTAATGAGTGTGCGCCTTTAAAACGGATTAACTCACTTTTTTCTCGTTGCGCCAGTCAGGCTTTGTTGTGTGAAATTTAATTTGTTGGATGTCTTGCTTGTGTTCTGTCTATGGTCTTCGATTGTAGCATGCGGGTTATAATATAGTTGGTATTCTTTAAGTGTAGTTTAGATGGTGCGAGTTTCCTATGTAAAGATAGTTTTATTAAAGATGGGGAGGATGAATTATAAGATTGGTTAACGACGAGGAAAGTGAATCTAAAGAAAACTATGTCTCCATACATCGATTTGATTGCTGAGAGTAGAAAAAATGGGAATTAAAACGATCGTTGCAAAACGGTAGCTCAAGACATCATAGTTGACTCACACGAAACAATATCCACGGTAAGAGATGGGGTAGTGCTATTCATGTTTTATGTGTTCTTTTTTTTAATTTTATGAAATTTTATGTGCTTTTAGACAAATAAATTGATTTATTTCCTTGTTCCTATTGAATATCGCTGCTCGGATAGTAAATGATATGAAATAAACAATTTAGCGAGCTACAAGTCGTTGACACACTGACTACTCAGCGCACAGACTGGCAGACGCTCAGTTTATGATCGGGATTATTCCTGGAGTTACTCATATATCTATCAAGATTATGTATCACATTGTAGTGACTCCAGTATTTGGGACTTTTGGTAAACAACTTTTACTATATGCCTAAATATTAGTTACGTTTATTGTTCAATTTAGATTTTTATAACATTGAATTATTTCTTCTATTGACTGTTATGTGAAAAAAGTACTAAAATACAAGAAAAACTGTGATTGAAACATCGAATAAATGTTAGTAATGTTGGGCAGTAGTAAAAATTAAATAAATCATAACAAATAAATAAATAAACAACACGAAATTTTCTAACAAAGTTAATTTAACCAAATAATAATATAACTGTCAAAAATCTATAAACATCAACTAAATCTAAATTTATAAACTGATGTACCCACAACGATTCGATACAACCCAAATCTCACCCCCTATTCCAACTCCCACTAATGACACTCAGCATTAGGCATGATAAATAAGCGCGTCGCAAACCAAACAATCCATCATGCATCCCGCCGCGTGGTCACCCTACACGTCTCGCCTATCCCGACTTCTAATTGTAGATACCGAAAATACTCGCGCGACATAATGCGATAGATAAAAATTCCGGCCGAATCAAATTTATATTCAATCTAGTGCCATTTTGTTGCGTCTCGCGTGAATCTACGAATATATGTCGGGAAATTGTTGTTGGAGAATATGGGGTTTTAGATTTGTTTTAGGGATGCATGCGTTTTTGAGAAAGGTTTTGGGGAGGCTTTGAATATAATATTTTCAGCATTTACTATTTAAAGGGTTGCCTCCATAGTTTTCGTGATAGCTTTCAGTAGACTATAGGTATCTTGTTTTGTCAGAACAAAATAGGTTTTTGCAACAATATAATTGAAAAAATTTACTGTTAAAAGTTATTCTCATTTTTACACCACTACCTCCAAAGGGGCATTATTGTGTTGATTATATCATAAAAAGCTATAACTTATCTCACTAAAAAAATATCTATAGGTGAACTAAATTTGGGAATTTATACAGTTTATTAGATTTATACTTTCTACAACCGACATACCTAACCTCCCTCTTCATAATATAAACTAAAGATTATAAACAAAAATATAAGGGTACAAAACATCTAAAACAGACAATAAAGAATCACATATTCTCACTATATTTTTGAAAACTTGTATTAGTATAAGAATACCGTTTCGTAAACTTTAACAGGATTAAAACGCGATCGATCCCAAGCCAGGAGGTCAAAGTAAAGGAGCAAAAAAGATTAATTAGCCGCGTTCAAAACCCATCGAAAACCTTAAAGAAGGCGACAGAAAGAATAAAACAAAACCTCATTTCGATAATTCACCGAAGCGTCTAATCCAATTAGAACGTATCTTCTGCGAATTTATTAAAAGGGAATACGCAATAAATTATTATATTAAGTTTTTGTCAAAGTTAATCTTATTGTGTGGTTTAAATTAGTTGTCTCGGGGTAGGCGCCGGCGTCTGTCGGGGGCCTACTCTGAACAGATCATCAATCATTTACTTTGTTTTTGTGAATAAATTATTATGTTATGGCTGTCTGAGCCATCCACGTTGGTAGTAACGAATGTATTACGGCAAAATTTTGTGGAAAATACATATATTGAGGTTTGTTATCGTAAATTCTATTGGCTTTAGTTTTTTTTACTTTGTACAGTTCTAGGTGATGAGGAGAAATGTCCTCACATAAACACCATGACAGCTTAAAAAACTCACAAAACTAGTTTATATGTTAACATATTATAAAGAGGACTAATAGAAGGTTTATTATTTTATATCTATATAAGTGATGGTTCAAAGTGCCACATAAGCTCCCTCTCAGCATTGTTTTAAAACTAGAGCAGAGGCTCTCAATAAAATTATGAAAAACTACGTCGCTCTCTTCTTACATCCACCTATGTCATCTTTGCCTACCCTATCTATAATATACAGTATCATAAATACCAACTAAATCCTAAGACATATAAATCACAGCATATTTGGCGAGCACAGTTCATCACACTGACTGGTGGTAGGCGCTCGTATGACAATGGCCACAGATTATGGGTTCGACCTTGCTGTACCATATCCTTCGGTATGCGTAATGCATTGCGTGTCTACACTCACGACTGTCGTATTGTAGGGTAGTAAGAGGACAGCTGGTCAAGAAAAAGATTTGTTTCGTTCATAGGATTCTTACGACTTTGTCTAATTGATTTTCCTCGCCATATAACCCATGTAATAAATAACGAATACAAAATAAATAAAACTTTGATATATTTTCCTTTTTTATTTTGTCCTCTTGTTTTCTAAAACTTAAGTAAATAGTTCCGCCGTTATTCATTATTGGGGTAGGCAAATATTTTTGGTCTCAACTTCGTACGATCTTCACAAATGGCGATACTTTCTTGCATCTACAGCGGTTTTAATGTCAAACTTAGATGTACAGTTTTGTTAGTGTTGTCTAGGAGGGTAAAGAGTAATTGTTTCCGCTATTCTATTCCTCTTAAAAATGGCGTTGTTACCAATCTATACTTATAATAAATCTGTAGAGAGGTCAATTCTGTACATGAAATATATTTTCAAAATAACTATCAGGTTGTGATTAGGGATCGATACTGATGCCAAAAATGCAATCAGTAAAATTTTTGTCTGTCTGTCTGTCTGTCTGTCTGTCTGTCTGTCTGTCTGTCTGTCTGTCTGTCGGTTTGTATGTTCCTTATGGAAACGAAAACTACTTGATGGATTTTAACGAAACTTGGTACAATTATTCTTCATACTCCTGCGCAGGTTTTTGTATACTTTCCAGCAGAGTAGTAAAGGGGAATTTTGGGAAGTTTTGGGAAAACGGGAGAAGTTACTACATTTTTTAAGCTTCCGTCGCGTGTGCAGCCTTAATGGTTATTCTTACAAAGAAATCATGTATGACGGAAATATTCTTCATAAAATTATCTAAAAAAAAATCTGCAACAGTTTATGTCTATCTTTAACGGTTGACTCACAATAACACGTGTAATTCCTGATAGCTTAGCAGTTCGGAACATTCTGATTTTATTTGTTTGCTCTTACGTTTGTAAACCTCTCACTCATCCCTAATTTATAAAAGGTAAGATTATTACCTATTCAATAAAAAAAGAATCATAGAAAACGGTAGAGAAACACCGAAATTATACATAAAATAAGCCATCGCGCCCGTGACCAAAACCGAATCGTTACTAATTTACATATAACATACTAGATGGCGCCAGTAGTTGTATCCTACAACACGTAATGATTTATTTTTTAGATTGTTATAAATACTTCATAGCTATTAAACGGAAATACTGAACCGTTCATTAAAGCGCATTAAACATCACCAAACTACACTGTTTAGGGAGTGCTATAAATTTAAAAAATTGAAAACATTGCGCTGAATTTCACAATGCTTGAGCAGTGACTAAAGAAAAAAACCTCAGATATTTAAAAAACAACGCTACCCGTGCGAAGCTGGGACGATCCACTAGTTAAACATAATTAAATGTAGATAAACATAAACATAACATAAACATAAACGTTCACGCCGAATATCCCCGAAGGGGTTGGCAGAGGTACTAATACTGCTGAACATCACGTGAATTTGTCACCTGGTGTTCAGAGTACCCACGTTTTGCATGGACAGTGTACTCACGTTGTTTTTTATGTGTTTTTGTATGTTTCTTGGTTTCAGAGAGTGATAATAAATTTATCTTGCTACTTACAAACGCGGGTTTAGCAGCCTACAATATAGTATTTATTTCATAGTCAAAATGGTCATGGTTGTATAATTTGGCAACTCAATTTCATTGTGTCTCGGTCCCAGACATCATTTCCGCTAGTTAGGCAATCACAGTCTAGATAATGAATATGTCTAGCAAACGTAATAAGTAACTCGTATTAAGCAAAACGTTGTCAATTTCGGAATATTTTTGTAGATTAGCAGGTGCAGAACCAGCAACGAAACGAGAGAACCGAGGGTACTCCGTACTCCGTACCGAACACCAGGTGACAATGTCCCGTGATGTTTAGAAGTGTTAGTACCTCTACCAACCCCTTCAGATCTCCGACTACTGTATACGGCGTGAACGTTTGAGAACCAGCTGGAAATAGTACTGGGTTCTTACTGGTAAGCTGTTTCTATGACTAGTGTATGAGGTGACTTTGAAAAGGACAATTAGATTTCTATCAGGAAAACATTGGCGCGGTCGTATAGAAAAAATAATTAAGTTCATGAAATTGTAATGAAAATTGTCTTAAAATTTATTTTTAAAATTTAGATCGAGGTGTTAGCAAAAGAAAGAGATGTTGGTGTCAATTAATTTAGTTTGTTGAATACATCACAAAGTTTGTTTAACATGATATAATTTTTATTTTGGTTAGGAGACCAGGGCTAGTTTAATTAAAGCTTTTGTAGTAAAGAATAACAAAAGGTGATGATCAATTAAAATATCAGTCAACAATCTTCAAAAAGCTTATTCTTAATGAAAGCTTTTTGCTTATCATAAATATATTTTTTTCAAGATTTTGTTATTTTATATGAGAAAATAGGCGACTAAGGGTATTGGGGTTCTATAAGTGATGAAGATGGGTGAAGAATTTTGTATTCTGAAGCTCTGGCTACCCTTTTAAGGGAATTATAGCTGTGAGTATATGTATGTTGTATGTAAAACTAATTAAACTGAGTTGATTGCATATCACAAAATGATTATAAAACTGTACCATTCAACATTTCTCCTACCACGTGGTTTAAGTTTTAACCTTTGAGCAAAACGCCTAGAAACACTCATTTTTTTCTAGCACCTCCGTGAGAAACCGGCGTAACGCAACATTAACATTTAGTGCATACGAACTGTAGTCGATACAGACTTGATCGTTTGAACCTCGTGTGTGGAGCCGCCAACCGTGAAGCGAATAATGGATGTGACTCCAAGCGAGACTTACAGATAGATATCAAAACTAAAACCTTAGCGGTCAAACCAAATGTGTTTATTATAACACTAGAGACGCGGTGAGTATATGTATGTATGTATGTATGTATGTAGAGACGCGGTGTGTCGGGGCTTGGAATAACACTAAGCGTTTTGTTTCGGGTGTGGTTTGAAGTGAACTGAGGGATGGTCGCGATGAAAATTATAATGAATGAAATAAATTTCAAAATTACTTAATTTAAATTATTAAAATTGTATACTGAATTGTATACTAGTATTTTCTAAGATTTTCACGATGGCACATTATAATTGAAACAACTTTTGATTTTCGGATATTTTAATCGCGTATTATTACATTATTTTTAATAATGAATTGTATACTGCTGTGTAGTGTCGGCTTAGAATAGCACTACCCCATTTCTTCCGGTGGGTGTACGTAAGAGGCGACTAACGGTATTGGGACTTCTAAGGGAATTTTGGGCGACGAGGTTGGAGACCCATCACCAACAACCTTTATTTTACCATCTTTTCCCCACTCAACTTTCCAAAAGTGGCTGAGGAACTTCTAGTTCCTTAGGTCTGGCTACCCCTTCTAGGGATTTATAGCCGTGAGTATATGTATGTATGTATGTAAATTATTAAAATTGTATACTGAAATTACTGAATGATTTAAGTTTTGTTTGATAGAAAAAATAATGTATTGACGGTGGTGGCGCTAGATGGCCTTAACAAATTATAACTAACAATTACATACAAATCAAAATACGACCAAATATTTCTAGTTTTGTTATTTCAAACCACATTTAGTATTTGCTGAATTAAGTCAATATGAACAAACATACTTTTATGCTTTATGAATATGTATTTAATTGAATAAGAATTATCTTTTTATAATTATAATACCAATCAACTCATTTAATTCTTACAGTCGTGAACATATTCAGTCACATCAATTCCAAATGCTCAGATCGGTATTATGTCGGACAGTTCCTCAATAATGTGACGAAGATACGCTCTACTTGCTACGGTCGATTGTACTGTTGTTGTATTTGGGAGTTCTATAGGCGATGTAGACTTGCGAATTGGTGTGGGTGGGGATGTTTATTTTAGCAATATATGGATAAATACATACATACATATACATACGGATATAAATCTCTCAACGGGGTAGGCAGAGCTTTGAAATGAGAAATTCCTCAGCCACTTCTGGAAGTTGATTGGGGAGAAGATGGTAATAATAAATAAATGTTTTTGATGACGGGTCTCCAACCACATCGCCCAAAATCGTCGCCTCTTACGATTACCCACGGGTAGGAATGGGCTAGTGTTATTCTAAGCCGACACTACACGGCAAATATTCTTATATTAAAACAACAAAATCATAGTTAATAGATTATTTTTAAAATCCTTGACAACGGAATCGAAACCAACAGAAATACCCAATAGAATGTGTTGTGACGAAAAATTTACAAGAAGTTTGGTTTTAACTAATAATTAGTTGACTTTAACCACAATTGTGCTGTTTAACAATGTTAAACCTTAAAAAAATTGTCACATTATTAAATAAATAAACTGTTAATAATACAATATTATATGTTAAAAAAATATAGGAGAAAGCGTCAATTCAGATCTATTTTAAAGTTTCTAAATCAATCCGTATATAATTTTGGAGTGCTTTACGAGTGGTGTCACCTCACCATCTTTTGCAACATTTATGTCAGCGTCAATGAATTAAATTTTATTATAAAACTGTAAAACACACATGTACAATATTATAAAATAAAGGTATCGTTATTTTGCAAATAATACGTAACTTTTTCATAAATAAATTTAATTTGATATCATTTGAAGAAAAACATTCTGTTTTTGATTTTTTTGTTTTGCAAATACGTACTTTTATTTGTTCCTGGTAATTTGTTTATTTTATTTATTTCAGTTTTAATAACTATAACTAGAACCTTTTTTCGCGCCACATAGGGCATTAAGGTCTTTGAACGATTAATTACATCAGACATCATTTCGTCCTAAAGCGGCGCAGAGCAATTGCGTACTTTATTGTCAAACACCTGTTTTGTCTTCCTTTATTAGGATCTAGTTACCACTGCCGCTGAGCAATTACATTCATTGTTGCTTCACGTATTCTTTGCTTAAAGGAGTAAACTGAATTATTCAATTTAGCGTATCATTGTATCAAAATTAATAATGAAAATAAAACTATTGCACTTGGTCTGAACGTGGTAAATTTTATTTATTCATGTGCATGCACGAAAACATTGCACGTTTCTTAAACAAGAGGGCACTAGGTTCTTTAGGTAGAGCCAACAATTAATAATGTTTAGATGTGAAATGAATACCTGTACCATAATGTAAATTTATTACCATTTCTGTTGTGTTACATTAGACAACTTTTAAACTGCTCAAAGTTGCAGTATAGTATCTAAAAATACAGTCTACGACAGACTCTAGAAAATATGATTATATGGTAACTTTTGCTGTAAACAGTCGATTTCTATTTCCATTACGAGCTTCGACCAAGCTTTTAAAATGTTTTGAACAAAATTGCAGTTTTAAATGTTGAATTCAGCTCTCCGTAAACAGATTAAGTATTGATTGAAAAGCGCAGATGCATTGGGTTAAAAACAACAGAATTCAATTGAAAGATGTACAATTGTTTCTCGGTGGATTGCCAAAAGCTATAAAGAGAATTCTCAAAATATCCAGCAACTTATGGGCTTTAATAAAATTTACTCTTTTACTGTCACATTGGTTGGGTTTAATGTCGTTTGATAGCATAAACTCAAATGTCGTTTTGGTTCCCTTAACTAAAAAGCGGCGTATATATGTATTTTAGGTACAGTTTTGGTAATTGACTCACATGACTCACAAGTAATGTAAAAGGGTGAGAAAAGCTGAATTACTATCATCCATTCCTCAGAAAATTACCCCTATATATTGTCACATGACTAAGTGCAACTCAGCCATGCGGGTTTCTTGCTATGTCTTTTGTAAAACTGTTGTATTACCCAAAATGAATTAAGAAAAGCCAGAGATGTAAGCTCGATTCAGGAGGATTTAAACGTGTACTTTTGCAGTTGCGGTGGATAATTTTTCTAGTGATTTATTAAGGTGATTGTACCATGAGAGTGAGATGAATACATAAGATGTTGTGGTCCGGTTGATAATGGTGTAACTGAATCAAAGTGAAACATTGCATTTATTTGAATTTTACTTGAACTCAACGTAAAATAATGTTTTTCAGATAGCTGTAGGAAATATTAATTGAAAACAACAGATAATGATTTAATGCATAGTAAAACTACGCCGTAGATGGTTGTAACCGCCTTCATATGAAGGTTTTGTGGTTTTGTCAATATAATCTTTCGTAGTCCGAGTTTTTTTTCGAATGACGAAAGAGAGCTGTTATGCGAAGTAGTATTTCAGCACGTGGGTTCGTTGCATGAATAGTGTATGGTAAATTCTAAAAATAGTAGAGTTTCCATTCAGTCGATATTTTTGTCTGATAAGATTTAGAACTTAAAAGCTAACATGCATGAACGTTTCCACATAGAACTTGAATTTTCAAAAGTTCAGGTGAAGTTTTCGGGGTGCTTTCAGTTTATTGGAATTTGTTATATTTTACAACTTTTAACTCAGTTTTATTTGTTTTGAAGGAAACATATTTTCAGGACGACTTTTACAGATCCATTCAATTTATATCGAAAGTTGTTCCAATAAAATCCAATAAAACCGACAGGGTTGAACCATTGTAGCTGAATTAGTATTGTTTAAGTTTTCGCACAGAATATTTTTCAGGTAAAACTTGAAAAATACTGCTCAGCAGGTCACTAACCCCTGAACTATGAACCAGTCAACCTTTTTGGCAAAATTCCTATCGGCCAATCCATGAAGATTCAAGTCCCACGCGGCAACGCTCCGGCTCACACAAACCACTGCATCCAAAACACTCACTGTAATTCTCCGAGTACACGGCTCGGATCCTCTTCAGCAGTTTCCTCGTCCTCTTCAGCGGCGGTCCCAGCGCCACCGCGGTGTGCCCCTTCCTTTCGGCAAAAATGATATAATTCCGTCGATTTTTCAACGGCACTTCAAAGCGTCCTTTACACGATAACGGGTCTAACTGTGAGAGATGTAGTCTGAGGACCGCGTCGCGTCTGGGCCAGTGGCCTTGCTTGTGGAGGACTCGTCGGATCTGGACGGTGGCGAAGGAGGAGCCGGCGAGGGACTGAACCCGGGCCTCGAAGGCGGCGGGGGCGCGGTAGGCTCGCCAGGCCACGTCGGCGCGCTCGCAGTAGCGGCTGGCGGGGGCCGCGAATCCTGACGCGAGGATGACTAGAAGGGCCCAGCTCGGCGCGTGGCTAGTCTTCATCGCGCCATCGCGCGCTCACGTCTGTCCAACTCCGTGGCTGGCGCTCGACTGACTCGAGCTACCGACTCCCGAACTCCGCCTACTCCAAAATAGTCTGCGTTTCGTTCTCGTCTGATCGCGCGATGATTAATTTACGAGCATCTCTTCTGTAATTAGTAAGTTTGGAGTCAATTGTCCGTTTAGTGATTGTAATCGGCCGTAAGGCGCCAGGTCATGTGGGTTGGGGGTGATGAGTATGAGTCGGTCGACCTCGCATCATTCTCCTATAGGAATTCCCGTGTTTAAGTAAGCGCTAAAAGCTTTCAGGCGTAGTTTTTTACAGATCCCTGATTCAATTGATTTATTATTTATTACATGGTCATAGCAGTAGGAATACTGACACATTTGGATGAAATACAGAAGTGCTTCCGAATTAAAAGGTCATGAATGCCAATTTATTGCATATAAATAAAATTAAGCACGTCAATAATTTTGGCAGGTCTTTTCATTCATTTAAATGGCTGTACAATAACTATATTTCTTTATAATATAAACTTTTCTAATATAAACCAAGCCATTGATAATTGTATTAATGATTTACCCAAGAAAAGTATTAAAACCTGCCTTATACTTGACAACTATCAGATCAAATTCAAAAGACAAATGAAAGTTGAGTCTGCTGGCTCTAAAATATCAATGTCAAATAAATTGCAAAATATATTGTTGTAACATTGCTACAAAACAAATAATGCGTAATTAGAAAATACAAATATCTGCGATCAGTTCCCACAGTGGATGCCCCACAGTTGGGACCAAGTTTGGCCTAACGGTCAACAAATTATTATCCAAAACGGTTTTAGAAATTGTCCGGCATCCGGCCAATTTGGCCATAGATTTACAATGGCGGAGTGACGACCGAGGGGATGTGACATTAATCATCATTTATTTAAACAAAACCAATTTCGTGCTAAAATATTTATGCAATACATTAGCTCTTATGCATTACTTTAGCTTTCTGCATAGTATAGATCTGATATGCTATAGGCTAAGATTGTCCTGGAAGTGATTGCTTTACCTGATAATACAACCAAATGTCTTATAATGAACTAAATTTCTGTTTGATTATTTAATAAGAGGTGGATACCACTTTATCAAGTGAGTACAGTGTTCATACTAAGACTTATGTCTAGTTACTTACTTATCTTACCGAACTGAGTCGAACCAGAGACATTCTGGTGCCAAGTCGCCTACATCAGACAGACAGTCACGGCGCAGAGTAACACAAACTGTTCTCTAATCTATGTCATCGTAGCGATGCGTACACTAAAGTCCAGGTAGTCCAAACTTTCATTCACAAACATTCATCAATGAATGACCATAAATTTTTACCTCAACCCATAATAATGGGCAAAAAAAACTCGGATCCTTCCTGGGTAAAAAGATGTGCCCAAATACCGGAACTCAACACCTTTTGTAGGCTTTCCGAAATGTAATTGTTTGTCGCACGTGCGTTAAATTACTGAGCTGTTTTCAATGGATTTGTGTTATTCTAATAGGTATCGGACAGATTTTAATTTTTACCGGTGTGGTCGGTTGGTTATGTAGAGTCATCTCAGAATATCACGACTTCATTATGTGCACTACGTAATGGATATTCATTTTGGACATGCGACATGTGTGTTCAAGTTATAAGAAAACTAGAAGTACTTTGTATCTACAAAGAGAGTATCAAATTAGCACTTTGTACGATGTCGTGTTATTTTTATTCCATAGTTTCATACTGACATGTTCAAATATTAAATTAATCCCCTTTTTTTCTGTCTTCTCTCTATTTAACACATTCCGTTTAGTTGTGGTAGACCTTAGACTGTCTTCGCTATTAAAATTTGCTCTAAAACAGAATAGAAAATCTCTGTGTACACATCGTAATTTTTAAAAATATATCGCCGTGTAGTGTCGGCTTAGAATAGCACTACCCTGTTTCTACCGATGGGTGTACGTAAGAGGCGACTATTGTATTGGGGCTTTTAAGGGATTTTTGGGCGATGCGGTTGGAGACCCATCACCAACAACCTTTATTTTTACCATCTTTTCCCTACTCACATTTCCAAAAGTGGCTGAGGAATTTCTAATACCTTTGCTCTGGCTACTCTTTCTAGGGATTTACAGCCGTGAGTATATGTATGTATGCGTATGTTTGAAAATGTTTTTTATATTGTTTAATTGTAATTTCTTAATATTTATATCCATTGATATCGTTTCACGAAGATGTGCGATTAGGGATGTTCATCTCCTTTCAATTTTTTACTTCCACCCACCCGTTCCATGTGCGCAAATTATTTTAGCATTCCTTTTCTATATTTTTTAGAATATCATCTTTAATATCAACCGTGATAGACCAGTGGGTAGAACACTCGGTTATCGTGCAAACGACTAGTGTTCAAATCCTGGGTCGGGCGTACACCAATTTGTCTTTTCTAAAGACATATGTGTGGTTAATTTATCATGGTTGTTAACGGTGAGGGAAAACATCGTGAGGAAACCCACATGGCTGAGTTGTACTTAGTCATGTGACAGTGTATTCGTACAAAACAGAGATAGGCCTGCCCCCTATCACGTGAGTACACTGTCCATGCAAAACGTGGGCACTCTGAACACCAGGTGACAAAGTCACGTGATGTTCAGAAGTATTAGTACCTCTGCCAACCCCTTCGGGGATATTCGGCGTGAACGTTTACGTTATGTTATGTTATCATCTTTAAATCCACTTCAATATGTAACACTAACTTATCTCACTATTTGAATGTATCTCTATTCCTTGTTACGTTTTGTAAACACTATCTTTTTGGTACTGGTGTGAATGTGCTCTACTACCTACTTGCTCTTTACTATATTAAGGCTTAGGAGGTAGCTACAATAGTTTTATAAATGTTACATTATATTAAAAGGCACATAGAGTTTTACATACATACATACATATACTCACGACTATAACTCCATAGAAGGGGTAGCCAGAGCCAAGGAATTATAAATTCCTCAGCCACTTTTGGAAGTTGAGTGGGGAAAAGATGGTAAAATAAAGGTTTTTGGTGATGAGTCTGCAACCGCATCGCCCAAAAATCCAATAAAAAGCCCCAACACCCTTAGTCGCCTCTTACAACACCCGTGGGTAGAAAGGGGTAGCGACATTCTAAGCCGGCACTACACGGCTATAGAGTTTTAATCTAAAAAAAATGATATTATGTAGTTGTCATATTATGATATTCAACAATTTATAATTAATCACAAATACATACATAATTATACTCACGGCTATAAATGCCATGAAGGGGTAGCCAGAGCTAGGGAATTAGAAATTCCTCAGCCACTTTTGGAAGTTGCGTGGGGAAAAGATGGTGAAATAAAGGTTTTTGGTGATGGGCCTCCAACCGCATCGCCCAAAAATCCTTTAAAAGCCCTAATACCGTTAGTCGCCTCTTACGTACACCCACCGGAAGAAATGGGGTAATGCTATTCTAAGCCGGCACTACACAGCTTCAACTTTTATATAATGTTTACCCGTTAAACAATAAAAGAAGTTCCGTCTGAAGACGCGAATAGGGCACATTATATTCTTATCGAAGACTGATACTCGTAAACATAAAACTGCTCAAAAACTCGCGACGAATTATGTCAAAAATCGTTTATTTATTTAACTCTTGTAATTGGGCTGGCAGATTTCGATGCACAATCAATGCGTATAATGAAACGCGGTAATTATTATGTTACATTCTTATAGGCGGTCTCCGCTCGGCTACTCATTGTCATGCAAAATACCAAAACATATAACGGGCGGGTACAGCCCCAATTATATTTGACGATGCATTTTATTGGATGTTGCTCTACTTTGACGTGTAGAGTTGCTGTCAAGCGGGGGTCTGTTTAGTGAGCCATGTTTTGTTAAAAAGTATAATTAATTATGTAAAAGCTTACTTGAATAGGAAAATATTCGTACGTTAGATTTCTATTGTTGATGTCTAAAATACGGCATTTTTCAGTTCCCACAACTGCCAGAAAGCTGCCTATTCCTGGCTAAGATTATCAGCAGCAGTATTAACTATCAAAGGGCAGAATATCCACTTACTTTATTGTATGTCCATGCTAGAGATTAGGTGATGTGAGTGTTAGATGAATTATTACGTTAATTAAGTATAAATTTAAGCTTGTATAAATTAAATATTTAAGCTTGATTTTGAGACAGAGCGCTAAATACAACGCATAGTTCCGCATTAAACAGTGGCAACGATATTCCATCTTATTACAAAATTTATTACACGTTAAATTATTTAAGTGATAGAAGAGTGTTTGCCTCGCGTTAAGTAAGATAAAAAAAACAAATACCCTTCTTAAACCCATACGAAATCATTCGTACACATCAAAGTAGAGCAGTTTTCAATACAAGTTTGTCGTTTCATATTGACGAATCCGCTCAACTTTCGCGGGCCACCCTGCGGTACTTGTTAGCCAAATAATTGTTTTAATTATACGCGTCTTTCACCGCGGCCATCTTTATTTATAGTCATTTCAATCATATCGCCGATCTGATGGACTTTAAGGAGCTTATGCATCAATTGTGCGTGGAGACGTTTTCTTTTACTTTTTTGGTGGAATGTGGTGTGAATCTATAGGAACTGGATAAAGTTTTGTTATTAGTGTCTATTTATATAACTAGGTTAAAATATCATATTGCAGTACCTATTTTGTAATTATTATATTTCGTCAATTTTTGATTGTAGCTGAAGAATTATGGTTATGAAGCATTGGTTAGTTTTTTGGGATTTAAACATACATACATACATATACTCACGGCTATATTTCCCTATAAGGGGTAGCCAGAGCTAAGGAATTATAAAGTCCTCAGCCACTTTTGGAAGTTGAGTGGGGAAAAGATGGTAAATATAGAAGTTTTTGGTGATGGGTCTCCAACCGCATCGAATTGGGATTTATAACCAGTAGTATTCATGTGTAAATAAATATGTATGGCTTAGATATAGTATTATTCTGTCTTTTCATAGGATTGTGGATACAAAAACTTTGTTTCACTATCTTTTCGTATCAAAAAATATGTGTTTGCCAGAATACCGTCACATATTACAATGGCAGATAATTGAAAACTGTTTGAGAATATCAATTCCGGTAGCAAACTAGCCCTTTCTCTACCGTTGGTAGTTTAGATACTACTACAGTCTACGATTTTCCCGATAAAAAACTTTTATGAAATTGTGGTAGTCTAGTAGCCGTGTAGTGTCGGCTCAGAATAACACTACCCCATTCCTACCCGTGGGTGATCGTAAGAGGCGACTAAGGGTATAGGGGCTTTTTAAGTGATTTTTGGGCGATGTGGTTGGAGACCCGTCACCAAAAACATTTATTATTACCATCTTTTCCCCAATTAACTTCCAAAAGTGGCTGAGGAATATCTTATTCCAAAGCTCTGGCTACCCCGTTAAGGGATTTATAGCCGTGAGCATATGTATGTATGGTAGTCTATGGTCGGTGCCAGATCAAAGCTTCACTCTCAGACGTATATCCCCGAAGGGGTTCGCAGAAGTATTAGTACCTACTAATACTGCTGATTATCACGTGACATTGTCACTTGGTGTCCAGAGTACCCACGATTTGCTTGGATAGTGTACTCACGTGATAGGGGGCAGGCCAATGACCGTTTTGTACGAATACACTGTCGCATGACTAGAACAACTAACGCCCGATTTCTGAATTGAGTATTCAAGCTGAGAACGACTTAAGTATCGTTTCATCTCATTCAGTTGTTAAGATTTCAATGCGACAGAACGATACTTAAGTTGTTCTCAGCTGGAATACTCAATTCAGAAATCGGGCGTAAGGCAAGTGGGTTTCCTCACAAGGATTTCCCTCACTGTTTAATCAAGGCCTGTCGTTGTAAAAACGTCTTAGGAAGGTCTATCTACTATATATACTTTTTTTGTATTGAATTCTTATTGTATTGTTTTATAATTGTCATTGATATATTATATTGTAAGGTTGATGGCGTCCGTAGCGTTACCTGAAACAGAAAATTTGAGAACTTGTATCAAATTAAAGGTCCTTCGTATTTGTTGAATAAGTAGCTATAAATCCCTCGAAGGGGTAGCCAGAGCTAAGAGTTACGAAATTCCTCAGCCAATTTTGGAAAGCAGAGTGGGGAAAAGATGGTAAAATAAAGGTTGTTGGTGATGGGTCTCCAACCGCATCGCCCAAAAATCCCTTAAAAGCCCCAATACCGTTAGTCGCCTCTTACGTACACCCACCGGAAGAAATGGGGTAGTGTTATTCTAAGCCGACACTACACAGCTTACATACAGCTTAAGTACATCATAATCATAGAAGTTGGTGTTAAATCTGAATAATAAAAGGACGGACAGACAATTCTAACAGAAAGAAATGAAAGTATGAACAAATCGGATTGCTGAGACCGGTACAGTTCATATGTAGAGTATTTCGGATGTGGTTTGTTTCTTTCGCGCCTCTTTTACAAATTAACTGAACAGTATGTTCACTTCTATGATGTGTCTTTAACGCATTGTTATCTGTTTCACCATGTTTCTGGACATCTATCTCACATGACTATAATTTATTGGTCTCACCATTCAAAGGTTGTTTGGAAGAGATTGCTTTTAGTGATAAGACCGCCAATTGTACTTTGCTATTTAATAGGCTATTTGACTGTAATAAAAATATACATTTCTTTTATTTTATTAGTCTTAATATTTCTTTTTTGGAGCAAATTGTAATAATGCGCGATAAAAATATTGCATTATTTCACTAAAATCCGTCTTCTAAAATAAGTATTTTTGATGCAACTGTCACGTGACTAAAAATGACCGTGATTGGCTATTTCTATAATGACGTAGATCACGCATAAACAGACTGTGTATCGCTTCGCTCATTGGTGGTTAATGCGGAATTGACGTCATTTGTGCTACAGCCACCATATTATTTAAAGTTGCGTTTTCGCGGCACATTTGAATATTGCATTTTCTTTTTCGATTTTTTAATAAAATAGCTAAAATGAAGACAGAAAAATATTTTTTTAGGGCTCCTTATAAACAAATTAACACCGACGGATAGTTTTCAAAACATAGTCAAATAGCTTATTCTGTTTGTAAGTAAATGTTTGTGCTTTTTTATGTGCAATTAAGAGTTTTCTTGTTTTAAGAGATATGCTAATATGAATACTTATATTTTAAAAGACAACCGTGATAGCTCAGTGGGAATAAAACACGCCTTCCATGCAGAAAGACGCGATTTCAAATCACGAGGTGGGCCTAAAATATCATATTTTTGGTTAATTTATCATGGTTGTTAAAGGTAAGGGAAAAAATCGTGAGGAAATCCATATAATGAAGTTGTATTTCCTCATGTGACAATGTAATCTAACAAAACGGTGATAGGCCTGACCTGTACCACGTACATTGACCAAGCAAAACGTAGGTGTATCCTGTCTGAACACCAATCAATTGAAAATAATGTGACATGATGTTCAGAACTATTAGCACCTTGGCACCTCTATCAGGGATATACGATGGAAGTTTAAGTATTGAGATAAACAAACTTTTAAAGAAAACACGTGTCCAATATCACCTGTGCAGGTGTAAAAAAATAGATATACTGTAACTAGGTAACAAAATAGATATACTGTAACTAGGTAACGAAATAGATATACTGTAACTAGGTAACAAAATAGATATACTGTAACTAGGTAACAAATTTCCACTTGATGTTAAGAAGAGTAATAACTCTAACATCTCCTCAATTACATATGGATAAATAAAGGAAAGAACATTTTTTATACCAGCGGGGATCGAACCCACGACCTCCGGGTATACGCCCCCGTCCTTATTTATCCTTTATTTTTTAGTAATAATCCCCACATGAGGTTTTCATGAACAAAAAGATTCTAATTATCCTTGTCTATGTCAAGCTTAATAAGTAGGTCTACTGTTCCTCCTAAATGTGTATACTTTATTTCCCCGTGAGCTGTTGAATGTAAATAATTATGTTTGGCGCACCCGTGATGTGCCTCTCAATACTTTTTACCGCATTATATACTTTTACTATATTTATCAACAACCACAATATGCTTACGACTCATTATTTTAAAACAGTAAACACACTTTATTTCTTTTCAGGGACTGCCAGCACCTACATCTTTTAGTTACAAGTGGATGTAGTACGAGAAACAATGGAGAAGTTAAAAAACGTTTATTGGAACTCAAATCAACTCAAATTCAAACTTTCACGCAATATATCCCCGAATTCGTTGGCAGAAGTCCTAATACTTTTGAACATCACCTGACAGAGTTCAGAGTACCATAATTTGCTTGGACAATGTACTCACGGGATATGGGGCATGCTATCGCCGTTTTGAACGGTCCAACTTAGTCATGTGATTTCCTCACGATGGTTTCCCTCACCGTTAAAAACTATGCAAAATTAACCACACATACATATTTAGAACAGGCCAGACCCGGGTTTTGAACCCTCACCGTCTGCCGGGTAAGCAGTTCTGCCCACTGAGCAATCGTGTGCGCCCATTTGAAACCATTTTCTGTTAATTTAAATCTTTTTGTTCATGAAAACCTCATGTGGGGATTATTACTTTGCAACATTTGCATTCTATCTGAAAAGGTAGACAAGTGGCCTTCCGAATTAGTAAAAATTCGGAGGTAGGAAACGCAAAACACTACTTAAACGTGTAAAAGAAATAAAGGATAGAAGAATTTCGCACTGGCAGCCAATTGACACGGTAGCTCAGTTGGCAGAGCGTCGGGGCGTTTACCCGAGGTCGCGGGTTCGATCCCCGCCTGTGTCGAAATTTTTCTTTCCTTTATTTATTCTTTATTTATTAGTCATTTTCTGTTAATTTCTTAGCCAAATGCAATCTTAAACGGAATTTTTCCGCTGGTTATGGTAGTTTCGTACTGAGGGGCATAATGCAACATACATACATACATATACTCACGGCCATAAATCCAGTGATAGTCAGAGCTAAGGAATTAGAAATTCCTCAGCCACTTTTGGAAATTTGAGTGGGGAAAAGATAGTAAAAATGAAGATTGTTGGTGATGGGTCTCCAACCGCATCGCCCAAAAATCCCTTAATAGCCCCAATACCGTTAGTAGCCTCTTACGTACACCCACCGGAAGAAATGGGGTAGGGCTATTCTAAACCGACACTACACGGCACTACATAATGCAACAATAGGTTAAATTTACCAGACGAGTTTTGTTTACTTATATACAAAAAAGGAATATTCACAAGTATAAATGTCTAGTGCCAGCTTAGAAAAGCATTAACTTTGAGTGACATTTTAATTGATATTGGGCGATGCGATTGGTGATTCATCACAATCATACATATATACATACATATACTCACGGCTACAAATCCCTAGAAGGGGTAGCCAGAGCTAAGGAATTAGAAATTCCACAGCCACTTTTGGAAGTTGCGTGGGGAAAAGATGGTGATATAAAGGTTGTTGGTGATGGGTCTCCAACCACATCGCCAAAAATTCTTTAAAAGCCCCAACACCGTTAGTCGCCTCTTACGTACACCCACCGGAAGAAATGGGGTAGTGCTATTCTAAGCCGATATTACACCACCACCACCAACCTTTATTTTACCATCTTTTCCCGACACAACTTTCCAAAAGTGGCTGAGGAATTTCTAATTCCTCACTTCTGGCTACCCATTCTAGGGATTTATAGCCGTGAGTATTGTATGTATGTCACTTAAATTAATGTGATCTTTATTGATGCAATATTATTTGAAATCGGTTTGTGTCTATATTATAGTAACCGAATGAAGCCAGGACATTTGAGTAGTAAAATATAAAACTCATGCACTTTCGTTGAGATATCTGCTTTTACGATCTCCCCTTCACGAAGCTTATCAATGTGGAACTTTGTCTGTCTGTCTGTGCAAATCTTGTTAGGGTTATAAATTAATTACTTTCATGCTCGTAATTTCGTTGGCAAAAATACTGTCTGTGAATTCGGTTTGGAAACGTTAATTTTACATGATTATATGTCATCAGAATCATTTTAGTATACAGTTGTATAGTTTGTTTCTACCGATGGGTGTACGTAAGAGGCGACTAACGGTATTGGGGCTTTTAAGGGATTTTTGGGCGATGCGGCTGGAGACCCATCACCAACAACCTTTACTTTACCATCCTTTCCCCACTCAATTTTCCAAATGTGGCTGAGGAATTTCTAATTCCTTAGCTCTGGCTACCCCTTCTAGGGATTTATAGCCGTGAGTATATGCATGTTAGTATGTATGTTGTGTAGTTTGTGAATTATTTGTAATTTGACGATAAAATTTTTGTACATACCCACGGCTATAAATACCTAAAGGGGTAGTGAGAGCTTTATAATAAGTAATTAATGAGCCACTTTTTAAACTTGAGTGGGGAGAAGATTGTAAACTAAATGTTTTTGGGGTTGGGTGGTGAACCAACCACATCGCTCAACCACTTCTTTAAAATACCCAAATCCTTAGTCGACCCTTAGGAACTTCACGGGTAGACATACATACATACATACATATACTCACGGCTATAAATCCCTAAAAGGGGTAGCCAGAGCTAAGGAATTCGAAATTCCTTATACACGTTTGGAAAGTTGAGTGGGGAAAAGATGGTAAAATAAAGGTTGTTGGTGATGGGTCTCCAACCGCATCGCCCAAAAATCCCTTAAAAGCCCCAATACCGTTAGTCGCCTCTTACGTACACCCACCGGAAGAAATAGGGTAGTGCTATTCTAAGCCGACACTACACAGCAACAAAGCAAATTGCTGTGTAGTGTCGACATATAGTAGTGGTATTTTATTCTACACAGCAATTTGTTAATAAATCGACCTTTTCAAGCTACCACCCACCTCATCCAGCCTATCGTGCCCTCTCGCTTGTGAAACGTGTCAAGTTAATACATTTTTAAGTTGATATCCATCATTAACCGAAGACGCCAAATGCTGGTCATAACCTCTACTCTTCAGAGGTTTACAAGACGGCTGCCCTCATCTTACACAGTAGCGATCGATAGCCTCCGCCTACTCCATCCAATGGGAACTAATGGCGTGATGTAAAGTGTTAACAATGACGCTTTATATATTCAAATACTTTTGTTTTTTATTTTTACATCAATTTAATTCTTAATTACTATATTTTAATAAAAAAATATGCATAAAAGATGCCAAATTAAAAAATTTAATAATATAATATAAAATTCTTATGAATGAAATGAAACTTATTTATAGCATTGCAATTGGTCTGAAAGACAGCTGTGTTGACGTATATACATACTGTTAAATTGTAATTATTATTCTCAACTATTGGTTTCCTTGAATAACATATGTGAAAAGTGTATTTCATGCATTAAGTTGTTTGTAATATTAAATTAAAGTATTTAATATATCTCTTAGAATTAGTAAGAAAGTAAACTAGCTCTGAAGCCGATGGATATCATTAATAGCCACTCATCATATAATTGTCCACACATATGATGATTTCGGTTCAAGGAGTGATATGGTAGTGTTATTCAAAGCCGACAAAACCCAGCTGTACACAGCGATGGTACAGATAAGTGTATGTATGTCTAAAGACGGCTCCGATAGTCTAAGTTCCCACTCCCAGCTTTGAGCTGTCGAGATAAGGATTCTACGCACGGGGTACTTTTGTGGCGATGCAAGTATTTTATTCGCTTTTCTTATTCCTATTTATTTTATTATACAGATGTAAAGTGATTGAGTTTGTTGGAAGTACTGTTTTCAGACAAATAATGGATTTAACCGAATAATAAAAGCAAAAAATTATACATTCCTCCAAGGAGAAAGAAGATTAGGAAAAACTAATGCGGCCAATAAGAGTTAATTCTGGCATATCAAAATGTTTTTTCTTATATTCACTATTAATAGATATGAAAGGTTTATCATTTTGTAAAACAATGCTAAAAGTTACCTTTTACTAAAACTTCAAGTACAGTTTTCTTTTAAATAGTGATTTAAAGTTTCAGCATACTAAGTATCGTTCGTAAGGAAACCAGCAGGGCAAGCACGAGCACTATTTTATCGACACGATAACGGTTAGAATAAGATGGCAGTATACGATACTAAGTAAGTGCGTAAGAGATGGCTGCTTTATCCAACGCGATAACTAGTTTAAACACGGCTCGTACTAGCCGGGCAGGTGCATCGTTCGACAACCACTCAATACGCCTTGTTTTCCTAGTACGACACCGAGGAAAAGAATTAGTTGATGCTTTTTTAAGCCGACACTTCACAACAACGAACGTATAACAAATACATACATATACTCACGGCTAAATATTCCTTAACGGGTTAGTAAGAGCTTTGGAATGAGAAATTCCTCAGCCACTTCTGGAAATTGATAGGGGAAAAGATGGTAACAAAAATTTTTTTGGTGACGGGTCTTTAACCGCATCGCCCAAAATCACTTAAAAAGACCCTATACCCTTAGTCGCCTCTTACGATCACCCACGGGTAAAATGTGGTAGTGTTATTCTAAATCGACACTTTACGGGCATAACAAATCTATAATGAATATATTAATTAATATAGTTATCAAAAAGTTCCTCGTGTGCGATCACAATAATGTCTCGTACCGGTCACGCTCTACAGCGTTCGTATACACTAATTACATTGATAACATTCATAATTATTTGAAGGAGTTAACCCAACAGACCGTGAAACACATTTAAATTGTAAAGAAAGTACCTAGGTACCTTAGCCTTCGTCTGTACCTACTAAGGCTTGCAATCTTGTAAGACGAAACTTCGAATATCTGACTATATTCAGGAATAGAACCTCAGAGAAGAGGACAAACACATACTGTTTCATTTCAAAGACCCCAAAGGGACAATTACATAAAACGGTGGCAAAATTTTTATAATCAAGTGATATTTGTCGTGTGTGTGATATGTGTAGTGTCGGCTTAGCATAGCACTCCTCCATTTCTTCCGGTGGGTGTACGTAAGAGGCGACTAACGGTATTTGGGCTTTTAAGGGATTTTTGGGCGATGCGGTTGGCGACCCATCACCAACAACCTTTATTTTACCATATTTTACCCACGCAACTTCTAAAAGTGGCTGAGGAATTTCAAATTCCTTAGCTCTGGCTACCCCTTCTAGGGATTTATAGCCGTGAGTATATGTATATGTATTTTATTACCTTGTGCTAGGATCATTTTTGTCAGGAAAATTTATTCATGTGATAGAAACCATTTGAACCTATGCGGTTGACCATCTGCATTTATTTGAAAACCTTACTCCTTAGATATATTGTAGGACTTAACAGGAAAAATTTGTTAAGTGTTAATATATAATCTTAATCAGCATAAGAATAAAAAAACAATGTGAACAATAGATATTTTCTTTTTGTAACATTCTTTTTTGAAACATCTTTGATAGCTCAGTGGGAGGACCACGGCTTCTGCAGCAGAGAGGTTGTGAATTTTAATTAAAATATGTTTTCTTTCTCAGCATCCAAATAATTAAAATAGGATAGATTATTTTAAAGTTTTAAAAATCTAAAGTTAGATTAGGTAAGATTATGAGAAAATGTTATGCAACCGTTATAGCGAATGAGCCTACAGACGAGCTGTGTAGTGTTGGGTTAGAATAACACTACGCTTAGAATAACACTATAACATTTCGTTCCATGGGTATTGTGCAGCCCACTAAAAGTTTCAGGGGTTTGAAGTGAATTTTGTGTTATGTGGCTGGTAACCCATCACCAACTATTCTTTAGTTTAGATTTGCATATGTATTTTATTTAAACTTCCATTACATACATATACTCACGGCTATAAATCCCTAGAAGGGGTAGCCAGAGCTTCGGAATAAGAAATCCCTCAGTTGAGTGGGGAAAAGATGGTAAAATAAAGGTTGTTGGTGATAGGTCTCCAACCGCATCGCCCAAAAATCCATTAAAAAGCCTCAATATCCTTAGTCGCCTCTTACGTACACCCACGGATAGAAATGGGGTAGTGCTATTCTATTCCATTAGTGGTTGAAAATGTTTTGATCTCTCTACGAACTTCTTATTACTAGCCGTGAGTTTACTGGTATAGGCATTATAGGGAATACAACAACCATGTTGACTCATACATACATATACCCAAGGCCATAAATCCCCAAAAGGGGTAACCAGAGCTTAAGAGCTAAAAAATCCTCAACTGGATGTTGATAGGGGACAAGAAGATAGATATAAATTATCGTTGGTGATGGGATTCCAACCGCATCGCCTAAAAATCACATAAAAAGTCGCCTTCGTCGCCTCTTACGACATCCGTGAGATGAAATTTACTATCGCCAAGTCGAGCGCGAAGCAAGCACTGCCGTTCCATCCTTTTCTGGAACCGTTTCGCCGCATTTTCAGGGCCCCATTCGAGAAACTCTGGATAGGATGAAAACGCTGATTTTCGTTACTTAAAAGTTCGTAATCACACACTTGAAATCCAAAATTTCAAGTCGGTGGATCAATTAATTCCGAAGTTAAGCTAATGCAAAGTTTCGCATTTTCGACACTGACTGACCATTCATCAAAATAGAACTAGTACTTCCCATAGACCTAGAGAGCTGAAATTTGGTACAGAGGTAGATTTTAACGCCCACATAAGATCAAAACTAGCTAGAAGAAGCTATCAGAACAAGGTTTATGGAAGATCTGGACTACCTGGTGACGCTGATGAGAAAACATAATAAGAGTACTGCCAAACTATATTAAGCGTATTTACGAGAAATAGTAGTCGATTAACTGATTTCTACTCAATAAATAAAAATATTCAGTCCAATAAATTATTTATGTACTAGCACTCAGCCGCGGCTTCGCTCACGATATTTAGCATTAGTACCAGTACTCGTCACTAGATGGCGCTGGCTGTATTTTAAATCCCGGTAGCGCATTTATTTACACATTTAAAAGTTTTTTTCGTGTATTTTAAAGATTTGAGGAGTCGCGGAGTTTATTTTTATTTAATTTCACATGATAATGTAATAATAAGAAAATGTAACCATTCATCTCTGTTAGTCGGCTTAGAATACCACGCGCGCGCGCTCCGCGAAAAGTTTTAGCTTAAATATTCATTTTCTTATAGTAAACGTAGTGTTAGATTTGATTTTTGGTGTTAAAAAACGTCTAAATTCAGTGCCTACATTCTGGTATAAAGTGTGTGAAGGAGACGATTCAAATAAAGAAGATATTACGGAAAAACTGTCATTTTTGAAAATTAAAATTTCTTCAAAAAATCATTACTCCAGATTTATCGCCTTAAGCATACATTTTAAAGTGTGTTCTAGTGCGCCGCGGTGTTACGCATCTTTTGAAGTCAAAATAAAGAAGTAGACGTAAAAATTGGATTTTCTGGGAGCCAAAAACCATAAACCGGAAGTGACCCAAAAATCGGAACCAAAGTAGTGTACTCAAATTTGAAGATCTCCCCAGCTAGCCACTACAAAAAGAAGAATAAGACCGTTTAGAGCATCAAATTCGGATAAAAATTCGATGAGATATTGATTTTTAAGTGTTTTTTGAAAAATATAAAATTGTCAAAAAATCATATCTCTGAAAAGCGATCGATGACCTATATTTTTCTCGACATCATAAGAAGTGCATATTAGTGGACATTAAGTTTAGTGATAAAGCTAGTGATTAGTTCCTGAAAAAATTTTCAGTAGAAATTAAACAGTGAATAAGTTAAAAAAGGTCGTAACAGTTATTGAGAGTCATGGAATGTACAAAGTGCAGCAGGTCAATGAAGGCAGAGGATAGCCTGAAATGTGCTCAATGCCAAGCCCACTGCCACTTTCAATGCTTCGCATTAACAGAAAACGAATTCAAAAAGATACTTCCTATGAATAAACTGAAGTGGAAATGTGCGAATTGCAAGCAAATAAAAAAACCCTACAGCCCGCAGATATCACTTCAGGTAGAATCAGCCGATGGGCAACCGCCTTCTTCAATAGTTAACATCGAGTCTGCAAACTTAATGAGTTACATGGAAAAAAAGTTTGATGCCATCGAAGAACACTTTTCCGCCCTGAAAAAATCATTCACAGACCAGCTAGTGGCTTTGACTAAAACAGTGAACTCATGGGAGTCACGCATCCAAAAGCTCGAGGCCCAAGCTGAAAACTCAACAAAATTTAAAGAAGAAATTGGCAGACGTGACACCGAAATTACTTCACTGAATACCGTGATACAATCGCTAGAAGAAAAAATAAACTCCCAAGAACAAAATTACCTTCGCAACGAGCTTGAGATAACAGGAGCTACTGAGGTGGAAAATGAAAACCTTCACCACTTGATTAGCGTCATAGCTCACAAAATTGGACTAGATCTGCAGCCGACTGACATTGATAGAGTCATCAGAGTCGGTCCAAAAACCAGTAGTCACAGACCAACCGCGGAGCCCCGCCCTATCGTAGTTCGTTTCATCCGCAACACTAAACGAAACGACATGATCAGCGCCGCCAGAGTGAGAAGAAACATTACCACTGAGGATCTAAACATCGTGGGTCCACCGAAAAAACTCTATTTCAACGAAAGACTCACCAAAGCAAACCGAAAACTTTTTCGTGACGTCAGAATCAGAGCCAAACAAATCGGAATCAGGTACACATGGGTCAAAAACGGTTGCATCTACACGCGCAGAGAAGAGGAAAAGTCTCCCAAACAAATATACAACTTCGACGATATCGACAGACTCCTTGGTAGAGCTCCAGCTCAGCCGCCGCCAGGACCGTCAGACGCGGCCGCCAGCTTCACCTCCTTGTAATCATGATTACATTCTGCAATTCCGTCCTAAAGTGATCCCGTCTTCAATTTCTTCCTTTGGTAACGTGTAAGATTTTTAGATTATTATACTTATACTATAGTTTTAAGAGTAAAGAATTATTTTATTCGACTCGTACTAGATATACTTAGTTATTTAAGCTTATTCGCTCAAACGAGTTTTCACAAATTATGTAAAGAGACCGTATAATGCCAAATAGTCGGCTTTTGTTCATTGTACTACTATATAATTATCTACAATATTATACAAAAATATTTATATTATATACCATTATATTTTATCTTTACAGTTTATTTACGTATATACTATATACTATCTACAAACACAAACTCCGATAGTGCGATGGAAACAACCCATCTCAGGGGCCCAATTCTACACGACCATCTTTTCTGTATTTCGGTCTTAGGTGTATCAAAACTGTGGTTTTGGCATTCTCGAAGCAAAATTGACAAATGTCATTTGTGTCACTGTCACAATAGTGAGACAGCTAAGATCGTATTTGCTATTCTACAAGGCCATTTTACGTCACTTTTTGACACATTGACGTATTTGGTATTCTGCAAATTAACGATTTTTTTCAGCGTTATGATGATTGAACGAATGATTCACCAAATCGGTATTCTAAGCGTTTTTAAGAGTTCTTTTGACAGCTGTCTGAAGCTATAATCCACCATAATGCTACAGTTTTTCTCCTAAAAAACAACAGTAGCTTTTTGTGTATTGTTTCATACATTCGAAAAAAATTTTTTTTTGTGGAAAATGATTATGAATATTTATTTGAATGTATTTACACATATTTTATTGGATTTTATTTACATTTTACAGAAAATTTGAAGATATCAATAAAATATGCGTTTTTTATGACAATATTTTTTCTGATAAAAATATCTTATTCAAAGTTCGAAAATATTTCAAATGTATCGAAGTAGATTTCGTTTCAATGTGGCTCAATAAAAATCGATATGATAAATGCAGTTACACTTATTCACAAAAACGTTAACTCATTATGAGGTCCCAGTCAAAGTAGATATAAGATAAATATGTTTTTAAATTATCATGGTTGTTAACGGTGAGGGAAAACATCGTGAGGAAACCCACATGGCTGAGTTGGACTTGACAGTGTATTCGTACAAAACGGCGATAGACCTGCCCCCTATCACGTGAGTACACTGTCTAAGCAAAACGTGGGTACCTTCTCTGGAAACTAGATGGCGCTTGCCATGTGAGTTCAGAAGTATTGGTACCTCTGCCAACCCCTTCGGGGATAAACGGCGTGAACGTTTATGTTATGTTTATGTTTATGTTTTTATAGCAAAACAGCAGAATAACACTACCCCATTCCTACCGGTGGGTGGTCATAATAATAGGAGTGTATGGGCTACCCTTAGTGATTTCGCGTGGGCTTTCTAGTGATTTTTGGTCGATATGGTTAGAGAGGTTTCTACCAACAATTATTTATTAATACCATCTTTTCACCACTCAACTTCCAAAAGTGACTCAGGAATTTCTCATTCCAAAGCCTTTAAGGCATTTACAGTAGTACAGACCTAAGCAGAGGTTCCCAAACTAGGCTAGGTCTGTATTATGGGAAACCAGTTTATATGTATGCATGTCAGTTTCTTCACCAGCACCCCTATGATATTTCGTGTGATGATATATAGCCTACGTTACTTTTGAATAATTCCGACGTTTAATTTAAAAAAATATTTTTTATATCGGTTGAGCTATTGGGGAATTAGGAACCTATACATACAAACAAATATCTCTCATTTTGGAAATTTGATATTATAGACAAGAGATTTTGAGATGATTGGCTGATTAATGTACAGTCGGATATATATACATACATACATACATATACTCACGGCTATAAATCTCTAGAAGGGGTAGCCAGAGCTAAGGAATTGGAAATTCCTAAGCCACTTTTGGAAAGTTGAGTGGGGAAAAGATGGTGAGATAAAGGTTGTTGGTGATGGGTTTCCGAATACATCGCCCAAAAATCTCTTAAAAGCCCCAATACAGTTAGTCGCCTCTTACGTACACCCATCGGAAGAAATGGGGAAGTGCTATTCTAAGCCGACACTACACAGCAAATACTATACTACAGTGTATATATACTTTGTATATATATGTATATATTAATAGGCTTAAGGTAAAATAAAAGTCAAGATCATGTGCGGCCACACTACGAAAATCGAAAACATTATAGGTTGCCTATGTACTAAACGTATACATTGTAAATTATGCTATGTAACGACTATATAAAGTCTAAGCGAAAACAGTTAAGCTTTTCGTTTTATAGTTATTAACGTTGCCGTTAGCCCTCTAAAAAAGTTATTCCTAATTAAATTATCACAGTTTTCATGCCAGTAAATATTGGCCCTAAGAAACACAGGCGTATATTCAAAGTATAACAATACTCGTGCAAATCCGAAATGGTCCACTAGTAATTTAATAAAGAAACAAGTATCAAGAACATATTATTTATTATATATTTGTAACTAAAGTATAATCACTAAGACGAGCAAAGAACTTTTAATACAAGTTTTGGTATGATAATATACGCTTTATTATTTAGCTTCTCCTACATGATTTGAAATATAAATGTATATTCTTGGGTAATTTTCAGTTGGTTGATATCTTCCGCAAGGAATTCTTATCAAATAGAGACAGCATATGAATGTTCCAGTTTGAAAACTTTAATTAAGCTTCATCGTCACGAATAATTGGTACCAAAATCACTGATAGCATATTCATCGTTAAGTTCGTATCGTACGAATAGTTCCGCAAACAAATAATGTTTGATATTAACCAGTCCGTTAAATTAATTATTATTCGGTATAAGAAATTTATTCATTAGTTTTCAAAATATGTAATAATGAAAATGAAAATTGACTAATTATAATTTTTTTGTTTGTTTATTGTTTTTTTATTTTTTTTGTTATTGGCGGTATCTGCCGAATATTTTTCAGCAATTTCGCCACAAACAGCGTGATTTAGTCTCGCATGTGAATTTTAGTTGTAAGGATTTTTATCATTAAAGCGAAAATAAAATTAGGTATAAAGAATGAAATTATTAAACAATTAGATCTTGAAGGTATTTAATCAATGGTTAAGTAAAGACTAAGTTAAGAGTTATTTATATTTTGGGAAGAACATAAAATTAAAGAAAAAATAATAATGAAATCCCATTATCGCGAATCCCAACTAATTATGTCATGCTTATTGTTATTTTCCAAAAATTATCTTTCTTCTATTTTTTTTCTTTTTAGCTTTGGGTATATTTACAAGCAGCCTTTTTGGTTCAATTTAAATATAATTTATTTAATAACCTGACAATTCATACTTGGTAAACATTGGAAACATATTTTAAATCATTTACAATTAAATTTTGAAGAAATAATTGAGATCTAGTTACAAAATCGGGGATGATTCTAGATTAAGAGCATAGGGTACATCTATACTAATATTATAAAGAGGAAAGGTTTGATTTTTTGTTTGTTTGTTTGAATTGAATAGGCTCCAAAACTACTGGACGGATTTGAAAAATTCTTTCACTGTTTTGATGCTACACTATTCCCGAATGACATAGGCTATATTTCATTTTCAAAAAAAATAGGGATCCTTACGTAAACTTCAAAAATGTAACCCAAGGTGTTAAAGAAATACCAAAAAAATCCTTTTATCGCGTGCGCTGCGAAAACTATTGACAATAGAATAAAATTATGTGCTAAAATTTTATAGAACACATCATTATCTAAAAAAAATGCCACGACAGCATGTCTCTAACTATTATAGTTATCTCACAACAAGCGTCATTATATAAAATTATTTAAAAATTAAATTAAAATCCTGCTTTAGAAAAGGCTCTTTATTTGTACCTATCTAATCCTTATAAAAAACGTATATATTATTTCAGACTACTTCAATACCCTTATATTACCTTTTGAATTATTCGATTCGAACATTCCATTCGAAAGTTATCTCGAATTAAAAAAATAGATAAAACTCCGCTCGATTAGCTATGCATAGTAAGTTGTTGCAGGCGTCACGAAGGGGTACGGGAGGCTGCTTATCAAAGAGTTAAAGCAAAATTTTATTGTAGCGACTATTATCACTGGCCCTGCAGCCGGTTAATTAGCTCATATACCGAGGATACCGATGATCCCAACTGATCTGCCAATTCCATTTAAACGGCTACAATTTCCGGTTAAAACATCTTTTGCTTTAACAATTAATAAGTCCCAAGGCCAAACCTTCAAATTAGTAGGGATTGACCAGCGAAAGAATTGTTTTACTCACGGTCAACTGTACGCTGGCCTGTCGCGGGTGGGAGCTCCTGAACATCAATTTATTTTGCTGCCCCAAAATACAACAACGTCAAATATTGTTTACAGGGAAGCTCTAACTCTATAAATTGAATGGCTTTTGATGTAATTACTCATTATAAAAAATAAAAAAATATATCTAAATATAAATACAAAAAAATATAACATACATACATACATATACTCACGGCTATAAATCCCTAGAAGGGGTAGCCAGAGCCAGAGAAGGGATCAGAAATTCCTCAGCCACTTTTGGAAGTTGTGTGGGGAAAAGATGGTGAAATAAAGGTTGTTGGTGATGGATCACCAACGGCATCGCCCGAAAATCCCTCGAAAGCCCCAAAACCGTTAGTCGCCTCTTACGTACACCCACCGGAATAAATGGGGTAGTGCTATTCTAAGCCGACACTACACAGCAAAAAAATATAACATAGCTTAAAACTTAAAAAAAATATATTAAAATAATAATACATGTAATAAAATAAAAAACAAAATGTTAATGATATAATTTATGCCCGAGCGAAGCCGGGACGGGCTGCTAGTAATAAATAAAGTGGTAGGTATTTGCAATATCAAAATTAGAATAAAAATGGCAATACTGGATTTAAAATCATTCAACTCAATGACCGAATGAACAAGAAACTGGGCTAAAACGTCAAATTTGGATCACCATACCAGAGACATACACCTAAGATACATCTTAAAAAGATTGTGAATACCCATTAAAAAGTTCTATTAAGTTTGCATTGTGACGTTTAGTGACATGTGACAGAAATTTGACGGTTTTATGTCAAATTATGACAGTCGGAAAAAGTTTTTTTTCTTAAAGCGAGTTTGGCTAAGAATTTGCGTAATGAGTTTGTAAGAAAAAGTTTGACTTTACTTTGAACAGACCACAAAAATCTTATCTTATAATCACGACTTATTGTGAACAAACAAAAGGCAAACTTAAAAAAGTCTAATATTTCAGAAAAAAAAGATCTTGAAACAAAACACAAAAAACTCTTAAACGTGCCACATTTTATCTAACAAATATTTATTTCATCATTAATTAAAGATAAATAATTCAATAAAAATAATAATTTTAAGATTTTCTCTATCAGAATAAAAAAAAAATTAAAAGAAAATTATACAAACCTACTTGCGTAAACTCACGAGATTAGTTCCTATCGGAGTAGGCAGAAACTATTAATTTAGTTGGATTTGTACGACCCTGGCTAACTTATCTAGCTTCTTCTGGTTTAATGAATCTTTTATACATGCTTTTTTATTCTTTACACTTCGGACGTGTGACAGGTTGTGTGAAAAATTTAAATGTATTTATTTTGTTTATTTGACCAATTTGTCACTGGCACAATTATAACAATCCACTACTAACTTATCTGTAGAATATAAAACAGAGCAAAAGAGAGGTGTCATTTTCAAAACACAGGGTACCTATAGAGACTTTGAGGAAAAGAAAAAAACAATTTTTTTACTAACATTGAAAACAGCCTTTAAATTCGCGCTTGTACATCAATAAAAAATTAGGGATAGGTTTGTTTCAATGAAAACTAGTATTTTTCCATATACTGATACTAAGGCAATAATATTTTTAAGACGGTTTGGGCATGATAAGGATGAATAGGTAAATTGGATGTGTAAAAACCCAATGTGGAAGGCACTGGAAAGTGGTGTTAGTATAGGACGACTACAGAGGACACAATCGGACCAAATAGAGAGTTTTCTCAAAAAGGCAGGCGGCTTCTGTAATAATTTCATGCCTAGAAGACATTCCATTAAAATAAATGATAGTTACGGAGTATGTACATACATACATAAATACATATACTCACGCCATTAGTTCCCATTGGGGTAGGCAGAGACTATCGATCGCCATGGAGTAGGTACCCGCATAAATTTAACCATTTACGTACCCATACAATTTTAAATTTTTATAACGATGAAATCAAAACTCAGCTCTTTTTTTTGAGACTTCACTTCATCGGTTTGAGTTTAAATTCTCGTTGGGCCTTGACCAATGTCTTTTTTATTTATTGAGGACGTTAACCGTGAGGGAAAATATCGTGAGGAAACTATTATAGCTGAGTTATACTTAGTCCTGTCATGTGACAATGTATTTGTAGGTACATTGTTACAGGTTTTTAATTTTGCTATACATATACTCACGGCCAAAAATCCTTAAAAAGGGGTAGCCACAGCTTTAGAGCTAAAAACTCCTCAGCCACATTTGGAAGTTGATATGGGAGATGATGGTAGAAATAAAGTATCGTTGGTGATGGGTCTTCAACCGCATCGCCTAAAACTCACTTTAAAAAGTATTAACCTATAATAAAATATTTCGGTCGAATCTTCTAGCAGAAAGTACTCATAAACTGTACATAAAATTTAAATGATATTTCTTTAGTCTTGGGCCGTGGTACAGAAATAGGTACAGTTATTGCGGTAGATTTTTAAGATCACTGAAATGACAACACTTATTTGACTTATTAAAGAATGTATAAATGACTGATTTGGAATGTCAAAATTGACAAAACCATGCTCCGGCAGCTAAGATAATAGAACCGATTACGTTGTAACGACTAAAAATAGAGATACAGTATTGTACTTATTTGACCTACAGACTGTATCAAAACGGTGACGTTTCTTAAAATTGCAGAATTGGGCCCCAGCTCCAGCTACATGCGTGACCAAAAAAGACACAATTTAAAAACTTCTTTTCAGTAAAATCAATGGCCACCCTAGATATTGTGTCCGATTTTGACAACGCACTAGATCCTACTTGTCACGCATTAGACTTAGCTGAGAATTGTAAAAAATACATTAATGAAAGCCACGATTTTAAGGTTCTTTTATTCAACATTAGAAGCCACAACTGTAATTTTCCTAATTTCTTAACATTACTAAAACGTTTAGAAATTAAATATGACGTTATAGTCCTCACTGAGTGCTGGCTTGGTAAAAATCCGATAATAAACTCAATTTAGGGGTACTCGCACCATTATACAAAAACATTTATTAATCAAAATGGCGGTATAATAGTATACATAAGACATGAGTTGCAAGCCGATGTAAGTGAACCTTTATTTGAAGAAGCAGATTGCCTCACTATCCACCTTTCGAATAATTTTACCCTTATTGCCATTTATCGTTCGCCTTCCTTTTCACAGATTGATAACTTTATTGAGTCCCTTGACAATCTTCTTGAGTCCCACAAAGACAAAAACAATATTTTATTAATGGGGGACATGAATATTGACATAATGCCTGAGACCTCTAACTTGAAAAAAACTCAGTATTTATGTACAGCCGCAGAACACGGATTAAGACCTATTATAACTCAACCTACTAGAAACACCACTTGCCTAGACCATATTCTAATTAAAAGTAAATATAAATCAGTAGCACTTGTGTGTAAAACCTCTGTATGCGATCACGACTTACCAATGGCCTTTATAAACACAAACTACCAAATACCCAAACGTACACGACAATCTATTAAAACCGACTACAACGCCGTTATCGCGGACTTAGAAGCTATAGACTGGTTGGCAGTTATTTCCTCCTCTGATGTCAACGTAGCTACCAACAAATTTGCAAATATAATTAAAACCTCTATCGATAAACACACGAAGCGTGTAACAGTCAGTCGATCTATGTTCAGCTGTAAACCCTGGATAAGCCCCGGCCTGCTTCGTTGTATGAGGAATAGAGATCGCCTGCATCTGAAAAGCAGAAGGTCGCCAAATAATGCCACAGCGAAACTTATCTATACAAGGTACAGAAACTTTTGTAATAATTTACTACGTAAAGTAAAAACTGCATACGAATATAATCTACTCAACGAAAGCAAACATCAACCAAAAAAACTATGGAACGCTGTTAAGTCGATCTGTGAATTATCATCTAAACACCATCCAGCTAATGAACTCACAGGACAACAAGGGAGGGAAACTGAGTCTCTAAACCAATGCAATAACTATTTTGCGACCGTAGGGACTAATCTTGCAGATAAAATAATTAAAGAAATTGGAAAAACTGAATCTGAACTTGCAGCTCTGGCCAGAACCTCAACAACCCCCGTCTCATCTTTCTTTCTTAGACCTACAGACCCCCATGAAGTCTTAAACTACATTAAAGAACTGCGGAATGAAAGCGCACCGGGACTCGACGGTATCAAAAATCCTATCCTAAAAAGCATAAGTAAAACCATTATTACACCTCTAACGCACATATGTAACTTGAGTCTTTCGAACGGCTGCTTCCCTGATATCTGGAAAACAGCCGCAGTCACACCAATTTATAAATCTGGAGACAAAAGTATCCCATCAAATTACAGACCTATCTCATTGCTTTCTGTAGTGTCCAAGCTGCTTGAAAAAATTGTTAACCGTCGGCTCATGAACTACCTAGAGCATCATAACCTGCTTTCTCCCTTTCAGTTCGGCTTCAGGCGTGGACGCTCTACTGAACACGCAGTCACTTTACTGCTTGACACCGTTTCAGCACATTTGGATCAGGGAAAATGCTGCCTTGGCGTTTTTCTCGATCTAGCCAAGGCATTTGATACGGTGTCGATCCCAATACTCTCTCAAAAGTTAGAAAATCTTGGAATAAGGGGACAATCTTTAAAATGGTTTCAAAGTTATCTGGCAAATCGTAAACAACTAACAAAAATTGAAGGTATGGTCAGTGACCCTTCTCCTATTGACTTCGGAGTGCCACAAGGCAGTATCTTGGGGCCAAGTTTATTCATAATCTATATGAACGATCTGCAATTGGCAGTACCACGATCGAACAAAACTAATACTGTTTGTTATGCCGATGACACGGCCATGATCTTTGCAGGTGATAACTGGGAAGAAACATTTAGAGAGGCTGAAGAAGGCCTGCGCAAAGCAGCCAACTGGCTCTCCATCAATCTGCTAACACTTAATGTAACGAAAACGAAATACATAAGTTTTCATAAAACTAAAGCTTCTCAACCTAACTTGGATAGCCTACTGATAATGCATACCTGTCAACCACTGACAAATGTTTGCTCCTGTGAAGCGATTGAAAGAGTGAACTCAATAAAATATCTGGGTATAGTAATTGATGAAAAATTAAACTTCGCGAAACACATCGAATATGTATCAGGTAGAGCGAGGAAACTGATACACATAATGCGGTTACTTCGCAAAGGCGCAAGTAAAGACATAGTCGTACAAGTATATACGGCGCTTTGTCAATCGGTTCTCGGTTACTGTATTCCTTGCTGGGGAGGATCTTCAAAAACTAACATGCTTGTGTTAGAGAGGGCCCAACGCTCAGTTCTCAAGGTAATGCTGAATAAACCAAAACGATTCCCTACCACTGTACTGTACAAAGAATGCCAGGTTCTCTCTGTACGTCGTCTTTATATTTATAGGGTATGTTTGCTGCAGCATCGTCAAATTGTCAACTCACCAGATTACAATAAACTCCTGCAAAAAAGAACATTTAGAGTAAATGTGCCAGCAACTACCACGCGATTTGCACAAAGATTTCCAAAATTTCTTATTCCATTTATATATAACCAGGTCCTAAAATACTGTGACTTAAAATGCGCTACAATGCAAGAGGCGAAGAAAAAACTGAAAATGTGGCTCTCTAACTTAGAATATTTAGAATCGGAGGATTTATTAAATATACCCCAATAAATTTAACAAAAAATATTTATACATATATATATATATATATATATAACATTTGTATGTTTATAAGTGTTTGTATATGTGTACATTATATATACGTATATGTATATTACTTAATTACATTATATTGTTTTATTATAACATAATTTTATCTACTTACATAAGGTTATTTATACTATGAATACATAATTTTACATAATATATGCAACATACCAAACGATCTCATATGGTTAAGATTCACTTGTTACTTGTTACAATTTTAGCTCATATTTTTTATTTTATTTTAGTTCTAACTTGATAATAACTTATTATGCGCCACCTGAGAAATCCTGTCTACAAGCAATTGTAAACCGCCTACCTCGTCCCCCGCGATACAGGCATTGCCTAGTGCAGGGGACACCGACATCTTATTTTGTAAAATACTTACCACCTGTGTACCAAACGCCTAATTGTTATTACCATTTTAAATTAACGAATACGACTGTTGTTTGTTTTTACTGGTGTAAATAAAGATTTTTTTCATTTTTTTTTCATTTTTCAATCAGTCTACGTCCTGTCAAAAAGAAGTGAAATCACACCAAAAACATTCTGTAAAAAACTAGCCAAGTCTCGATAGAGCTGCTTGTTTATCTCCAAAAAAGTAATGAAATCTCTAAAATAAGTGGAGCTAAGTCTAAGGTTCCTTACTACGATATATTTATTATTATAGTTAATTTTACATGAATGGGCCGTTGAACATTATTGACACGTTTAGTATGTACAAGTTTATTTACTAAGTTATTTGCAGATTTATTCAAATCTTCTAAACTTAATTTGTTTTTTGTGATTCTAATCTGTCTTTATTTTTAGTTGTAAGAACTCTGGTGATTATTTCTATGTTTCCCTTAAACTTTCATCATAATCTACTTACTAATTTAGAGTTAAGTTACAAGTCAACGGCCAAGTCACGTAAAATTAAGATAAGAGTAAAGTAAGATGAATAAAGCAGTGCAAGTGAGAAGATCAAAGAATGTGGGCGACAACGGTATGTTACACCACTTGGTGGCGACCTACAGTCTCTACCTACCCCTTATAAGACTAAATGGCGTGAGTTTAGTAAACCAATATGTATGAGCAGAGATAATTTCGGTAGCGGTTCGACTCCCACGGTGGTCAGTGGGGTCGTTTTGCATTTTTTTAGTTATGCATATTTATTTTTTATTCTCTTTTCATCGTCATTGTATTTTTATGTTTTACTTTTATTTAACTTTTATTGTTTTCGCGGTGCCGACCTCTCGCAAATGAGTTCGCGATCTGAAATGCGTTAAGGGAATGGTGCTTTACCATTGCTATACTGGAGCATTCACGCTATATTCATGAAGAGCTTTACGCTTTCTATCCTCTAAGGGGTGGCAGATACATCTTAACGACGATATAGTAGTATTTTGTGCCTGCTTCATAAGGCCAATCAGTTTTCGTTTTTTTTATTAAGGTGCCTAAAATCTAGTGTTCCCTTTATTATCTTGCCAATACAAATAAAAATGTATTTGTTTAATAGTTAACCGCTGCTCTAATGGATATCATATCACATGACTTGATGCATTGTAAGCTTCCTCTCAATGATATTTATCACAACATTACACCATCATGATTAGTAGAACATATATAATTTTATAAAAGACGTAACATGAGGCAATGAGGCAAAATCTAAACTCTTCTTAAGCCCGAGACGGTAGCCAAGAACTTCCCCTTAAATTAGGTAACTTAAATGCATGCAAAAAATAAAATTGACTAAGATTTATAACACTAAAACAAGAGCTACACATACGCAGTCGATTGACTAAATTAAAATATCCCTTCATTCTCAGAATACCTCGGAGTTCGCGCGGCTATCGGCTCTATACGAAACTAATAACTATAAAGTATCATACTTCGCTGAGGAGGGTGGCAGGGGCAGGGTAATTTTATTTTTTTATTATTATATATACTTCTTAGGCCTATACTTACGGCTACATTTATCAATAACGGGTTGCCAGAGCTTCAGAACCAGAAATCACTCTGTCATTTTTGTTATTTGAGTTGGTTTTTTTGAAGGATTTTTTGGTAATGCTGTAATCCCCCAGCCATTTTAAGGTTAATTGAGCAGTTAATTCTAAAGGATTGTTGATAGTGCTGCTGTCTGGTATATGAAGCGCTATATTAAAAAGCAGCTAGCCATTGGAATAATAGGAAGAGGAGGCAGATAATTAAAGAAGAAAGAGGATAAAAAGTAATATTATAAAAGTAGTAAAGTAGGATGGTAATGTTAGTAGAGGACGACCACGGAGAACACACTTGGACCAAATTGAGAGTATGCTCAAAAAGTCCGGCGTCCGAAGTACGAAGAATAAAAGAGCATGAAAAGATTGATGGATGTAAACGAAGCTAGAGAGGTTTGTCAGGATCGTACGAAGTGGCGATCGATAGTCTCTGCCTACCCCAATGGGAACTAATGGCGTGAGTATATGTATGTATGTATGTAGTAAAGTCTATATTGTTTTATTTAAGTTATAGCCATGAAGGTAGTTAAATGTTACGTTGATTTCCATAAAAAGAATATGCTTTGTCTTGTGGTGTTGACCGGTTATTGATATTTTTTTCATAAATAATTTAATTTATGGATTAAATCTTTTCATAAATTAGCTACCCACACCTCAATGAACAATTATATTAGCGCTGGGGGTACATGATGTGTGATACCATGTATACATAAATACATACATATACTCACGGCTATATTTCCCTAGAAAGGGTAGCCAGAGCTAAGGAATTGTAAATTCCTCAGCCACTTTTGGAATTTCAGTGGGGAAGAGATGATAAAAATAAAGGTTTTTGGTGATGGGTCTCCAACCGCATCGCCCAAAAAACCAATAAAAAGCCCCAATACCCTTAGTCGCCTTTTACGACACCCGTGGGTAGAAAGGGGTAGCGACATTCTAAGTCGGCACTACAAGACGAATACATAAAGTTTCATTAAAAAGATGTGAAATAAGAAAACAAACAAACTAAATACCGTATACATTAAAAATCATAACTAAGTAATTAAAGTAAAAGGCACTCAGCAATGTTATAATATTGAGTTGCGGTAAAACTGAAACAAAAAGTCAGTGGTGTCCTTCTTAGATTAATCAGTTGGAATGTGTGAGTTCCCACGCCCGCGACCGCGCGCTCCCGAATAGGGTTGGGGTGCTTTCGATGGTGTGGTTATGTCGATATTTGGTCGGAAAAATGGTAACGTCGTGTTCCCAATAAAACAAATGCTTTTAAATAAAATGAAATGATATAACGGCTATAAATTTCAGCTTGGCATTTCTAAAAGTTCCATATCAGTTTTTTAACATGAAGAGTTCGCTTCAAATCTTCACAAATTATGTATCAAGATGAAAACATAAATGAAAATAACTTATAAATTAGCAACACCTAACGAACGAAAGGTGTCGTCATTCGCGAGATCTCATATCACCTAAATATGAAATAAACACTTTTTCTTTAACATCAACATAAAAAAAAAATGGTGGATCATCTGTTTAACTACTATAAGAATATATGATGTGCATTGGTTTCTATTCCTGTCAAAAACAATATCTAACAATAGAAATTGCTCTGAGCTAACACACAAAGAAAACAAAAATTAAAAGTAATTTTATACATACATACGAATCTAAGTTAACCTCTATTCCACATCGTCAAATACAAATCATCGATAAAACATCAACTCTCATGTCGCCCCATCACTAGTGAAACCAGCATAAATGCAAATCGGCCGGGTCCAGCGACACTGCACAATGCCTCTGGGTGGCCGGACCTGGCTGCTAACTGTTTGACCGAATCCACACTTTAACCGTAACATCTGATGTATGGACATATTTTTATATGTATTTGGCAATAGATAACAGGTAAGTACTTAAAATAGATAAATGTAATTAAGGTTATAATCTCTGAAAGGGGTAGCCTTACTAAATTCATTCTGACTTTTAACCAACATTTAGCATCGTGTTGGTGTGCTTAAAATTTTAATTTGAATTAAATGAATTTGAATTTGTGTGAATCTATCGAACATACATATGTAGACTCACGCCATCAGTTCCCATTAGGGAAGGCAGGGATTATCGATCCCCTCGTTGTACGCTCCTGGCAAACCTCTCTAGCTTCATTTACATTCATCATTATTTTCATACATGCTCTTTTATTCGTCACACTACGGACACCTGCCTTTTTGAGCACACTCTCTAATTGCTCCAAATGTATCCTCCGTGGTCGCCCTCTACCAACGTCGAAAAACCGTTGAAGTTTAAGGCAACAAGCTTAATGATTTGGAACTCTTTTACTTTTGATTACCTTCCATGAATCTTATATATAAAAGAAAGTCGTGTTAGTTACACGTTTTATAACTCACGAACAACTGAACCGATTAAGCTGGAAATTGATTGGCAGGTACCTGAGAACCAGGAAAAGGACATAGGATATAATAATCACGCTAAATACCGTAGGGTGTAAGCAGTAAAAATGTTTAACACCATCGTGCAAAGCCGGGGCGGACCACTAGCTTAGAATAATAAATAGAGTAGCCTGACTGTCAGAAATACAAATCATTTAGCCAGTTTCGAAAGTGAGTGAGAATAAGGTTGGAAACTAAACCTGCAACGCAAAACAATTAATTAAAAGTTGCAAAACCGTAAATCGGCCCCTTACAAAAATAATATGCTTGTTTTTATTTCAATAAACACCAGTAAAATGTATAAAGGCAAAAGCAGACTTCTTAAGAAAATATTATGTTGCATCGTGAAACAAGGATTGGAATTGGAAGCGGGTAAGAAACTTTAATAAGCAATGCTTGTATGCATCTAGTTTACAACGCATACCTACTTATGACATTATGCTGCTTCGTGGATCATCAGCTATGTCAAAACTGATACACTTAATATTAAGAATCCGTATTTTCTTACAAAGTCTTAGGTTAAAGCAACAAGAAAAAACAAGAAATAAACAAAATGTAAGCAAAGCTAAAACCGCAAACACCAGCCCCAGGCAGTTAGCACTCAATAAATGTCGCAGACATATAAAAAAACCGTTAAGTCACCGAAATGCCTAGCCCTTTAGTACTGTAATTCAGTTTTACTAACCTAGACACAAAGTTTTTTACTTCCCGCCAACATTAATCATCATTGTGTCTCACTCTTGCGCTAGTCAAAAGAGAGGGATGGCGTGCGAAATTTTGATCTGCAAAAATAAAGAAGAGGTTAGATAAGCGATAAAGAATTGTCTGGGTAGGCGGCCCGACGGCGCCAGGCGTTGCCTAGCAACGAAGGCGCCATAAAGGCTGTATGGAAAAGTGTCTACACTGTTTAACTACACTAAACTTCCGTAAATAAATAAATAAAACGGATGTATCGCGTTTTTTTGGTAATATAGTTACAATTTAATATTAATTTAATCTAAAGTTACGAAATTAAACATTAAATATATTTTTTTGTTAGAGGAAAGGAAAGTTATAAGCTGCGATATAGACATATGTTTATTTTAAACAGCAGTCAAACAAAGTATTGCAACAAAAATCAAAATTAATAAAAACAATCTTTCAATCCACAAACACGGAAAAAGTCTGATTTGCGCCTTTTACTGAACCTGCATATTTTATCCATATTTTTTTGTAAAGTGATTGCTTTTGAGGAAACACTTTACATGGCTGAGTTTATGCTTAATGCGCTTGCATGCAAGATTCTCTCAATCCTTCAAATGATAATTCAATTATTAATTTCTAGACGAAGGTCAATTTGATACTAAATCTTAAAAATAACTCATATTTCTTCCATCCTTTCGGGGTTTTATAGCATAAAATATATGTTTAAAGTGTTGCTGTGTACTGTTGGCTTAGAATAACACTACCCCATTTCTTCCGGTGGGTGGACGTAAGAGACGACTAACGGTATTGAGGTTTTTTATTCGATTTTCGGGCGATGCGGTTGGAGACCCATCACCAATTACTTTTATTTTACCATCTTTACCCCACTCAACTTACCAAAAGTGGCTGAGGAGTTTCTAATTCCTTAGCTCTGGCTACCCTTTTTCGGGATTTACAGCCGTGAGTATATGTATGTATATGTATGTTTAATCTGTAAAGACGTCTAAAGGGGAAATATTTTTTCAATACTTTGTGTCACCGCGGTGTCACCGTGATGGTGCTCTACTCCTATATTTTTCAAGGTTGCTGAGGAAGAGAAATACAGGAGGTATTGAAAGGCATTTTACTTGTTATTGTATGTTGATACTATTATTATTAGTATTAGTCGGCTTAGAATAGCTGTTGTTAATAAGCTGTTTCTTTTCGCGTTTGTTGCACGAGGCGACAAACGCCCGATTTCTGAATTGAGTATTCAAGCTGAGAACTACTTAAGTATCGTTTTATTTCGTTCAGTTGTTAAGATTTCAATGCGACAGAACGATACTTGAGTTGTTCTCAGCTGACATACTCAATTCAGAAATCGGGCGTAAGGGTGTTTATACTTTTTATTTGATTGATGGCGACATGGTTGGAGACCTACCACCAACAACCAATTTGTTACAATCTTTTCCCATTTGACTTCCAATTCTAAAATTTCTTCTAATTCTGAAAATCTGGCTACTTTTTCGGATGTGCAGTCGTGAGTATAAGCATGCATACATGCAGAAATATATATTTTTTATTACTAAAGTACATGCTCAAAGATAGATCATTTTAAATTTTACAACCGCGACTAATATTGCAAATGCTATTATAACTTCCATTGAAAGATGTACTTAATTGCCTATAAGACATATCTTTGTAATTTATTTAAGCACCCCATAATCGATAGCATTAGAAGTGGGTCCAAAGATCTAAGTACTGCAGACCGTCTGTTTATCACCAGTGGTATAGTTGGGGTATCGCATTCCTGGCGCGCCGGGGCGATGCGAGCTGCTGAAATTTGCATCGAATAGGATGCGATGCGTCCGCACGGGCAGTATTCGGGGTCGATAGCGTGGGATGTCGACGGTTAGATAACTATTGAAAAATCGTGGATATAATTCAATGGGTTTCTTTGAAAGAGAATTGTTCATTGAAAGAAGAGTGAAAAAGGGTAATGCGGTAAATGGAGCAATGAATAGCCTAATGATCAGTCAATCGGTGTCTGAAAAGGCCCGAATGGCTGTGCATGATGCTGTTCTTGTTCCTACGCTTATGTATGGAAGCGAATGTTGGGTGTGGCCGAAGAAGCATGAGAGCAGAGTGAATGCAGTAGAGATGAGGTCCCTCAGAAAAATTTGTAATGTTAGATTGTGTGACCGAGTGAGAAATAGTGTTATTCGTGAAAAGTGTGGTGTGAAAGATGATATTGTAAGAAAGATAGAAAAAGGAATGTTGAGATGGTTTGGGCACATAGAGAGGATGGATGATAGAAAATTGGTAAAAAGGATCTATAGAGCTAGTGTGGATGGTAATGTTAGTAGAGGACGACCACGGAGAACACACTTGGACCAAATTGAGAGTGTGCTCAAAAAGGCTGGCGTCCGAAGTATGAAGAATAAAAGAGCATGTATGAAAAGATTGATGGATGTAAACGAAGCCAGAGAGGTTTGCCAGGATCGTACAAAGTGGCGATCGATAGTCTCTGCCTACCCCAATGGGAACTAACGGCGTGAGAATATGTATGTATGTATGTATGTATATATATTCATAGCGAAGCATAGTAACATATATAATATTTTAAATCCTGGGTCGGGCCTATATCAATTTGTCTCTTCTTAAGACATTTGGGTGGTTTATATATCATGGTTGTTAACGGTGAGGAAAAACAACGTGAGGAAATCCACATGACTGAGTTGTACTTAGTAATGTGACAGTGTATTCGTACAAAACGGAGACAGGTTATATCCCCTATCGCGTAAGTACACTGTCCAAGCAAAACGTTAGTACTGACTGACCGAACACCAGAAGATATAAAATATTTTGTCTTAGTATTTTCAAAATTAAAGTTTATTTCTGAAACTATACCATATACGAGAAGGCTATGTTTGTGTAGCTTGATAAAATATCCGTTTTTTGGAAAAACTAAATATGTAATTGTTTAATAACATCTCACATAAGTAACCAAAAATGATTGAGAAGGCAGAAATTCATGAATTAAATTAAATGATTATTCAGCCAAGATCAGAGCATTTAATCTTAATAATCGCCCCCAGGCAGACAACTAAATTAGTACACGAGAATCCGATAGATGCAAGCAGCAAAGAAACAGCCGTTTTATAGATCATTTTATCAACTCTAAACTATCCTTGGCATGACCTTCGCTATCTAAAACGAACTCGACCGAGTCAGAATGAGGGAGAACCTGCATCTATTTATTAAGCTGTGTGTGTTAGCTTATTTATTGGAGCCGAGGGATAACTGTGCATATTGTTGTGTGCGAATTTGGATAAGATTTACCGTGCGACCTTCTATCTGCTTCGTTTTGATAGGGAACATTTTAGCCCCCTCTTTTGTGAAAGTCGCAGGAAACCGAATGACAGGGGCAGCATAGGATCGGTCGTAGTGAAGATTTTTAGGGTTGCATACGTCCAGCAGTGGATATCTACTGGAGTTTAATTATGATTTAATCTACATTACACTAACTTCATGGTGATGTGTTTGGTTGGTATCATCAGATATTTTTGGAACTTTCATCAAGTATTACTAAAAAAACCTTCTCAATCTTATTTGACATCAATTAAATAGACATACATATACTCACGGCTATAAACCCATAGAAGGGGTAGCCAGAGCTAAGGAATTAGAAATTCCTCAACCACTTTCGGAAGTTGATTGGGGAAAAGATGGTAATAATAAATGTTATTGGTGACGGGTCTCCAACCACATCGCCCAAAAATCCCTTAAAAGCCCTAATACCGTTAGTCGCCTCTTACGATCACCCACGGGTAGGAATGGGGTAGTGTTATTCTAAGCCGACACTACACGGCAATAGATAGTATATAATTAAAGTAGAGTTTACACTTAATTTAATGTTTTTTGACATGAATTCCTCATGTGGGGATTATTACTCATAAATAAAAGATGTTATTAAAGGAAAGAAAAATTTCGACACTACTTGAACGTGTAAAAAAGAAACAAAGGATAGAGAAATTTCGCGCAGGATGCCAACTGACACTGTAGCTCAGTTGGCAGAGCGACGGGGGCGTATACCCGAAGGTCGCGGGTTCAAACCCCGCCAGTGTCGAAATTTTTCTTTCCTTTAATAACATCTTTTATTTAGAGTTTACACTGTTGCCAATTTTTTTTATGTATATAAAATGGAAAAGTTATGTTAGGCTGGTTAGGGCTCAAAAAGAGAATGTATGAAAGTAAATTGGAGAAGGAGACATACAGCATACAGTGCCAATTTGGATTGATAATGGTAATGTATAGAGGACGACCACGGAGGACATATTTAGATCAAATACAGAATGAACGCAAAAAGGTAGGCGTCCGAATTGTGCTAAATAGAAGGGCAAATACGAAAAGCTTGAAGAATGTAAATTAAGCGCGAGGTTTACCAGGATCGCTCAACGTGGAGATCGATACTCACTGACTACCCCAATGGGAATTACAATGGCGTGAGTATATCTATGTATGTAAAGAAGTTACAATAGCCATTAGTGTCTGCATCAAACACCTTTTAACTAAATCCTCAGTAACAGGCTAATGTCACGTTCAAGTAATAGAGGTGTGAGTTTCGTTTCAATGTGACTCACCCCCGCTGGGGTAGACAGCGGCAAACGAAAACGATATTTTTATACTTATGCGTGCTGGAGAATACTTATTAGGAATGTTTACTGACACAACAACTTAATCATTCGACAAAAGTTCTTTTAATAAATAAAGCATCCCCTAGGGATTATTACTAGTAAATAAAGAATAAATAAAGAAAAGAAAAAAAATTCGAGGTCGCGGGTTCGATTCCCGCCTGTGTCAGAATTTTTCTTTCCTTTATTTATAAGTAATAATCCCCACATGAAGTTTTCATGAACAAAAACATTCAAAAAAGTTTTATGGTTTAATTCTTCTATTTCCTATTAACTAGTACTAAAATCCGTATTTAGACCTAGCAAATTGATTTACAGCAATATTATTTAACTTGAATGAATTATATTAGAACGGCTGTTGTGACAAACATTGTAGCATAGTATAGTAATAAGTAAATAAGAGAAAAGCTAGTAATTTTAAGTATCAGCCATAAGCAAAGTGCTCCCCTACCCCTAGAATATCAACTGATTGTTTACTTACCAACTTTCCCCTTTCTGCCGCTGAAACATTTCCAGGTATTACGATTATAGTAGGAATGGCTTAGCGCGACTTACAGGTTGAATCAATGTACCAATTGTTACGCGGTTTCGTTTTTGGAGAAATTTGAAGCCGGTGGACATAGGCATTGCCACGGAAGTAGTTCATGTCTGTCAAACTGTACAAGGCCAGCTTGATGGACAACCTTATGATCAGGGTTTCAGGGTAGTGAAAGTGTGTAGCGTGTATAAGCTGTGACGGAGACTGTTAAAATGAAATTGCTGAAGACTAGTTGTTACTTTACGAGTTCTACATACATACATACATATACTCACGGCGATATTTCTCTAGAAGGGGTAGACAGAGCTAAGGAATTATAAATTTTTCAGCCACTTTTGGAAGTTGAGTGGGGAAAAGATGGTAAAAATAAAGGTTTTTGGTGATGGGTCTCCAACCACATCGCCCAAAAATCCAATGAAAAGCCCCAATACCCATAGTGGCCTCTTACGACACCCGTGGGTATAAAGGGGTAGCGATATTCTAAGCCGGCGCTACACGGCAAAGCAACCCAATCTAGTTAACCCAATTTACGAATATTGGTTTAAATAATAATATATATATTATAATTGAGTATATATATATATATATATATTATTTATAGTTTTAACACACTTGGACTTGAAAAGGCAAACGTCCGAAGTATAAAGAAAAAAACAGCATGTTTGAAAAGATTGATGAATGATTGATGGTTTGCCAGGATCGTACAAAGTGGCGATCGATAGTTTCTGCATAGAATAGAATAGAATAGAATAACTCTTTATTGTACATCAAACACAAATTTACAAAATAAATTATCATACAGTTTACAGTGAGGTACAATCGGCGGTCTTATCGCTAAAAGCGATCTCTTCCAGACAACCTTTGGAAGGTGAGATCGGTAAACTAGTTATCTAGGTAGATGCACAAAACAAGCTTACTTTAAAACTAACTTATTTAATTGAAATAATAAATAACACAAATTACACACATATGAACACACATACATACATAACTACATACTTTTACTTAATACAAATACCTAAATAAAATACACAAATACGTTTTAGAAATATAATTAATACATATAATTTAAAAAGCAACAGTATTACAGCGCTTCAGTGAGATAGTGTTGTTTCACCAGATCCTTGAACACATTAAGTGATTTAGCCAATCGCACCTCCACAGGAAGTGCGTTCCACAATTGCACAGCGTGTACAGAAAAAGAGGAGCCATAGAAATTGGTTGAATGAGAGGGAATGGTTATTTGAAGATTATGATCTGAACGTAAATTAACTTTATGGGAAGAAGATAGAAATTGAAAACGTTCTTTTAGATAGAAAGGGGTGGCAGGATTGAACAAGATAGAGTAAAGAAGAGACAAAGTATGCGCATTTCGGCGGAGGCGAATAGGAAGCCACTTAAGTTTAGAACGATAAACAGACACGTGATCATACTTACGCAATCCAAAAACAAACCTTATGCATAAGTTTTGGAGACGCTCTAATTTATTTAGCTGTTCTTCCGTTAAATCAAGATAACAGGTATCAGCGTAATCCAAAATTGGAAGGAGTAGAGATTGAGCTAACGCAGTTTTGGTAGCAGTAGGTAGAAAATTACTCAGTCTCCTGAGGGAACCCGCTGACGCGAACATCCTTCGGCTTACCGATTCTAATTGGGGTACCCAAGATAAATTGCAATCGATCATAATGCCTAAGTTCCTTACCACGGGGCTAAAAGGGATTTTCCGTCAAATAACACAGGTGGCAGTGATTTGTAATCAATCCTAGAAATCATTCGAGAACTACCAACTATTATTATTTGTGATTTATTTGGATTGACTGCTAGCCCATATGCCTCACTCCAACGCAGAATGCGCTCCAGATCACCATTAATCAGGCCAATGGACATATTCAATTGATCAAGATTTGCTTGTGTGTAAATTTGAAGATCATCTGCATAAAGGTGGTAGGAAGAAGTGAGTTGATGAGAAATACTATTAATAAATATAGCAAATAAGAGAGGAGACAACACACCACCCTGTGGAACACCGGCAATTAAATCACACCACGGAGAATAAGAATCTTCGATGCGAATGCGCTGCCGACGCATACCCCAATGACAAATAATGGCGTGATTATTACTAAGGCTAAGTAAAATACAAGGATCATTCTATAATGAAGATGCGTCAACCTTCGCTTATAAATATCGTTCCTTCCAAATATCCTTAGTGATAAAACCACTAAAATTAACAAGCTTAAATGCGTTAATTAAAAGATTCCCATTAAGATCGCCTTTTATTGCATTCTTATCATCATTTGCGTAAAAGATGTGCTTAATTTCGTAAACGTTTTGGTAATAAAATTGTTTTGGTTTTTTTGCAAATAAAAGTCAGTCTTTTTATAAATACAGACATATACCCACTTTATTTGTATTGGATTACACTTAAGTTGGAAGTTGCTTAGATGTTAATAGATGGTATGAGAAATAGGAGTTATACTGTAATTATTCTAATAGATTCAAGATATTTGCTGTGTAGTATCGGCTTAGAATAACACTACCCCATTTCTACCCGTGGGTGATCGTAAGAGGCGACTAAGGGTATAGGGGCTTTTTAAGGGATTTTTGGGCGATGCGGTTGGAGACCCATCACCAACAACCTTTACTTTACCATCTTTTCCCCACACAACTTCCAAAAATGGTTGAGGAATTTCTAATTCCTTAGCTCTGGCTACCCCTTCTAGGGATTTATAGCCGTGAGTATATGTATGTATGTATGTATGTTATATGACTTAGAATAAAACTCACACATGACCTATTGATGCCAATAGATTAAAATAAATATGAGTCAAAATGCAGTCGGTCTTCCACACCATATAATTATCTCCGCACGGGTAGCAAAGTACTACACCTTCTAAATATTTCAGGTTACTTAATCACTGATGGCCAGATTTTTGAAATTGGTTTGAACAGTGTTACGTTGTTATAGAAGCGTTAATGTAACAGTAGCAAACTTTCTTCACAAAACTTCTAAGTTTTCCTTCACCTGATAAAACAGGCGGGTCATGAAAATATTTATATTATTTATTTAGAGAAAAATGCAAAGAATGTATCGTCCTTACTGAATTAATAGGGAGTGGTAATCCTGCTCGTTAGTGGGGGGGGGGACCACCGGCGCGCGCGGCGCTCACTCTGTAATCTGAGGTGCGCCAGCGCCCGGGATTTTGTTGCTGTGCCATTGTAATGATGGGATCATGTGGGATGGGATGATATATGGGGAATATGGATGGATATGGGTTTGAAAACAAGACGTTTATTATATTGCACATTTTTTTTTTTCTAAAGTTGGCAAATCTATGAACTTTCCATTTTATTTCAAAATTATACCTATTTATTTATCAATACAAACTTCAAATGAATTGATAAATATAAAGAAATCAAGAAAGGTTCATTTGTGTTAGCATTCTTACTTAATACTAATCACTATTCCGATTGGGGTAGATAAAAACTATCGACAGCGACTTTCTAGCATCCAACATTCGCATTCGTCACGTTCTTTATATAGGTACTTCTGTTATATCTTCTTTTATTTGGTCTGGTCTCACGTACCTCTATCAAAAGCGAAAACTTATGGATGCTGCCGAATTGCGCAGAAAAATTACGCCCATTTGATTCAGCAAATAATGGCTAATTCCTATGATAAAGGCAACAGATGAAATTAGTTCTTTAAATCCAAAAATCACTTCCAACAAAAATACAAACAACATTATTACGAAATTTAATTTAATCACAGATAAATTTAATTTTCATTTTTTTCGTTACAAACAGCTCAGCAAAAAAGCTCCCGACCAATTTTTTTGCACCTTATTTTCACCGTGTGCTGTGCGTCCGAAATTGAGTTGTCCAATTTTTTTTAGTTGTCGTTTCACCGCGGCGGCCGGTGATCACGTGATCACGTGTTAGGTCGCGCGCCAGTCGTGGGCGGGTCGGCAGCGGCTCTATAAACGTTTGCGATTATATTGCAGGTTAAATGGATGTGTGATTGCATGGGGTCAATACAGTAATATTTAGATGATATGGATTTTTTGATAAAATCATTATTGTTATGATGTTAAGAAGCTAGCTTGCTAAACGACTTTTCAGCTAATTAAGTTGCTTGTCACCAAAAAGAACGCACCCTTTCAATTTAATGTCGTAATTTTCCAACAATTCGCTGATGCTTAGTTAGTTAGATTTCCCTTAATTATTTAAGGTCAAGCCAAAATCAAAACTACTTCAACTAGGAGGATCTATTAGTGTTCATCATTAAATAGTCCAATGTCACGTGATGTACAGAAGTATTAGTACCTCTACCAACCCCTTCTGGGATATACGGCTCGAAAGTTTGAGTAAATTTAAATATAGTCTTCCTGCTGTCGCAAGACAACGCAAGCCGCTCCCGATGTGCACAGACCTTAACCGAACTTGTTTATTTTATTCAATAGGGATTACTTTTCGCTCAGTCTGTTCATGAAGTTATATTGTCATTTTATATCAGATTTTAATATTGATAAGTAATATTTTTATTAACCTCCCAATATATTTTAAGATGCGTGTGGCATAACACGATTTTTTATACGGTTTTGGTGTCTGAGCTCTCGGCTAAGATTACTTAGTGCTGAACGTTTTTGAAATATGCGATTTTAGGAATTTCGTACTTCTTGCTAATAGAAGGTAATGTTAGTAGAGGACGACCTCGGAGGACACATTTAGATGAAATAGAAAATGTGCTCAAAAAGGCAGGTGTCCGAAGTACGAAGAATAAAAGAGCATGTATGAAAAGATGGATGTGAATTAAGCTAGAGAGGTTTGCCAGGATCGTACAAAGTGGCGATCGATAGTCTCTGCCTACCCCAATGGGAACTAACGGCGTGAGAATATGTATGCATGTATGTATGTTGCTAATTTGGTGTGAGAGTTAGCTTCAAATCAAGGTGCCCGGTTTCACCCAAGGCTGTTCTTATATAGTTAGATTAATAGATGATATAGATTATTATATTTAGCGACATTGATAACGCCTTTATTGCAAATAAGTAGGCAGAGGTAATTGAATACAAAGTATATTAATAGCAGTTTGTAACACTTCGTTTTCTTTCATCGTCATACGTGGTTATTGTGCTATTATGTGACCATCAGTATTATCTGGCAAGTAGGATCCAATCAGTTTAAATAGAATTAAAAATTAAACATAAATAACATAACATAAACGTTCACGCCGAATATCCCCGAAGGGGTTGGCAGAGGTACTAATACTAAAAATTAAACTAGCTTTATTAAAAGTCTCTGTGAGCACGAAATTCAAGTATAATTAATTGTCCAAGTTAAAATGTTACGGTGTTATCGACCAAGCATAATACATCCATAAAATCACGGCCATGAATCCCATAAAGGGGTAGCCAGAGCTGCAGAATCAGAAGTTCGCAAGTTTAGCGCAAGCAAGTATTATATATAATAGAAATAAAAAAGCAACTAAAAGTAGGAAGAAATAATTGATCTATTTTATTCATAACTCAATCAGCAATTATTTTTCAGCAGTAAGCATTTCGGACTGTGTCCATAGTTAGTAGGTTAGGTTAGTAACATTATATAACTTAAGTACTATGTTATAGTAAAAACAAAAGTTTTTTTTAAACGTTTATAAATTATATTTATAATTATATTAAACCAGGGTCTCCAAAATGTTCAACGTTTAAGACTTAACTAAGATTATTTGGACATATGGGTAGTTCTACTCACAGTGGAATTAAATGGGATCATTTAGTGAACCTTACTTTATCGTTGTTAATTGATATAAATAGAGATTAGAGACCAAGAATTTAGTACAACATATCCATTATTTAACGCGCCAGACAAAATTATAATTAATATCAATTTTACAGCGGTTTTTCTATTTTAGATGGACAGGGAAGTGAGAACATGTACAGGGAAGTGAAAATTTAATTAAAGGTTGCATCAAATTTTATATTATTTATTCCAAAAATAAAAAGTGTGCATCATAAAGTTACACTATCAATTTAGTATTAAATCTAGGTATTGAAGTCCCTATCTCTAGCTTTACAATACGATCTTAATGACTTTTGCAAATATATGACAACAGTGTGCAGAGATATTTGCATCCGCGATCCCCCAAAGTGAAATGATTGGATCTCCTCGCTATATTTTCAAGCATAATTTTCCGATTAGTGTATTCGTACAAAACGGCGATAGGCCTGCCCCCTATCACGTGAGTACACTGTCCATGCAAAAGGTGGGTACTCTGAACACCAGGTGACAAAGACACGTGATGTTCAGAAGTATTAGTACCTATGCCAACCCCTTCGGGGATATTCGGCGTGAACGTTTATGTTTATGTTATGTTATGTAATTTTCCGAGAAATCCATATGCACGATCGCATCATTTTCACCTAGAGATTCTTTCAACACCTTTAATTACTGGTACTGGTGTACAATGTTTCTATCATGCTTGGAAAATGTATCGAGGTCATTTTTAAGTTTTAGGGTTAAGTTTCGAGCAGAAATTTCTAAACTTATTTTCTTTGTTTGTTTGATCACTTGATCACGGTCCTTTTTGGTTCTAGTATCTGTTATTGTTTCACAATTGGACTCCCAGACTTGATACTTAACAGGTATTGTCTCATCAAAGTCACACAAAGGTAAAGGTTTTTCACAGCAACTATCACAAGTTCGCTCCAAACAACATTCATTATATCGATCACAACATACTGCAGTCAATAATTTTTGGTAACTTGAGACTTCAAGTACTTTAGCCTTATTTAGAGCCATTATAACTAACTGTATGTTGCTGTGTAAAGGACACATGCAAGTATCTCTTCCGGTTACTTTAGGAGCAACTATCCAGAATGGCGTCAGTCTCGTAAACATCGAATAACTGATTACTGGGTTTGTGGTCTTCAAATATTCTTTATGCAAATTTCTAAGTGTATCTAATCTATAACGCTTTTGTTTTCTTATATTTTTTCTCTTAATGAATTCTTTTTTCCCTGCTCCTAATCGGCTGTACTTATCATCTTCTAGAAATTCCTTAACAATTCTTCTGAGGCATCGTCTTGTCTTTTTAATCTGTGTTGTTTTTTTTCCATGTTCCATATCTTTTTATAGGTTATCAATTTTTTACTGGTTTTCCAAGATTTCCTTTCACTAAAGATCCTAAAAGCAATTTGTTTTCTACTTCCTTTTCGTTTTTTGTCTTAATGATAGAGAGATTTTCTGAAATTTGTTGTTCAATTATGTCTCCAAATAAAACTTTTTTCACTACTTCAGCTCTTGTCACTGGGTTTTCAGCTATTTGTAACATTTTTTTTATTAGGCGTTATCGGAATCTCTAGCTTTTCTTTTTGCTTCTTCAATTTGCTTACCTTCTTTCGATACTTGTTGAGTTTTGATTTAAATTCTTGAATTACTTTGTCTTTCTTTTTTATTTCTTCGTTTCGTTTACGTCCTTGTCTTATTGACTTTTGATTTGCTATAGCCAATCTAGGTGACTGCGCCGCGAGTGGTTATTGTACAGGGTGTGTGCAAGGATCCTGAATGGGTGGTACATTACGAATTAATTCTTCTTCACACAAACTTGACGGAGCTCTCATAAAATCTGCAGAAGCCTTTTAGCAGCAAATTTTTTCTTGTAATATTTAGAAGATCTAGCTCTCCACGACTTTCTGCATTTACGTTTTTCACGATCTGTCATTTCGTTGATTGTTTTTGTTACCCCCGTAGCTCTTCCCTTTAAATATTTTTTTTATCTTTTTCTTTGTAAGCAGCTAACTTTATCGGATCATTATTTATTCTGGCATAGCGTTCTTTTTCATTTTTACGCTTTTTTTCAAACATTTATTCTCTACTTTGAGTCTTTTTCTTTGGTTTAGGCATGATGGATTCTGTAAGAAAGATGTTCATTAGTTCATAAAACTAGTGAAAATAACATGTTTAAGCGCTTTAAGGACAAAATGTAGCGTTTCAGAAGAGATATTCATTAAAAATTCACTTCACTTTTTGGTCTCTAAACTATCGATTTGGGGTCAAACTTTATTATTTTTGAGCTGAATCTTTAATAAATAGATAGCGCTCTAAAAGAAGAATATGGTCAAATTAATAAATTTTTGTCTAAACATACTAAGTATAATATTTTAAATATCGATATCTATTTTTTTTGCATGATCAAAATATCATATATTAACGATGTTTCGGTAGCTAATTTAATCCCAATTGTAAAAATAATCGAATAAGTGATTAAAAATCTCTTCCCTGGCAAGCTATCACTTCCCTGTCTACGAGAATCCAGGGAAGTGATACAGAGGGAAGTGAGATTTTTGATGTATTTTGCCAAAATCATGAAATAAACAATTTTGGTGTCAAATTTAATGTTACCAGTAAATGGGCGCAAGTAAGCTTCAAAATATTGAGTCAAAAGATCGAAATAATATTGAATACACTGTAAATAAATACGTACCTTTTGAAACTTTGTCTGACCCAGACACAAAAAACAGCGAAGACACTGCAGCCACGACTAACTGACTGACGGTTTGGCCGAAACAAAAGCTTCATTAGGCTAACTTCACTACATACTTTCAAACGTAAGAACGGCAACGCCGCTTAGTATTTGTGTTGTTGCAGATTTTATCGTGTTTAAAGGTTACAGGGAAGTGATGTTAAATTCGTGTCGCCTTCGTTTCTTCTTCTCAGTCGTAACACTCTTGACAGAGTGGTCGTGGTCGTCATTTTGGTTGGGTGACCCGCCGCACAATTCGTCGCCATTCCTCTCTGAGGGCTGTTTTTTTGGTGCATTGGTACAGGGGGTCATCCAGCGCTGCTTTTATTTGGTCCGTCCATCTCATTGGTGATCGACCACGCATTCGGGTGCCCTCTACTCTGCCTTGTACCACCAGTCGCTCGATTGACATGCGCCCGCGTCGAGATATATGTCCGAAGAAGGTTAAGATACGAGCTTGGACTATAGATGATAGGCGCTGTTTGACACCTAGTTCTTGGAGGATTGAGTCATTGGTACGGAACTCTGTCCACGATATCCCAAGCATTTTCCTCCAGCACCACATCTCAAGAGCATCAATCCTCTTCTTCTCGCTTTCCCGAAGCGTCCATGTCTCTGCAGCATAAAGGAATATGGGGAACACAAGCGCTCTGACTAGCCGGGTCTTTGTGGCTTTGGTGATGTTGCGGTTCTTCCATATTTTCCTAAGTCTGTCCATAGAAGACCTTGCAATCGCCATTCGTCGCTTTATTTCGTCCACGCATCCGCCATTGTTGGATATCAGCGCTCCCAGATAGACGTATGATTGTACAACGTCACAATTTGCAATTTTCGTGACTTCAGGCATGTTGTTGTTGGCACGATCCACAATCATCATCTTCGTCTTACTGCGATTTATCTTAAGGCCAAATTCCAAACTGACACTTTCCATCTTATGCAGCAGGTCTTCCATATCTCGCATACTGCTTGCGAATAGGGTGGTGTCATCTGCGTAGCGCAGGTTCGAGATTCTCAGGCCACCGATTGCGATACCGTCCATCCAGTCTTCGAGGGAAATTCTCATTATCAGCTCTGTGTAGATGTTGAACAGAAGCGGAGAAATAATGCATCCTTGACGGACTCCCGCACTATGGTGGAAGTGGTCTGAAAGCATCTCGTCTGCTCTCACTGACGCAGTCCCATTCTCGTAGAGGCGTCTCAAAAGGTGCACAAGGTGTGTTGGTGTACCCATCTCTAGCAGAGTTTTCCAAAGTTTCGGCCATTTCACTGAGTCAAACGCCTTTGAAAAATCAACAAAGCAAATATAAGTGGGCTTGTTAAATTCTCTGGCTTTCTCGATGATCTGGCGCACAGTCAGGATTTGCTCCCGGGTTCCTTTTCCTTTTACGAAGCCGGCTTGTTCGGGTGCAATCTCTTTGGATAAAAAGGTCTTGAGGCGCTCGTTGAGAATGTGCAGTAAAATCTTGCTCGCGTGTGATATAAGGGCAATGAGGCGGTAGTTACTGCACGTTTTCGTCGAACCTTTCTTATGTAGAGGGATAAATACAGTGTGAGCCCATTCTTGCGGCCATGTCCCTGTTTGCCATATTTTGTTGCATAGGGTTTTAAAGATCTGGACACCATATTCGCTTGACGCTTTGATAGTTTCTATCGGGATAGCATCTCTGCCGGTGGCTTTTCCATTCTTCAGGTGTTTGATCGCAGCTCTCACTTCACTTTCGAGGATGTCTGGTTCGATCTCTTCATCCCTAGGTTCGGTGGATGTGAAACATTGTGAGTCTGTATCCTGAAATAGTGACTGGCAGTATTCTTTCCAGGTTTCGTTTAGCTATTGAGAAATTAGGTAAATAGAGGATCCAAACCTGAACTAATTAGGTTAAATGCAAGTTACACTTATGGTATATTGAATATAATACTAACTTTGACTAATTTGTTATTTTATAAGGTTTTATTGAGATTCACATAATACATTCTGGGATGTCGCCCCACAGGGAAGTGACAATTTTCCCTATTTGAAGCCATTTTTACCAGAGATTTTTTAATTTAAATGAGTTGATATTCAGTGTCCCACTACTAGTTAAGTTGAACTTTACTACTACTTAAAAGCGAAACAAAATCATTGATAAATTAAGAAGCTACAAGGTGAGCCCCATAAAATTCCCTAATTTGTAGAACTACCCATATAACATACGTATTAAAAAAATATTTTAGGAAATCCATGGCCACTTCTGGAAGTTGGGTGAGGAAAATGATTGTATAAAAATATTGTTGGTGATGGCCGCATCGCCCAATCACTTAAAAAGCCCCAATACCTTATGCACTCATATTAATACATACACAGCTATTATTTCTTTCATACATAAACGATCAGTTTATTAATATTTTTCTAAGAATACTTAAATGACGCCAGAAACTGTCCCGCCAAAATATGAGTGCCATGTTTGTTTTGCACGAAACTAGGCCAAGTGTTTCCTGCAACTTGAACTATCAAAGAAAGTTTACGGAAGTCAAACAGCAGTCCAGTTTATTGACGCCGCAACAACACAACCGAATCGTCAATAGCACGGTAGCTTCATTTAAACTTTGTTTCCGGAAATATTTACAATTCGAAAATAGAGTTTCTCGGCCTTTTGTTTTAATGTTTACTAATAACAATTTGCCTGCAAGCAGTTTTTCAAACAACGATGAAGTTTTAAGTTATACTTTTATGTGTTGTCTATGTCTATTGTCTTGGATATTTTGGAATATTGTTTTCATCAAAGAGCATTAGTCTTGAAATTGTTATTATTTTACAGCTACGGTGCACCGTATTATTTTCATGAATGGTTTGATTCGCAGTCCACAAGTAGGAATTGAAATATAAGAAAATTTTACATGCATATTCTCACGGTTATAAATCCCCAGAACAGGTAGCCAGAGCTCAGGAATTAGAAATTCCTCAGCCACTATTGGAAAATTAGTAAGGAAAATATGGTAAAGTAAAGTTTGTTGGTGATGGGTCTCCAACCGCATCGCCCAAAAATCCCTTGAAAGCCCCCATACCGTTAGTCGCCTCTTACGTACACCCATCGGTAGAAACGGAGTAGTGCTATCCTAAGCCGACACTACGCGGCGAATCACGCATTTAATCACGGCCATATCCCAAAAAAGAGGTAGCCAGAGCTTCAGAGGTAGAAACTCTTCAGCCACATTTAAAAGTTGTAGAAGAGAAGATGGTAGAAATAAAGTATCATTTGTCGCCCAAAAACCCCACACGCTTAGTCGCCTCTTACGGCAGCGATGGTAGTGATATTCTTAGCCGGCATTGAATTGCATTGCAATGCTTCTTGCATTGGTTTACTGTAAATCACAAACTTTAAAGAACCTGGTTCCGAAATGCCAAATATTAAATTTACTTTACCGAATGTTAGGCAAGCTGATGCCAATATTGTTATTGACAGTAAAAAAGTAGAATTAGTGAAAGGAAAAAATTCCTAGGGATAATAATCGGTTGCAATGGGGACCCCATATACTACACTTTCTAAAAGGCTGAGCTCAGCAGCGTATGACGTGCGTAAGATTAGAGAAATAGCAGACATAGAAACAGCTCGCATTGTTTATTTTAGTTATTTTCATAGTATTATGTTATTAATTTATCGTGGTTGTTAACGGTGAGGGAAAACATCGTGAGGAAACCCACATGGCTTGAGTTGTACTTAGTCATGTGACAGTGTATTCGTACAAAACGGCGATAGGCCTGCCCCCTATCACGTGAGTACACTGTCCATGCAAAACGTGGGTACTCTGAACACGAGGTGACAAAGTCACGTGATGTTCAGAAGTATTAGTACCTCTGCCAACCCCTTCGGGGATATTCGGCGTGAACGTTTATGCTTATGCTATTATTATGTTATTATGGGATAAAGCGGCTGATGTTGAGTAATGAAATGTGAATGTAATGAGTTTCTTTGTTGCTTCTTCCCTTTACGAAATCCTTCCAAAGCAACGGATTAATAAAAAATTTAAAATTTTGACGTTAAAAAAATTTTAGTACCTGTTTAACTTATTTTGAAAAATAAACATTTTGACTTGTTTTTTGGCACTACACGGCAATTGGAATATTAACCGCATATAATTATGCTCAACAACAAAGTGAACAAGTATCACCAATTAAAAAAATAATACTTATTATAATAACTTACTTGGAAGATAAAACAACGATTAGTCCACCCCTTTGGTAAAATAGTCTTGATGATATTAAAAACTGTAAATACACAGGTAAACCTCTTCGCTATGAAAGCGACCGTCAACAGCTTTCGAGTTTATTTTGGGAAATTACTATTATTACGTGTTTTGTTTTGAGTAGGGCTGAAATCGGGTCATTTGGGATATTATTATTTAGTGATTGTTGAAATAAAACTATGATTATAGTCACCTAAAGGTGACTATGTGTTTTTAGGATATGATACCAAGTGTTTTCACTGCCTGTAAAAATACTGAAATTATGATCTTAAAGTTTATTTTTCTAGTTTACGATGCATACATACATACTTACGTACATCTTCTCACGCCGTTAGTTCCCATTGGGGTAGGCAGAAACTATCGATCGCCACTTTGTAATTCCATTTAAAATTATTTACAAGCATAGATGACGACGTTGTGATTAAACAGAAAGTAAATAAAAGTTTTTAAATTAAATATGAATTTACAATGAGTGAATAATGATAACAGTGACATCTATTGATAATAAATTATACTGCAATGAATATGCCTCATGAATTTACCGTTGAATGGGAAGTGTTGTGGGGAGACCATAGCATATAGATTTTACAAAGTTCTTACTTCAATAACTAGATGGCGCTTTGTGAATTTTACATTTTAGATAATAGATGGCGATGCACATTCTAAAGTTTGATAAGTGGGGTTGTGAATAAATAAAAAGTAATTATGATTTTCTATAAATACATGAATATAATTAGTTATAAAAGCACCTATAAAATTTGTTTTTTTTATTTAAACATAAAATATAATCTTGACAGATGAAACACCTAAAAAAATTACTTAGTGATGTAATGCTTAGTGTTGTGTTGGTTTGTATGATTTTATATCCTTGTACTAGTTACTAGTCTAATTTATTCCATGATTTCTATTCACCTTGTTTTACAGGTGCCATGTGACAGCGTAATCTTACAAAGAGGCATTAGGCCTGCTCCCTATCACGTGAATGCATTGTCCACGCAAAGTTGTTGTAGAATACCAAGTTACACAAAAGCCACTACTTCTAATAAGTATTAAATACCCTACGCGGCGTGAATGTTTTTTAATTTAGTTGAATGGAGTAATAGAAAATATATCTCTACCTGAACGAAGCAAACTTTGTATTATTGAAAAATAAAACATAACAGCTTTTTGCATTTCGACATAAAATATGTTTGTAACATAGCTTATGCCCTTATATATGGGTTTAGTGTTAGCAGGAAAAGAGTAAAATATGGTACTCATCCGCGTAGTTAGCTGTAAATTTTAAATTAAATATACACAAGATGCAAACTTTACATTTAACATTTTATTATACATTTTATTTCATTGCTATAATATATTTATTACTTATATATTTTATTCTATGTATCTTTTTCCTATTTTTGAATCGGAACAGAATTTGGTTTTGTTTTATTTGATCGATGGAAGGGTGTCGTTGGTGCGGAGCGGAGATCTTGCTGAGTTATAAAACTTAGCAACTGTGTTTTTATGTTTAATATTTGAACTAATTTCAATTTTACCATTTTTTTTGTCTTAATGTATTTAGACTGTATAAATTCTAACGGTAATAGTTTTATTATAGAAAAATATATATAAATTGTTTTGTTGATATAAGTATATACTCGTACGCTACATAGAGCATTATGTTTTTTTAATGTTGTTTGGCTAACTGGTGCTGGCTGGAAACCAGCGTGCAGCAGCTGACGTGTCCTGCGAGACACGCGGCTGAGGCACATATGCTGAGCCAGAACCAATTTGGCAATATTATATATGTATTTTTATTTGTAGTTACTCAAACATTGTAATATTTTTTTGCCAAATAAATTATTTTTCTTTCTTTTTTTCTTTCTGTGGGGTCAGGGTGGGGCAACAGCAATGTATAATGTGTAATTTCTTATAATTATGTTATTTTGGATTGACATACCTTATATATAACTAACTATACCTTATCATATACCTTATATACCTCACTAGCTCAGAGCCATATACAGAACATGCCCCACCGTGGCTACTGTTACTTACTTATATATTGTTATTAACTTTGAGCCGCTAGTGCAGTAACGTCATTGGCTCAGTGACATTACTCTCTCTTAATGGGCCTCATAAGAAGATTCAAAGGGCAATGGGGAAAGTAATATTAGAAGTTAAGTGTCAAACTTTAATGTTTAATTAAGAGATCGGCAGAGGAAGCAGGATACCTGATCGCTTTAACGGATTGGTCAAAACATTCCAAAACTTGATAAGAGGAAATGGGAAAAACACATTAGCATGCATAGCAGTAGACCGTTGGGATTCGAAGGTTGTGGAAGAAGTGTGGGAAGAATAACCACTAGGTAGACTAAAGACTTTGTGAAAGGTCGCAGAAAACCAATTAACGAGGTCAGAACGGGACCGGCCGTTGGTGATGGGTCTCCAACCACATCGCCCAAATATCACTTTAAAAGCCCCTATTTCTTCTGTCGCCTCGTACGACCACCCACAGGTAGAAATGGAGTAGTGCTATTCTAGTAGGACACTACTAAGCTGAAGCTTTATTAGCATTAAAGTGTGTATAGGATTTCACTTTCTCTAACCAGCCATCGAATAAATAGTTTTGTATAATTACTGCATGCATATTGCACATACATACAATCCAAGGCATAGTTTTATTGTGTTTTCTTTCGCTATTCTGCGTTATCAGTATGATATATATTTTGAGGTAACTTGCGGTATAATAACTAACGCACTGTTACTATTTATAGTCAAGCCTACTTCAATAATTAAGGTATTTCGTGGTGAGAGAAAACATCCTCATTAAAACCATATGATCGAGATATACAGAATCATGTAACATTCGGGATTAACAAAATTATGATAATTTAATCAAAATTTAGTGTCCGGACAAAATAATGAAGCAACCACTAAATGTTGAAACATTCTTCTTCCAAAGGGAAAAACCGCCATGTTTTTGTTTTCAAGTTATAATGGTTTTATGACAGTAATTGCTGAGAGTCTCCATAAACAGGATATTAAAATTTCCCATTGATAAACACGAAACAAAATGGTGTAAAAGAAATAATCGCGAGCAACATTATGACACCAATAAGTTGTCAAACTAAACACATTGGTTTATTAGATGGCGGTTTGTTCATAACTTTAACTAGACGGGGTTCAATAAGCTAAGGTTAGGGATGGGCTGCATATTACAGTATTTAGGAATTATCGATGAAAAAGTTGAAATGATTAAAAACAAGAACATCAAAAAGAAGAAGCGACATGATAGTCCAGTGGGTAGAACACCCGCCCAAAAACAGAAGGGCGTGAGTTCAAATCCTGGGTCGGGCCTACACCAATTTGTCTTTTCCAAAGTCAAATGTGTGGTTAATTTATCATGTTTGTTAACGGTTAGGGAAAACATCGTGAGGAAACCCACATGGCTTTGTACTTAGTCATGTGACAGTGTATTCGTACAAAACGGCGATAGGCCTGCCCCCTATCACGTGAGTACACTGTCTAAGCAAAACGTGGGTACCTTTCTCTGGACACTAGATGGCGCTGCCATGTCAGTTCAGAGTGATCGTTCATGTTATGTTATCTTTAAGAGATGTAGAGGTAAGTTATATATCGTCGCTGCGTAGTTCCCTCTAGAAGGTGTCTTACCAAACAGCTAAGTACATTGGGCATTTTAAGATATTTTTGTGGGTTGAGTCTCTCAACTTCCGAAAGCCGAAAAGAACTGTTGATAGAATAGAATAGAATAACTCTTTATTGTACATCAAACACAAATTTACAAAAGAAATTATCATACAGTTTACAGTGAGGTACAATCGGCGGTCTTATCACTAAAAGCGATCTCTTCCAGACAACCTTTGGAAGGTGAGATCGGTAAACTAGTTATCTGGGTAGATGCACAAAAGAAGCTTACTTTAAAACTAACTTATTCAATTGAAATAATAAATAATAACATAAATATTAATTACACAAAATAATATACATATTACACACATATGAACACACATACATACATAACTACATACTTTTATATATAAAAGTAATACAAATACCTAAATAAAATACACAAATACGTTTTAAAAATATGATTAATACATATAATTTAAAAAGCAACAGTATTATAGCGCTTCAGATGATTCTCATGCTCTGGGTATATTTTTTAAATTTAAATGTGGTTAGTATAGCTTTTCAAGATAATCCTTATACCTACCTTAGGTCAGTAAAGTAATAATCGTTTCATTAACTTTGCGCATGTTGTGCACATTACGCTATCATACCTACATATTAAACGATCTCTGGCCATGTAAAGGCTCTCTGAAAGCTTTTAATGATACGACCGCCAATTGTATTTGTATTCAAGAACTCAATATCTATTTACTAATAAATAAAGAATAAATAAAGGAAAGAAAAACTTCGACACAGGCGGGAATCGAACCCCCGACCTCGGGTATACGCCCCGGCGCTCTGCCAACTGAGCCACCGTGTCAATTGGCTGCCAGTGCGAAATTCTTCCATCCTTTATTTCTTTGACAAGTTTAAGTAGTGTTTGCGTTTCCTACCTCCGAATTTTAACTAATTCGGAAGGCCAAAATTCAGAGGTAGGAAACGCAAACACTACTTAAACGTGTAAAAGAAATAAAGGATGGAAGAATTTCGCACTGACAGCCAATTGACACGGTGGCTCAGTTGGCAAAGCGTCGGGGCGTATACCCGAGGTCGCGAATTCGATTCCCGCCTGTGTCGAAGTTTTTCTTTCCTTTATTAATTCTTTATTTATTAGTAATAATCCCCACATGAGGTTTTCATGAACAAAAAGATTTAAATCAATATCTATTTATTTATTTATTGAATTTTTTTGGAAGATTTACAGGCTAACACGAACAATTTAGTTTTAATTAAGAATACACAATGCCTTTTATAAATCTTCGCCTATAGAACATAATCTGATAAATATCTGTTGCTTATTTAACTTTCGATGTGCAAAAACCCTGTCAATTCTATCCTACATATAGTTGCATCATGTAGCATCCCTAGCGGGCGTCGTCGACTCTGGATAACTTTACGAGGAGCCCAATCACGAGGCGTCGCGGCGACTAACTGCGCGGCCCTGGGGAGCACTGCAAGCGGCGCGGTTAGATAGCACCGGGCATTTTAACTTGGGTTAGTTAATCGTGACTGGTGGATTTAGCGAAATAGTATACATGGGTTATATTAGGTTCTAGTTCATAGTTAGTTTTGTAATTATCAAAATAATTTATCTATCTCGCTATGTCATTTATTTAAAATTTTGTTTAAATTATTTGTAATGTTGTATGTTTGGAAATCATTATATGTTTTATCGTATTTAAGTAAATTTTTTTTTTACATATGCGATAAAGAGTTTGCTTTTATTTTAAGTTTGTTTACTTTGGTTCAGTCGAATATAACACCGATTGTTATAGTTGGTAGCGATCTTGTATAGCAGATATTTTTGCATACACTTTTTTATGTTGAAATAAATACTTACTGACAAAAGTCCAAACAGCATTGGAATAAGAATTTTCACCCTTTATGTTTTAGTAATATAAAAACCGTGGCCAACATACTAGTAAGTCTGCCTGCGTGATTTTGCAATAGAACGCTCGGATTTAAGCCCCATATTTTGTTCATTTCTTAGGAAGCTAACTTACTTATTAATTTTATGCGATTTAACACGTTTATGTTTTTCTCTGCGGATAATTATACCTATAACAAAATGGGTTCTCGTCAATTTAATTTACGTAGATTTGCATTTTTTTATAGGTATATCTTTTGTTATTTGATTATGTGAATGATTGATTGAGTGACTATGGTGTTGTTATGATTGATGGTCTAGAATGTGTTAGCAGGCATAAAGTATTACTACCGATGATGGTGGAGATCAACCAACGGCTTAACTTACTTTCACAAAGTACACATACCTACATACCGACTATAAATAGGGTAGCTTAAGAATTAGATAATATTCAGTAATTAAAAATAATAAGATGAGTAAAAGTAAAGTAAGTAAAAGTAAAAACATATTTATTTTCTCTTCACCGTTTACATAAAAAAACATAATTAATTTAAACAACAGTAGAGTGAAAACCTGGTGTCTGAAGTAGGTTTTTCGCCTGTGGTACAGGTCATCAGGTCCTCCGATAGGAGTAAGGATTTTCAAATAAATGTTAATTAACTATTCAACTATTTGCTGTGTAGTGTCGGCATAGAATAACACTACCCCATTTCTTCCGGTGGGTGTACGTAAGAGGCGACTAACGGATTTGGAGCTTTTAAGAGATTTTTGGGCGATGTGGTTGGAGACCCATCACCGAAAACCTTTATTTTACCATCTTTTCCCCACTAAAATTTCCAAATGTGGCTAAGGAATTTCCAATTCCTTAGCTCTGGCTACCCCTTCTAGGGATTTATAGCCGTATGATATGTATGTACGTAGCTATTCATCGCATCGCCCTATAGTCACTTAAAAAGACCCAATACCTAAGTCACTTTCTACGAACACCCGTGGGTGTGCCCTATATATTCACACAGGTAGATGGGGTAGTGTTTTTATTACTAGGTAGTGTTACTACACAAAATATGTTGCAAGATCGTAGTACAGAAGGAAGAATGAAATAAAAAGACATTTAATGGGGTACAGAGTTTTGATAAAAAGAGAAGAGATAGAACAAATCGTGGGTGCTTTATATATTCACAAAGTTATGTTGTGTGAAGTGTAACATCTATTTAATTAGGTAAGTTTAACTTCCGGAAGAAATGATTATTCATAGAAAACCGACACTTGATAGAGACTGGTGAGATGAAATGTAGATGTAAACTACAATCGTTTATTAAAATTGTATCAAATGAAAGGCAGATAAATACAAAATCCCTTTGACACTGGTTGGAGAACTTTTCACTGAGCAATAAGTACGTAATGAATTCTCTAATAAGATTTTTTTTTAGAATGCAGTACTAACTTACGTTTTGTTAAACCGGGTCCGATTGATTGCGGTGAAAGTTACCCGAATCAAGCAAGCTCGTCGCGTCTCAATATTGGTTAATAAAACAATTGTCATTAAAACTTCCCGCCAAAATGTCCGCCATCATGAAATCAACAAAGGATATTGCGAAAAAATACAAAACATAACTAGTTTCTTTATTAAGTTTGTTTTAAGTTATTTTGTTGTTGTGCTCTTACTGGACTAAAAATATTCCTTTATTCTTAAAAGAGTTTTCTTTTGACACAATGGAGGCACTGAAAATAGGTTCTATTTTATTTAAAGTTTCTTTTTTTTATTATCACTTAAGTCCAAAGAAACCAATTGGTAAATGTAGATTTGCAACAAAATAACTTTCTGTGAATTTCCCGAAGTCGTTAGTACAACTTGTGGTAACTAAACATACACATCAACTTTGCATTTTTCAGTATGTATCATCTCAATAAACTGACTAAGCCGGTGATTCTCTTAGGCCTTATCAGTGTTGTGAGCATTTACTCACAACAATAATGCTGAGTCAGCCGCCAATTTATTGCTACGCAGGGTATGGCTTGTGACAATAATTTTTAATGTTAAAATGTTGGTTTTTAAAATCTTGTTATTTTTTTTTGTTATTTTTTTTGTTTAGTTTTTATTTAGTGTCGTTTTTCATGTTTAAGTTATATTGTTAACTGTGTAGCAATGAATAAATGTTTTTATTATCTTATCTTATTTTATGATTTACGTGAAATGTGTCCTAATTACTCTGTCAAGAGTATGAAATTAAAATCAACGGAAACGTTTTTTTTCCTTTTTCTTTTCATGATTTCTAGCAATGTGTGGTTCATCTATGAAACTGCATTCACTTTGTTTGGGCTCTGGTGATTTGAACACTTAGGTATAGAATACAAGAAAGCTATTAGTCAAAGGATGGTCAAAGGTATAGCTTTTTATTGTGGTACAACTCATGTGATTAAATGGATGCATACCGCGTCTGTATAAAATGTAGAGCTTGCTATCTCAAAACACTATGTAGATATTTCTATGACAATATTTTGATAATTTCAAGTATACGTAGCATTTATTTTATTTTACCAGTATTTTAGAACTAAGTATATAGTAATGATCTACCTTATAAAATATTATGTAAAGATTTATGTTACTCGGTATATTTATGCTTCTAATAAAATTTAAAATCTTCTTCTTAAATCTAAATCCAGCATTTACAATCAGATAGTTAAAAAAAATTTTTCTGCATAAATACATTTTATGCATACCATTGGGTTACCGCAAAACCAAACCTTCGTTAAGTTGTGTATGAGTTACTAATCAATTTACACTTTACCTAGTACTAACATGTTGAACTGGTGAATAGGGTCATTATTACTTCATCATAACATAATTTCTGCTCTAGAACCCTTTCAAATACTTAGTCTTATATCAAAACGAGATAGAAATACCTACTTGGATAGAGACAGATAGATGTCTATCAATTTATCCGGAAAGCGGTTAGTGAAGATTGTTTTGGAAGATGACAATGTAATGTGGTTTACATTCGGATACGCTACCGTTTAAAACGGCACCCCCAGTTTCTAGGGCTGGCACATTCGAAACGCAAATAGTATGTATGTTGAGACTTACTGTAAACACTCATAATCGTTCACAATTCCTTTTGACTGCATAAATATAAAAAATAATGCTAATAAAATTTTGATGAAAATTTTTCAGGTTTTATTTTCTATAAAATGTAACTTTTGGGAGCAAAACATAAATTACCAAATTTTTCGCAAATACAATTAAAAGTCGATATTAAGTTTGTCACCAAAACATTCCATCACTCTGCCTTTTCGCGGTTTTATTCTCGCATTAAAACAACTAATTTACTCACTTATAATTGCGGTACTAACATTGTGGTAGACAATAGGTGTCATTTTGTACAACATAAAGTTTCGAAATTTTAAAAAACAGTTATCTGATAATATAAATATTTTTTAAAAATAAAAGATTTTATTAATTTATTACACTCTCTTCTAAACACTTTTACCCTTAAGAAGATCTCATAGCATGATCACAAAACCATAAAGTCCAGCCGCGCCAACCCTACCAGTTTAGTCGGCAAACCGAGCGTCATAGCCTAAAGGGTTTCACTTCGCGCCAAATTGTCAGTTAAAAACAACGATGTCAGAGCAAAACAGCCCCTGATTTAGTTTGCAACTCATAAATATTAAAATGGATGTTCTGTTATACTTTTGCGGCGAAGCATTTTTAATAATAGCGACATTTTCCCGTAGATTGTTCTTTGCTAAAAGCTACTCTGGTTTCACAAGTTTTCTAGCGGCAATTTAGGATGGAAATCGGAAATTGAAATCGAGTGGCTTGTATCATCAGGAGCTCCTAAACTCTTTTACTATCAAAACCAAGAAGATTGCGTGTCGAAGATAAAGGTTTCGGAAGATAAATTAAGTCGTCGGATCTGGTCTATAGAAAAAAATTAAAAAAAAAACCCTACGATACTCATTATTTGTCAATCAGAGATATAAAACTTAAACTAATCCACCCAGTTGTTTCCAACAAATATTAGATATGTGGTGGTTCTTACACAGAAAGTAAGTATGATACGAACGGCGTCTAGTGATACAACGTGATCTCATCATTTTAAATTTTATTTATAAAAAGACCCAGATACGATAGAACACAGAAAGGGTAATCAAAAGTGAAATCGATGACTCTCAAAGTGTATCACCTATTTATTCCTTATTCATAACATTGGTCTTGATTTGCAACACCTTCGTGTAAATTGTCACATCCAATAATTATGTCCCCACCAAGGGGCTCGAGCCTACCCTATATAGGGTGATTTGGCCTTAGTCCACCACGCTGGCCAATTGCGGGTTGGCAGACAAACGACTACTACCGTGCTGGTAGTCGAGACCGACGGCTTAACGTTCCATGCAAAGCACGGAATTTTGGGATAATCAGGTGATTCAAGCCTGCAATATCCATCCAAACTGGGTTAAAATTAAATTTGTGAGTTTGGGATCGAACCCGAGACCTCCGTACTTGAAGCCAAGCTCTTATCTGTGAGACCACGGAGGCAGCGTGTAAATAGGATATTGTATTCTAAGCCAACACAACACACTCAAAAATATGAACAGCAGTAACCGAGATGTGTCCAAAACAAGAATATTTATAATTGTTGCGCACAATATTTCAGTACAATCTGCGCGAGTGCTCCGGTGGTAATGAATTGGCTTCTCTATGATTGATGCGGTTCGATGCCCGCGTCATTCGCTAATGGCTATCGAGGGGTCGCACTAGTGTTGATAAACGCCACAGTTATATATCTTTTTTTTATTTCTATTTTGTTTTCAATTTACAATGACAGTGCGGATTTATATTTAGATAGTTTGCTGTTTCTTGCGCTATGTGTACATATGTGTGATGTAGCGATATGACAGTGTTGTGATTTGTAATGTAATATGTGTGGTTCTTATATTAAATTATTCGACATATATTTTTTATGTATCAGAAAAAGACCGCAAAAATCACATTAAAAGAATATATAGTATGGAATGCTAAATATAGTTAGAAGAAGATACATTACTGCTGCATACCCACACATTTAATTATTCCATGGAAACCTTAAGTCACAAAAATGATTAAATGGTACGTCTTAAATATGTTCTTTATGTATGTACTACTGTTTTTTGTATCTTCTGTGGATGTCTGTTATTGGCTTTTTCATTGTATTTATCTAATTGTAACTTACATGTTTATGTGCTGTTGATGTCCCTAATAAAATAAAATAAAAATAAAAACAGCAAGTGCGTAGCTTCCCCACATGTCGGATGACAGCATTTCATTATCAAGCTAAATATGATTTCGCGCGCACCCTATTGGAAAAAAGTTTGCACTCTATCTGTACCGATATTGACTAAACCAATTTCTGGTTAATAACGTTGGATTTCGACTAAGCAGTGGTATGCTGTAGTGGTACACAACATTTATGTTGTCAACCTATCCCGAGGATAAATAAAACGATGATATAATTATACATATATACATATACTCACGCCATTAGTTCCCATTGGGGTAGGCAGAGACTATTGATCGCCACTTCGTAAGAACCTGACTCTCTAGGTTCGTTTACGCCCATCAATCTTTTCATACATGCTCTTTTATTCTTCATACTTCGGACGCCAGCCTTTTTGAGCACACTCTCAATTTGGTCCAAGTGTGTTCTCCGTGGTCGTCCTCTACTAACATTACCGTCCACACTAGCTCTGTAGATCCCTTTTACCAATTTCCTATCGTCCATCCTCTCTATGTGCCCAGTCCACACTAGCTCTATAGATCCCTTTTACCAATTTTCTATCGTCCATCCTCTCTATGTGCCCAAACCATCTCAAAATTCCTTTTTCTATCTTTCTTACAATATCATCTTTCACACCACACTTTTCACGAATAACACTATTTCTAACTCGGTCACATAATCTAATATTACAATTTTTTCTGAGGGACCTCATCTCTACTGCATTCACTCTGCTCTCATGCTTCTTCTGCCACACCCAACAATCTCTATCTATTATTTTTAATATAATTATATTATATAATATAATTATATTAAAAACTAGTGGATCGTCCCAGCTTCGCACGGGTAGCGTTGTATTTTAAATATCTGAGGTTTCTTTCTTTAGTCACTGCTCAAGCATTGTGAAATTCAGCGCAATGTTTTCAATTTATTAAATTTATAGCACTCCCTAAACAGTGTAGTTTGGTGATTTTTAATGCGCTTTAATGAACGGTTCAGTATTTCCGTTTAATAGCAAATTATGGAATAAAACGCTATGAAGTATTTATAACAATCTAAAAAATAAATCATTACGTGTTGTAGGATGCAACTACTGGCGCCATCTAGTATGTTATATGTAAATTAGTAACGATTCGGTTTTGGTCACGGGCGCGATGGATTATTTTATGTATAATTTCGGTGTTTCTCTACCGATTTCTATGATTCTTTTTTCATTGAATAGGTAATAATGTTACCTTTTTTAAATTAGGGATGAGTGAGAGGTTTACAAACGTAAGAGTAAACAAATATAATCAGAATGTTCCGAACTGCTAAGCTATCAGGAATTACACGTGTTATTGTGAGTCAACCGTAAAAGATAGACATAAACTGTTGCGGTTTTTTTAGATAATTTTATGAAGAATATTTCCGTCATACATGATTTCTATGTAAGTTTAACCATTAAGGCTGCACACGCGACGGAAGCTTAAAAAATGTAGTAACTTCTCCCGTTTTCCCAAAATTTCCCAAAATTCCCCTTTACTACTCTGCTGGAAAGTATACAAAAACCTGCCCAGGAGTATGGAGAATAATTGTACCAAGTTTCGTTAAAATCCGTCGAGTAGTTTTTGTTTCCTTATGGAACATACAAACCGACAGACAGACAGACAGACAGACAGACAGACAGACAGACAGACAAAAATTTTACTGATTGCATTTTTTGCATCAGTATCGATCACTAATCACCCACTGATAGTTATTTTGAAAATATATTTCATGTACAGAATTGACCTCTCTACAGATTTATTATAAGTATAGATAATAGAAAGTGAGGCAATAAATCCGCCTTTGTGTTCATGTACATATTTTGTAAAATACTGTTTGTGTGCTGTTTTGTATGCAATAAAGTGTTTAAATAAATAAATAGTGTATAGTGTATGTATAGCTGTGTAGTGTCGGTTTAGAATAGCGCTAACCTTTTTCTACCCGTGGGTGTTCGTAAGATGCAACTAAGGGTATTGGGGCGTTTTAAGTTATTTTTGGGTTTTGTGGTTTGAGACCCATCACCAAAAATCTTTTGCTTTGCAATCTTTTCCTCACTCAAGTTCCAAAAGTGGCTGCGGAATTTCTAATCCTGTAGCTCTGGCTCCCTTTTCTAAGGATTTATAGTCGTGAGTATATGCATATATATGTACATGTACATGTTGATACATACATCAAATAGATAGTATAATAACCCATGTCTAAAGATTAATTGATGTAATCAACAAAATAATATTTTAAAGAGCACTTTATCATCAAAATCGAGGCATGTATCGCAAGAAGCGACTCAGGAGCTGGATTTGGCTGGAGACCTATCACCATCAACTATCCTTTATATAACAATATTTTCTAAACTCAAATTCCAATCATGGCTAATGAATTTCTAAGTCTGAAGCTCAACCTTAAGCAAATCCAAGTGTAGAGGACAGGTAGGCCCATCGCTGTTTTGTGCAAATCCTGTGTCTGACTAAGCACAGCTCAGCTATGAGGCTTTACTCACTATGGTAATATGACCACCATACGAATAGTGCCGGCTTAGAATAGCACTACCCCATTTCTTCCGATGGGTGTACGTAAGAGGCGACTAACGGTATTAGGGCTTTTAAGTAATTTTTGGGCGATGCGGTTGGAGACCCATCAACAAAAACCTTTATTTCACCATTTTTTACCCACGCAACTTCCAAAAGTGGCTGAGGAATTTCTAATTCCGTAGCTCTGGCTACCCCTTCATAAGATTTATAGCCGTGAGTATATGTATGTATGTATGTAAGACACTTTAGTGTTGGCCCGAGTAAGTATTTGAATCCACCTCTCCTGCATTAGAAGCGATGGTGTTCCTTGTAAGCTTCCAAGGTAAGTTTCTATAAATATAAGCAATAGTTTTATCACACATACATACTACCGTACCGTATACCCCGCCTCTACAATACATAACTGCGATAGTCGGCCCGTCTGCTCGTAGCTAATATTGTGAAGTGTACAGTCATGTCGGCGCAGAGCGGTCCGCATATTTCATAGACATGTCGGCAGCTACCACTGTGCCACCACTATTCTGGATATTTTTGGTGAGTGACAAAGAGAGAATTTTTGTTTCGATGAAGGGTGTTTGTAAATTTATTGTTTTTGGCCAAGAAGATGATTAGATCGAATTCTTTATATTGGGAAAACTATATTGTTTGAAACCTCATGTGGGGATTATTTTTTTTATCCTCTATTTATGAGAAAAATTATATTGCATAATTTTTTGTGCAGCAATATTGGCACAAAGACTCATGGCAGTAGGTGATATCAATTATTTTGTGACAGAGATTCACACGAGATTCATACGAGTGCGTTGACATACATACATATACTCACGGCTATAATTCCCTAGAAGGGGTAGCCAGAGCCAAGGAATTATAAATTCCTCAGCCACTTTTGGAAGTTGAGTGGGAAAAAGACGGTAAAATAAAGGTTTTTGGTGATGGGTCTCCAACCGCATCGCCCAAAAATCCAATAAAAAGCCCCAATACCCTTAATCGCCTCTTACGACACCCGTCGGTAGAAAGGGGTAGCGACATTCTAAGCCGGCACTACACGGCACTACGTTGACATAGATATACAAACAAAGAGCCTCCTTATAACTATGACACGTCTTCCACAAACAGTGTAAGAGCAAGGGAGAGCGTAACGTGCACTGTCTCATTTGCATGGATTATTGCATTTTCGGCCACCATTTTTTCTGTTGAGAATAAGATATTAATAAACATGAGTCGCGTAATTAATCATTTGTTTGTGTAGCAGTGTTTATAGCTGATTTTTATTTACGACCCGTGATCAGGTATGCATTAAATCGGATGCTTTGATTGATCCAAGTCATTAAACATATCAAAACTATCAATTAAATATTTCAATAAATATAGACTTTTTGCCAGTTGGCTATAATAGGTCAATAGTTCTTCGTCTTAGGCCTATTGTAAGTGACTATCTTCCGGACCCGTAGGTTGCGGGTAGGATCCTACTAAGGGCAATATTTATATTATAAATGGTTTTTTATTTATGAATGTTATTTATATCGTATTAAAAACATATCTTTGAGTTATTATGCAAAGCCACAAGTAATTAAATTGTGTTTACTTAGAATAAAGCTTGATCTGGGTATTTTATGATTAAAACTGAATAAATGTATGGAACTCATTGGGAGCGCATCACAGAATAAGGACGCTAATGGCCGGTGGGTGAAGCGACGATTTTCATTGAAATTTATAGCGTCCTACAGTGCCCTAGCTAACAACGTTACAATAGCATTTACACTTATTAAAATATTGTTTTCACTACAATAACATAAGTGCTTTTCATTTCACTAACACACTTCTCGTGTTCATGTCTTTTATATTTGTTTTTTATGGTTCCACCGACGAATACGCTATGCATAATTTTTAATTTTATATAACTTCTTTTTTTTACGGAGTTCCCTATAATAAAAGAATGCTAAGATGAGTAAAAATAAAAGAATATAGTCTTTGGCATAGGGTTCCAAATCAAATTGTCCACCAATTAATAAAAATCTGAATCCGTTAGTATAAGTGCTGCTCTAATTTGTCTTTCTAGCTTCATACATACATATACTCACGGCTATAAATCCCTTAAAGGGGTAGCCAGAGCTAGGGAATAAGAAATTCCTCAGCCACTTTTGGAAGTTGTGTGGGGAAAAGATGGTGAAATATAGGTTGTTGGTGATGGGTCTCCAACCGCATCGCCCAAAAATCCCTTAAAAGCCCCAATACCGTTAGTCGCCTCTTACGTACACCCACCGGAAGAAATGGGGTAGTGCTATTCTAAGCCAACACTACACAGCTATAGCACAGCTAGCTTCACTTATAATAATTAGACTTGTTTGTGCATGAAAACTCATAAGGGGATTATTATTTAATAAATCAATTAAGAAGTAACGAAAGACATATTTCGCATCAGTGGTCACTCGGCAGTTGGCACCAGAGTAACCGGGGCGTCTAACCGGGTGTCGTGGGTTCGAGTCAAAAAAAATCTTATTAAAATATTATAAGCGTTCGGAATTTTAAAGAATATACAGTCTATCAAATAGATTTGTCGTAGATGGCCTTCACCGCTCCCTAGCGGTAAGACGTTTTACTCAATTCAGAGGCAGGATATGATGTCCGGGAGATGTACCCACATTTTTTCAGTTTAAACCCAGTTTGATCCATCTGTCTATCCGAACTTTACCATAAGATAAATATAAGAATATACTCACGGCTATAAATCCCTTAACGGGGTAGCCAGAGCTTTGGAATAAAAAATTCCTCAGCCACTTTTGGAAGTTGATTGGGGAAAAGATGGTTATAATAAATAATTTTGGTGACGGCTGACGGGTCACCAACCGCATCGCCCACAAATTACTTAATAAGCCCCTATACCCTTAGTCGCCTCTTACGATCACCCACGGGTAGAAATTGGGTAGTGTTATTCTAAGCCGACACTACACGGCTAGGTATAAGAAACAAATATTTATATTTGTGACTTTGAAGCCCGACTGTAAATTATTATTGTTATTATCGCAAGAAGTGGCGACCAGAGTTTCAGAATAAGTAATTCCTCAGCCACGTTTGGTAATAAAGTGAGAAAAAAATAAAATTAGTCATTTTTGGAACCCTGAAACCGTAATTGCCATGTAGTGCCTGCTTAGAATGTCGCTACCCCTTTCTACCCACGGGTGTCGTAAGAGGCAACTAAGGGTATTGGGGCTTTTCATTGGATCTTTGGGCGATGCGGTTGGAGTGGAGACCCATTACCAAAAACCTTTATTTTACCATCTTTTCCCCACTCAACTTCCAAAAGTGGCTGAGGAATTTATAATTCCTTAGCTCTGGTTACCCTTTCAAGGGAGATATAGCCGTGAGTATATGTATGTATGTATGTTTGTTGTACTTTGATTTACTTATTACTTCTTAAAGTTAAGATTAAATGAGGATAGGCTTGCGAGGAGGGTTGTGGTTACATGGTCATATTAAATTCAAGATCCACGGTAGACATATATGTGGGGGAAAGAATAATTATTGAAGTAACGTGTGGTGTGCTTCATTTATCAATCTTGTTAACAGTGAGGAAAATAAAATGAGGTTATACGCATTATTATTGTTACTTAATCCTATGACTATATAATAACCGTGATGACAACCGTGATAGCCCAGTGGGTAGAACACTCGGTTATCGTGCAAACGACTAGTGTTCAAATCCTGGGTCGGGCCTACACCAATTTGTCTTTTCTAAAGTCATATGTGTGGTTAATTTATCATGGTTGCTAACGGTGAGGGAAAACATCGTGAGGAAACCCACATGGCTGAGTTGTACTTAGTCATGTGACAGTGTATTCGTACAAAAACGGCGATAAGCCTGCCCCCTATCACGTGAGTACACTGTCTAAGCAAAACGTGGGTACCTTCTCTGGAAACTAGATGGCGCTTGCCATGTGAGTTCAGGAGTATTGGTACCTCTGCCAACCCCTTCGGGGATAAACGGCGTGAACGTTTATGTTTATGTTATGTTTATGTAAAGACATATGTGTGGTTAACTTATCATGGTTGTTAACGGTGAGGGAAAACATCGTGAGGAAACCCACATGGCTGAGTTGTTCTTAGTCATGTGACAGTGTATTCGTACATAACGGCGATAGGCCTGCCCCCTATCACGTGAGTACACTGTCCAAGCAAAACGTGGGTACTCTAAACACCAGGTGACAAAGTCACGTGATGTTCAAAAAGTCAAAAAAGTCAAAAAGTAAAAAGTATTAGTACCTCTGCCAACCCCTTCGGGGATATTCGGCGTGAAGGTTTATTTTTATGCTATTATGTTATTAATCCTATGAAAGTTAATTGCACAAAAGGCAATAGGCCTTACTACGCTAAATACTTTGTTTCGGCTACGAAAGGAACAATGCTTTTAGAACAAAGGATTTCTAAATCACTATATCACAGATTATTGAATAGATGCAGTAAAAAAGGCTAATGGTGAAAAAGAGCATTCATGAATGGTTCACGACTGGCCTTTACCTGAAAATCTCTAAAAATGCTTCAGCACCCCGAATCTCTGTCCAAAGGCAGCGATGGGGTTGTGATTTTCCAAAACGCTACCACATCGCTTTTCTGCAGTAAAGAATCCCATATTTCCATACCGACTTGGTCCTTAGCCCCAACGTACCGTGCCACAAAATATGCCATTACCATATTCAAACGGTATAAATGAGTGTTGTCGATATTAGTTGCCGCCCCCGCCCCGCCCCTCGATTACCTCGCCGCTCCCGGCATAGGAGAATACTTTGATTTTGAGTGGCGCAAGTTGGGAGGTTAAAGCGATGTTGTTGTTTGATAGCTGTGTAGTGTCGGCTTAGAATAGCACTACCCCATTACTTCCGGTGGGTGTACGTAATCGGCGACTAACGGTAGTGGGGCTTTTAAGGGATTTTTGGGCGGTGAGGTTAGAGACCCATTACAACAACCTTTATTTTACCATTTTTTTCTTACTTAACTTTCCAAAAGTGGCTGAGGAATTTATAATTCTCGCTCTGGCTACCCTGGTATGTTGTTATCCTGATTTGTTCGGTTTACCTTCGTTTTCATTATTAATTTTCATTATTGAATCATGCGTCATAAAATGGTTGAATAAATGTTATAGAGATACAAAAAAGAAATGTTTTAAGGTAGGTAATAATTTAATTTTAGTTTTTCTATTTTGATATTGTTTTACACTCTAAAAAACATTCACACCTTTTTAAGTTATTAATGGACGTACATACATACATACATATTCTCACGCCGTTAGTTCCCATTGGGGTAGGCAGAGACTATCGATCGCCACTTTGTACGATCCTGGCACACATCCATTAATAGACATGTTGCCAAGTATCGACGTTCCAGTATATAATACTTCCACATTTTTATCTGTAGGTAGGTATAGTTAGTGTGATTAAATTTTCATCAGATCATGTGGTTAGAAATCTATCTAAGAACCCTTTCTTTTGCCGTATTTTCAGATTATACTTGCAATTATGGCCAAATAGTGGTAAATAATACAGTTCTTACCTTACCTTATTCGGGTATTGAAATGCATAGGTCTAAAACTCTTATGACTTGTATCCGAAAATTCCCTTCAGAGGTAAAAAATATGAAAACAGGCAAGCAAAATGAAATATCCATATTGGGTAGTGGGTCCGAGGATTACATATTGGACTCACAAAATAGCCGATGTAACATTAAATTGCTTTTGTTGGCCACGAAACTGTAGTTTTTACATATTTTGATGTTTTGGGTTTAGTGAGGTACGCGATGCAATTAAAAAGCTTATTCCATTTGTCTGAATGAAGACGTCTGAAAGCCACAGAATCTGAATTCAGACTAGTGGAATAACGTTCAAACTGAAATTTGCGTAGTGGAATAACAAGCGTCTGCGGCAGTAACTTCGAAGGACGTCTGAATTCAGCAACGACAAAGTGTAATGGAATAAGCTCTTTAGAGCGTAAGGTTTTTTTTGTTTAAACCATTTAATCAGTCGTAAATATGGGTGAAGTTTACATAGATCTTGTATGTGTTTTATAATTGAATCCTTTCACATTTGACCCTTGCGGGTATACAACTTCAAATATTGACTAGGAGTCATTTTATTGTTGCTAGTCAGTTATAATATATCATTATAATTCCAATAAATAGTGGAGATCTATTGGCTTTGCCCAGTCTGTTCACAAGGGCCGATACATGATGCGGTCATCCATCAGCTTCCCGCCAGCTTAATGCGCGTCGTCCGAGCTATGTCTAGCTTCTTTTAGCTATTTCAGTTAAAGTTGATAAAGCATCTTATCCTTTCACTAATCTTCTCGTTGTAAACTCTTTACACAGCCCTTTGGAAGCCTTCTTATTTAATCAGAATAGGCTACATCTCTATAACATTATTTATATAAAAGGCAACACAAAGTAATCAATGACCTTTTATTTCAAGCTTTGTAATGTTACGGCAGCAAAAATAAAGCGCATTTTCTTGAAATCTGCCCTTCACATAAGAAAAAGGGTACAAAAATCCACCTAAAACTACTATAAAACCCTAATCCAAACTGACTCAAACTAATAAAGCAGCCACTATAAAAACAATACAAGCACGGAAGCTAATAATAACACGACCAATAAATAGTTATAGATAAGAGGGCTCCCGTCTCCCAAGTTCGGTAATAAATATACGTTATAATGTTGCGATGAATCTGCATAACGGAGTTTGCGGTGTAACCGAGATACCGCGGGTATCTGGCCCTGGAGCTGAACACTGTTGGACTAGTCACATGAGAACCAGGCACACAAATCATGGTAAAAACATATCTATCTGTATAAAGACAGGCGTCCGAAGTATGAAGAATAAAAGAGCATGTATGAGAAGAGAAGATTGACGGATGTAAACGAAGCTAGATAGATTTGTCAGAATCGTACAAAGGGGCAATCGATAGTCTTTGCCTACCCCAATGGGAACAAATGGCGTATGCGTATGCATATTTGCTAAGCAAATCAATAAATATTTAAAAATATTTAAAAATATTTATTTTAGTCCAGCATGCCGTTTAGTTTTGCGTTATACTGAAAGAGTTATACTCTTCACAAAAACAACTGTGCATTGTTGACTTTGAATAGCCATTATCCGCGTGTTTATTCAATGTATATTCGGCGATGCGGTCGGAGACCCACCACTATAAACCTCAAATATATAAGTTTATAAATTCTATTTCCCGCTTATTAAGATGTATGGAAGTGAGTATATGTATAATCATATTTCTTTATTTTCCAGGCCATGTCCATAAGTTACTTGGTCCGCATTCCAGCCAGTTAGCGGATGAACATAAGAGAAGTCGCGAAGGTCCCAGCTCTGTCGCCAGAACAACTGTTTGCTCGCCGCATATGACGGGAACTTCGCAACGTCGCATGATTTAAGTCGCATTCACTTCGCAACAAGACTTTGTTTTGTTTTACGGATGTTGGCTTTGTATGGGTATGTGGTGCGGTACATATTTAGTACACGGACATTAGGTACATAAATGTAATATATTTGTGTACACAATATTGGTGTACTTGTATCTTATTTCAATTCGCCAATGATTCGCCGTGTAGTGTCGGCTTAGAATAGCACTACCCCGTTTCTACCGATGGGTGTACGTAAGAGGCGGCTAACGGTATTGGGGCTTTTAGGGGATTTGTGGGCGATGCGGTTGGAGACCCATCACCAACAACCTTTACTTTACCATCTTTTCCCCACTCAATTTTCCAAAAGTGGCTGAGAAATTTCTAATTCCTTAGCTCTGGCTACCCCTTCTAGGGATTTATAGCCGTGAGTATATATGTATGTATGTATGTAGTATCCTATTGTGTGAGACTACTGTAATGGTGCAGACTGAGGTCTTGTTGTTTAAAATACATGCTCCTGCAATTCGCGGTTTCAGTCCCTGCTTAATGCAAACAAATCTCAATCGTTCTCGCCGTATATTTCCGAAGATGTGGCAAAGATACTAACACTTCTGAAAATCACGTGATATTGTCACCTTGTGGGCAGAAAACCAACGTTTTGCTTAGACAGTGTATTCACGTGATAGGGCACAGGCTTCTGGCCATTTTGCACGGATACACTGTCATAAGAACAAGCCACATGGGTTTCCTTACTATATTCTCTCTCACCTTTGACAGCTATGATAAATTAACCACATATATGACTTTAGAAAAGACTAATTGATGCAGGCCCGACCAGGGATTTAAACTCACGCTTATTTAAATGATAGGCGGGTGTTTTACACGGTTGTTAATGCGAAAATTGTACGATAAAAGGAAGCTATACATTCAGTTTATACGTGTCCTGCGCTACGCTGATCCAGCTCATCATTAATAGGTAAAGTGGTTAGGCCACGTGGGTTTATAGCGGGGGCGGGAGATCTAACATGAAATTGAGGGGTTTCTTTAAGGATTACGATTTTCGATTGTCCTTTTCGTAAATTTTGACACACTAGCTTGATGCGATAAGGTAAAGCTCAAAGGGCGCCGCCGTCGGAAAACAGTAAAGTTGTTTTAATCAGTTTCAGCTTCCATTAGCTACGTTTAGCTATAATATTGTTTAATCTAATCCTATTCAAAAATGTCTATATCATAAACTAAGGCTGTGAAACTGGAGCTTTAACAAATGATACATCAAGGCATAAGACTCAAGAAACCTTACTTAGCTGTTGTGTAGTGTCGGCTTAGAATAGCACTACCCCATTTCTTCCGGTGGGTGTACGTAAGAGGCGACTAACGGTATTGGGGATTTTAACGGATTTTTGGGCGATGCGGTTGGAGACCCATCACCAATAAACCTTTATTTTACCATCTTTTCCCCATTCAACTTGCCAAAAGTGGCTGAGGAATTTCTAATTCCTCAGCTCTGGCTACCCCTTCTAGGGATCTATAGCCGTGAGTATATGTATGTATGTATGTAAACCTTACTTAGACTCTCACACATTAATGTGATTATAGTTTATGTTACCTTTTCATCTTAGTGTCATACAGTCCACGCACTAACTATTAACCTCAACAGAAATTGTATCTTCATGTATTGTACGCAGTATATTTTGACTGCGTTTCGCAACTCTTTGAGCTATGTTATTTGTCTACTCCAGCAGGGCAAGCACGAGCCGTGTTTAAACTAGTTATCGCGTGGGATAAAGCAGCCATCTCTTACGCACTTGCTTAGTATCGTATACTGCCATCTCATTCTAACCGTTATCGTGTCGATAAAATAGTGCTCGTGCTTGTCTTGCTGCAAAGCTAATACGAGCGTCCTTTTAACTAGATATCACGTATAACGTATTACTACACTATAAAACAGCCATCTCTTATCTCTTACGCACTTAGTTGGTATCGTATACTAGCATCTGATTCTAACCAATATCGTGACGTTAACATAGCGCTCGTGGTAGGCCTTCTGTAAATGAATAACGGGTAAGTGCTAGCCGGGCAGGTGCTGCAGGTCGTAGGTTTGAATATTATTATACATTTTTTGACAGTAACATATACACTATCTGTGACAAAATCTCAACTGACTCAGCCTGATCACCACAAACAGATAAACGGACAGACAGACAGACAGCAAAGTTTTAATAATAGGGTCTCGTTGTTCCTTTTTTGACTTAAGCCCTTAAAATATACTTAGTTTAAGCTTGTCGTTAGCAATTGTTCCAAACAATATTTTAGTAAACGCACTTTGTTGTTATCTTATTTCCAAGCGTGGATAATAATGCCACTTAATAAAATATCTATATTTATAAAATATCTATATAAAATATCTATATATTTTTCTCACCCCAAACCAGAATATTTAATGAGAAGTCTTCCCCCACTTCTTCCAATAACTCCATAAAAGACATATCTTCTAAGTTAACGTTTTAGTACCACAGTTCCAACGAGTAATGCGGAGAAACACCTTCTGAATATTTGAGCGAGGTTAGATAAGAATACTTTATGTCTCTCAAGACATTTTGTATGTAAGGTTCTAAAATTTATAAATTAGATGAAACAAACAACAGATAAATAAAGAGAATACAAAAGCGGGTGGTTAATCCAAAACGAAGAAGATGAGAGCAGTAAATTTAGAGCAAATAATATTATAATGACCAAAAATCGATTTAAGGTGGAGCGACAATTTAGTGAAAGATTCAGAAAATTGACGTATGAGGGCAGCTCAGGACCGGTCGTTGCGGAGGTCTTTGGGGAATATTTTGCTCAGCAGTGGACTTCTTTTGCCTGATGATGATCACGAGAAATACCGGACATGCCTATGCATAAGCCTAGTAATGCTTTCTTCTTAGCGATTTAGGTCAAAACAATCACCGTTGCACAACCAAAAAAGTGGCGAAGTTTGATGATATTGATAATATGAAATCTGTGCAAGTTGACCATCTATAGCCCCCTGTATCCAGTGGTATCAAGCCTGTACGAACGGCTGTCTTCACTAAATCTGCTTTAAACGACTCAATACTTTGATGAAGGATAATGAATGTAAGGGAAGCAAGAGAGGTTTGTCAAGATCGTACTAAGTGGCGATCGATAGTCTCTGCCTACCCCAATGGGAATAATGGGCGTGAGTATAAGTAAGTAAGTAAGTAATACTTTGATGGTGCATATTTCTTTGCGATATTTTAAATGGTTTTAGTAAGTATACTGTGTAGTATAGTGTATTGAATAATGTTGTTGGCTTAGAATAACTCCACCCCATTTCTTACCGTGGGTGTTGGTAAGGCTAAGGGTATTAGGGCTTCTAAATGTTTTTATTTGATGGTTTTTTTTTAATTGGTGGCAGATGAAATTGATAGTTATTTGCTGATAGTTGCCACGATACGATGCGGTTAAAAGCATGTGATGTCACCACCAACCTAGTTACTATCTCTTTCCAATTCAACTTCTAAAAGTAGCTGAGTAATTTCTTATTCCGAAGCTCTGGCTACCCCTTCTATGGAAAGCCTTAACCATGTGCATGTTTGTATGTTGCCCAGAGTTAACAAATAGACAAAAAGCACTTGATAGAGCTTATATTATGATTCAGATCCTTAAATTGCACCCAACTACATTAAAGGGACGACACCAGTTGAAGAGGGGTAGCGAATTTTCTATAGATACTTTAAATTATCACATGATAAGAGCCCAATTGGAACAAAAGAGTTCTAAAAGGTTTTAACCATATGTGTACCCATGGATACACTGTGTCATAATTAAATTTATGCATATTTCTAAGTTTTGAAAGATATACCAATAATATTTTTCGCGATTTTTTTTTCATTAAAATTGTTCTATATTAAAATAAGATATTTTAAGACAAAAATAAGTTTCTCAGCGAAACAGCGCGTCTTTATCGCGACACGTACCAACAGTAAGGAATCGCGGCTAGCTTATCAAGCTATATTGCGCTAATTAATTACCGCGAACAGAATTGTAAGCGGCGCGCACTGCTCGCATTGTAATTGCGTATTTCGTACTCCCGCAGAATATTGTTGGAGCTGAATGTTAAGCGGTATCGTTTTAGGATTAGCGCTTTATTGCTGAGTGATTTGCTAGCAGATACCACTTTGAGTATTTGAGGTGGATTTAATTTAAGAGATTTTCAGCCGGTTTCACATCTGAGCATTCTAGCTCTAATCAGTTGAGTTTTTATCAAACTCTAAGTAAGCACTTAAGTTTAAGGTGTTTCACAAAACAAACACTGCTCGCTGCTATTATGTGATCAACAAAGCATTTAGTTATGATTTTAATCAAAATCTATGAACGTTTCAATTTACCTACAAAAACCGGTAATACCGATGAAGTTATATTTCATTAATTATATTTTATATTAATTAGCAAATTGTATCTACAAACTTGATTCAATAATATTTCATTAGTAGTTACATTTATTATGAGGTTTTGAGACCATTTAATTAAATAAAAAACAGAAATAAACAAACAATAAAACTTGGCAACGGAACGTACATACACTAAACAAATTATTGTTATCAAACGTCAATCAAAATAAAATTATATTACAATTATAATGAAAATGAAATTTAAGTTTGTTTTGATCGGTATCGATAGTTCATGCTTGCTGTAAATGAGGAAAGATAGTTACGGAGTTACGTGTAATCTTTCGTGGTTAAGTTATTAAGTAACATCTAGCAGGGGGACTAGACATGGAAAAAGAATTAAAAAAAAGGTCTCCCAACTACACCCTCGAGGAGAAAGAAAATCTCCTCTCAATCGCAGAAAAGTGAGTAGAACCTTCTATGTATGACTTAAATATATTTTTATCTTATAAACTTTTTGGTTTGGATGGTGAGTCAGGGTTCATGTTACAGATACAATGGTGTCATTGAGTGCAAAAAGACTGGGGCATATTTTATACATAGAAAGAAGGAATCCTGGACATCTATTACAAAACAATATACTAGCGTGTGCACGTCGGGACCACGGTGAGAATGTGAGTTAGAAAATTATGATTATTATATTAGAATATCAGTAAATAATTATTTAAATACTTCCATAACTTAAATATTCAGTAATAAAATGCGTATTCCGGCTGTTATAAAAATATTTAGTTAGTTTTATAGTTTATTGACTGACATCATTGACACCTTCAATCTTTTGCTGTTTTTGTAACTGGACAATGCGAAGCGAATTAAATTAACAAATGATATGAAATAAATTATTGATGGTAAATGAATTAATATTTATTTTCAGAAACAAAAGTATATCAATGAGATACTGATAGAACACAATTCTCAATCAGTTGATGAGGTCAATGAAAATGTAAGTTAAACTTTTTATTTTATACATACATATATACTCACGGCTATAAATCCCTGAAAGGGGTAGCCAGAGCTAAGGAATTAGAAATTCCTCAGCCACTTTTGGAAGTTGCGTGGGGAATTGATGGTGAAATAAAGGTTCTTGGTGATAGGTCTCCAACTGCAACGCCCAAAAATCCCTTTTAAGCCCCAATACATACACCCACAGGAAGAAATGGGGTAGTATTATTCTAAGCCAACACTACACAGCTAATTAATTTATTTATTTTATGCATAAACTATAACACAATATTAAGTGCCTTTTTACCAAACTGAACATGGTAGGGTTATGATTTTAGAGTGTAGGTTGTATGTGTATGTATATTTCTTGGTGGCGACACCCATTGTCCCCTTTTCACAAAAGAGTGTCTTGATCGCAAGAGTGACAATATACATTATTTCCTGGAATTCCTCTCATAATTACTGTTCAATTAAGGGAAGGAAAATTTAGTTTTCATGCACAGAAAAGTCTAATAATTCCTCTCATAATCATAACACATGAATATAAAACATTTAAAAATGTGGGAAGATGGTCTCTTTTCTCTTTAGGTTTTAAAATTTATATTAACTATTAAGCTTGATTTACAGATAGCTATGGAAAAAAACAAAGATGTAATCATAATCGAGGAATCGCATGAAGAGTTTGAAACAGATTCTATTACTTATGAAAATAAAATTAAAGACTTGAAGAAAAAATGATATAGATATAGATTATAATTAAACTTGGTTGTTGTTAAATAATTTTATGTACCTATTTTAATAAAACAAAATAAATCGGATCATTTTTTTATTTTCATATAAGTTGCATCAAAATACAAATAAACAATTGCTCAGAAATGATTGCTGAACATTGAATAGAAAATGCTTTATTATTAACCTTAAATTATTTTTACGTTTTTTTATACTTATATTTATATTCCCGCTGGCGTTGTAATAGATGTAAAGAATATTGAGGGTTTTTAAGTCATTACTAGGCGATGCAGTTGCCCATTTGACTACCTTTTCCCCATTCAACTTCCAAAAGTGGATAAATAATTACTATCTCTGAAGCTGTGGCTACCCTTTTTTGGGATTTATAGCCGTTAGTATATACTCATGAATGATTGATAGATGAATTTCATATATTCCTTTTTGTAGTGGTTATATCAGTCAATCGCATCAAGTTTCAAATTTCTAGATACAGAAATGTATAACAACTGTAAACTATATAATATTTATTCTATGCGTAAGTAATGCATAATATATCTATGGGAATATAAGTTTAAACATAGTTATAGAACCAAAAGTTATAAATATATTCTCAGACCTACCAAATAAATACGTAAAATTCATGCAATGTACTTTCAATTATCTTTATTCATACATATTCGCATAGCTGAATGTGAAAAAGAAGGAATAGTGCTTCCTATTATTCTAAGCTAACGGAAAAGCCAAAAAAAATGTAGTCCTTGAGATTCGAACCTGGGTCTGGGTCTTCCGATCGATTATATTATTAACCAAACGGCATACCGCTAAGCCACGAAGACGTTAGTGTTAGCTTTGAATTAAGCTACAATTATATCTAGTAGTCATACTATTGACAAACAATTAAATGAACATTTATTTTGATGAAAATTGATGAAACCCTTATTTTTTCCAAATAGACTATTAATGAAGAGTCTAATAAAGCCGTTCGATAAAAAAATTAATTGTGTAAATATGAGAAGCCATATAGGTAAAAATTATGTTTTTTTGATGATGAATTAATTATTGATGAATTAACTTGATGACCGGACATACAGACAGACATTTTTGCAATGGTGATAAACAATCACTCCGTTGCGTTCTTGCTGGTGGGATCCTTCGTTGCACTTTCCTAAAGATGCTGCGCACCGATTCTTTAGTGAACCTGAAACGTTCTTTAAATTGGTTTTCACTGAGCGTTTCAAAGAAATTTGGCCGGATCCTAGGAACTCCTCGGCGACGGCGTATTTGCCTCTGAGGTATCTACTGTGGTTCCTCTAGTGAAGATAACGATGTATCCGTAGACATCTTCAGAATATTGTCGAAAACAATGTGTTTATCGTCTAATATTTCACAATTACAAATTGAAGCACCGTTTAAGTAAGAAGCCGATTTCGACAACTTAACTGTCACTCACTCAAATCAGCGATGATTACCGTTTGAGTATTGTCAAACGAGTTCAGAAACGCAAATTTCAACATTAATGTCAGTTTTTTGACTGATGGGCAAAATTTTGATCATTTAATCAAAACTTGATTAAATTACAATATTTCATCAAATCAGAAACGTAATTTTGGTAAGTACGTACTTAAATACGGTTTGAGATGCTTTTATCGTTGAATTCTCAGATGTGAAACCGGCCGTTTGTGCAGTGTTGGTACGAAATAGCATTGAGCGAATGGGGTTTGAAAGCAACAAAGTTGCGGATAGATTATGGTGAAGTCGATTTAAAAATTTGTTTCGAGTACTACTAATAAGTAGAGTAGTACATAGTAATAAGTAGTACTTACTTACATTCACTTTTTTAATCCAATAGAATATGGATATCGTAATGTTTTTTGCATACCTTTGAACACAGGGTTTTCATATCAAACTACTGAAGATCTGCATAAAGCTCTGTTACAATAATTTGGACCCTGTAAATATATGAATATACTTATACCTTTAGCGACATGATAGTCCAGTGGGTAGAACACCCGCCCGAAAAACAAAAGGGCGTGAGTTCCAATCCTGGGACGGGCCTACACCAATTTGTCTTTTCTAAAGTCATATGTGTGGTTAATTTATCATGGTTGCTAACGGTGAGGGAAAACATCGTGAGGAAACCCACATGGCTGAGTTGTACTTAGTCATGTGACAGTGTATTCGCACAAAACGGCGATAGGCCTGCCCCCTATCACGTGAGTACACTGTCTAAGCAAAACGTGGGTACCTTCTCTGGAAACTAGATGGCGCTTGCCATGTGAGTTCAGGAGTATTGGTACCTCTGCCAACCCCTTCGGGGATAAACGGCGTGAACCTTTATGTTTATACCTTTAAGTCCCATCAAAGGCTAAACAGAGTTACATAAACATAACATAAACGTTCACGCCGTTTATCCCCGAAGGGGTTGGCAGAGGTACCAATACTTCTGAACTCACATGGCAAGCGCCATCTAGTGTCCAGAGAAGGTACCCACGTTTTGCTTCCGGACTTATAAAATCCTTTTAAACAATTAGATGGGGAAAATATTGTTGTATAAGGAATTATTGGTGATGGGTCTCCAAAAATCACTTAAAAAGCTTCAATTAGCCGTCTCTTACGAACACACAGAACCCTTGTATTACACCCACAGGAAGTTATGGTTTAGTGCTATTCTAAACCGAAACTACATAGATCCTTCAAAAGGTGTGTATGATATATTCTAGACAAGGGTATTACAACAGAAATACAGGCATATTTGTGGTAATAATTCAGTATACGACATGTTTTCGTAGCAATATGATAGATTATATGAAACGTAGTCTTTCGCAGGAAATATCGAGCTCATTTGCATCAGACTGTCGTTGTCGGCAGATATTTATTATTTAAGAGATAAACAGGTAGCTGTACCCTTATTTATTACATACGTATAGCTTTGATTCTAGAAGGATCACATATGTATAAAGTTTTATTGATTATAACATACATACATACATATACTCACGGCTATAAATCCCAAGAAGGGGTAGCCAGAGCTAAGGAATTTGAAATTCCTCAGCCACTTTTAGATAATAAGTGGGGAAAAGATAGTAAAAATAAAGGTTGTTGGTGATGGGTCTCCAATCGCATCGCCCAAAAATCCCTTAAAAGCCTCAATACCGTTAGTCGCCTCTTACGTACACCCACCGGAAGAAATGGGGTAGTGCTATTCAAAGCCGACACTACACAGCAAACCTATTGTCTGCATTATGCTGCACTTTGACATGTCGCAATGCATTGCTTTTCACAAGTCAAAATACGACGGCGTTTGAGTTACCTCACAGAGTTTTTCAGTCATCGAGTAATGATTTGAACATACATTAATTAAAGCAATAAAATAGGTTTATGTAGGGAAAAACACTAATGAACGTTTGCCTATCTTTGCTTAAATATGACTTAGTTCATACATACATATGCTTACGACTATAAATCCCTAGAAAGGGTAGCCAGAGCAAAGGAATTGGAATTTCCTCAGCTACTATTGGAAAATGCGTGGGGAAAATGGTGAAATAAAGGCTGTTGGTGATGGGTCTCCAACCGCATCGCCCAAAAAACCCTTAAAAGCCCCAATACCGTTAATCGCCTCTCACGCCCACCCACCGGAAGAAACGGGGTAGTGCTAAGCCGACACTACACAAATGTTATTTTAACTTTGATAACTTAGTAGCAACTGTAATAAACACACATTACAATAAATTTAACTTTCCAAAAGTGGCCGAGGAACTTCTAGCTCCTTAGCTCTGGCTACCCCTTCTAGGGATTTACAGCCGTAAGTATATGTATGTATGTATGTATGTACAATAAATTTACTAAAAAATACCATCAAATATAGGAACAAAAGCGTTATCACGTTTATAATATAATATCACTAAAGATAGGATAGACAAAACTATCTTTATCAATCACAAACTCATCACATTTACAATCCGAACTATTCTTTATTGCCTCTCAAAAAAAAATTAAAAAGTCTTATATCCAAGCTAATATCAATGCACTTATCACGTTTTAGTTCTAAACGATTAATGTTATAAAAAGAATATAGTTATTGTAGGCTGATAAAATCATATATCTTCCGATTGACCATAAAAAATAGTGATTTATCATTTTTATTGCAAGAAAAACATGGTGATGAGCTTCTGAAGAGGGGATGTTCTACGAGTTTTTTGTCACGCGGCCTGATTCTGGTAAAACGCCTGTTCCAATATTTATATTTAAATATGCAACATTTTTTATGGCGTACACGGTTTTGGGATGTATTATTGTAATTTGAGTTACAAAGTAATTTCAAAGTTTACCTACAAGGTTCAAGTTAAGTACGCCTACTTTGGCATACCCTGTTAATTGTAATAATAGCTGTAGTTCATTAATTAAGTATCACTATTTAATGTACTTATGCTCAAAGGAGTACACCGCCACTTCTGCTGATGATGTCGGGTAAGTCTTTTTACGTATTCAAAGTTTACGAAAAGAGTAATGGGCAGCGCGGCGTGTTTGGCATTTCATGAACAAAGATCCTTAGAAAACGACGGAAACGTTTTATAAAATATTATTTTATTTTATTTTATTTTATTTTATTATATATATATAACGAGGTTATAATGGAACTTTAAGTATGAATATCTTGAGTCTATACTTACTATGAAATCGGTTAATTACAATGCTTTACATAACATTACATAAACCTTCACGCCGAATATCCCCGAAGGGGTTGGCAGAGGTACTAATACTTCTGAACTTCACGTGACTTTGTCACCCTAGTACCCACGTTTTGCATGGACAGTGTACTCACGTGATAGGGGGCAGGCCTATCGCCGTTTTGTACGAATACACTGTCACATGACTAAGTACAACTCAGCCATGTGGGTTTCCTTACGATGTTTTCCCTCATCGTTAACAACCATGATAAATTAACCACACATATGTCTTTAGAAAAGCTAAATTGGTGTAGGCCCGACCCGGGATTTGAACACTAGTCGTTTGCACGATAACCGGTGTTCTACCCTTTGAGCTATAACGTCGTTTTTGCTTTACAGTTTAAAAAAAACAATTTCAGATTATCACTACTCGTACATGATAGAGCGATCAAATAAAAAGCTGTCAGAGATATGTTATTTTTGTGAAATTTACCTATGATTTGTTTAACAGTATTTTCGCTCTATAACGTTTTGTTATAAAAACATAAATTATACAGAATACGGTCGCTAAGGGTAAGCTTAGAAAATAATCATTGACCAGTTATAATCCCTCTGGGAATTGTTTTCCTCACTCGAGCGGGACAAGAGATTGCCCATATAAATTACTCTGTAAACTTCCAAATATTGCTCGAAAATATTCATAGGAGAATATTTTTATTGCGTTTTTTTATTGTGCTACATTTAAGAGACGTGAGTCTTTTTAAGTTTTTGGTGGGCTTAAAGGTTCGAGACCAATCACTTCACCTAATTCAGACGGCTCTGTTAGGAGTTTCACTACGAGATCGAATCCACAACGATGAAATTTGCATAAACACAATTATTTTTTGATCAGGTTACAATTGTTTAATAACTATGTTGTAACACCAAATTTATCATTCTTAACAGTGTATTGGCTTACACTGTAATGCCACGATTTGTGTTTCCATAGATACTCCATGATTACATGCATATACTCACGCCATTATTTCCCATTGGGGTAGGCAGAGACTATTGATCGCCACTTTGTACGATCCTGACAAACCTCTCTAGCTTTGTTTATATCCATCAATCTTTTAATATGTGATCTTTTATTCTTCATACTTTGGTCGGACGCCTGCTTTTTGAGCATAACGACCACGGGTGGAGGAAAGTAGTAAGTAATGTGAGTAGAGGACGCCATGATTCTTTTAAGAAAATAAAATTCACATTATTTTCGTATTACGAATATCGTGTTCAAATACATTGTTTCCACAAGTGAAAATCTTTGCTCTCAAATATCCTGCCATTTGAAAAATCCCGTGGCCACATTAGGCTCATATCGTTAACACCCGAATGAGTCGTACTAACGTTCGCATCGGAAACGTACCAATAGTCAAATATCACACTCGCTGTTTTTCAGCGGGTAACATATACCATTAGCAGGTATCAGGGGTTAAGGCGAATATCATGGTCGAATGGGGAAATTTGGTTAGTTTTCATATTTTTCAAAGGATATCGTAAGAAAAATTATAAACTAGGTTTTTTAAAAAAACTGTTTACTATAAATATAAGTTTGTAATAAAGCCTAAATTGTTAGTGAAGTAGTTAAATACTTTCACAACCCCTAACAGATTTCCAAAGTCTGTATGCCTGTCTGTTCTTATGTCAGTTCCTATTACCACATTTTCATTAGATTTCAGAAAATCAATAACTATACTTTGCTGAAGTCATCATGCAGTCCTGTTATCCCTCATAGGGCCCGAAGAAGAGATCTCCACTTTTCTCGATCTTGTGCAGCAGCTTTCAGATCCTTCCAGCTGAGTTCAGTTGATGCAGCCTCTTTTTCAATTGAGCGTCTCCAGGTGGTACTGGGCGACCCGGCTTTTTTTGCCATGCGCTTGTCACTTTAACCCTTGTTTGGATAGATGAGTGTCTAGTCTTATCAGTACATGTCCAATTCAGCGCCATTTTCTCCTAAGGATCTCCTTGTCGATGAGCTTTTGGTCAGTCAACTCCCGCAGCCTTACGTTAGTTATGGTTCGTGGCCAGCAGATTCCCAGTAAGCGTCATAAACATTTGTTCACGAAGACCTGTAGCTTGCTGGTTACTTAATTTTTAACGAGCCATGTCTCGCATCCTTTGCACTTATGTAAAATAATATTTTAGTTTTCTTGGTTTCAATGACATAATTATATCGCAAAAGTTTAGTATATCTGTTGCACATATTATTAAAATTAAATTCTAATGACACCAAACGAGTCCATTCTCCTTAACGCCCGTTTTTGAATTCGGAACGGGCCTGATAATCTGCGCGGGAAAACGAAAAGTCGAACTTTCCAGTTGCGTTCAGAAACTCGACGTAACTCGCGTGCTCAGTGATTCGTTTGCTTTCGATAAGATCACGCACTGCGCAGCTCGCGGACGTACGTGGTGTCAGGATAAAAATGGTTTACGCTTTTTACTCTATGTGGCGAAAGAAACGAAACGTCATATAAATTGTCATAAATCATCTATCGTCCTTTGTTTAAGAATAATTTCCTCTCTAGAGTTCCAAAAGTGGCGGAGAAATTGGTAACTATAAAGCTCTGGATTAGTTACTTTTCGGTATTAAGCCTAATCTTAATAAATTATATACATCACAATGGGTAAAACCGCGTCAATAATTTTTATTAAATCTATTAGTAAATTATAGTAAAACGATTGTTATTAAAGTTATTAATTTTCTCAAGTTTTTCCTAGATTAGCTAGCAGACAGACTACACAGCACACCTATATGAATTGCCTCAGCATCAGTATTTCAATAGAAATGAAATAGGGATGTTAATCACTATTTCCAAACTACAATTATTTTGTGATATTCACATAAGTCATTCCAATTGACCAATCATTTAGGTTTTAAGATGAAGGGACAAGGCATTAATTAAGAGGAAGAAGATATACCGATAAACAGATTTATCAACCTACGTCTGCGATACGAGCAGTCTGTGTGCAAGATAATGCGCGGTTACCGACCGGTTCGGCCAGAACAATAGTTTGAATTTTAACTGCGATTCTAAACGATATTTTCCAAAAGGGGTTCCAATCTTATTTCATAAATTAAAACGCCTCATTAGCTTATTTCTGAACTCTACTATTAGTAACAGATTTATTAAATGAAACAACCCTTACATTGTTTCGTGTTTGTTCGTACCAAAATGACTAAACACATAATATTGTAACACTTGAATCGGTAATTAAATTATAACGTATGCTATAAAATGCTATATAAAAAGTATGCTAGCATATTATTCTAACACTTCATGACCGATTGTAATGTGTGCCTCGCTTCTAACGTCTACAGCTAAGCGATTTTGAGTATTAAACATAAGTTGAAAACTTAAGTTAAATGCAAATTTTCTATCAAGCATATGGGATTGAAATCTCCCAGAAAATTGCTCCATTACAAAATAAATAAAAGAATATAAATTTTAAGTTCAAACCATCTAAGTCACAAAGTTTAGTATTTCGTTCATTTTATCATAAGTCTCATAACTACTAAAAGCACCATGCATCTAGTGTAATATTGTAAAAGAAGATAGCTTTGGCAAGTTTTTAAGCTATAAATAAGTGGAATAGTTCTTTGTCGAAGAGACAATCAGCTAAAACACGTTCCAAGTAATCCATATATCAGGAATCAAATGTCGTCGATCGCTCTTTCTTCTAATCATATTTTAAGTTATAGGGAGACTGCACACTTGTATGCTAGAATATTAGTTATACGGGTGATCATAGACTTTACGCCCGATTTCTGAATTGAGTATTGAAGCTGAAAACGATTCAAGTATGGTTTTGTCTCATTCAGTTGTTAAGATTTCCATGCGACAGAACGATACTTAAGTTGTTCTCAGCTGGAATACTCTTACTTAGTTTATTTGTAAATATAGTGAATTTCAAAATATTAGGGTATACACGCTATATAATTTGTATAGTGTCGGCTTAGAATAAAACTAACCTATTTCTTCCCGTGGCCGCGGATGTCGTAAGAGGCGACTTAAGGTGTTGGGGCTTTTTAAGTGATTGTTGGGCGATGCGGTTGGCGATGATGATGATTAGATTTTATATTAAGTAAACAATCGCACATGTTTATTAAAAGAAATAAATAACATGTTTATTAGTTTTTCGCTGGTGCAAAAAAACAACGTATCACTAGGTTTACAATCATAAAAACAGATAAGTCACACTTATGTGAAGTTATTTGGCGGAATATGCAAAAATGTGCATTTGTTAACTCATTTTTATCAGTGTGCAATCGTCTTAATATCAATTCTTTAATAACATCTTCAATTCATATATCAGAATAACGCGACATTCGATTTATCGCCTCAAATCGAACCTGAAATCGATCAAATCTAACTTAATTTCTCGCTAGTCTTCACCCTGTATGGGCACTTTAAAAGGCGGTAAGTATTTTTGTTTCTACTCAGTGATAGATGTTAATAACTTTTTTCATGTTTATTGATTTGCAAAATTATTTAGCTTCTTCCAACGGGCCTGGTAGGAATGTGCAAAGTCATTAAATAAAATGCATACATATACTCACGTCTATAAATTCCAAATAGGGGTAGCCAGAGCTTTAGAGCTAGAAACTTCTCAGACACGTTAGGAGGTTGTTAGGGGACAAGATGGTAGAAATAAAGTATCGTTGGTGATGGGTCTCCAACTGCATCACCCAAAAACACTTAAAAAAGCTCCAAATCATTAGTTGCCTCTTACGCACTGACCTCCATTATACTATATAAGTACGCTGGACTAATTATAGGCCGGGTGACAGTGAGGCGATTTGATTTCCGCCATTTTGGCGCTTACGGCAGCAGTGAAGGAACAAGGAACTAATAAAAGAGATGGGACAGTAAGATAAAATATATCGATAAAATGTTTCTGCTTAAAGGAGTTTTATCAAAACGAAACTTTACAGCACTATTGATTTATAATTGTTTCTAAAAACCATAGATATATTATGCTTTTTGGTAAAAAAACACTGGCCAATTTGCAGTTTATGTCATATTTAGTTCCTCGTTCCTTCATTGGGGGCGCTTCAAATTGGCACAGTAAATAGCTGTCATTTTGATACGTATCATAAGTCCAGCGTACTTATATAGTATAATGGAGGTCAGTGCTCTTACGACACCCGTAGGTAGAAAGGGGTAGTAACATTCTAAGCCGGCACTACACGGCAGTTTTGTTTTTTTATTTTATTTTATTTTCATTTATTTAGGAAACAAACACTCGTTTACATTAGAAATGTACACAGTTATAAAAGAAACAATTAGACCTACAGCTCCATAAATTAATATTTTACACTTTTGTGTGCAGCAGGTATATACATCAGTATTGTTTTTATTTTATTTTTTATACATTTGGGTTTATCGAGTTTTACTGAGGGATAAATGTTAATTAATTTTTTCACGTAAGTTTTACTGATTTGCAAAATGATTTAGCTTCTTCCAACAAGCCTTGTCGGAAGGCGAAAGTAATTAAATAAATAAAATTTCGCAGTCCATTTAAGGCGAAATATAACACATTTTTTTTTACAATTTCTACATAAATATCTCATGACGTTCAGATGAACAAGTAGTACCTAGTATCTACCACCACTGTGACCCCTTTGGGACGTGGCAAGAATAGTTTATCGGTGTCTTCATCCCACCATCAAAATAATTAAAATTCGTAAAAGGATCTAGCGTTACATTTACATAGCTATTTGTAATAATTGCCGTGTAGTGCCGGCTTAGAATGTCAGTACTCCTTTCTACCCACGGGTGTCGTAAGAGGCGACTAAGGGTATTGGGGCTTTTTATTGGATTTTTGGGCGATGCGGTTGGATACCCATCACCAAAAACCTTTATTTTTACCATCTTTTCCCACTCAACTTCCAAAAATGGCTGAGGAATTTATAATTCCTTAGCTCTGGTTACCCCTTCTAGAGAAATACAGCCGTGAGTATATGTATGTATGTTGTAATAATTACCGAGTTTGAGTGGCAATGGGCGGGGTCATCACGGAGCCATCAGCAGGCGACGCAATGTAGGTATTTGTAGCACAAAACGAAATCCTTAAATTATTGGGTGAGTAGCTAAAAACCTAGTGCTTGTTAGTAGGGTGGGCTCAATGACTATGACTTTGTAATTCGTTCGTAATCCCATTAACTATGGATTTTCCAGATCCCGGATTTGCTAAGTCTCATTCTGATTATACGATACTAACACATGCTACGATTCATAAGATACATAGGTACTTTGCTCCATTCACTCTAGGCTATCATCTCAAAATAATCTAAGCTTATATGATATACAGAGGACGTGATAGCTCAATGGGTAGAACACCGGTTATCGTGCAAACGACTAGTGTTCAAATCCCAGGTCGGGCCTACACCAATTTGTCTTTTCTAAAGACATATGTGTGGTAAATGATCTTTATTTATTATTCAAGAACATATCATACAACATTACAAGCACCTTACAACTAACTTAAAACTAAAAATAATTTAACAATAAAATTAAACAAATATAATAAAAAAAGGTCAATTAAACAAACCGCTCCGAGACATTTCCGACCCAAAGGTCCCCATTACGCTGGCAGCGTTACCCCGCTGAACAGCTAGGGAGATCCTCTGCATCAAAAATGCCCCAGAACGGTAATTGATCTCTCCGAGCTTCAAGACCGAGATTCAAGATCATTGATCTTGAATCTCGGTGGTTAATTTATCACGGTTGTTAACGGTGAGGGAAAACATCGCGAGGAAACCCACATGGCTGAGTTGTATTTAGTCATGTGACAGTGTATTCGTACAAAACGGCGATAGGCCTGCCCCCTATCACGAGAGTACACTGTCCATGCAAAACGTGGGTACTCTGAACACCAGGTGACAAAGTCACGTGATGTGCAGAAGTATTAGTACCTCTGCATGACCTCTGCCAACCCCTTCGGGGATATTCGGTGTAAACGTTTATGTTATGTTATGTCATATGATATTAATAATAGATCCCCAATCCCCTACATCATCCTCCAATCATTTCAAAATCCCTAAAACCTGAGTCGCTTTAAAAAGTGACCTAGGAGATATAAGAAAATGTCATTCTAAACCAGAGCTACTCAAGAAAATACATTAAATTTTAATATATTCATATTTTATACGTATTTTGCTTTTTATGTTAAGATACATACATACATACATATACTCACGGCTATAAATCCCTTAACGGGGTAGCCAGAGCTTCATGTTTTTGGTGACGGGTCTCCAACCACATCGCCCAAAAATCACTTAAAAAGCCCCCATACCCTTAGTCGCCTCTTACGATCACCCACGGGTAGAAATAGGGTAGTGTTATTCTAAGCCGACACTACACGGCAAGATAAAGTATGTACATACTTTAAGGAATTCCGTTAGATATAACCCTCTACTTAAAGAATAGAGGAAGTAATTAACGTCATATTCTCTAACCTACTGAATATCACAAAACCTCATATGACATCAGAAAATACATTTACACCAAGGAAACATATCTACATTTTACAACATTAATTGTCGAAACCGAACAATACAAGAAAGTAATGATAGTTTCCGTTTAGATCCGGGAGGGGGCGGGATACCGCGCGCTAGGCCTCCATTGTGCGGGATGCTAATGTATGTTGCCCTTTGTGGAACTTTCCAGATTATTTTACATGTCTTTGGTTAATATGTGGTTAGTTTTTAATGACCGTGTTTGTTATAATTACTGTCATATATTATATCATATATACTTTATTCCACTTCCCGGAAGTGAAATAAAGTTATATGTTACGAGTGTAGAATCCCTTCCGTGTTTTATTCTATTTTATTTATAACAGTCTTATTGAGTGTTAAAATAGATGTTGTTTGTATACAGATATAAAGTAATGAAATTTTGCAAACCCTTAAAGGCATTATTTAATAAAACAGCACACTTTTGTAATGCATTTATACATAACATCTAAAATTATTTTCACCTGATGTTTAGAGTACCCAGAGGTACTTAATTATAACTTAGTAATTGTTTTTCCTCAGTAAATAATAAGGTTTTAGCATGGAATAGTTCACATACAAACGATAGTCGAGTCTACCGTACAATATACGACCTTACATTACTAACTTTAGAATTATGCTCTGAAATCTGTAGGTGATATAATCTGGTACGTCCAGGTGGCAAACTCCATGTGGTTCCCACAGCGTAAGATACGGTGACATCCTCTAGTTTGGATTACGAAGCACCTTGGCATAATTCCTCTATAGATGATGTTCTCAGTAAAACACATGATAGTTTTGTAGAGAACTCGTTTTTTTATAGAATGGAGTTATTGAAGCGAGCCTTCTTTGACAATTATGAATTAGAATGAGAACTTAAGATTATAAATATCAAAATATACAGTTAAAAAATAATGCAAGCAAAAATTAATAATAAACATAACATAAACATAAACGTTCACGCCGAATATCCCCGAAGGGGTTGGCAAAGGTACTAATACTTCTGAACATCACGTGACTTTGTCACCTGGTGTTCAGAGTACCCACGTTTTGCATGGACAGTGTACTCACGTGATAGGGGGCAGGCCCATCGCCGTTTTGTACGAATACACTGTCACATGACTAAGTTCAACTCAGTCATGTGGGTTTCCTCACGATGTTTTCCCTCACCGTTCAAATAACTACCTATAGAGCTCTTCATTAAAGTATTTTTCCATATAAACTTTGTTTTAAAATAATTCGCGTATGAATTGGCACATTAATACCAGTTAATTGAAAATTAGAACAAACATTTTGCAAACGCGGCTATAAATAATTGACTTAACAAAACAATCGGGTTTCCGAGGCACCACAAAACAACAGAGGAAGTCAACCTTGGGCTCAAATTTGAAATCGTTCAATGACAAACGGGATGAACCTTCCGGGGGCCGGACGGATGGGCGTGCGGATCGACTAATGCGCTTAATTCCATTTTGAGTCCGGATTATGTAAGCGTGGGATGGCCATTCGTTTTCCTTTATGAGGTTTTTAGAATAAAAGTTCCGATTAATTTTGACCTATTGTATATTGACCTTTAAGAAAAACGATGTCTGCAGGAAAATTTAAGAAAAAATAAGTTCTTCGGCTTCGTTTTGATCATCATAGCAAAAAATGGTTATTTATTCCTAATAAAATAGGCTTATAATCTTGTTTTATCTACGATATTATAGCCTAAGTAAAAATGAATACAAATGTCTTATTTTTTTAATATCTATATACTAGTAATAACTTAAATACCCTTATTTAATATTGCGAGTATTGACTTTTAATTTTAACTGCTAATATTTTTCGCTTCAAAGATGCCATTTTCAGAATTAGATAATTATTATTTTGTATAACTAACAATATAACAGTAAAATTAATTTATGTTCGCAATAAAGAATTGAGCTCACTGCAATATATTCCCAATATTGTTTTACATAAAAACATCGGTATATTAGGTTGGCCAACCCTATTCGTCATGGGCGTTCAACTGATACTCGCAGGTGTGCCAACCAAACGAAACGCGAACAGGAAGACCGTTGGCTATTGTCCTTCTGAAATATTGCTTTTTGCAGGAGTACCAAACCATTTTGTGTTAAGCGAAAAACTATATTAGTAAATTACTCATATAATTAAGTAAATATTTTTTTTTGTTGGTTCTTATAACTGGGTGATAAAGTATTCATGAAACGATACCTCTTATTTTCTTATTCAAGCTATTTCCTTCTCTGACTAGTTTGGTTCTCCCCATTTTGGATGAAATGTGTGTCATAGCTGTCATTAATAAAAGAAATAAACATAATTTATACCATTAGTAAAGGTACGTCACGGGCTTTATAGCAGAGAAAAGTAAATTGTGAATCTGTTATTTATACTGATGAAAAAATAAATTTCATATTTGTTTGTTTTTGTACTTACTCAATAAATATACGCAGTTTATTCCAGTTCATTTGTAATGTGTAACTACATACTTATGTACTAATGCAAAGTTAACAATATGAATATTGGGATGTTTGTTGCTCAATCAAGCATAAACTACTGTACAGATTTTGATGCAATTCGACAGGTAGAAAATAACATAGAACACAGTAAGCTCCAAGCTTCCCAGATTTTGTTTTTAATAACCTACTGTTATTATTTATGAGTCATTATTTGTACAGTAAAATAAACAGGTTGTGGGACAACGTAAAGTAATATATATGTACATCAAAAATATATGCGTACAACAAGGCTACCAGAAAATAGTCAGCAACGATTTGCTGTTGCAGTGGCGTAAGAAATATTGTTTTGTTAATACTTTTGTTCATAGCTGAACTTATTGTTTTTTTCATAATTATAATCGTTTATAACATAGCGGTAATCAATTATCTTTTAGCTGTTTATTTATCGCTTATTTTGTGTTTATGTCAGAGCTGTTTTTTTTGTGCCAACGCGAATAAACTTTTTAGTATCTTTATTTCTAACCTACAATCAATGGCCTAAATATCAAGAAAAGCAGTCAAAATCGTGTGTAGCATCTAGTTAATAGAATAACGAAATAAAGGTTGACTCCCCCTGCCAGGCGCGAAATGATAAATCGCCATCGCGTTCGGGACAACATCGAGTATTGTTTCCGCGGCTCTGTTACTTCCGTTATCAATGCTAAAAAGATTTTGCTTATATTCACGCTATTTTTGCAATGGACTGGGTAGATATGACTACAGAAGGAGGGTTCTTAAATAATATTTTTTGATGTACACTCGTATATTTTAATGAATTTCTTTTTGAGCATAAAATAAATTTAGTTAATGTTTTTGGTTACTTACTTCAATATTGTGAGCTTAAAAAAAGCAGTATATATGTACTTTCTGTTACGGAAAATAACTTCTGATTTGCGGATTTAGTAAGTAAATAATGGCTGTGTTCTTTAACTGCTTTATATAGTTACGACGTTCATTTTTGAATTCGTTTTTACCATATATTTATAGACTCATTATTGATTATAGGTTATTCACTTCTAATACTATTCTTAAATAAGTTACTTATATCGGCAAAAAACGTGGCTTACGATTATGTAAACATAAACATTTAATGGAACTGTTTATGAAATGGAATTTTGGCTGTGTAGTGTCGGGTAGTAATAACACTACCCTAATTTTTCTTGTTGGTGTTTGTAAGAGATGACTCAGGATATTGGAGCTTTTATGTGATTTTCGGGCGGTTGGAGGCCTTTTATTTTACAATCATTTCCCCACTCAACTTCTAAAAGTGGCTCAGTAATTTCTTATTCGGAATCTGTGGATACCCCTTCTAGAGATTTATTGTAATTAATGGAACTTATAAAAAAAGGTGAACCCTTAAGTAATGTGAGAAAATTAATTGATACCTGCAATATTTTTGTCAGGGGCTATCCTTTAAAATATATAACATTATGTAAAGTATAATGCAAGGACCAAATCCCATGAAACTGCTAAGAAATATTTTTCAATAAACTAAAATAAAATTCATCTGAAACATTCCCACCGATCTTAAAGTAAGAATCGCTGTACTCAGCGCAAACAGCGAAATTCCGAACAATATTTAAATGAAAATTTCGCGAATGTAATTAAATAGAGATAAGATGCGAAACAGAGGAACAGTTGACAAAATATTCTATTCTATTTAGCATATGAATCAGGCTGCTGTGAAATATGGCGAGCATTTAATATGGATGTATTCCTAAAGACGGTTGGAGAGGCACGGGAGTACGCGACGCGACATGCGAAACTTTACCGCCCGATTCTATCGCGAGTTGCTAGATTGTCGCTATCAAAACTGACAAAACGTTTACTTATTCTTTAATATATTTATTAATAAATCCAAAATAATACAATATCATGTCATCTTAACCTACTTATAGAAATATAAATTATATAATAAAAAAGTCACTTAAATCTAAACTTAACTAACTTATTACTTATTTATTTATTTACTTATTTGATAATACCTAAAACCTAAACCTAAACGTTCACGCCGTTTATCCCCGAAGGGGTTGGCAGAGGTACCAATACTTCTGAACTCACATGGCAAGCGCCATCTAGTTTCCAGAGCAGGTACCCACGTTTTGCTTAGACAGTGTACTCACGTGATAGAGGCAGGCCTATCGCCGTTTTGTACGAATACACTGTCACATGACTAAGTACAACTCAGCCATGTGGGTTTCCTCACGATGTTTTCCCTCACCGTTAACAACCATGATAAATTAACCACACATATGACTTTAGAAAAGACAAATTGGTTTAGGCCCGACCCAGGATTGGAACTCACACCGTTCTGTTTTCGGGCGGGTGTTCTACCCACTGGACTATCATGTCGCTTTGATAATCTTGCGAATAATATAATTGGTCGACGGAAGGTCGCAAAATATTAATAATGAGGGGAGGAATGAGAGAAAGCAGCAGGCGATATTTACTGATTAAGTGTTCTTCACTCAAGACGAGGTGAGGTGAAAGCAAAAGTTATTTTCTTCTCTGCACAGTCGCAGTATTCATGAAATATATTTACCATGCAATTAATAAAGAATTAATCTTCAAACGTGTACCCTGTCCTTTAGCACTAAATTTTCCCTTTGCTAGCATTTCCAATATTTTTCGAAAATTTTGCCTTAGTGATGCAAAGCTTTAGCTGGTCCTTCTCGAGACGGTGACCTGTTTTTAAATAGGTTAATAAACAATGTACATACAATTCTATATCATAAATGTTGTAAAATGTTAGTAAACATATAAGTCTGTCTTTAAATCCCTATACTATGATATGTTTATACGGCGACATCAGTATTATCTTATATATTCTTCTTTTTAGTAAAAAAAACCTTTATTTAGTTAGATTGTCAAAAATGAAAGCAAATATCAGAAAGCCCTTAATTTTGAGCTTCATAGAGAAAGACCTGTGTTATGTCGCTTGTCGCTCGTACATCGCTTCGTGAATATTGTTTTATTAAATTGAAAATAATACCACGAACTCGAGGCAATATTTCATGAATTAATTTAATGGGTTCAGAACGCTTTGTTATTTATACTGTACAAGCTCTTACTCAGTAAGTTCAGTGTATTATATTGAGTATAGGTAAAGTATAAAATAGAAGAAACGTCCTCTCTACTTCTTTTCGGGATGAAAACTGTTTCTATTCCACAGTTTTAGTTTTTCTAAACATTTTGCCTGCAAAGACTTCAATGAAATTCACGAAGTATAGATCAATACTATAGCCGAACATTTAGGAATATACTATTAAACTACAAAGTGTACAACATCGATGATGTCCGTGGTGTAGTTGGTGGATAACTAACTTCTGGATACAGCGTTATCGTTTTGAAAAAAAATATTTGATGAATATGGATGTTTGCTTAATGCGCCTTGAATTTTATTTATATGCATAAATAAAGAATAAATAAAGGAAAGAAAAATCGATCCCGCGACCTCGGGTATACGCCCCGACGCTCTGCCAATTGAGCCACCGTGTCAATGGCTGCCAGCGCGAAATTCTCCAATCCTTTATTTCTTTTACACGTGTTTATTCTTTATTTATTAGTAATAATCCCCACATTAGGTTTTCATGGAAAAAAAGATTTAAATTTATTTATATGTGTTTTATAAATTATAAAACATTCAGTCAATTTAGTATTCCATACCACGAGTCATTAAATTGTTTTAAATTTGTGGCTAACTTGATATCTGCAATATGTGTTTAATATAGGTTTTACTTATTGAGTAAACACATTCGAGTAGTCTCACGATTATTTCTCTCGGTAAATGACGAAGATGATATCTGGAAATTCTAAATATGGAATTATTTATAGTTTTTAAGACAGGGTTCGGTTTGAGTTAGTGAACACTAGAAATAATATCATTAATTCAAGGAACATCTTTGCTCATAAAACTAACGAAGCGCTTGTGTTGAAAGCTGTAAAATATTTAGAGGATCAACTGTTTTACAGCTATCTTTGAGTAGGGATACGGATACCAGATCTAGAGTTTAAGACTTCGCATAAAAGTAAGTTTCAAAAACAAAAATAAAAAAATGTCCACCTCATTCGATTTCCTTTTATAAATTATAGTATGGATATTCGGCGCGAACGTTTGAGTCTTTAGTATGGGTTTAATTTCGTAATGGGCTCAGCATATAATTCCTATTAAGTATCTACTTAAAGGAATCTCCAATCGAGCGATAATATTTCAATTGTGCACATTATTTATCACGTCTCCTTCATCCTTATCTTTTTTGTGAGTAAACCAGTACGGACTCCCACAATTCCCACATATTTTCGACATTAGCATTCTTGAATCCGTCTTTATGAAAGTACAAATTCCACACTGAAGACAGCTAAATTATACAAGAACCATAGTATAATAACAATAAAATGGCAGTGTATTCCGGGCAGACATAAGGGTTGCTGTAGAGGAGCGACGGAACCCGGAAGACATTGTGCATGGTCGCCGGCCGCGCCTGCAGATGGTATGCTGCTCAACGGGTCTAAGAAATTGTGCTGGTTTTGTTATTATGGTAAGCTTATGATTTTCGGCAGTTTATTTTGGTTTGAAACTGTAATGAATTCGGTGCTCTCTTACGTTTCGTGTATACAAGTTTAAGCAAGAAATAAAATGGTTTTGATGCAAACATTCTATTAATCTGAAAAGCCTTTTTCACCTACTTTTGTAAGTCTCCACTCCAGCCATAAATTGAAAATCCCCATAACTCCAAATCTTAACCGTCTGCCTTTCGGTCGCGGCAAGATAATAATAATAGTGTAGGTAGGTGCGTAAAAATAAAAACAATATTACGAAATAAAATAATGTATCAAATAAATCTACAAACTATAGAAAATCAGGAGTGTGAAGGAAATCGTCTTTCTGGTGCCCCTTCAACGGCAAATCGTCACTACTCAGAAATTTCTCTCTTTATCTTTATACGGCCAGTTGATTAAGCGTTAATATAAAACTAAAAATACACACATTCACAACCACGTATTAAATATTTTCTATTCTAAAAATAAAGTTGTATTTTATTACAGCGATGGAGGGTAGTACACAATTTACCGATTAGTTCTAAACGTATCGAGAGCGCGATGTTGCCAACATAACGGGATGATAAATAACCGACACACTTCGATAATCAAATTCGAATTTAGAATCTGTTCTCCCCGCGCTGGCGGTAGGGGCCGATGTTAAATAATCTCAATACAATTCAACATTATTTAAATGAACTTTTGTAGATAGTGGCTCGACAGATTTTAGCTCTGGATGTTGTCGGAAAATATATCTATTTAACAGAAAACGAGTTTGTCTTCAAACAGTGAAGAGAGCATATTAGTATAAGCTATTTGACTGTTATAAGAATACACATTTAGCTTTTAGCTGTGTAGTGTCGGCATAGAATAGCACTACCCCATTTCATTCGGTGGGTGTACGTAAGAGGCGACTAACGGTATTGGGGTTTTTAAGGGATTTTTGGGCGATGCGGTTGGAGACCCATCACAGACAACGTTTATTTTACCATCTTTTCCCCACGCAACTTCCAAAAGTGGCTGAGGAATTTCTGATTCCTTAGCTTTGGCTACCCCTTTTAGGGATTTTTAGCCGTGAGTATATGATTGTAAGAATATACATTTCTTTTATTTCATCAGTCTTAATATTTCTTTCTTAGAGCGATTTGTAATAATGCGAGATCAAAATATTGCATTATTTTACCAAATTCCATCTTCTAAAATAGGTTATTTTGATGCAACTGTCACGTGACTAAAAACGACCGTGATTGGCTATTTCTATAATGACGTAGATTGCGTGTAAACAGACTGTATGGCTTCACTTATTGGTGTAATTCGGAATTGACGTCACTACGTGCCACAGCCGCCATATTACTTAAAGTCGCGTTTTCGCGGCACATTTGAATATTGCATTTTCTTTTTCGATTTTTTAATAAAAGAGCTAAAATAAAGACAGAAAAGTATTATTTTACGGCTTCTCATAAACAAATAAACACCGTTAGATAGTTTTCAAAACTTTGTCAAATAGCATATTGTAGTAATACAAATGAAGATTACTGATAACCTTTTATTATAACAAATAAATACTTTTTGGAGTCAAAGATTTTTGGTAACAAGTAGTATTAAAAAATACAAATAAGTTTCTTCTGTTCTTGTAAGTAATATACATACATACATATGTATGTATATTACGGCTTACGGCCATAAATCCCTATAAGGAGTAGCCAGAGCTTCAGAGCTAGAAACTCCTAAGCCACATTTGGAAGTTGATAGGGGAGAAGATGGTAGAAATAAAGTATCGTTGGTGATGGGTCACCTCTTACGGCACCCGTGGATAGACAGGGGTAGTGACATTCTAAGCCGGCACAACACGGCACTTGTAATTAAAGAGTTATAAGTACCTTATAGATTTAACTACTCAAACGCCAGACTTAAAAAGAAAATAAGGATTATAGTTTAATTTAAACAAAACTAAATCATAAAAGGATCACCTCATCCCCATTTACCAATACATATTCGCAAGTCGTTCCGAAGGGCCTTTCGTCACACTCGCGTATTTGTGAGAATATTGAGACCTTATTAACCGTGAACGTTTGCTTTGAGCAATTCGTCACGACGCCACGTGGTCTGAGCTCGGGGTTGCAACGTATTTATTTATATGTAAATCTGTGAGGGTGGGTTAGATAAGGATCATTCAATTATGATGCAGTGTCATCTTTAATAGGTATGCTGTTAGCGTGTATTTATTGGAGAGCGATTTGGTTTAGTTTGATTTGTTAAGTAGATTTTATTTGTGGTATGAGTGTTGGTGTATGGTAAATAAAAATATCAGTTGAAATATAATCATTTGGAACTAAAAGTCGTACCTCAATTTGCTTGTATTTTAAATAATTCTTTATTTCGAATTTCCAACAACTAGCAGATACATTCAGAAATATGTTACAATATATAAAATATACAACCTACGCTCATGATAATTTAAAAACAACATGACGACGTTTTAAACAGTAATAATTGCGCTTATACTAATCAAGATAATAAAAATATAGTCAAATATACAACTGTGACTAAGAACATCTGTAAATAACATAAACCTATTTTTTTTAAGTTGATGTGTTTTTATAGTTTTAACCGAAATAACGTTTACACTCTGATGATCGTTAGATCGTTAGAATGAAAACAATACACGTTTCTATCTCTGCTACTCCTTAGCAACACTATATTTCAAGCGTGTAATTTTAAGTAAATGATTGGAAAATTTAATGAATGTGTATTGATTGTTGAGTACAAATCAGAATGTGGGAAACGGTTTTAGTAACTATACTGACTCTTTCTGCTCATAAAACTATGTTTTCAACACTGTCAATTGCAATTTTATAGTCACGTAAAATGGCATATAGTCACTATTTAAACACTAAATATGGTAGGAGATTGTGACAATATTTATTTAAATCCAACACGATGAGGGCAAAATAAAATAAGGAATTGGAACGACAGTATTCAGTTCCGATATATTTTTATAGAGCAAAACACTCGCATCGCATCGTATCTCGAAAGTCGCAACTCAGTAATATGGAAGCAATATTCAAAATATATCTCGGTTTGTATTTTCCATCGCATTTGTCATCGCGCGCTGTCTACAAACATACTTCTTAACATACAGCGGGTTTTTTTTTTACTGAAAAATATAATACTTGACGGAGTTTTAGAAATGAGATTTAGGACTCTTTGATGAGACTGATTTAGAAATCCAGACCTAATGACACGCTGAAAGGTGCTATGACGCCAAATTGAGAATGAAATATGTACGGCTATAATTATTTGAGCGATCTGGCTGTCAATCAAAGGTGCAGTTGATGAGGGTCTTAAAACTATGTTGTTACGCGAAAATAGTCTTCAAGTTTGAGAAACTCTAAGCTTCTTTCTTTCAGCTAATGGCATCTATCTGAGAAAGGAGAGATAGCCAGCGTGATAAATCAATTAGACGTAGAATAGCGTAAACGGCTATGCTTTAGTGATTGGGCGACTCGCTTGCCGATTCAGCGTCGTCGGTTTGATACTCTGTGAAGACAATAATTGTATGCTTAATATTATTATCTTAGTCTTACATACATACATATAGTCACGCCATTATTTTCCATTGGAGTAGGCAGAGACTATTGATCGCCACTTTGTACGATCCTGGCAAACCTCACTAGCTTCGTTTACATCCATCAATCTTTTCATACATACTCTTTAATTCTTCATACTTCGGACGCCGGCCTCTTTGAGCACACTATTTGGTCCCGATGTGGCTCCGTGGTCATCTTCTACTCACATTACCTTATGTTTGTTTCTTAGTCTTAGATATCATATATATTCTATATGTATTTAGTTTAGTAAGAATTCCGCCTAAATCCGTCTATTAGCAGATGATGCTGATATAGTGTTCTTTACCACAATTCAATATTATATTTTTCAAGGGGCTTACTAGATCTGTGTCATAAGTCTGTGTATGTATATATTAATAAATCTTGGTCCTATAGCCACAGAATGAACGTTTTACTAAAGGACATTACCACATGAACTCCCCTGTTCCACTGTCCGTTTTTACCTTTAGAACGTCTGGTGTGGTCTGGTATTTGCACTACGTAAAATATTTATTAGAAATGATATTTATTAATATATTAATAGCACAACTAAAATGATGAAAGTATTTCCCCAAAATACACATTGAAAATGGTGTCTATCTGAGGTTTAGGAAGAAAACTATATCTTAGCTTTTACAATGTCATTACTAGAAGCTTATTGGTCTTACAAAGTAGACAATTTAAACTTCTACTACTAAAACTTGTAAAAACTGACACATCCTGTATAACATCGCCACTGCGTAGGGTCCTCCCGACCCCAATATGAATATTATCTATTGAATTATGTCCGCTTCGGTGGGCTAGCTAAAAATATTGTTTTCCTCCTAACCACTCATCTTGGGACATCCTGTATAAACTTTTGTCTTCGACACACTCTGTGAATGGGAAAAATATGTAAGTTTCTTTTGTTACGTATTTCGATGTCGAAGACAGACGAAAAGTTGAGTTGTAAAAGAGATTTAAAGGAAGTTATAGTGTTTAGTTTTTCTTCAGAATTTTCTGTGATTGATTTTTGGAGACTTGCGAGAAAATAATATGATATATTAATTCTTCACTACTTTCACAATCATTAAAACACTATTGTTAATTAATTGGATCATACACCATATTTGTACTTGATGCATTTATCTCACAGGAAAGGGAACTATCTACACAGAGACCCTTATCTATAAAATAGCTCTGAAAGAGTATATTAAGTATTTTCGGTAAACTTGCTTACTTTTAATTTAGTAATAAGAATCTTCATCATGAAAATTGGCTGTAGATAAGAAATAATTATTTCGACCAAAAGCAATAATATGTTATACGTGTAGCCTTGTATCAGATAAGGTGTCGAGGGAGATTATAACTAAAACTCAGTTTGGATATTTTTTAGAAAACCTTACTTCCGTACACACTTAGCCAGCATTAAAAACAGTACTAACCAAACCCCGACAAATGTGAAACAAAACGCTAATTTACATTAACAATACTAAATAGTTGATCTACTCATATTAACACTTCCCATACACATTTTCTATGGACGTCAACCCAACCATTCGAACTCATTTAGCATCAGTTACATTTAGCACATCACAGTGACAATTAAAACATTTTCAAGCAAAATGACTTTTAATAAAATAGACATAAATGATATTTTAGAACAACAAAAATAAAGTCACCCATAGAATCAAAATAAAGCCATTGATACACCTACAATGCGTGACGTATAAGATTATATGGGAACAAAAATGTCCTATTCGTCACGGTATATTTGTGACGCTCGAGAAAGCGTTTCTGTAGGGTTGTTATTCATGTGATCTGATTTGATTTTCCTATTGCTAATCGGGAAATATTGTGGGAATCCTTGGCGGGAATATCCGTTTTGTCAAGCGTAACTCTTTTTGGGGACATAAATAGATGATTCATGATTCTAACGCGTAAGAGAAAAGTCTAGAAATAATTTAATTACAAAAAATGTTGGATCTATTTTTCAAAGAAAATGAATTTATATTGAAGCAATGTATTTTGCCTATGACGTATTGGAACGAGTTTATGTGACTTGTAACTGAATTTTGAAATTAGTAAGGTATTTTTTTCTTAAACAGAAACAGAAAAAGAACTTAGTCAAATTGATAAATGAATTGAGAAAATAAATACATAACAAAAGTTGGTAATAAATACTAAAAAAAACTTTACCTTATCGTAATAAACAGCTATATTGTGTCGGCTTAGAATAACACTAACCCATAACTTATCGCAGATGTCGTAGATATCGACACAGAAACTTTAGAAATCTGAAATATTCTCTGAGTCGTTTGGAGTGGTTCACTAGTAAACTACGTGTATATGTATCCAATTGACAAGACAAAATCGTATAAATATAGGAAAAGAAAGTCGTTTTTTGTTTTTTTTTCTATCCACTACAGAAAGATTATCAAAAGTTCTTTATGTTATTTTTATTTATTTACTCCCTGTATATTCCTAAAATTTTAAAATTTAAAATTAAACTTGTAGCAAGTAACCTTTCTGATTTGATAAATCTATGCAACAATGTGAAGACTGACGTAATATATTTTATGTTATAGGTAATTTCCCTATGATGACCAGTCACGGTGGGTCACCCATTAGGGGTCTGGAGACTCTATAGGATTAGTAGTCGTTGCGGTTGGAAAAAGTCAGCAACAATTATTTCGATTTGGTTTTTGTTGATTAAGAAACAACTAGATAAGGTTATACCCCAACGTCGTGCTAACAACAGGAATAAGCGTGGTACCGTCCCAGCAGCCTCGTGCCCCTTGAAGGCTGCAACACCGGTACTGGATATTTATATATCACGAGTAGCTCCACAGATGACGCACAATGATATCTTGCGTCACATTGAGCAGACGAGCCTCGGTCCCATAACCGTGCTCAACATCTCACGTCTGGAGCCCAGTAGGCCTACTAACTTCGAATCCTACTGGCTCCAGGTTCCCGCAGTCCACGAGAAGATTCTGCTAGGAGAGAATTTTTGGCCTGAGGGAATAGTGTTCCGGCGCTTCAGGGCTGCGCATCAGAAATCAAAGCCTCTGCCTACCAAGTTGTAAAATACTAACATAGACTAAGTTTACTAATATTATATGGACCTTGTTGTCTGAAAATAAATGATTTATTTATTATTATTATACTCAAACTCAAACTTGCCGCCTATCCCGGAATGGGAATACTTCTGAACTTCACATGACATAGTCACCTGATGTTCAGACACCCATGGTTTGCTTGGACACTGCTCTCACGTGATAGGGGGCAGGCCTAACGCCGTTTCGAACGAATATACTACTAACCATAACTTAGCCAGGTGGGTTTCATATTGATAACAACCATGATAAATTAACCAAACACATGTCTTTAGAAAAGACAAATTGGTTTAGGCCCGACTCAAGGTTCGAATCGATGCCTCTCTGCATGATAAACACATGTTCTTACCACTGAGCTGTCTTGAATACAATTTTAGTTAATCTATATTTTCTATATTTAACTTAAGATTCAAAAATTTTAAGGAAAGTTTTTGGGAACATACATACATATACTCAAGGCTATAAATCCCTAGAAGGGGTTGCCAGATCATCATTATTAAAAATTTCTTGGCCACTTTTGTAAGTTGAGTGGGGAAAGGATAGTAAAATAATGGTTTTTAGTAATGAGTCTCCGGCAGCATCGCAAATACTAAAAACTTAAAAAGCCCCAATACTCTGAGTCGTTTCCTACGAACATAAAGAAAAGGGGTAGTACTATTCTGAGCCTACTCTACACATCCAACATTTTAACCTAGCTAGTGTTTGAGAATATTTTTATAATTAATTTTTTAGCAGGTGGAATACTCGTATAAAATAATATAACCGATTGAGTCATGAAGAAATTTAATTAAAGGTGATAGATTTTCTAGTACATCTAATTGTTATATTTACAAAATTAGTTTGATAAATACTTAACAGATAATATTGCACTGAAAACAATTCAATTATACAAAAATTAACAACAACAACAAGAGTTTTATTGTAACTACTAAATTCACAAGAAATTTCTGTAACTATACATTGTTTATTTATGAATAACGGAACTACCATTGTGCCCGAAATATTGTTTACTTTTTTTGTTGCAATTCTGTGGTAAGTCATCTAAGTCACCCTCCTTGTCTTGATGGGCAGTCATGTGTCTAGTCAAATGGTGCCGTTCTCTGAAACTTTCATTACAAACAAGACATTTTAATTTCTCCTCCCGTTTTCTCCTATTGGGATCCGCAACCGATTCACTTTTATGGTGCGTTCTCATATGATAAACTAGGTCTGACGTCATTCTAAAACTGATATTGCATTTAGCGCAAACGTTTTGCGCTGGCAAAGAAAAGGCTGCCAAAGTTGGAGGCAACAAAGTACTTAGTAATGCGGCCGCGGGGTTGACTATCATCGAATTAACAGGTTCCCTCGGTTGCACGGGAAGTTTAATGAAATCTGGACTCGGTGATTGAAAATTTTGCACCGCAAAAGGATACGCCGATCCTGGTGGTAAATAGGACGGCATGTCTGGTCGGAACGGTAGGAAATTCAACTTATTAGCAATTTGTTGTGATTTACCGTCACCATTCTTATCTTGATAATCCATTTTGTTGAACGCTGGTGCTCTCGAAGACATTGCACTTTCTCCGTAATTAGAAGTAGGTGATGACAAGTTTTGATTCTTGAAGAAATTGTTGCTATTCAATAAATGAGCCGAACTTAATAAATTGTTAAATCCCAAAGGCTTGTTAAATGCATTTGATGGTGGACTCCCGGCGGACAAGGGCGGGCTTATCGAGTTCTGATACATCAAATTATCTGGACTCACTGAATGTGGAGATCTTAATGCATAATTGGCAACTTTCGTGAACGCACTTTTTGGAGACATTTCAGCCATTTTTTCCGAGTATCTTGGGTCATACCTTGCTCTTGTCTGCATGCTTATTATAGCTGGATCATCAAAAATCTTGTTTTTATACGGCGATTCGGGTAAAAACTTCGGTTTAGCTGCACTCTCGTTTGAGTTGGGGCGGCTTCGAGAACGATCAGAGTTTTCTGAATCGCTACAGTAAAGTGTTTTGTTTGGGTACTCGTCTGTGCCGACGTCTATGTTACCATCGGATCCGAAACTGGGAGACATATTGTTGTTTCCACAACTATTATCGTCAAAGTTAAGTTTGTCCTCAACATTTTCGTATATATCTTGAATTTTCTTTGGAGGCTGTTCCCACTCTTCTCTCGCGAAAAGTTGTTTGGAAACTCGGAGTTGCTTCTCAGGCTGCTTCTGCCTTAACTTTTCGTCAGGCATCATCAGGAAAGCCACATCAAAAGATCTCTTGGAAGTCTTGGCATGCCCCAAAATTGTCGACTGCATCTCAGTTTTGGACACGTGCGAAGTTCGGGCACTTTCAACACTTAAATTAGTAACTTTAGCGTCCGGCGACGTATCGTCATAAGTATGATAGCTCTTTTGCACGTCCATTGTCATTGTACAATCATTTAAAATTAAAACTTAGAACACCAAAACTTTCCGCACTTATATCGTAGATTCGTCAGTTGAACACGCGTGCGTACAATACGGTGGTAGTCTCACAAATGCGAGGTCGACATAAGGGTAAAAATATATAAAGTGGGGTTTTCTACCCTTTGAAGTTGATGGGGCGTGGTGATTTGAACCAATGGGGTGGCGCGGAAGGCGGATGGTTTTGTTATTGGCCAATGAGTGAGGAGTATAGCGACGCAGAGCAAGAGAGGTTTATTTAGAGAATTAGCGGCAAACAGAGGCTCAATCACTAGGTCAAGATAATAATACCGCTCTGCGAATTTAAGCACATTGAGTTTTTCATACAGTTTGTAGTGTTTTAATATTACAAAGTTTTAAAATTGGATATTATAAAATAAACAAAATTATGATATTTGTAGAACTTTATACTTATTGGTAGACATATAAGTAATGTTTTAAAATACTTTGTAATACATACATACATACATACATATACTCACGGCTATAAATCCCTAGAAGGGGTAGCCAGAGCTAAGGAATTAGGAACATACTTTGTAATACATACGTATAAATAAATATTCTCATGTTTACAATAATATTTATATTTACGTATGAACTTTTTAAATAGCAAATCGATTAAGTGAATAAAAAATAGGGTAAGAAATACCCGCGATTATCATTTCCATAAATACGTTTTATAACATGACATAAAAAAACGATACTTCCTTGATGGGCAATCTAAGTTCGAGTGTATGGATGAGATTGCGACTAATGCTATTAACACAGACGCTTCTCCTCAAATTGATATTCTGTCACTTTCTATAATCTTTGTTCTGACCCTTAAGCTGTTGTACATAAGTACCATTTTTGTTAAAATCTTACAAGCAAGGCATTTTGGAAAAAAACTTTCGAAAAAGAAGTTTATGTACAGGTATTAGAATCCATTTCAGATTACAATTTTCTTTCAAGTCTGGTAACGATAATAAGATTGGTGAAGACGGTAAAGGAAAGTCATTTGTCAGGTTTTAGCCATTTTTTTTCACCATTCGGTTACGTTCAATGAAAATCTGTTCCATCTATTTTTGTGGTACGATAAAGAAATTATTTTTTAGGGAAATATTATGCTTTTATGTCATCATGTTAATGATTTATCTTTAATGGAAGAAATGGTTTAAGTGTTATATCCACGGCATGGTTGGTAGGTGGCTTCTGCGATAGCTTCTGTATTCGGAGGCCGTGGGTTCGAATACCGCTGAGAGCATTTATTTATGCGATGAATATGAATGTATGTTTGTTAGTCTTGGATGTCAATCACATGTATATGATTATTGTGTATGTTGTATGTAATGTATATGATTATTGTATCTGCCAAGAAGCTGAGATGAACTGTGTAATATCCGTATGTATTTATTGATTTATCTGGTTAGTGAAATAATATAGCTTGAAGCTGATAAAGAAGAATGTTCGGAATTTTCAGCTATTTGTCCGTTACATGCGTCATTAACCGATTTTAATTTGAAATCACGACAACTAGAGTCTTTTCAAGCAATGTGAAGAAAAATAGAATCTTTTTACCAATGGTTTCTAAATTTCCCAGCTGTTTCTGGTTATACTACAAAAAACTGTGTTTTGGAAAATATACTTATAGGACGACCTCGAAGGACACGTTTGGATCAAATAGAAAATGTGCTCAAAAAGGCAGGTGTCCGAAGTATGAAGAATAAAAGAGCATGTATGAAAAGATTGATGGATGTAAACGAAGCCAGAGAGGTTTGCCAGGATCGTACAAAGTGGCGATCGATAGTCTCTGCCTACCCCAATGGGAACTAACGGCGTGAGAATATGTATGTATTGTATGTATGTATACTTCTAGCTATTACAACCCGTGTTTATAATTTAAGTATAATTAAATTAAAGTTTATTCTTGTTCTTAATTTCTGTACATCCTACTTTAATCTTCTGAAATTATCTTCATATATAATTTGATAACAATATTGTGAATTATTTTTCTGTAATATCTTTTATTTTCGGAACTTTTTATTTTTCTTAGCTTTATGCTAAAAAACTAATAAACTGTTCGTTAATTATTCCAATACTTACTTTATTTCTACCATCTTGTCCCCTATCAATTTCCAAATGTGGCTGAAAAGTTTCTAGCTCTGGAGCTCTGGCTATCCCTTTTTGGAATTTACGGCCGTAAAAATATGTATGTATGTATTTTCAAAACTTAACAGTTTATTGCCGTTTAGTGTCGGCTTAGAATAACACGACCCCATTCCTACCCGTGGGTGATCATAAGAGGCGACTAAGGGTATAGGGGCTTTTTAAGTGATTTGTAACCGACTTCATTAACCGACTTCAAAAAAGGAGGTTCTCAGTTCGATTGTTTGTATGTATGTATGTATGTATAATTGTCCGCGATTATCTCGCGTTTGGCTTAAGCTATTTGGATGCGGTTTTCAGAAAAGTATTCGTTACATTTAGGAGAAGGTTTTGGTGCTTTAACCAACCAAAAAAAGAAAGGAGGTTCTGTGTTTGACCTGTATGTATGTCTGTTGGTCCGCGATTATCTCACGTTTGGCTTAAGCTATTTGGATGCGGTTTTCAGAAAAGTATTTGTTACATTTAGGAGATGGGTTTAGTGCTTTAACCGACTCTAAAAGAAAGGAGGTTCTGTGTTTGACCTGCATGTATGTATGTTAGTCGGCGATTTTTCGCTTAAGCGATTTGGATGCGGCTTTCAGAAAAATACTTGTTACTTTCAGGAGAAGGTTTTAGTGATCTAACCGTCTCAAAAAGGAGTTTCTGAGTTTCACCTATAAGTATGTATGTAAGTTGAAGGTTCTTAGTTATTATTAGACAAAGAATTATCAGTTTATGTTATTACATTCAGGAAAAGAGATCTTTAACCGAATCGAAAAAAAGCGGCCAAGAGCGAGATGGACTCGCTAATGAAGGGTACCGTAGCAGCACTAGCAGCAGGTAGGTAACATAGTAATATACAAGTTTTTGTAGTTCGTTGTAAGTTTGATTGACGTGTTATCTACTATATAAATATAAGTCGGGTTTTCCTTCATGACGCACGAACCGATTTCCACGGGTTTGCATTCGTTGGAAAGGTCTCGGGCTCCGTGAGGTTTATAGCACAGAAAATTCAGGAAAAAATCCCGAAGAAAAGTTAGCGGGCTCAGCTAGTTATGAATATATATTATTTTATTGAATCAAACTTGTTTTAATCGATAAATAAATATTACGATTAAGTGAATTAAGTGATAAATTAGGTAAGTAATTTGATTTATGACGTTTCAAAATAGAACTACTGGCTAGATCTCATACAAACCAATTTTCGTTAGTAGTTTGTATAGTAATACACATCATATATTTTTTTCAGTTTTATCATGCCCATATTTTAGAAGTTACGGGGGGGGGACACATTTTACCACTTTGGAAAAGTCTATCGCGCAAACTATTCAGTTTTGAAAAAAATGACATAAGAAACTTCAACATCATTTTCAAATACCTTTTGATAGATAACCCACACGTATAGGTTTGATTAAAAAAATTATATAGTTTCAGTTCTATGTATGGGGAACCCTAAAAATTTTGGTTTTTTTTCCAGATTTCATTTTAAAATCTTAATGCGGTTTACAGAATACATCTACGCACCAATTTTCAATAATGTAGTTCTTATAGTTTCGGAATAAACTGGCTGTGACATACGGACGGACGGACGGACAAACAGACAGACATGACGAATCTATAAGGGTCCCGTTTTTGCCATTTGGCTACGGAACCCTAAAAAGGAGGTTCTTAGTTTGACCTATAAGTATGTATGTAAAGTTATCAATACTAGACAGAGATTTATCAATATATGTTAATACAGTTTTTTTATTAGTAATAAACAGAGTTACTAAATTATTAAACAAAAAGTATATAAAAACCATGAATAAATTACTCTTAATTATATAATACTCCTAAATATTTAAGAAAAATAATTATCTATTGGAACATCATGTTTTTCATCCTGGTCATTTCAATCAAGGCTCTTTCGTCATGGGGATGGTTAAGTAATTTCTTTGAATCTATATCATTTAAAGCCATCTCATCAAGGGATTTTACACGACTCAACGCTACATATATATTTCAGTGTTTCTTCGCATTTATGATAGACGAACTTCTCTTTGCTCATCTGTTTCGGCAGCAAGAGCAGCACGCTGACGATCTCTCTCATTCTGAAGTCTTTGTTTTTTTTCGTTGGGTGTTTCGTTCTCCCTTACGTGACTTTTCCTTAAAGCATTCTTTGATTTTCTACCTAGGCCCGCAGGTAAACAAAATAGTAACAAGTAAGCTAAAGTCAAAATAACAAATATTATAACTAAGTTCCTGTTAAGAAAAACTATAAAATAAACGGACAGTAAAACTTATCTCTAAAAAACTATCACTAATTCACTATTCACTAAAAATACTCAGAGTGAATTAAGAACTTATCACTAAAAAGTATGAAATAAAAATGAATAACAAAAACTTTAAATTAAAAACTAAACAGAAAAAAAAAACAAATATTGTTTCTTAAAACTATATTTTTATTTTTTAATTAAAAAAGAACCGCTTTCAAAAATACAACTGAAAAGAATAAAATAACTTTTATTTATTTTATTATGTACACCTCTATTCAACTTCTTCTTTTTGAAATCGGTGCCAAACCAATTTTCATGACAAAGAAGAACGAATATTAGTGGCCCGCTCAAGTGGAGTGAGTTCCCCTCCCCATCACAGCGATGTGGTTGGAGACCCGTCACCAAAAACATGTATTTAAACCATCTTCTCCCCAATCAACTTCCAAAAGTGGCTGAGGAATTTCTCATTCCAAAGCTCTGGCTACCCCGTTAAGGGATTTATAGCCGTGAGTATATGTATGTATGTATGTTAACAGTTTATTCGTCTTTTTATCATAAAGCTTAGAAAAGTAAAAAATTATATAATTAAAGGATACCTATCGATCTCCAACGGCATAGCCCACAAACAACCAAAAAAGACCACCATAAACTTAGTCGCCTCTTATGACCTCGTGGGTAGAAAGGGGTAGTGACATTCTAAGCCGTCACTACATGGCACAAGTTTAGAAAATATCATTTAGTTATAGCCGCCGCGTGCACGCGCAACATTATCGTAATTTTATTATAATTCAATACGCGCGGCTCTCCCCTTTAAAAGATTTGATACAATCCGGGCCACGCGTCGCCAATTACTTATCACGGAATCTGATCATCATCTCAATCATAAGTTATATTTATTGCTTAACTTATCTTAGATATGGTAGGGATATGATAACAGAATTAGTGATAAAAACTAACTTTTATCGATTTTTACCTCCTAAAATATAAGTATTGAACCTTATTATCCTCCGTAGCATAAGGCGTGTGAGAACGAGTATGTCATATGAGAAGTGAGATACTGACAGATTATATATGAGCAATCTGTCAGTTTTTCACTTCTCATGTGACAAACGCAAACCTCATGCTAATAGTGCAGGGCTGTATGGTGAAATCGTTGAATGAGTTTATTGACGATAGTTTCACGATGTTCAAGTTGTTTTAATTATCATATTGACCAACAGACGGTAACAGTTGTACTGAAAGACCGGTCCTACACAACGTCATCAGTCCACCTTGGGGGAGAACTACCAATAAGGTAGATGTTTCTTGTTTTAATTCGAATTTTGGTAATATAATAAAAACGTATTTTGTATAAAGTCAGTTATTGTACTCGTACGGGGAGGCCTGCTTTGAGTTTGATTTGGAAATCAGTTAGCAAAGACTTATGGTGCTACTGACATGAAGAACTTATTACTGTTCCATTTTTTACAATTCAGCAATCAATTTGGAAAAAAAACAATTTCACCAGTAAATACTAGTCAAACCAAATATAAAACACAGTCTTAACGTCACTCGTATTTATATGTAAATAATGGGGCTTGTAAATGAATAATTCCTCAATCACTTTTGAAAGTTGAGTGGGGAAATGACGGTAAATTAGAGCATGGTTGGTTTTGGGTCTCAATCTCAAGCCACTCTGTAAAAACGTTATAAGCCTCAAAAATCAAAGTCGCTTCTTACGTCAGCCGCGAAAACAAAAGGGTTATCAATATTTTAAACCTACACTACACAGAATAAACGAATGACATTATAGTTAAAAATCTATTGATGTAAAAGCCTCTAAACAAAACGACACTTACAACGCCATTTGTCTATTCGCTGGACACTGTAATAAGATGTCAGCTGCGACAGGAGTGACTGCTCAGCAAGATTGATTGAACTTTGAGAATTGAGATGTCGTAAATAAGTTTGTCGAGCTTTCCCACGGGAGGAGCTTTATTTCATTTGTCGTTTCATTATTATCGGGTACTGTTTTTCTAGGTGTTTGGATGTCTTAGTTTGTATAGTTTTGTGGTCATGGCGATGTAGGTGAAGTGTAATCTGGTTTCTGTCATGTTTTTGTATTTTCAGTTACATAGATGTTTTTCTTAAATTTTTACCGGTCAATCTAAAATAAGAAACTCTTTATTGCACTATCTCTAAAAGCGATCTGTTTTGGACAATCTTTGCAAGGTAAGGACTATATATTATACATAATATTCGGGATTAACAAGCGAAATATTTTAACGGAACCAGTAGGTGTGCTGAAACGTCGGGCAAATATATCACGTAAGTGGTTAAAAACATTTCTTTGGTTAATCTCGATTATTATATATACTTTCTACAAACCGTGAGTGTTTAAAGAGTGTGAGGACTGCAAAATCAGAGTCATGATAGTTAGATTTACATTTAGTTCATGTACAATGAGAGATTGTGAAGGGTTTATTTTGTTTTCTTCTTCGAGTATTACAATTTGCTTGGACAGAGCACTTATGGGATTGGGGAAAGCCTATCGCCGTTTTTGTTGGAAATATGAACTAACTCATGAATAAGCACAACTCAGCCATTTGAGTTTCCTAACGCTTTTTTCCCTTATTTTTATCAATCTTCATAAATTAATCATGAAAGTGAAAGCCCAAAACAGGATTTGAACTAACGTCTTTTTTTTACATGACAATATATTAACTTTGTGTATGAACAAAGTGTCTACGTTTTGCCTGGCTAGTGAACAGACCGGCGGCGGCGGCGGCAAGTCTTACATAGATTTGCACAAATATCCTCCTCTTATAATGTGAATCAGTTAAGATCAGTTGCGTATAAATCGCCTTTAGTTGCTAAAGTTTTGGTCTGACGGAAAATTCGTGCCAGTACAAGAGTACTAATAATTAAGTAATTGCAAGAGCAACTGAGAGCAAACTTATTTTCATACATACATACACATACATATACTCACGGCTATAAATCCCTAGATGGGGTAGCCAGAGCTAAGGAATGAGAAATTCCTCAGCCACCTTTGGAAAGTTGAGTGGGGAAAAGATGGTAAAACAAAGGTTGTTGGTGATGGGTCTCCAACCGCATCGCCCAATAATCCCTTTAAAGCCCCAATACCGTTAGTCGCCTCTTACGTACACCCACCGGAAGAAATGGGGTAGTGCTATTCTAAGCCGACACTACACAGCTCAAACTTATTTTCATTTGACTAAAAAGGATAATTTTGGCTAAATGATATATTAAATATTGTGTACAAAATAACTAAAACTGATCTTGCTAAAATATTCCAAGTGAGGTAAGCTGTGGACCCATCTGCAACTTTGATTGACTTTTGTTGAGAGTCTCACGGGATCTCTTCAATCAAATGTTTTCTATCAAGAAGTTATTATTACCTTTTGGTTACCTATGACAAATCAGTCTTTCTTTTAATTGCTATCTAACAAAGTTTAAATTAGTAATTCCGTGCTGGATGGTCCCTTATTTCATATTATAGTTTGTGTATTTGAGAGTGTGCTCAAAAAGGCTGGCGTCCGAAGTATGAAGAATAAAAGAGCATGCATGAAAAGATTGATCGATGTCAACGAAGCTAGAGAGGTTTGTCAGGATCGTACAAGTGGTGATCAATAGTCTCTGCCTACCCCAATGGGAACTAATGGCGTGAGTATAGGTATGTATGTATGTATGTACTAGACTGAGTTCTGTGTCAGTTGACAGATTTACTTGTTAAGACTTGGCTTGCTACAATTACTTAAGAGTTACAATTCACTTTTTAATAGAAAACACTAAATTTGTAATGGTTGACTAAATATTTAGTAAAAATTACAATTATATATAATTTCAAATAGAATGACTGTTGACAGTGTATTAGGCCGACATTAGAGGCAATTGTTTTGTGGGTGGTAGAAATGAAGTATACAATGCAAGGCAGTCAAAGCATTTAAAGCAAAATTTTATCATGAAATCCTAAACCTTACTACTGAACCTATTCTTATTGACATTGATCTCAGTTATCGGTACAAATTACAATAATAAGAGATTTATTTGTTTGTAATTATTATAACGAGCTATTAGAATTAGAATAGCACTACCCCATTTCTTCCGGTGGGTGTACGTAAGAGGCGACTAACGGTATTGGGGCTTTTAAGGGATTTTTGGGCGGTACGGATGGAGACCCATCACCAAAAACCTTCATTTCACCATCTTTTCCCCCACGCAACTTCCAAAAGTGGCTGAAGAATTTCTAATTCCCTAGCTCTGGCTACCTCTTCATGGGATTTATAGCCGTGAGAATATGTATGTACTTATGTATGTATTATAACGAATGGCTCCGAAACAGATTGACCCACTAAAATAACATATCGATAAAATCTAATAGATAGCTACAATATTCGAAAGAAACTATCCAAGGTATTTACCTTAAGGGGTTAGCAGTGATCTTGAATAATCAAGTTACCTTTATTTTCTTTTCTTAAAAATAGAATCATCAAAACAGATACTAATGAAATAAAGTGCAAAACTGAGTAAAGTATCCAATAATATCCGATTGCTGTGTAGTGTCGGCTTAGAATAGCACTACCCCATTTCTTCCGGTGGGTGTACGTAAGAGGCGACTAACGGTATTAACGGCTTTTAAGGGCTTTTTGGGCGATGCGGTTGGAGACCCATCACCAACAACCTTTATTTCACCATCTTTTCCCCACGCAACTTCCAAAGGTGGCTGAGGAATGTCTCATTCCCTAGCTCTGGCTACCCCTTCAAGGGATTTATAGCCGTGAGTATATGTATGTATGTATGTAATAATATCCACTACATAGCTAATCCACCTGTGACACCAAACATTGCATTAAAATATGTTTAGTCCAAATCCCTTCAAACGCAATACAATCCCTACAAATGAATAGTTTGCGAACCCGCGTCATTTTTATCAAACAATGGAAAAAGCTTTAGCTCCGAACTCGTCAATCGTTCTGTATTGTACCAGTAAGCTACCCTTTGCATCATCTACCCTTATGATTGTTAGATCTATTGTTGTAATAGCTGCTACTACGAAAGGTACTTTAAAACTACGGTAATAGGGTTTAAAATTATATTTATTGTTTTTATTGTATTCGTTTATGGTATTTTTGTCACCTGTGAAATGTTGACATATTTTAAAATACGAGACTAATGAAAGTTAGGAAAAGGAAACACGCGATAATATCTGAGATTCTGACTTCCATAACCACTAGTTGACATAAATTATTATGAAAAATATTCTTATAAAACGACTTTTTAGCTTTAGATTAAAATGATGGTTTTTTAAATTTTGTTCTGAAAAGGAGACCCAGTTTTCGGGAAGTTAAATCGCTATATTTTGTTTTGTGCTTTTCCAATCCATCTTAGATGGTAATTAATACAACAACAATTTAAATAGATAAATATCTTTAACTAACAATCGATTTGATAGCATTTATCATATTATTTTGTAGTGCACTGTGTATATGCGTGCTGTGTATGTGTGCCTGCCCCCTATCACGTGAGTACACTGTCTAAGCAAAACGTGGGTACCTTCTCTGGACACTAGATGGCGCTGCCATGTGAGTTCAGGAGTATTGGTACCTCTGCCAACCCCTTCGGGGATAAACGGCGTGAACGTTTATGTTATGTTATGTTATGAAAAATTAACATCATTGGAGGTGAAATTTCTTAAAAGCAACTAGACTTTTATATACATTTTAATATATGAAAAATTAACATCAATGGAGGTGAAATTTCTTAGAAGTTACTAGACTGTTGTATAGTATCACCTAAGAAGACGTTAACTGTTATAATCACAAACTGTGCTTTCAAACACATAATGAATGACACTTAATATCTTCTGACGTGAATATTTATATCTACAAAATTTAACCAGGGCCCAGCATTTATAGTTCTATGGACGCTGGTATTAAAAACACCACAGGCGCACTTGCTGCAAACATTCGAGCATATGGTCACAAATACGGTGCCACAATGCGCCCTCATGCAAACTCCACACAACATATGGGTCACGTTAAATGCACTTTCAAAAGCTTCAAATAAGCTCGGTGGACTGTAGACAACTAATGTTTGCAGATGGTTTGAGTGATCATTCATATTTGTGTTAGTTGTTTAGAAAATAGCGAGTACTGACTATAAAAAACTTTAATATTGATTTGAAAACTACTTATAGCCTATGCTGTGTAGTGTCGGCTTAGAATAGCACTACCCCATTTCTTCCGGTGGGTGTACGTAAGAGGCGACTAACGGTATTGTGACTTTTAAGGGATTTTTGTGCGATGCGGTTGGAGACCCATCACCAACAACCTTTATTTTACCATCTTTTCCCCCTCTCAACCTTCCAAAAGTGGCTGAGGAATTTCTAATTCCTTAGCTCTGGCTACCCCTTCTAGGGATTTATAGCCGTGAGTATATGTATGTATGTATGTTATAGTCTCCTATGATTTAAAGTTACGTAAAAAAGACTAAGCCGTGATATCACAAGTTGTTTGTACTAAATTCTCATATGCTTGATTGTTTTAGCTTTCATAGAACTGTCCGAGCTGGACGGAATAGACTATTTCCTTACATAATTAAACAAGTCAAAAAAATACGTAATTTTCCTTTTATTTGCTAAGGGACCTAGACAAAGTTTAACTTCAGGCTTGAAACATAGCTTTCATTCTCTGTTGTACATTTCTCTTTTTTAAGTTTTACGCAAGTGAGATGGCTTAATACCATAAGGTTTTTTAAGAACAAATCTGATTGGTTTGATGTAACAATATTAATTTACCGACCATTGTTAATAAATAAAGAATAAATAAAGGAAAGAAAAATTTCGACACAGGCGGGATTCGAACCCGCGACCTCGGTAGTACGCCCCCGTCGCTCTTGCCAATTGAGCTACCGTGTCAATGGCTGCCTGTGTCGAAATTTTTCTTTCCTTTATTTGTTCTTTATTTATTAGTAATAATCCCCACATGAGGTTTTCATGAACAAAAAGATTTAAATTACCGACCATTGTGTTTTTTTCCTAAAGTAAATAATAGTTGAAATTTTGCAGATAAAAATAAGATATTAAAATACCTTGCTATTATTGTAATATATAATTTTGGAGGCATATGGGTAAAACATATGTGTCGTACATTTTTTTTTAGACTGTATAGTTTAATAAGTTGTTCACAAATATACATGTACCGATACCGCCGATATAAATACACTGCGTTATTTATCATTAGCTATGCGAGCAAAGTAAAAAATAACACCAATAACCTCAAAACCGCACAAACCGTTCCGATGATACAAAAGTAGGCACTTAACGTCGAAACTCACGAGGGGGTTGGCAGTAATACAAAGCCCATTTATTCGCCATATGGACCAGTGGGGCTCCCCATCCCTCGGGACGCTTGTACTATTTGTTAATGAAAATGTAGAAAAAGAAATAGTTTGAATCTATTTTGACGATTGTAGTTTGAGCATTCATGGGTATTGAATGTTTGGCAAAAGTATTTATTTATTACTTTGATTAGGAGTCAATGAGACAAACTTGATAGCTCAGAAGGAACACTACCTCTTCTCATGCAGAAGAAGTGTGTTCGAATCCTGAGTCGGTCCAACCAATGAGTCTTTTCTTAAGTTGTATGTGCGGTTGAATTACTCGTATCAGGTTGGTGACAATGGGGGAAAACATCCAAAGGAAAACTACATTGCCAAGTTGTACTTAGTTAATACTACTACTACACTTCTACACATTACGGGATTTCGGTTACTTGGTGTTCAAACTACCACCTTTTAGACACTGCATTTACGTTATATGGGACCGGTATATCGCCACTTTGTACTAATACACCGCACATGGTTAAGTACAATTCAGACATATGGGTTTTCTCCTTATTAACAACTTTTATATTTTACCACACATTTTAATATAGATATTATCTTAGGCCCAATTCAGGATTTGAAAGCGGTGGTTCTTTCACTGATCTAGCCCGGTTGTATTTCTTCTACGCTGCACAATGACCAGGCGTTATATGATAACCCACTCATGTTAGATCATAATAATAACTGACGAAACAGCATGTATGCAAAATAGTACATGAAGAAAAAGATACATAATACTATTTAAAACAAAAATCATGAAGCATTTTGTGTTGATTTCTTAATTGTAGCAATTCAAGATAAATAACACACCAACCAAAAGAAGAATTAAACTAGTGCATCCTACAAGTTGAACCCGATCCATAAGTCTGCTTGCTAATAAATTATATATTTTTAGGGTGACAATTGCAAGCTAAAACTAACATATAAAATAACATGGAGCTATCTCGGAGCAGTAACCTCATCTACCCACAGCCAGAATTACTGCATTGAGCACCGTTTCATCAGCCATATGTCGCGAAAAAATTGTGAGCGGTTATTCTGACTCGATCGTTCCCGATTTCTACTTGAGAGCTAGTTTGATAGTATCTTCTTATATTACCGAGCTTTATGATCGAGTTAATAAATTGTCATTTTAATGACAAACTGGGCATTGACATACATACACACATATACTCACGGCTATATTTCCCTAGAAGGGGTAGCCAGAGTTAAGGAATTATAAATTCCTAAGCCACTTTTGGAAGTTGAGTGGGGAAAAGATGGTAAAAATAAAGGTTTTTAGTGATGGGTCTCCAACCGCATCGCCCAAAAATCTCTTAAAAGCCTCAATACCGTCAGCCGCCTCTTACGTACACCCATCGGTAGAAACGGGGTAGTGCTATTTTAAGCCGACACTACACATAAAACGGGGAATGAATGGAAAAAAATTGAGAAAAAAATTCAATCACTTTCACAGCAAGCGACCGATTTGTCCAGGAAAAAAAGAGACAGCAGCACATACTTTATGAAATTACTCCCCTTCACGTGACTTTACACACAAGCTTCTTTTTTCAAGTGTAATTGCTTACAAATCAAAAAGGCGTTCCTTTATTAAGAATCTCTTAAGAATCAGCGTGGGACTTCCATTCATACTATGAATATCAGGGCTAAGACTAATACTATAGAAGATAGTTAATTTCACCTGGTGTTCAGAGTACCCACGTTTTGCATGGACAGTGAACTCACGTGATAGGGGGCAGGCCTATCGCCGTTTTGTACGAATACACTGTCACATGACTAAGTACAACTCAGCCACTTCTTCTTCATCTCCAGAACTGTTTACTTAGTAATTATAGTAGCAAATATATAGTAAGATTAGGTTAAGGCTGTGTCATTAAGCTGAGGAATGGCCTTTTCGGTAACATGAACAGTATTTAATTTTGTACTATTTTAATACATTGTTTGACTTTGTGTACCAAAAAAATGAAATTCTTACTTTCAATTTGTTCTCGCATATTAGGCTATTGCATTTTGATTGTTCATTGTTAATTACTCTACTTAAATAAAAATCTGAGTAGTGTCGGCTGAGAATAGCACTACCCCAATTCTTCCGGTGGGTGTAGGTAAGAGGCGACTAACGGTATTGGGGCTTTTAAGGTATTTTTGGGCGATGCGGTTGGAGACCCATCACCAAAAACCTTTATTTTACCATCTATTCCCCACTTAATTTCCAAAAGTGGCTGAAGAATTTCTAATTCCTTAGCTCTGGCTACCCCATCTAGGGATTTATAGCCGTGCGTATATGTATGTATGTATGTTAAATAAACATATCTAAACAGAAAGTTTACTGCCGGCTAGCCAAATCGACAAGTTATCGAACCGTCCAACCCCGAATAACTGCAATGGTAATTGCATTACTTCAACCCTCAAGTACAGGGGCTGTTTAATTATACTAGTCCACTTTGGCATATGTACCGAAAAGTGTTTACGCGAGCGAATTCAAATGGAGTTCGAATGACGACCACTTTTATTACTACTGCTTTTAATATAATCGTAAGCAAATATTTTTATGGGCAAAATACTGAGTTTCTGTTTGCTTGTGTATTTATTTGATATACATGTAATAGTGGCGATCATGGTGTATGAATTTTATATTGACTGATATATTGAAGATAGTTCTCTATATTTTGTGTAGTGTCGGCTTATAATAGCAAAACCTTCCTCCTTTTCAATGTGAGTCGTATGAAGTGACAAATGTTTGTTATCAAGAAATTTTAGTATCGCACCTACATCAAATATTTCAACTTACTTCCGGTGTTCATAATTCTTTGATAAGAACCAGTAGCACTTTTAGTTTCATCATCAGCCAATAAACGTCCACTGCTGGTCATAGACCACCTCATAGATCTCCACAACGACCGGTCATATGCTGCCCTCATCTTATGGCCCCCTGATTACGTATCTTTTGCGACTGTCGATTGTGTCGCAAGTTGCACGATTGTCGCTGTCAATGTCATAAATTTGTATGCGATCTGACACAATTGACAGCGACAATATTGCAACTTGCGACACAATCGCGGTCGCTAAAGATACATAATCAGGGTGCCGTTTCTCGCAACTTTTACCAAGTTGTCGATCTAACTTGTGGGAGGCCTACCCAACCAAACCCCAACGTCTTATGTATGACCGCCACTATGTAATCTTCCAGTTTTAACGGAAATTGCTTCGGTTCTGCATTCAATTCTTTCATAACTACATCATGATAGAATTCATAATTAAATACAGTGAAACCGATAAGCGTACCACAGCTAATCAAAAAAATTAAAAACATTTTAATATTAGTGAGTCTCTAAATAATAGTAAATAACCGAGATACTTTTTTAAAAAGAAGTAAAAGTTGGAACAAATTATAGCTGTTTTAATAAAGTAACAAAGAAAGGTAACAAAAAAGATTTCAGCGAACTTACAAAACGTCTCCATGAAAAGAGGTTCGAGCGGGGCTGGGTCCAACGGCGAACAATATGAGGTTGAAATATGGGTTCAAGAAATCCTGCCCGTTCAACGGAAGAGAAAAGATGAACTGAAAAAATCTAGGCGGGCGGGCGGGCCGGCTTATTGTGTTGGCGTGCTCGCTTTCGTTTTGGTTGGTGGCCAGTAGTATTCATAGCTGGATAGCATAGAATAGTTTTCAAATGGTTCAATAGAAGGAAAAATCTTAATTAAGTATCGTCTAAATGCTGAACATTGCAATAAAATGAACGTAATGTATCATGTTAATCAAAACAAAAAATCCGTTGGGTCACCATTGTACACACTTGTTGTAGACCATAAAACCGAAGCGTCACATACCCGGGCGTACAGTAAAATTAATGCACACGCGTACAGTAACTTTATGCTAGGTTTAAAATATTTAATTATATTCTTTAGCTGTATAACTTTAAAACTAAACTAATTACTAAAACTGTAATAAATACCTATAAAATAATTAAGAAAATATTTAAATTTGATGTCAAATTTAACCAATCACACCTCACAATTCTTAAATCACTGACATGGACAGATATCATACTGAACGCTAATACATACCTACTTACATCATTCCAGGCACCTTGACACTACCCAAAGCCATCACCCAAGAAGAACAAGCACGAGCGCTGTTTTATCGACACGGTAACGGTTAGAATGAGATGGCAGTATACGATACTAAGTAAGTGCGTAAGAGATGGCAGCTTTATCCCACGCGATTAACTAGTTTAAACACCGCTCGTACTAGCCGGGCGGGATAGAGATAACGATCAGTATAATAAGGCCGCCGGACAGGAAGTGCCGCGTGAATAATTGTTCACAATTGTCGCCGCCGGGAACACGGGAAAATTAGCTGCTTATTTATATTGTTACTTTGTTTCACGTTATTGGGTACCAGCTAGAAAAAATGATATTAACGATTATTGTCCTTTAAACATTATTTTAATACTGGTCTTTTGGTTTTACCTTCCCTTATATAGACAGAAGTAAAGTCAGTAAGATTGTAATCATTTCGGATGAGACTTAATCAATGTTTTCTATAAGAATACATATTTTGGTTAATGCTGAGAAACTTTCACCAAAGATTTATACTATCAGCCTTAAATAGTTGTGTGCTAAATAAATAAATATTTCATTTTTTTAATGTATTTTAGGTACTTGCTCCATCGGTTAACGCTTATTCAAACTGAAACGATCACGTCGAATATCCCCGAAGGGGTCGGTAGAGGTACCAATGCTTCTGAAAATCACGTTATACTCATACATTATACATTTGCTTATTAATGTTGGCCACTACTTAACCTGAAAACTTAAATACCTCAGCAACTTTTTGAAATGTGCAATGAAAGTTAAACGATGAACATAGGTGATCGGAATCCTATTGAAATTGATAGATTGGCGCCATTATAAGTGGACGACCAATAAATGGTTCCGTGAGTTAACACTTCACCATATCGATTCGTTAATTTTAAATTACCTTCCCTAATAAAATATATATGACAAAATCTATACTAATATATGTTTGAACGCTAGGATCTCAAGAACTACCGAATCAAATTGAAAAAATCTTTTTGTGTTGGATAGTCCATTTATTGAGGAAGGCTTTAGGCTATATATCATTACGCTGCGACCAATAGGATCAAAGCATAAGTGAAAATGTTGCAAAAACGGGGAAAATTATTCATATTTAAAGGCTTCCGTTGTGTGCGCTGCGTAAACGGTTTGATTTACACAAAAAGTATTTATAAAAGAATTATTCCTGTTTAAATTATCTAAAAAAATGACTGAGACAGTATATGTTCATCTTTTAAGATTGACTCCATCATTGATTGAATCAAATTCGGACGAAATTAATGCATTATTGCCAATTATTTGCCATAATGTTTTATCAAGATAATATTAATCCTTATCTAAATAAATGTGTTGTTGATTAAGAGTATTTAATTGTGAACAAAATTGTCCTTGACATCAATTAATTTAAATTAACATCTTAAAAGATAATACAATTTTAAAATTACTCCGCAACAAAATTGACACGCGTGCATGAAGCGCAAGACAAGACGGACTGACTGACTCAGTATCAATGCTCAACTTAAAATATATATACAAATTATAAACTTAAAATATATAAAGTAAAAAAATTGTGAGGACACTATGAAAAACACTTTTCCTCATCGCATGGCAAAGACCCTCAACGGGTCAGTTAAATAGTTCAGTTTGACGACGTGAAAGTCTACACTTTTGACAGTACGAAGTCTGTCGGGTCAGCTAGTTAATTATATAAATGAAACCAATTAAAGTATAACATTAGAAATAAATCCGCAGTTAGATCATAACTCATAACACTAGGGCGCTCGATGCTAAACATGATCAGATCTTAAAACACATAAATTTAAATTTAGAATTTCACCCTTCTATTGTCATATTGCTACATATATAAATGTAGCGCTGTAGCGCTGAATTCTGCTGTTCGGTGCCTGTGTGAGAGGATAATATTTTTTGTGAAATATTGACAAAAAAATGGTGTGCATGCTTAGTATCACGGCTATAAATCACAACAAGGGGTATCCAGAACCTCAATATTAGAAACTCCTCATCCACTCTTGGCATTTGATAAGGAAAAAAATATAAAACAAAGGATTGCTTATGATGGGTCATCGTGAATATATATATTATTATTTGAATTGATTGATGAATTTATTTTGAATTGATATAGGGATATTATAAGGTGCATTTAGGTTTATTATAGAGGTTGCAAAATCTGGGCCAGATATGTGACTGTTACATATATCGTAGAGTAGCTACCTGTCCAACAGAACACGCCTTACTTAAAGGTTTTGGATTAAATTTCGGACACATGATTCCTTGTAGCTATTGTAACCAGTCTTTCTCACATACACATTTTTATTTAATGCCGTGTAGTGTCGGTTTAGAATATCACTACCCCATTTCTACCCGTGGGTGATCGTAAGAGGCGACTAAGGGCATAGGGGCTTTTTAAGTGATATTTGGGCGATGTGGTTGGAGACCCGTCACCAAAAACATTTATTTATTATTACCATCTCTTCCCCAATCAACTTTCAAAAGTGGTTGAGGAATTTCTCATTCCAAAGCTCTGGCTAACCCATCAAGGGATTTATAGCCGTGAGTATATGTATGTATGTACACTTTTATTTATTATACAAATATGTAGTCAGTCAAACTTACGTAAACAAATGTACTATTATTGTTTCTCATCCAAATTATTATTATTATTTAATAGTCATATTAAAATTTATTTTCGTTTTTTTAATCAATAGACTGGACTCTAGTTTAAATAAAAAGGCATTTATGAAAGAATTTTTAATATAAATAAAGCTAAATAGGATTGCCCGGATCTTAGAAAAGGGTTTTACAATAGCCAAAGCCAAGCCAAATCGGAAATATACATGTACATATAAGTAATTCAGTTATATACAACATAATATATAAAAAAACACCACAGAACCAGGGCAATTTTGTTTTGGACCGTATCCTGATCTTGCTTTTCCTAAGAAATGTAAACATATCAAGCAAAACCCAGAGTTGCTTCCTACGCTAGCATAATTTTATCGATGACTTATATATCTAAAAGGATGTTGAAATAAATAGCACTGCTAAAGTTCTAGCGCTAAATCGGTAAACGGGCAGCAGAATTTAATAGAATTTGGCATATCTCACTAATGGAGCAGCCGTAATGAAATCAGGTATTTTTGTTAGTAATGGCAATCCGATCCGAATGATTCATTAAAAGAAATCGCCATTTTTCAATATGGCGTCGTGTAGATGAGAATCTGCCGGTTTATGATCATTGGTTTTCGGAATTAATGTTCTTTCCATTTAAATGAGTTTTTAGAATGTTTGCCGTATGATTTTGTGTTTGTTTGAATTACTATTGTCTGATGTTTGGAGAAAAGTACGTTTTGATGGTAATCATTTGTAATCAAAGATATGCAGACTGACTATCTAAAAAAAGTGACATCACGAACTTATAATTATATCTTATACTCAACTCAAACTCAAACATCCAGGCCGTATATCCCCGAAGGCGTTGGCAGGGGTAACAATATTTCTGAACATCACGTGACAACATTGTCTATGTCATGTACGGCGCATATCACGGTTTTGTAAGAATACACTGTCAGATGACTTACTACAACTTAGTCATGCGGGATTCTTCAAGATGTCTTTCACGAGTTCATAACATACAATTATATAGCCCGTCATTAATCCAAGTTGATGTAACATTTTGCTATTATAAACTTTCAATATCCTGAGACGAAATATGCATGCGGATATGAGATATTGATATGTATACCATAAATGTAGCAAGTTATATTTATGCGGTATATGATTAAATTATTTAATGGTTGTCGAAAGCATGTAGTGCATATTATTGGCCATTTTATTTACTCAGCAACACTTGTGCAGCCCAATCCCAGAAACGTTCAACAAAAACGCGCGCAAACATTCATTTGTAAGAAAAACATAAAACACGACATATTTTAACCCTGCAAACATTTGTGCCATTAAAATAAACGATGGGATATAAATGTCGCGATTAAACAGCGTACAATGTTGCCCTCTCGTATTCACTTATCAATTTCACTGCGCAGCAAAGGGTTAATTTGGGGGAAAGATTACGACGCCAAGATGTATGAAAAGATTACACGCCTATGTTTCTTTACTGTTTCTTTTAAATAAGGAAGATTTGAACATTGCGGTTTTAATTTAAAAGAGAGTATTTAGCAATTTGCATGATGGAGGATGGAAAATCAGCATATAACTTATTTATTGTCCTCATCCTTTTTACTATCGAAGTAGAGCTGAATTTGTAAAATGTAAGGTGTAGAATGCATTTACACCTTACTTATAAAATTTAAATAGCACGACTAAAATAGAAAAAAATAATGAAAGAAGAAAATTTATTCAAATGCCATGGCGTACATACAAAAACGACAATGGGGTAGTGCTATTCAAGACCAGTATTTCCGAAAAACAATATTCATTTAACTTCAATGCATAAATCGTTCCAAAAAACACAGATTTTCGCATAAAATTAATGATGAAATTGCAACGGTATTAAACCGAATTTTGAATGTACCCTCGAAAACAAAAGTTCATTCCATATTCAGAGCCCAGTGGTCTATGACGCCGGCACTCGTCTGCCAAAAATGAATTATTACTACCGCTTTGGAGTTCCGTTTCAAATGCGTTCTAGTTTTTTTTAACACGCTTTAATTTAGGAGTAATTTTATTTCTTGTTGTAAGGTTTAAGCCTGCCGTATTACGGCTAATGGTATCGGGGCTTTTTAAAGTGATTTTTGGGCAATGCTCATCACCGAAAACCTTTGTTATACAATTTTATCCCCAGACAATTTTTTGAAAGTGGCTGAGGAATTATATTTTACATCCTTATTTTATTCCAGCCTTTCTGACATTAATGATTTAAATAACGTATCAACTTAATTTATTATAATTTAAGTTTTCTATAATAATTTATATTTACCTATTATGTTTTTTTTATTGAATTTCGTTATTTTATTTGAGAGTTTTAATTTGATGTTTTTGTTTTATAATTTTGTTGACAATTTATGTTATTATTGTTAAGATTTAAGTGACATTCAGATACAATAATATTATTAATAAACAAATAAATGAGATGAAATATTCCGAAGCTCTGGCTACCTCTACTAGTAATTTATAGTCATGTGTATATGTTCTAATGCTGTATGTGGGTTGAGTAATGTTGTAGGTATGTAAATTGTCTTTCAACTCTAGTTTTTTTGTGAATTTATTGATGCACAATTCCATTATATTACTCGTAGTTATTCCATCATCATCATATTAGTTTCAGTGTTAAATCGTATTTATTGAAGCAATTAAATAATATCACTTATTATACACATCAACATGATGATATTACTACAAAAACAAAACTATAAAAACTTTTCCAAACACAATACATGGATCAAATTAAATATTTTTAAAAATATAAAAAAATACGGAACCCACAAACACAAGTATTAAACATTTCGACACTATCATATTTTCGAGTCGTAGCCAAATCTAGATGTACCCCAGTGCCAAGATTCTCTGTTTCATATGCGAAAATCCAAGCATATTGATAAAAAATACTCTTTTAGCTTAAATAATGTTTTTTGGCCTGAACTTACTCGTATTTCTCTCTTAAAGAGATATGTATTTTCTTCGGAAACGTAAATGATAGTTAAAAGCTCTGTCATTGTATAAAGTTGACATAATTACTTGCTTTATGAAATAAACTAAGTATGGCAAATTTTTTTTGCTACGTGTATTGGCTACTCACCTCGCTATCAATAAATCATAGATTTATGACATAAAGAAATTGGTTTCCAACTTAAATTTTAAGAAATTCGATTGTAAATAATTACAAATTGTTTTTGCCGTTCAACAAAAGTGGTAGAGAAATGGGTGTTTCCTAAATTCTGGCTACCCTTTTCGCATTAATATCTATGAGATTATAAAAGTAATTTAACGGACACACAAAAAATAGAAAACAAACTAGATTCTATTAGAAAGAAATAATTCAACTGATACCTTTAAAATATTCCATTTCAAACATCAAAAATATTGCCGCCTCAAAGAGTTAAATATAAAAATGAACAAAGACAATTAAATCTGTAACAAAACTGAGTGGAGCGTATTATCTTAATCCACTTCCATACATAAACTGTCAGGAAGACGAAAAAAACAACTAAAAAACTCCATTCTTATCACTAATCTTCCCACTCCCTTCCTCCAAACAAAAGGGGAAGCATTGAATACTTAGCATAATGAGAGACATCTACAAAACGTTTAGAACGAAAAGGATAGCTATATCACCGATACTGCTAGAGCGAGAGAGAAAGTTGATGTTTAAGGGAACAATATCGCAATCTTGTTTCTAGCCCATTTCCTTTAATTAGTGGTAAAGGACGAGTCCGATTTATTTTCTGCGGCCAACTGAGATAGCGCGAAATACGTCAGCTTACTGCTTGTAACTGGTTGGAACTGGATTTGAATTAATGAGCGCGTTGAAAAGAGTTTCCGTTCCTAATCTGAGTAGAGTAGAAAATAAGCGTCGTTTTTATGTGAATTTACAATTATAAAGGAACAAATATTCGAACAATAGTCGTTTAAATTAAATTTATTGCTGTTTTGAAATCCAAATATTAATACTTCCTCATAGGACATAGTCATGCAGATCGAACCATCTATGGTTACATAAAATAAATAATTGTCAAAGATATTGGAAATTCAATATATTAAATACATACATTTAAATGGTTTTTCGGCAATGAAGGATAAAAGTTGTTTTTTACCATTTCGTAGTCTTCGTAGCTTCAAATGTGACTACGAATTTTCGTAGGCATATATATTCAATCACTTTGAATTGACAGTTTGTAATGAAAAAATAAATGTATGTGCTGAGAAACATGATATAATTAACGTATTTAAATTAACCTTTTATATATTTTGAGGGTTTTTTACATTGTGATAAATTGAGAAGTCAAAGATTAATAATTTCCTGCGCTTAAAATGTGGTGTTATAAATAATAATACTAACAAAATATAGTAACATGGACCGTGTTTTATATCCACGATGCCCATATATTGTATTTCAGCAGTACATGTAGCGAAGACAGTTATGTATTGAACGATTTTAATAATACATTTATAAACATATTTTAAATAAAATTAGTGTGTATGATTGTAATTGGTTTAAGATCCTTATCCAGATATAATACGGTCTGTTTGTTCCACCACAATCTTCGATATGGCTGGACCGATTTTGACGGTACTTTCACTGGCAGAGAGTTTTGCAAAAAGTACCACAATATGTATAAAGTTAAACCCATGTGGATCCGGAACTATTACTGCGAGTATAAACAAATGTTGGCTTAATTCATAAAATATTAATTTATATATTTACTTAAGCTGTGTAGTGTCGGCATAGAATAGCACTACCCCATTTCTTCCGGTGGGTGTACGTAAGGGGCGACTAACGGTATTGGGGCTTTTAAGGGATATTTGGGCGATGCGGTTGGAGACCCATCACCAACAACCTTTATTTTACCATCTTTTCCCCACTCAGCTTTCCAAAATTGGCTGAGGAATTTCGAATTCCTTAGCTCTGGCTACCCCTTCTATGGATTTATAGCCGTGAGTATATGTATGTATATTTACTTAAAACGGTCTGGAAGAAATAACATTTTTTTTTTTTACTTTATAAAAAGAAGGTTAAATGTACAGTATCTGCTAACCCAGCAAGCTAAGCGTGATACAACTTGCATTGCAAAACACACTTACCATAATTGTACCATAAATTCATAGTTCATTGAGCAAAGAACAGTCATCGATATTTTAAATTCGATTAACGAAAATGGATTTTTTGTGGTGATTTATTTTAATTCAAACGATTCAACAAATGTTCTTTTAAATGGTTAATACACATGTTGTATTGAAAAAGATACTAGAATATTGTTTCGTTGATAAATATGAAGAACTAAATATCTGCTGCAATTATTATAAAAGTTAATTTAACTATTTCTATTCTCAATATACATAAAATAACCTATCTTTAGAGTATTATTTGGGTAGTCTTGCGGTTTTGATTTGCATGACTGAACAAAGCCTGGATGTAATTTTCAAGATATAGTGTTCTTATCATTAGTAACTTGTATTTTATTATGTTAAACACTCTTTCATATAGAATTTTGTGAATGTTGTGAATTGTTGATTTGCCGTGTAGTGTCGGTTTAGACTAGCACTACCCCATTTCTTCCGGTGGGTGTACGTAAGAGGCGACTAACGGTATGGGGCTATTAAGGGATTTTTGGGCGATGCGGTTGGAGACCCATCACCAACAACCTTTATTTTTACTATCTTTTCCCCACTTAAATTTCCAAAAGTGGCTGAGGAATTTCTAATTCTGTAGCTTTGGCTACCCCTTCCTGGGATTTATAGCCGTGAGTATATGTATGTCATATAGAATGGCGCATTTAATACTGGACTCAGATCATTTCATTGAACATTAAGAACCTTGCTTTCAGGTATCCAATATATTCTCGTGGCAAGCTTTTGTCGAACTTAATAAATTCAATTCATGAAGTTTTGTCATAAATAATATTATGACCAGCTGTTGATTAGTTTTTTATTGGTAGACATAACATAACATAACATAAACGTTCACGCCGTTTTATCCCCGAAGGGGTTGGCAGAGGTACCAATACTCCTGAACTCACATGGCAAGCGCCATCTAGTTTCCAGAGAAGGTACCCACGTTTTGCTTAGACAGTGTACTCACGTGATAGGGGGCAGGCCTATCGCCGTTTTGTACGAATACACTGTCACATGACTAAGTACAACTCAGCCATGTGGGTTTCCTCACGATGTTTTCCCTCACCGTTAGCAACCATGATAAATTAACCACACATATGACTTTAGAAAAGACAAATTGGTGTAGGCCCGTCCCAGGATTGGAACTCACGCCCTTCTGTTTTTCGGGCGGGTGTTCTTACCCACTGGACTATCATGTCGCTATCATATCATATATATATATCATTGGTAGACATATAAAGACATATTTTTCTTGTGAAACCTAGAAAAATGTTGTATAATGAATAAGGCCTGCTTAATAAAATGAATGTTATTATAACTGAATAATCAATACCAATATTTAAATAACGTTTAAGATAATAAGATTGATTAGAAAGCATGTCCTAGAGTAGGTAGATTATGTATCACACCTAAATCTCTTACTTGCAGAACTTAATTATGTATCAACTCAATACGTGGATTACTACACAGGGTGGAGCAACATTGTTTGTTAAAGACGATAATACTTTGATGTTAATTGAATCGTGTTGTAAGATAGTTACGTTTATGGTATTGAAATCTCAATTTTTATTTCAATCATGTAAATTGACGCGCAAATTAGCGGTAGTTACTGAATTCATAAACACACATTTTATTATGCGTTATTGTCTCTCTTTCATCCATTTTTTTTTATTAAATATTTCTTGCATCATTTTTTAACTCTATATTTTGATATTTATAATCTTAAGTTCTTATTCTAATTCATAATTGTCAAAAAAGCTCGCTTCAATAACTCCATTCAATAAAAACGAGTTCTCTGCAAAACTATCACGTGTTTTACTGAGAACATCCTCTATAGAGGAATTATACCAAGGTGCTTCGTAATCCAAACTAGAGGATGTCACCGTATCTTACGCTGTGGGAACCACATGGAGTTTGCCACCTGGACGTACCAGATTATATCACCTACAGATTTCAGAGGATCACTTCTACGTTATGTAGTGTTCTATATTGCAAGGTAGACCCGACTGTCCTTATGTGAACTATTCTATGCTACATATAAGACCTAATTATTTATTGAGAAAAACCAACTACTAAGTTTAACTTAATAACTCTGGATGCTCTAAAAACAGGTGACAAACCTTTGAGAGTTTGATTAATATGCTCCGAAACTAGTCAATCGATTACAAATTATATTTTTTCTTTATAAATCTGCAAACTTCAGAAGAAACATTGGTAATTCAAAGGTTTTTTTTTTAAATAGAAGATATATTTTTTTTTTTTTTTTTTTTTATTTTATTTTATTTGGGACATCAACAGCATATAACTTAAAATAACATAATGGTTAACAAAGTACAAACATAAGGCCAGTGACAGATATCCACAGAAAATTCCGACAATACTTACAAAGAAGAAAAACTTAGCAGTTAAAACTAACTAAACTTAGACTTAAACTTAACTTAGTAACAGACATAACCCATAAATGTGAAATAAAATATGATCTACATTTAGATTTGAAAAGTGGGTAAAAAATAACAAAACGGAGATAATAAAGTGCAATATGAAGAGTAATACTGTTATATGAAGGTGTGTGTGTGTGTGTGTGTGTGTGTGTGTGTGTGTGTGTGTGTGTGTGTGTGTGTGTGCATGTTTTATCACTTGTTTCCCTCATCATCCTCTATTAAAAAATTAATGATGTCATGACGGAATTTGGCTTTGGAGGTAGAAAACGGATCTAAGCCACTAAATTTTTTATTGAATACAGAGGCAAGACGGACTAAGGTAGAATTTTGGGCATAATTGGTGTGAACGAGAGGAATGGAGAATAATCTATTGGATGTATGGCGAGTACGTCGTTGAGGAACACAAAAAGAAAACTCTGATAGTAGCGTGGGAGAATCGAGGCGGCCCGAAAGGATATCGTGGAACACCATCATATCCAACAATACTCTGCGATCTTCAAGAGTTATGAAGTGATGCTGTCGACAAGATTCTTCGTACGAGTGACCCTGTATATGAGATCTATAATTCAGGTGTTTCAAGAATTTGGACTGAATACGCTCAATACGCTGGATATAAGTAATGTAGTTCGGAGACCAGATACATGATGCATATTCTAAAATGCTCCTAACATACGCATAATAGATCTTTTTTATGCACCCTATGTCGCTGAAAGGCTTGCAGATCCGAATGACAAAGCCGAGATTACGAAAGGCTCGGCCAACGATGTTCTCAATATGCTTTTGGAATGTCAATTTGCTGTCGAGAATGACACCTAGATCACGGATAGATTCAACGCGAGTGATTGGATGATTATTAATTGCGTATTGATATACAACAGGCTCGGGGCATCTGGAGAAGGATATTTGAACACATTTACTTGCGTTTACAGAGATTCTGTTCTGTTCATAGTATATGCCAAGGCGATCGAGGTCGGCCTGCATCTTATCGCAGTCAATGCTACTGGTGACGTCCAGAAATATCTTTTTATCATCAGCATATAGCAAAAACTTACATTCATGGAATACTGTGTATATGTCATAAAGATAGGCGTTATAGAGTAGAGGACCCAAATGAGAGCCTTGTGGCACCCCCGATGGTATGTCAATAAAGTCAGAATTATGTCCACCAACAACCACAGCCTGTTGTCTATTAGATACATATGAGGTTATCCACCGGTGGAGGTCACCGTGTATTCCTAGATGGAATAATTTGCGCAAAAGGATGACGTGGTCCACTCGATCGAAAGCTTTTTCGAAATCTGTGTACACCACGTCAACCTGTCTGCGCTTATCCATCATGCGTAGCACAATGTTCAAAAATTCTGTCAGATTACTAACTGTAGAGCGCCTCTTAAGGAACCCATGTTGCTGCGGTGGTATTCCGCGGGAAAGAATTGGATAAATACAATTATACACAGCTTTTTCAAATACTTTTCCAAACACATTGAGGATGGATATTGGCCTATAATGTGCAATGTTATTTTTAGTACCCTTTTTGTGGATTGGGAGGATATGAGCCTTTTTCCAGACATTCGGATACGCACCTTCTTTTAGGGATCTGTTGAAAAGGATGCTCAACGGATAACACAACTGTTTCGCGCACCGTACAGCAAAATATGGTGGGATCTTATCACTACCTGCCCCACCATTTAGATCGAGCGCGTTTAGTAATTTAAGTACAGAGTCTGGCTGAAACTGAGTTGTACTTATAATATTGTTGTCATCACAGAACGGTGGGGCCAGCGGTAGGTCTGGATAGTTTGTAGCTGGCTGTCTAAATACTGAGCAGAAAAAATCGTTAAAACCCTTGCAGATGCTTGGACCGTCTGAATATTGTATGCCATTGTATTGCAGTGTTTGCGGGTAAGCTGAGTTACGCCTATGTGACTTAACAAACGACCACAATTGTTTAGGGTTAATTTTAATGTTTTCTTGCATTGATTTAACGTACCGTTCAAAGCATTCATTTTGAAGTACCTTTTGCCTTTTGCGCAACAATGAGAATTCTAAATAATCCAACGGGTTATTATACTGTTTCCATTTTTTGTGACATTTGGCTTTGTCTCTATTTACCTTAATTAGTGCCTTACTAACCATTTGAAATATTTTACCAAAAACACAAGTAACATTGTTTTAGCCATCGAATTGTAATACAAAAAAGTAACCTCGGCAGGGTTGTCACCGCTCACAACAATACGCGGGCCGATTATTAGCTGAATAAACATGAACGCGCAAAGTGGGGCGCAATCGGTTGTTTGGTGACCCTACGATTTGCACTGTCGTTACGGCTGGTTGATTGGACCTTGTCTTGTAATTTATTTCTTCCTTTGCGGCGAAGATCGCTTGCATACAACTTTTTATAATAATTGCTACTTATGCCATCTAAAACACTTTAGTTCTTAACTTTTAAATCTGTAGCGTATTTCAATGTTAGTGAGATGACTTTTTAAAAAAAATCAGCCGTTACGTCGATATTCCCGGTATTATACTTAGAAAAAAAATATATTTAAAAAATATTTTACAGTCAGATATCTAATCGCTGTTGTAATTAATTACCCAAAATAAAATAATTTGTTTTAGGAATCGATTTTATAATATTTATATATTTATAAGTTCCAACCTTAGTTAAGTACGATAACTGACTTCTTGAAGTAGGATTATTAAAACGTTTCGATCACAAATAATAAATTATAATAATTATTGAAAATTCGCCAGCATAAGCATAATAGGCATAGGCTTATACTTATAACTCACATTTAAAGCCATAACCATTTTGATATAAGCAACAAAAAAATATTTATAATAAACATACAAGTATTCGACAATACGTATTATAAATGACCCCGATAGAAAACAATTGAGCATTGTTAGTACCTCAGTGTTAAGGGTAGCGAAATAAGGATGGGGTGTCGACTAAATGCGGATAAATTAACATCCATTTCAATCGCTTTGCGGTTACTGAGAAAAGCTCTTCATATGAAGTAATGAATATGTACTTTTTAGTGCTTATACAAAGAAGGCTTTGTCAAGATCGTGCGAAGTGGCGATCGATAGTCCTGCGTACTCCATTTGAAACAATGGGCGTGAGTATAACAAAGTATATAAAAAAGTTTTCTAACTTGAAGCAATATAATGTTAATATAATATAATGTTTTTGTATAAGTGAGGTGGTGGCGGTGAGTGACCTTTCAGGGTTGATAAAAACTAAAATCGGGACGTAATTGTATGATAATGATTATACAAGGTTAACAATGCATTGGCACATATATCATGTTTACTGTCTAGAAGCACAATCACTCACACTGAAATAACAAACAAAACAGAATAAATATGCTAAGCTCACGGCTATAGTCTCAGAAACAAACTTCTGACTTATTTTCAGACATTGTGCATGACAAAAATTAATAAAAGTTACACCAACCCCTTATAAAACCCTACAAATCACAACGTTCTTGTACTATACCTATAGGAGTCTAAGTCTGCAATAATTAGTAGAAACGAACACTAACACAAATAAAATATACCCTTTAAAATAATAATATTCATACAAATTCTAAATACACAACCCTTATCCCATAATAAATTATTAGTTAACGTTTGACGCAACGTCAAAACGAAGCCGACAATGGCGGACTCAACTAGTTATCTGTTTAAACCTGGATTAGCACCCGATAACTCGTGATTAATCACTTGCTGGCGACGGAGGGTTAGCACGTGATTAATTTAAATTGGTGCAATAGTGTTCTGAATTTGAATGTTTGTTTTCGTTATTTGAACATACTTTTGAAAATGGAATAGGATTCTGGTGGAATGTTTTTTTCAAAAGAAACTTTTTTAAGAAAGAGGTTGAGATTGGAGGCTAGTCGGTGAATATGAAAAATATCTCAGTAATTTTTAGTGAGTTTTCGGAAAAAGGAGATGGATGATGAGTATAATATAGCAATAATTTAAAAGTTTCAGATTTCTTAGTAATATGGCGAGAGCTTAATACCAACTGTGGTAGCAAAGGGATGGGTTAGTGCTAGTCTAAGCCGACACCACACTTTACATTGTTTTTTATACAAACGTTTATAACAATAAACAATTTTCCGACCATTTTATTAATTGGTTTAGTTGAATCTGCTAACTGTACTTTTCCGGGCGTATTTGCAGCGATGCGCGGAAGGTTGGTGTGCTCGGAACAGATAGTGTTGCCAACCGTACAAAAGTGCAGATTACTAAGAATTATAATTTATTGTTGGACCCTACCGTCCGGACGTAAATCATATGAAATATGGACTGCGATTTTTAATTGTTCCGATTTTTGTTGAGTACCTATGTGGATTACTTTCGTTTTTGATCATTTTATTTTCATATTGTTAAGTCCGTGCAGGGCTGGTGTTTATGAGATCTTTGTGAGCCTACATCCAGCTCTGTTTTATCATTGACTAAAGTACTAATGAATAATTGTCACAAGATTTAAAATCATCTGCATTTAAGGTGAATTTTAGAAGCACATTTATGAGCAATCCATTGCACAAAACATTGTTCAAAACTTACGATATTTATCACACGGTCCAATATTATAACTACATATCCACTTTGCTTTTTTACAATACTTAACATTTGATCATCATATTAGGCGTAGTAACCCAGGCAGACATATTAATATACTGCCATTCAAGCCTTGTCAGACAACGATTGACTAGACAACAGATTGTTTATAGCTGCGTTACCAAAATTTAAATATGACGTTATAAGAAAGATCTCTAAAAGGTGCAATCCATAAATTGTAATAACAAAGATTTTTCCAGTTAAAAGCCGCCATTTTGAAAACAGCGCACACACGCTCGCCCGGGCGTCACCAAGCCACCATTGGTCATCCAATTTGAATATAGAACAGCATACGTCGCCCGCGCGGCGCGACTTAACTCAGCATTAGAGAGGAGCCGCGACACACGGAAAAATGTTCTTTGCTCGGACAACGACGCCGTGGAGAATCATTTTACAAGTATTCGGTTGCAAGACGTGATAGCTCAATGGGTAGAACACCGGTTAACGTGCAAGCGACTAGTGTTCAAATCCCGGGTCGGGCCTACACCAATTTGTCTTTTGTAAAGACATATGTGTGGTTAATTTATCATGGTTGTTAACGGTGAGGGAAAACATCGTAAGGAAACCCACATGGCTGAGTTGTACTTAGTTATGTGACAGTGTATTCGTACAAAACGTCGATAGGCCTGCCCCCTATCACGTGAGTACACTGTCCATGCAAAACGTGGGTAGGTACTCTGAACACCAAGTGACAAACTCACGTGATGTTCAGAAATATTAGTACCTCTGCCAACTCCTTCGGGGATATTCGGCGTGAATGTTTATGTTATGTTATGTTATGTCGGTTGCATATGTCTACAGCTTAAGTTGGGATTGCTTAGAAACTTGCCTATAGTACTACTACAACTACTTTGAGTTTAAAGAAGAGATTCGTTATATACAGTTTTTGGTTGCGAGTAAAATAATCAAAACCGAGAAATCTAAAGTTTATTTGCAAAGTTAGGTTAAGGATAACTCTCATCGTTTCCTCATTCATTAGATTCAATATTCAAACGCATATAATCGTTTAGGCTTGTTTTTACCCATTTATTTTCTATTGAGTTTGACATTTGCTGTGTAGTGTCGGCTTAGAATAACACTACCCCATTTCTTCCGGTGGGTGTACGTAAGAGGCGACTAACGGTATTGGGGCTTTTAAGGGATTTTTGGGCGATGCAGTTGGAGACCCATCACCAACAACCTTTATTTTACCATCTTTTCCCCATTCAACTTTCCAAAAGTGGCTGAGGAATGTCTAATTCCTTAGCTCTGGCTACCCCTTCTAGGGATCTATAGCCGTGAGTATATGAATGTATATGTATGAATGCGACTCTAAAAACAAATAGTGTCATAACTGGTGGAAACTACTATTGCCTGATGTTTGCAATCAAACCTGGATTTGTCCCTTTCTAAATTTTTACTATATCATACGCATATACTAATGAATCACTTGGCCCAACAGACGTAGCAACACCATGGCGATACGTAATATTATAAAGCTTTTCTAGGAAACAATACAGCTTTATATTGATAAAAATTAGATTAGTCTATCTGATGATTATCCCATCAACTCATAAAAACATTGTTTTTTTTTTCCAAGTAGTAACATTATAATATCATAACTTGCTGTGTGGTGTCGACTTGGAATAGCACTATCCCATTTCTTCTCGTGGGTGAACGTAAGAGGCGACTAAGGGTATTTGGGCGTTTTAGGGAATTTTTGGCGATGCGAGACCCACCACCAACAATCTTTAGTTTCCCCACTTAACTTCCAAAAGTGGCTGAGGAGTTTCTAGTTCCTGAGTTATGGCTACACCTTCTAGGGATTTATAGCCGTGAGGATATGTATGTTTGTATGTATGTAATACCTAAAATAGAATAAATTTAATGATTGGTTTTTCTATGCATTCCTCTGTTCTAACACTAGAAGACAAAATGGCATCTTAAAGAATATGTCTGCGACTTCGTCGACAGCATGCAGAGTTGTGATAAGAGCGGAATATTCTACAATTCTACAAAAACCCGGTTTATGACGCGAGAACGATGCTCGGGAGATGGGCTGCTAATAGAAACGTTTAGTGAAAGTGATGCGGAATATGAGGTTATAGATTCAAATGACGGAAAGGATAGGTGAAATTTTGATATATTCTTGGTGTGTGAAGTATTGTTAAATATAGAACTAAAGTATAAAAAACAATTTGTTGGCTTAGTTAGAAGATATAAGGAAATTCATGCAATTACTTTTCCGCGGCTTTAGTTAGTCAATTTACATTACATTACAAAACGAAATATTTAGATCTCCTTGCTAGTTTTTGGCCAGTCTCTTATATGAGAGGTAATTTTGGGGAGCAGTTTCTTAAAAGAGTAATTTAAGACTTACTTATTCTCACGCCCATTATTCCCATTATGGTAGGTAATTTAAAAGTTTGTACAAACAAAAATAACTGAGGAAACTGAGTATTGACGAACTATGAATTTAAAAAAAAACTTGTATATTATGCTTTAAATTCTATACAGATGGTGAAAAGTTCACATAGGAAACGAAGGTCTGAAGTGTCCAATATTCTCATGGCAGTAATCAAAAGAACCCACCACTCAAAACTGGACGAAAAACAATTAAAATTACTCAAAAACTCACCGAAGCATTATCAATTTAATATTTTACAATTTTCAGAGCTGCACTGGGGGTGTATTATGGTGTGTCAAGTGGCTATCGCTGCGCGTCGAGAGCGGTGTCAGAAGTCACGAGTGCATTTGATAATAGACCGACCGTGGTTAAGTCTACTTGGTTTTATGTGAAGTGATTTTTTAGTTATTAATATGGTCAAATTCTGTGCGACTTTTCTTGGCTTTTGTTTCGATTGGCATTTTGTTCTGATTGAATTCTATTAATTAAATGAAGTTATTTTCATATGATACCACTTAACTTCACTCGGTACGGGAATCATTGTTAGTAGAGGACAGGGCCCCAGATATATTAGTACCTGGTGTATATAGTACTCGTATATGGTGACCTAGTATATAGTGTTTTAGAAAGCGCTTATTTGAAGATTGAATATGATAGCTCAATTGGTAGAACCCCGCCTATCATACAGACAGGAATTGGTTCAAATCCCCTGCCTATCATACATACAGGAATTGGTTCAAATCCCGGGTCGGGTCTACACTAATTTGTCTTTACTAAAGTAATGTTAAAATTTATCATGGTTATTAACGGTGAGAGAAAACATCATGAGGAAACCCACATGACTAAGTTGTACTTCTAAGTTCTGCAAGTTACATAGTTTAATAATCTCATTCTAATTTAAATGCCCATTGTAAAATATATACAGATGTATAAATACTCTCATTTAATCAATGCATGAAGTGTGAAAACGATTCCAATCTAAGCTACTACAAAAGTGTGATATGTTTAAAATAAAAAGCAGCTTAATGCCGTTGATGAAATGAAGTTGGGACGCAATCTTGGCGGCGCTCGGAGCGACGCAGCCCCTGAGACCGGACTTAAAACTCGATACAGTATTGCTTTCACAGCGAAGATATTGTAGGCTTGCTATGGATACGACTTTTAAAATCTTATAAATTTTTGGGAATTTAACACTGTGTTGTTACATGTTACATTCAAATGTTGAACAATGCAGGAATTTAAAGAGACGCCGTACGTTTGCGAGTGAGTTCACAAATGCGAGTGCGTAAGGTCGCTTGCTATTTACATACTCATTGTAATCGCAAATATTGGTAGCTAAGGTAAACACAAATATATTCATACATATAATCATGCCATTAGTTCCCATTGGGGTAAGCAGAGACTATCGATCGCCACATTTATCAATCGCACAATATAATGCTAGAGTTAGAAATGTTTAAACCAAATTATTATACGTATTTACATTTAAATTGAATTGGAAAGAGTAGTAAATATTAGAAAAGTATTTGTGGTGCAACATAACCCCCCACGCTGTACTAGGTAACGGCCGCAATTCATATTGTATAATTAATTGTCATGGCCACTTTATATTCTACAATCCTGTGGGAATTTTATTATTAATAACGTTCACGCCGTTTATCCCCGAAGGGGTTGGCAGAGGTACCAATACTTCTGAACTCACATGGCAGCGCTATCTAGTGTCCAGAGAAGGTACCCACGTGATAGGGGGCAGGCCTATCGCCGTTTTGTACGAACACACTGTCATATGACTAAGTACAACTCAGCCATGTAGGTTTCCTCCCGATGTTTTTCCTCACCATTAACAACCATGATAAATTAACCACATATATGACTTTTGAAAAGACAAATTGGTGTACGCCCGACCCAGCATTGGAACTCACGCCCTTCTGTTTTCGTGCGGGTGTTCTACCCACTGGACTCTCATGTCGCTATTATAAATACGTACCATTAATTTCACATATAAATAATCGTTATTTCTTAACTTTGCCTTGTGAGAACTTCTTGCATGTTCAAATTCCTCCGAAAGAAGTCGTATATTTCGTAACATACGTAAATTTTACTATTGCAAAGAAGCTTTCCTTAAACAACATTTTTTAAATTCAAATATCTAAATTTATTGTCCACAGGTCCAAGTCCACATACAAACAAGATTACATTCTTTCTTAATGAGAAAAAGCATAAGTTTATTAACAAGCTGCTTTTAAATCATATCCATATTAATCTGCCGCGTGCTAGGTCAGCAGGATAAGGCATGGACATAACGAATTTAGCAAAATATGATTTTGGCTCGACGTCAAATGAGAGTGACGTTTTAGCGACATTTTTATTTTTTTCCCGCCAAATCCCAGGAGGTCGGTCTCGCAGACTGTACTTGGGTTGCGAATATGGGTTGGAAAGGGGTTGAATGGTGAAATTGAATTTTCGTTCGCTCACAATTTTAGTGTAAGTAAAAGATCAGAGTACGGCTATAATCTCAAGTAAGAGCTACAACTACAAAATAAATACTTTCTCAGCTGACTTGAATGGAACAAGAGAAAAAGATAACATAAACATAACATAAACGTTCACGCCGTTTTATCCCCGAAGGGGTTGGCAGAGGTACCAATACTCCTGAACTCACATGGCAAGCGCCATCTAGTTTCCAGAGAAGGTACCCACGTTTTGCTTAGACAGTGTACTCACGTGATAGGGGGCAGGCCTATCGCCGTTTTGTACGAATACACTGTCACATGACTAAGTACAATTCAGCCATGTGGGTTTCCTCACGATGTTTTCCCTCACCGTTAGCAACCATGATAAATTAACCACACATATGACTTTAGAAAAGACAAATTGGTGTAGGCCCGTCCCAGGATTGGAACTCACGCCCTTCTGTTTTTCGGGCGGGTGTTCTTAACCACTGGACTATCATGTCGCTGATGATTAATGTAAAGTGATAAAAAGATGATTAATGTAAAGTGATATTAAGAAATTCTTCAGCCACTTTTGGAAAGTTGAGTGGGAAATGATGATAAAAAAAAGGTTGTTGGTGATGGGTCTCCAACCGCATCGCTCAAAAACTCCTCAAAAGTCACAATACTTAGTCGCCTCTTACGTACACTCACCGGAAGAAAAGGGGCAGTGCTATTCTAAGCTGACACTACGCAGCTACTTATTCATTGTTCCCTTATAAGAAATCCAATCGTTGAGAAGAGGTAATGTAATTACAACCTAACACTGCAGGGCGCAAAATTTTGAATGCTTCCATTTACATTATCTTATCTCTTTTGTAAGAAAGAGAAAGTATATTTTAACCCACAAAGTAATAAAATTGTTGATAAATTTATTATGGTTTAGATAAATAAGGCCCTTAAATGGATAATGCATAAAAAATTCTGCTGAGTTTCCTTTCTATTTTCCAGCGGAGTCCCAAAAACTTGTACCTTTACAATTTTACACTTAAGTAAAAATGTGTGGTTTAGCCACTCGTTACAAAAGTAAAGTACAACAGAAAATTACTGAGCAGGGAATTTATTTTTCACCTTACACCTATGTAAGTGTAGCGAAATGGCCTAGCCACATTCCCCTTACCGTTAATAATATACATATACTCACGGCTATAAATTCCTAGAAGGGGTAGCCAGAGCTAAGGAATTAAAAATTCCTCAACCACTTTTGGAAGTTGCGTGGGGAAAAGATGGTAAAATAAAGATTGTTGTGTCTCCAACCGCATCGCCTAAAAATCCCTTAAAAGCCTCAATACCGTTAGTCGCCTCTTAGGCTGCGTCCCCAGTAGGCAAACTGTTAGCCGCCGACTAAGTTAGCGGCGTATCGGTTTAGTACGCCCTTCCATATATTTCAAATGGAGTGTTCACAGTTTGCTAGTTTTGCACTCACTGTACGCAGTTTGCAGCGTTACGCGCGCCGACTACCTTAGTGAGCGGCCGACTCCCACCAAAACCGGTTCCAGTCGGCGGCGGCGATTGGTTGTTCGCCGGGCGCAGTGACTCAATTATATAATTATTATAATTCAGTCGGTCGGCTAAACTCTTACAGTTTGCTTGCGACGCACGAAAATTGATTTGAGTCTGCAGCTGACTCAAATTTCAGTTCGCTGCAAATTTGCGGCTCACTCTGTCGGCGGCTAACAGTTTGCCTACTGGGGACGCAGCCTTACGTACACCCACCCGAAAGAAATTGGGTAGTGCTATTCTAAGCTGACACTACACAGCAAAACCGTTAACAAACCATTATAAATTAAGCACACTTAAGAAGCAAAGACAAATTAGTGTAGACCCAACCTGGGAATTGAACCCACGCTTATTTACAACACTATTTAATAAATAGAATGTTTTGTTAATGAAAACCTTATGTGGGGATTATTACTTATCAATTAAGGACCTGCGTAGTGTCGGCTTAGGGTAGCACAACGGAATTGGGGCTTTTTAAGGGATTTTTGGGCGATGCTGTTGCAGACCCATCACCTACAGCCTTTATTCTACCATCTTTTCCTCTTTCAACTTCCGAAAATGGCTTTTCTAATTTCTTAGCTCTGGCTCCCCCTTTTAGGGATTTATAGCCGTGAGGATATGTATGTATATGTATGTATGTAATTAAGGAAAGAAATATGTTATGTTACTATTTAATGAATTTCAGATCTTCTTCCTTTTCGACTATGGTTTTGAGATATCCGGAGCATACACGCTTATTATGTGCATCCGGATTATCCTAATAAAAAATGTATGAAAGGAGCCTTGGACCAGTCTGACAAGATTATTGTAAATGGCTCCAAATGTGAAAACTCTTTTTCCTTACGCTTTGTAGCATTCATACACAGGAAGTGAAGTTTTCTTTCTTCGATATTCATACACTCTACCTCTAATTTTTCATTCGCCCCACGCATTATTACACACTAAAGATCTCCAGCCCAACTTTCAGACTGCGAGTAACTATGCCGTGATGAGTGGCGCTTCATTTTTTGATACGTACCACAATTTAGCCCTACAAAAACCTTGGGAAATAAACGTTTGAATAGATAAGTTAATTTAGTACCCAGAGTACAATATGACTTGGGATAATAAACTAGCTAGTGAGTGACCAACTATAACCCTGGCCACACAATAAGCGGCATGGCAGACCTCAGATTGGTGAAAGAGCGAAAATGTTCTTGTATTGAACTCCCACCAAAAAAAACTTTAGTCCTATTCTTCATGCATACATATATACTCACGGCTGAAAATCCCTGAAAGGGTTAGCCAGAGCCTCAGAATACGTAATTATTCAGCCACTTTTGGAAGTTAGGTGGGGAAAAGATTGTAAAATAAAGATCGTTGGTGATGGGTCTCCAATCGCATCGCCTCCTTCAAAGGCCCCAACACCGTTAGTCGCCTCCTACGTACACCCACCGGAAGAAATGGGGTAGTGCTATTTTAAGCCGACACTACACAGCTCCTATTATATGCCGCAAATAACACACCAGATATAAAAAAGCAGCTAAATTTATATTAAAACCAAACCGTGTCTATAACACAACCAAAGTGTGAACATAACCCCGCGCGTCCAAATGGCGAACAGTGATATTCTCTTAAGTCGCGCTAATTCGCCGCCGCCGCCGCCGCCGGTGTCGAATACAATTTTACGGAACGACGCACTCTGAGCCGATTGTCGTGGCCAGTACGCCATACTGCGATTGTATGGAGCTGGTAGTTTTAAGCCAAATAAAATTTATAGTTTTTACGTAGTTTTTTTATGATATACTTGATGACTCAACTCAAACGTTCACTCCGAGTATCTCCGAAGGCGTTGGTAGAGGTACTAATACTTCTGAATATCACTTGACATGGTCACCTGGTGCTCAAAGTACCCACGTTTTGCTTGGAAAGTATACTCTCGTGATAAGGGGCAAGCCTAACTCAATTTTGTACGAATACACTGTCACATGACTAAATACAAATCAGCCATGTAGGTTTCCTCACGACGTTTTCCCTCACCGTTAACAACCATGATAAATTAACCACACATTGTTGACAGAGCTATCGCGGTTGCATGTATGTAACTACGTAGGAAAATTTGTCCAACGTAGTTTTTGAAGACCTATACCTAAAGAATTTGCTGTGTAGTGTGGGCTTAGAATAGCACTATAATTGAAACAACAATTGATTTTCGGATATTTTAATCGCGTGTTATTACATTATTTTTAAAGCCCGACGCGATTAAAATTTCCGAAAATCAATAGTTGTTTCAATTATAATGTGCAATCGTGAAAATCTTAGAAAATACTATTAGAATAGCACTACCCCATTTCTTCCGGTGGGTGTACGTAAGAGGCGACTAACGGTATTGGGGCTTTTAAGGGATTTTTGGGCGATGCGGTTGGAGACCCACCACCAACAACCTTTATTTTACCATCTTTTCCCCACTCAAATTTCCAAACGTGGCTGAGGAATTTCGAATTCCTTAGCTCTGGCTACCCCTTCTAGGGATTTAAAGCCGTGAGTATACGTATGTATGTATACCTAAAGAACTTGCTGTTATCCTAAAAGCAGGCTGAGCGTGTTCAGAATCAACGACTACTTAGCCAATTTGCTTAAAGTCTGAGGGGAAGGTCAGATAAAGGATTGTTTAAGAACTATCATCCGTTTAGCTCAACAATAAATTGAAAAGCCCTTTAGGTCCTAAAAATAAAACAAAATCTCTTTATTGTACATCAAAAACCAAATTATTTAGAAAATATAAGAAATTATTTTGAAGAGATGTACAATAAATTGGCGATCATATCAGTAATAATAAGAATCCTTTTTTTAAGAATAAGTATACTATTCAAGCCAATAACATTAACCAACCATTAAACTTTTTAAACACTCGCGATTTGGACACATTATATATTAAAATGAAGCTGTGCCGAAACGTAAATAAGTGATCTCAGAAAATGTTCTTTGGTCAATCCCGATTTAAATATTTAATCAACCAAGAATGTTTCACTGAAAGATTTAGGTCGTGCGGCTGTTTAACCTAAAATACTATTCAAGAAGGCAGGTGTCCGAAGTATGAAGAATAAAAGATAATGTATGAAAATATTGATGGACGTGAATCGGACAAAGTGGCGATCGATAGTCTTTACCTCAATGGGAACTAACGGCGTGTATGTATATGTTTGTACTATTTAACAATGCCACATCAAATAATTCTCAGCTCAGTGTTTGCTACGTATTGGTCCGAGGGGAGAATGCATGGTCGGCCGTCCACAGATTATACCGCAAACACTGTCAGGTGTTAAACTGGCTACTCTGTGGATTTTCACTTGAAGATTGTTTGTGTTACCCTTTGTATGTTGGACCAATTTTAAATGTGAGCAGTAGTGTTATATTGTTAACTTGTTATTTTTTTAGTTCGTTTTGTAACCGTGTTGAACAGCTCAAACCTTGAAGTTCACGCCGTATATCCCTGAAGGGATTAGCAGAGGTACTAATATTCCTGAACATCACGTGACATTGTCACTTAGTGTTCAGAATACTCGTACGCACGTCACTTTTTACTTACTAACTAAGTACAACTAAGTCATGTGGGTTTCCTCACGCCGTTTTCCCTCACTGTTAATCATCATGGTAAATAACGACACAAATGTGTGCCACGCCACACATATGACTTTAGAAAGGACAAATTTGTGTAGCTCCTACCCGGGATTTGAACCTTTACCGTCTGCACGATAAGCAGTGTTGGATCGTTCACGGTAATCACGGTACATAATAATTACTAATATAATATTATCTTAATAATTAAATTCATTAACTAAATTAATATAATAATTTCAACTAATATAATTCTTGTCATTTACTCGTCGATCTTCGGCAGAGCATGTAAATCACGGATATCATTTATTGTTCAATCATTCTACTCATGTTTCTTGTAAATGGGTATATTTTTTTCTAAATATTAGGTTACAATAGGTCATATCATCCCTGCCAACCCTTACAGACATACAGTTTAAAACTACGTTTGTAAATATGAAAACCAAAAACCTTTATAAAAACCAATAAATGTCCACAACAGAATTTATTAAATAATTTTCATTAAAAAAGGGATTTAAAAATGTAATTTTCCGGTTCGCCCGCCATAAGCTCGTTCCATCGAACACTTGTTTGGCCGATCTGCAAGTGTTGTCTTTCCCAGCGGTCAATGGATAACAATTTTATAACTGGAATATTTTAATACTTTTATCTGATTAAAATAACAACTATAATTTCTATGGGGCTTTGTAGGGATGATAGTTTGACACTTAGCGAAGCAATGGTGTTAGAAAATATGTACTCACTTACACTGTTATTATACGTTATAGACGACGAGGTGACTAGCTTTTCGGTCTGGAGGTTGTGGGTTCAATCCTCGCTGAGACCAACATTTCTGTGATGAGCCTAAATGATTGTTTTTTAGTCTTGGGTTTTGTTTATGGGTGTATTATATAGTATTAAATATATAGTAGTTAATATCCAATTCGAAATTCCTCAGCCACTATTGGAAAGTTGAGTGGGGAAAAGATGGTAAAATAAATAAAATAAATATGTGTAATATATATAATGGCATTAGAAAATATGTACTCAATAAGACTGTTTTATATAAAATAGTATCCTTGTAGTGTTATGCCAAATCAAACGCCCCTTATTATTGTTTTTTATGTGCCTTTTACACCTACCTTTTTAATAGATATAATAAGTATTAACAACGATCTAGCGGCTTCTTTAACAAGTTTGGTAGAGAAATTTCCTGGCGATTTAAGTTTAAGACTAAGCAATGTTCTTAATTTTTTTTCGTTTTAAGATTAATAAAACTAACTTCACAACATAAAACCCTATTTAAGTCACCGCGTATTAATCCAAATACGAGGGTAGCCAACAAAGAAAATACATCAATGAAATAAAATAATATCAATATACCTGCTATTAAATCCTTTTCGATATGAATTAATACCCACTTACGCGATTACGCAGTACCTTAATCGTATTAACGTAAACTATATGAGTATACCAAATTGTGTGTTCGATTGTCGCGGCCGTGATCGAGTTAAAGCCAAGATTTAGGGAATTGGAGAAGATCTGCGCGGTTCGGACCTCGTTAGATGTCACGTGACGTGCGTACTGATGTGCTGGAGTGTGTGAGGACAGTAGGGAGACTTCGTATGATAATGTTTATAAATGTATGTTGAGGAAAAGGAGACGTGAGAATTTAACAAGAAATAAAAGAAGGAATCACGTTTTTTTAATCAGTACTTAATCATAAAATAAACTATTACATTAAGACGCTGTCACCAGCGAAGCCGTTTTTATTTTACACGCTTGTATTAGTTTCAACTGTCTATATGCATGTATTGATCTTGTTCCAAGACTTAAAAATGAGTACAGTCGTTTATAAAACACGATTTTGAAGCACTTCTAACTAATAAATGAAAAAATATGCCGTATATAAGCTAAACGAAACGTAATGAACAAAAATACTAGTATCAATAATCTCATACTATATTTCTCTATTATATTTATTATCTCTATTATAGTTATAGTATTAGTAGTATTATAATTCATTGTTACTCTATGATGACTGAAAATCAGTTTTAAAGGCTATGATTTCCTAAATACTGAGTCAGATACCTTTCCTTTGCCTGTGAGGGGACTTTAATTATGTATTCTTGTAATTGTTTTTGTTCTTTATTTGCTAAATAAATAATAAAAAAATAAAATAAAAATGCTTTATTTACGAAAACAAGAGTTTTAGCAAGTTCTTATTTAAAATTATGTCCTGAGCTTGTTCTGCCATTAAGCGTGTAAATATTCATGTCCTAATAGTCCTATCTAGTCAATCCAAATCTATAGTTCTTTTCGTTATGTTAATCTTTTATGTTTATATAGCACCTTGTTGTTGCGGCAATGGATAAATAATTTATTTCTTTACTTTAATTCTTGATTTTATTGAGTTTTTGTACTATGCACAAAAGTTGACCATTAAAGAGGGGTTCTTACACTATTCGTTATTGAGGTATAATGATAGTTCTCTTAATAATAAAGTACTATTTTTCTATAAATTAACGGCAGAATTATTGTTTGGAAAGTCTATTTTCTCAAAAATAGCAATTTACTTAATGAAATATTTCCATAGTCTATATTATATATATATCTATGTTATATTTTTGTTTGTTTTTAAGGTAAGAAGAGATAAATTCTCTTTTTATCATCACGTTAAATTTCCAAAGAGGTGAGAAGTGATTGAAGAAACCTTGACAATCAAATCAAAATATTTATTTATTGAATCATAAAAAATAAAAAATTGGCTTATAAAACTTGCATTATTTATAAACGAAGAAGTTATACAATAATAATAAGCCGTATGGAAAACTCAATCCCCTAGGTTAAACGATGTTACACTATTTAACTTGTTGTTGTTTTAATGGATTATGTTATTTGGCTATGTTTTGCGTTAATAAAATTAAGTGAATCATGAAGATTTTTCTCTATTCTGTTTATGGCACTGTATATGAGAAGTAACAAGCGATTAACTGATTATTTTGGCAATAGAAACGGTGGTGATGGCTGATTAAAACGATTTTTGGTGTCTTTCATGTCTCACTAAAAGAGGCTGATTTCTGTTTAGATAGTAGAATTGTTTGTTTAAATATTCAGTATTTTTTAGCTATTCTAAGAATTTATGTAACTTCATTTATAAAAAAAACGTGTCGTACCATATAAACCTACTCCCCTCATTCTCCTACTCGTCGGCTTACCGGACGAAGCAGGTCTTATTCCCGCTGATTGTTTCCAGTCTTCGAACTAACTGCCAAATACGGATTTATCTGCAACTTAGTTCTAGTGGCGGGAATGAGTGGACTGACTTACTAAAGGATTTCGTTTGGAATACACTAGAGGAATATGATAAGGGTACTTATGGCGACAATGATTCTATTATTTGTATCAATAATATTAGTAGGATTAGTGAATGTATTATTGTAGGATTAGTATTTGCTGTGTAGTGTCGGCTTAGAATAGCACTACCCCTTTCTTCCGGTGGGTGTACGTAAGGCGACTAACGGTATTGGGGGCTTTTAAGAAATTTTCGGGCGATGCCGTTGGAGACCCATCACCAACAACCTTTATTTTACCATCTTTTCCCCACACAACTTTCCAAAAGTGGCTGAGGAATTTCTAATTCTTTAGCTCTGGCTACCCCTTCTAGGGATTTATAGCCGTGAGTATATGTATGTAATTAGTAAATAGTACGAATATTAATTTTATCTTATTGATGTTTAATGTCGGCTTAGATAAACAATTGTATTAACCCTATTTTTTCCATGGCGTCGTACGAGGCGTCTAAAGGTTAGTTTGCAATGAAACTCATAAACCAACTTTTTCTTATTTTACAAATTTTCTCAATTCAAATTTCAAATATGTAAACGAGACGCTATTACTAAGACTTCGATTTATCTGTTTGTCCAAACCGTCTTTCGTTTGCCACCAGGCTCTCTCTCATTAACTACATTACTAACTAATCCATTTTTTCAGTTATGTCTTTCTGTTACCAGTCATACTAAAAATCTGAATAAAATAGAGATCAATGGGTTGTCCCATACACGTATTCTGTAACAGGGGCATTCTATATATGGGCATCTTTTTACGCGACATTGTAGCTAAGTTTGGTTACATTACAGAAATACTTAAATGCGAAAACAAATATTTGTACTTTCAATTTCTTCGGAATTCCTTTTGAAAATATTTTCGTAGCCAATGTGCTGATTGGTACCTTTAACGTGTTATTATGCCGAAATTTACATCGGAAAGGAGAGCGCCCGCCACTATTCGAATTTCCGTACCCTGGCAACCCTGCCTTGTTCACAGGGTGCCGAGAAAGTATTAGTATATGAGATGTTTTATTTGGTTTATGTTAAAATCTGTAAAACAAATTCCATAATCTTAATTAGAATGTTTTGTTCTTGAAAATCTCATGTGGTGATTATTTCTAATCAATTACGGAAAGAAAAATGACACCATATCTCAATTGGCAGAGCGACCGGGGCGTTGACCGGGAGGTCAGTCTTGTTGGTGTCAACAAATACAATTACAATACAATACATAACACATAGGAAGCGACGCAAAATCAATAGTAAATAGCAAAAACCAGCATTTTCTTACAGTTAAAAGAAATAGAGAACGCAGTTATTGATTTGTAATGGTTCAAGACAGGGAAATGCTTAGCGCTTGCTTTATTTTATTACTGAAGCAATAATAAACGGTTTTTTTGTTCATTATAACCTTTCTTTTTATTTTAGGTACCCGAATAAATTATTTTATTTTATTTTAAACCACTTTTATGAATCTCAATAGCATTTACATAAAACCTTTTAAGAATTCAATTTTTGATTATCTAATCTAGACACATATAAAAACATATTAAACATTTCTGCAAAATAAAATAAAATACACACTACATGCTTCTGAAAGTAAAGCATCCTGTAGGTAAAGTAGAAAAGGATAAAAGATAAAATGTGACCAGCTCCGCAGCTACTTACATATTTTGGCGCCATCAAAAGGAATTGGAAATATCGGAATAATTTCAAATTTAGAATACGCTCGACTTTGAGCAATCCAAGAATGTTGCCATAACGACGCGCCGACTGCCGCAATCAGTCAAAAGTATTCGAGGTTTATTTTAGAAAATAATTCCTTATTTCTATTCCTTTTTAAAGTCACTTTTTCGTTCCTATTTATACGAGGCTTCATCATATTCAGAAACGTAGTATTGTTTGATGGATTAATTGAACTGAAAATGTAAAGCAGAGTGAATGCAGTAGAAATGAGGTCCCTCAGAAAAGTTTGTAATGTAAGGTTATGTGATCGTGTGAGGAATGACGTGATTCGTGAAAGGTGTGGTGTAAAAGATGATTTTGTAAGTAAGATAGAAAAAGGAATGTTGAGATGGTGTGGGCACATCGAGAGGATGGATTATAGGAAATTTGGTGAAAGGTATCTATAGAGCTAATGTGGAAGGTAATGTTTGTAGAGGACGGCCGCGAAAGACCCACTTGGACCAAATTGAGGGTGTGCTCAAAAAGGCAGGCGTCCGAAGTAGGAAGAATAAAAGAGCACATATGAAAAGATTGATGGATGTAGACGAAGCAAGAGAGGTTTGCCAGGATCGTATGAAGTGGCGATCGATAGTCTCTGCCTACCCCAATGGGAATTAACGGCGTAAGTATATGTATGTATGTATGTATGTAAAGCAGGCCTATAGTTATAAAACTGAGTAGGTGCCATAGGTGGGATGTCCTAGGTGTGTCCAACTAGGTTCGACATATATCGTTTAAATCGAACTTTTTTACTTCCTATCTGTACTTTTTTCTAAGTACTTTACCCTTTTGTTTTATATATTGAACCCGTCTCGCTATATGGAGTATTAAGTGAAGTTAGCTGTTAAACTCATGTAAGTATGACTAAGTACATATTTTTATCTATTAATTTGATACACAAGTAGATTACACTTTATTAATGTAAAATGCATGTTATGAAACAAGGGGTCAGACTGTTACCACATTAAGATATATTAGAGCTAGCATTTCATTACGGATATTTGCGAATTCTGAGTTGAATTATTTATCATTGGAGGTTGTTAATTCGTTGTACTGTGCGTTGTACCAGCAAAACACAGTATAGTGAGTAAAATATGTAATTTTTTTTTATATTGTTTAGTTTGAAGTGCGTAGAAATATTAGTATTAATTATTAGTGATAATCCCCACATGAGGTTTTCATGAACAAAAACATTTAAACAATAGATGCGAATATTACATAAAGAAATTATTATATTGTGAGGAGGTAGTGAGAGATTCAGAATTAAAAATTCCTTAGCTGTTTTTGGAAGTTATGTAGTGATGGGACAGCCACAAAGCCCAACAATCACTTAGAACCCCCACTACCGCAACATTATGTTGGGTTTGCTAATTATTATTATCACTAGGTCAAATATGGACTAAGGCAACATCCACGGTAGGCTTAGACTACTCACAAATTTTATTCATATTGGTTGTTATGTACCGATTATAGCTTGATTTTTTAGTTTATAATGTTAATCTACAAATACGAATTATCAATATCAACACAATATTAATAAATGCACACAACAACAAAATGCATGATGTGTCCGAAAATTTCAAGTATCTTGGTATTTTGAATCTAAATCACTACCAGTGACATCTACACTTAAACTAAATAATTAGGATTATAATGATACTGTATTTGCAGTAGTTCATTGCATCATGAAGAGATGGCGCTTAATTATACATACAACGACATCTATAAACTGTAAGTTGTAGTTTTATAATTCCTAATTTTTTCAACATGCTAACCTGTTAAAACTTCATAATAGCGTTCCTAGATGGCGCTATATATCTTCGTGTTTATTCACCCCGTTTTACGATAATATTTTTTATTGGTATCACAGATAAATGCTTGCTATATAAACTAACAAAAAATCATAATTTACGATTAATATTTACTTAACTTTATCAACTGACTTAAATCTTTTTGTTCATGAAAACCTCATGTGGGGATTATTACATTATTATTCTTTATTTATTACTCTTTATTTATACATATTATTATTCTTTATTTATTTATCAACTGACTTCAAAAAACGAGGTACTTAATTCGATTTCAAGGTTATAAGTATGTTATTTGTATTTTTTTCGAATGTACCTATGTTATTCGATTACTCCTTTATTAGGCAATGGAATGGATTTATAATGTTGTTTTATAATAACAGCTGTGATAGTCCAACGGGTAAATGGGTAGAACGACCGCCCGTCAATACAGACGGGCGTGACTTCAAATCCCGGGTCGGGCCTATTGATCCAGTTAAGGATGCATTATCGTGCCCCCAGATGGTTGCGTTTCGTCCGCCAACTTTGTTTTAAGTTGCAAATCCGTGCGTTTGTTTTAGACTGGAGCCCGTTTATTACTTCGCAATGTTAAGACATTGATACTCGTAGCAACATAAAAGTGCTACAATGTTAACCGTAACTTATAATTGTAAGCTGATAGCACTTACTAATATTATTTCACTGATAAAATAGAAGCAGTTGATGTAAGGAATATTATTCATTATTTAAAAATTGCATAAACGTATATCCGGTTATCAGTGATTATGACGCACAATTTAATACCGTACCGTACGTTTCGCAAATCTATGAGCTATGGATCTTGAAAAACGCGAGTTATGAAATATTAATCGCATACTAATGTCGCTATTGTTCGATAAATACACACAATGCACTGAATATCTTTATAGAAATTTCTTATTATTAACTTCCATAATACACCTGTCACTTTATAAGAATGTTTTTATATAGTCCAGCTAAAAAGTTAGTAAAGAACTTGCAATCTTAGCAACAGCATGTGATTAAAAGTTGTTCTTAATGTAAATGTGAATACATATGTATAAATTGTCTGGTCGCAAAATGATCTTAAAATTAGAAATTTTATATATAATTTATTTATTGCCTAGTGTTATGTCGTGTAAGTATTATTTTGTATATGTTACTTCAATAATTAGTAAAAAGACCCATCACCAACAACCTTTATGTTTACCATCTTTTCCCCACTCACATATCCAAAAGTGGCTGAGGAATTTCTAATTTCTTAGCTCTGGCTACCCCTTCTAGGGATTTACAGCCGTGAGTATATGTATGTATGTATGTTACATTTGCTGTGTTGTGTCGGCTTAGAATAGCAATACCCCATTTCTTCCCATTACTGTTTGTTAGAGGTGACTAAAGGTATTGGGGCTTTTTAAGTGATTTTTTGGGCGTTGCCGTGGAGACCCATCACCAAAAACATATACTTTACAATCTTTTCCCCAAGCTACTTCCAAACTTGGCTGAGGAATTTGGTATACTGAAGCTGAAGAGTATATGTATGTATGTGGTGTTGCAATATTATAGCCAGGTCTCGCAAACCAAAAACTCTTATTATAGCCGTAATAGGTAAGCCAAAATTTCAAATCATATCTTACCCATGTTTGTTATGTCCTTAAATTCATATACTTCCTCATGAATAAGTAATTAGCGTTTTAATAAATATGTGACGGCGTCATAAGCAAGAACTGGAGTCGCATGTAGAGTTGCGAATTCGGATCTTAAATTAGATTTACTGAGTTGTCGCAAGTCATAACTTCAGAGTCAGACCTTATCGTGATTTTTAGAAGGATTATAAATTCTGCTATACTTATTTTTGTTTTGTTCGAAAGATTAACAGCAAAACTTCATACATCGTGTACCAATTATAACTTACTTACTAACGGAAATATTTGACATAAATGATATGCCAATTTATCTTTCTCTTTATTTCAGCTGAAATCTTCACAACGTCCCATCCAGAGACAAAACATCGAAGCCATCCAGAATCCGATCACGACGGGTACATCCAAGACGTTTTACCCATTATGGACCCTGAAAATGATTTCGAAGATTTCACAGCAGTTCTACAGCAACGGGAACCAACGGATTTTGTTCCCGTATTTCAAATAGAACCTAAAGATACATATGTATTTGAGGACAAACCTGCGAATTTGATATGCAAAGCTGTGAATGCTCGCAAAATATTTCTCCGGTGTAACAACAAGATAATTAAAACAACTAAGGAAATTAAGTCTATTGATGACAGAAACGGGCAGACAGTCTTGGAAAAACATGTTCATATTACAATGGATTTAATGGAGAAGTTGAATGTAGTAAAATTGAAGTGCGAATGTTTTGCTCATAATTTTAAAACGAATTCAAGAAGTTCTGATTTTACCGTGCAATTGGCTTGTAAGTTATTTTTTTGTTTATTTTGCTATATAGCTTAACTAAAAACTCTCAGACTCAAACGTTCACGCCATATATCCCCGAAGGGGTTTGCAGAAGTACTAATAAGTAACTATTTATATATTTCATTACCAATCTTCTAGCATTGTGATGTAAAACAATAGTCTAATGACAAGAATAGTAAATTTCTGCATTTGAACAAACTACACTCTCTACTACTAGCTACACTGAACACCAGGTGACGATGTAGTACCTCTGCCAATCCCTTCGGGGATATACGTCGTGAACGCTTGTGATGCCTGAGTTGAACCAACCACTAAAGTCTGGCGATAATTATTGTTTGCCCGCATTGAGTACCGATTAGAAGGCTTTCGCCCGATATTCCGAATTGAGTATTCAAACTGAAAACGACTTAAGTGTCGTTTTGTCTCATTCAGTTGTTAAGATTTCAATGCGACAGGACGATGCTTAAGTTGTTCTCAGCTGGAATACTCAATTCAGAAATCGGGCGTTTACATAACTTGATACAATTATAACATTACAGCTGTATTCCTACAACATTTTATATATTTATTGTCCTCTTTAAGGTAGATAAAAATGAAAATATGACAATGGCTAATGCGGGCTGATATTCTAAGTTGGCTTTTATTTATAAGCAGTAATTCAATTATGAGATTTATGAGGTTCCTTGATCATTTTATCAAGGTTGCTAAAATTAAAGATAATTTCATCCAAGAACGTGTCAGGCCTATTGTTTATCGTTGTAACTTAGTAAAATTACAAAATATAATCACAAAAATAATTCTTTCTAAAAGATATGCCAAATTCTACTCAACTTATATTTACTTACGGCTTTAATTCCAAAAAAGTGATACATAGCGCAGTAATGACATATTGACAATGTCACAACCATTTCTGACAGTTAAGAGGTTACGAGATAGTAAATTAGCCCTTGGTTTCTTAGGTGAAGAAAAGTTACAAAAAGTGTACGGATAAAGGCTACAAGGACTGCTGCTGTTGTTCTCTGACCACATCGCCCAACAATCACTTCAAAGCCTCAGCTCTGTCACAAAATTATATACCTACAATAAGAAACTGGATAGTGCTGTTTCGATTGGAGTCTCAAAGTCTCATGAAATTTAATCCCAAATGTATTCAGAGCTCAAAGCTCGCTTCCTCAATCCCGATCGACCCGTCTCACCCCTTACCGAAAATAAAAGCTTAGTAAGCATTTATCAAATGGTAAAAGTGCTCAAATTAACGAGCGGAAATAATGTTTCCGCTAAATAATGGTTCCGTGGCGGGCCCACCCTAACAAGAAAGTGAACTCAATTTTTTTATTCATGTTTCTTACAATGTAGATTGGGAACTAAGATATTTTTACATTTATACGTACAATGAAATCATTAAATTCCCAATGCTTCATGAAACCTTAGCAACCTTATGCACGGTTAACTCAACAAAATGAAGCTATTATTTACTCTACTAATTTTCTAAACATAGTTATGTGTCAGAAATGTCTCAACCACTTTTCTAAGTCTAGTGAAAAGATTGAAATAAAAAGATAGTTTATGATGGTTATGCAATCCGCAATACAGGTCTTATCCTAGTGCGCGGCCGTTAGAAATCTGTAATATTAAGTTTTTATGCTAAATAAACATTTTTATTTAATACATTGAAAAGCTGCATGCATGACAAATAATGCATCAGTATATTTATCTAGATTTTGGGAATGATTATGGGACATATCCAGTATTGGGAAAGTAAAATAACCTTGGTCAGTTAAAGTATTAATTTTATTTACCCTATTTATTGTTTTGGAGTTCAATATTTTTTATAATTAAAAAAAAAACAAAAAAAAATTTCATTGTCTAACAAAAACTTCAATACCCTTAGTCGCCTCTTGCGACGCCGATTTTATCATATACTAAAAAAATATTTGATCGAATACAGGCAATTCTTCTTTACAGACATAGAAACCAAGATGTCCGTCCACCCTTCCTCCACAAGGGTACCAGTAGGGACCAGTACCACATTACAATGTCAGCCTCCAGACGCGCTCCCGCCACCGACCATTCGATGGCTGAGGAATGGTGAGGATCTCAATATGACGACTGAGACTCTCAAACTGGTTAAGCTTGGATTTAATGTAAGTTGGAAGAAACTGCCCACGTTTCTGTTACTGGTTGCAACTTGATCGCTTTATTTGTGGTCAAATGTTAAAAAGGAGGTACTAAACCTAGTAAGGTTACCCTCTATTACACGTGTAAAAACAATCCAAATAAAAAAACTCATGTCTTCAGGAGAAAGATAAAATTTCACGTGTTTTTATAAGAAATATTTACATATATCAACTCAGAATATAATTATATCAGATGATGTAGATGTTAATATAGAGATAATAACTGTTACAGTATTTAGTATGATTAATTTTATTTCACAGGACACAGCTAATTACACGTGTATAGCTGAAAATATTGCTGGAGTGAGGGAGTCCCTAGCACGGGTGACAGTCTATAGTAAGACTTTCTATTTACATACATACATATACTTACAACTATCGATCCCTAAAGGGGGTAGCCAGA